>OU015501.1:142951230-144151230 GCA_907164885.2 Dolomedes plantarius
CTTTTCAATAGAACCTGCAATAACTTGCCGATCTTCGACATCTTCCGGGCTGTTGTAAGTGTATATTGAACTCCGAGGCAGATGGAAAGCTGACATTTTTACGAGATTTTTCTCAGGGTGAAGAACTTTGGAGGTGCAATGTTGCCAGCAGAGTGTTCCGCTCTTTCAAGGGATGAATTTAGATTCAGGAAGCCAGAGGATGGCCGAAGGACTTTCCCACAAAAGATAGTCTTTATTATAACTGGTGGTTTATGTCCCAGTGGCTGATATTTTGAAAAGAAATGGTTCACTGACTGATATAGTTTGTGAAACGTGGCCTACTGACTGAAATAGTTTTGTTGATCATTTGGTATAGAAATTCGAAACAGATGTGGTTGGGCACTTCCGACCAAGAATGTCACTTTCATTGATCATAAATATAAACACACACCACTATCAAAAGCCACGAGCGAGTTCTATACTACGCTGATGTTATCCTACATATTTTATGAAACAAATATCGGATTTATTGTAATTTTGAGGCACTGAAAAATGAGAATCCCATTGTTGTACCATTATGGATCCAGTCAAAAAAATATGTTCTTCACTCTCACGTTATTTCACAGGTTTAAATCATGTAGGTATTTTAATGAAATATGAATTATACAAGTCGATTAATATCAGTTTTATTAATTATTAGGAATTTATCCTTTCATTACATACACTTTTCTATTTTAGTAAGAAAGTATGATATTAAGCACCTAAAGGCTTTCTTAACAGAGTAACGAACTTATTGAAAAGGGTAACATTAAATCTGCCGAATAAATAAAATCATCCCTATTATTAATTTTTATTTATTTATTTATTTTTGCTTTTTTTTAATCACTTTTCTAAATTAATTCATAATCTTTATCTTTTACCCGTTTTACAAATACTTCCAGAAATTCTTCAGGCACCAGAAGAAATATATATATTTTTTCTTGGGAGTACCAGAATTACCGGTAAATGTTAATTTGACATGACGAGATTCAGATGACAATCCAGTCTTAAAAAAGTTAAAAATCTTTATCAATACTCAGAAATTTGACTCTCGTTAATTAAATATATTTTTATAAATTAGAATATTTCTTTTATCAGGTGGTTAGTGCTTTTTCTTTATCAGTTGGTGCGTCTTGTAACTGATCTTCTGGTTCAAAATTTTCAGGATTTATACACCCTACTTTTTAAAAAGAAATATTTCTATTTTTCGGTTAATACAAGAATATTTTATTTCTTAACTGCCCAAAGTTAGCACTCAAATGTCATTAAAAAAATGTTTAATCTCATAAAGTTTTTAAAAAAATCTGAAGAAATTTATAAATTTTTAGATAACTGCTAATAATAATAAATAAAATAACTTGTTTCTAAAATACATGGAATTGATAGAAATTAATAAAAATTAAGTCACAGAGCAATGGATCAACTGGAGTGAGAAGTCAGACTCAATCGTCAAACACACACGCTTAGCTACAGGACCATATAAAGTTCAATAACAAATCAACAGTTAAGTGACAGAAATCATAACAAATCAATAACAAGAAAGTTCAAAATAGGGAGAGTAATGGAGGTATTGAGAATCATAACCACAAATTCATCTAAGCACCAAACTGAATACTCATACAACACAAACATGCTCAGTTTGAAATTTTAGTTTAAAAGTGTTCAACTGCTATCTGATCAGTTTGTTACTGAGGGTTAATGAGGGAGGAGAGGACAGAAAGATAATATTTACAAACAGCTTATTAAAAATATCTCTATAATCAATATGTAAAATTTAAAAATGCATGCCATTGAATTTTTAAACAAAAGCAATGGAGTTTACAATAAATTAACCTATCAATATAATTACCTTTTGACCACAACTCTTTATATACTATATATATATATATATATATATATATATATATATATATATATATATATAAATGTGTGTGTGTGTGTGTGTGTGTGTGTGTGTGTATATATATGTATGTATGTATGTGTGTAAGCGCGCGCGCTTAAAACAGGCAAATATACAAATAATCAAGATGCAATACTCATGTATCTTTCGCATATTCACACAATAATCGTAAGCCAATTTCACCTGCATTGACGTTTATTTCAGCTTGACACCAGCCGGTGAACATGCCCGAGACATACCTTCATTATACAAGAGGAGTTGCATAATACTTTTACTAAGATCAGAATTGACTCTCTTCATATTCCACCTCACAATAAAAAGCAAATGAAGCTCTATAAAATTCTGATACAAGCATAAAATAATGAAAATAATCATCTACGCTTTTTGACGTTCGTGAAGATCTGCTTTCAACAAACGGTAACAGAACTGCTCAGGAAACGAAAATAAAGCGAATAAGGATTCGCCGTTACACTTCAGATATTTTTTTTTTACGAATGTTATACACAATTACTTCAAAAGAAACGTTTTTCACTAAGACAGGGCCATTTCAAGTACTCTCTAAAGAAACTCCACATTTAAGATAAGACATTACTTGCTATTTTTTTAAATAAAATTTTCTAACTGAAACGTACATATGAAATAATAAATCCGGCAGGGAACAAAAGTAAGTATGCATCTTAATGGTACATAACAACATAACAGCAAAAGGAATTTTGTGAGTCATAACTCGACTGGATAGCAGATAAAGATGAAGCATCAACAACTAAGTTACAGGAACGTCAGCCAAGCATATTTAGATTTCGTTTTAAGATCTCCAAAACAGATTTCCATAAATACGCATATGTTTTTGCTGTAGAAAACCTTTCAATATAGATAAGTAAATCGAGGAAATTATACGAGGTCAAAAGAAATTTACAGTTCTGTAGCGGATGTTTGAAGACGAGCCAAAAAATTATGGGACATATTCAAATTTCCTTTAGCCATATTTCTTTCTCAATAGCTGTTTGCTGATTGTGGGTGGATAACTTACTGTTTGTTTAAGGCCTCAATGTTTTTCCTTTAACTGACTAAATTCTTAAAGCAGAAAAATTAGTTTATACAGCATATTTTGTGGCCTTCTGCAATATATTAGTTTATCTTACATTTCAAAATTTCCCCGTGAGTCACTTTATGACATTTGGTTTTTGATACTAGATTTTAGAGGACAAAAAAGAGATTTCATAAACAAACAAATATGGTCCCGAATTTCCTCCTCAGGCTTCATGTAAGAAAATCCAACTTAGTGTACTTTCATAATGAGCAAATAAGACTGAAAATATAGCTAAAAACCGGTTAATTGGCGAATTTAGTTTTGAACAAACTCATGCACAGTTGAAATGGATTGGTAGAATCAAAACAACAGCCTGAAACCTAACCTCTAACTACTTATGTTGCTTGGTTCGCAACTAACATTACTTAACTCTATCAGACTGGATCTCATTACCAATTGCACACTCTTCCTTTTTCTATACTTTCTTCTCCAACTGTTCAATTGCGCCAATAAACCCAAACCAACCAACCAACCAACCAACTGTTCAAACTCATTTTAAAAAGTAACAGCACCAGCACATATCTGGAGTAGACGAACAGGAATACAGGAAAAGAATTACTACCCCAAGGCAAAATTAAAAAATTAAAGCATGAGCTGGGTGTCACAATTTTCAAGAACGCAAAGGTACTTCCCAACATATACAGGTAGCCTACCAACAGAACATTATTTTAATATATTTACATCCCTATGTAATCATAGACAACAAACTGGCCTTTTAATGGCTTAATTGCACAAATGTAGTCAATCTACCAGTATGTATAAGCATTTCCAGCGCATCCAGCAGTGTTCCGCCCTCAATATCGGCTTCTCAGTCCTCAGTAGAATATATCCTAGATGTACACCATTCCAAGGACATTAGAGGCGACACCATTCCAAGGTGATTGGCAAATTCCTGTCAGTCCAGTCCAAAATGGAAAGAACTGTCTTCCACGATTTGTGGTGTAAAATATAGTATAAAATATAGATAACTAGACTGCAGCAAATATGCTCGAAAGCGCTCATTATATTCTGCCACATCTTCTAGACAGAGCTACCAAAAGGCAAAAGCCCACCCCTCCTTTGTCAGGCAAATGTAAAAATGAAGAGAATTTTCTCTACGATATAAACTGATTCAGAATTTTAGGCATTTATGCAGTTCTATGTACATTTTCGCATTTAAATTTTATGAAAATCCTGCATTCATTTAATGCTCCCATTATTGGCTTGCTTCTGATCCTTCATAAATACACTACAATTCCCAATTATCCTTGGTCAGATTATCTGCGCGAATTATCACGTTAGAAATAAAATATGCAAATTATCCTAAAGAAATACTACCATGGGGAGTAACAAACACTCTCCAGACGAAAAGCTGAAAATTTACGTATATTTTCTTATTATTTTAATTAATTCCTTATGTGGATCATTCAACACCTCAAAATACAGCTGTATTTGAACAAGTTTATACAGGGCTTTGTTTCTATTATCAGTGTTTTCCATGCACACCGTGCATTCCTCTTCCCGGAGAATCAGATGGTCAGTAATGTATACATAAAGGCAGAGATGAACCACCTTAAGACAGATCAAAAACAATAGATTTCATATAAAAAAATTAAAGCCATGTGTGTTTCAAGTAGATGGTTTTACCACATTTATCAGAAATCATGTCTCGAATCTCGGCCAATATAGAGGCAATTAAAATTATTCTCGACACCCCACGAGAGGAAAGAATTTGTTTATTGGGGGGGGGGGGGTCGTAGTCCTTCGGGGTACTTCACCTCCAGCTTCCGTTTTGTGATAAAAGCGAATTCTGTGGGAAATCGCGGGAGTGTGTTTTTTCTGGCGTTGCATCTTTCGGGAAAGTTTTCCCAGCTGTAGGCAAGGTCAACGGGTCAGTTGAGTGATCGGACGCCCCAATGCTTCCGGTTTCGCTTTTTAAGGGTCATTCACATGTTTGCAGTCGGTGCAAGTACAATGTCACCTTAGATCGACAGGTAGGGAGTCTATTTTGGTTACAAGGTTAGTGGTACACTAGGCGACATACTGACACTGAATTTTTAACAATCTGGTAATAACAAACCACTCGCGTCCCAAGGACGACCCTATGGAAACAGATCACAAAACAGGATACGCTTTAGCTTTAAGCACTGAAACAGATCACTTCCAATTAAATTTGATATTTAAAGGCTCACACCCTTTTGGCCCTTTACTTTAGACTCCTAATTGAATTCAGACTCTCTCTATATATATAATTTACTATCTGAAAACCCGAACTTCGCTACAGAGTACAATCATATTAAATACAACGGTCAATGTATGCAATTAATGCCAAAAAAATAAATATATATATTTATAATAAATATGAAGATCAATGTATACAATTGATGTAAAATATATATATATATATATATATATATAATCGTAAGGGATATTTATTTTTTTGGGATAATATCCAATCGTCTGCTGCATTAGAAAGAAAAAACAAATAATTTTTTTGTCTATTTAGTTCTTATGCACGTGACGATAAATTTATTTAAAGTACCAGAAAAAGAAATCACGTGATCAGCATTTAATAAATTAAATTCTAAAGATGAATCTTTAAAAATTCACCAAAAATCAGAAAGTCGAGGTACAGATTCGAAAAAGATTTCATTTTAAAGGAATTTTTATGATCTTTCTCGTGATATAAATTTTATAACCCTCAAATTATTATTTTAAATGCAAACTGAAAAAAGTTACAAAAACAGCTTAAAAATTTAATTTAAAAAAATCTAAGAATAGCTTTTCAAAAATCTTTCTTAGTTCACCCCTACACCATAAAAAGAATCGCCATGCAAAATTTCATCCCTTCAGGTCCGGAGGTTTGGTCTGTGCGTTGTATGTCAGTGAGTCAATTAGCCAGTCAGTTACGGAACTGTTTTATATACAGTGGCTCCCAAAAGTGTTCGTACACTTACGATTTTCAATGAAATAGGGGTCTATCCATTGATTAAAATGAATATTTCAGAATGGGTATTTAATAATAAGATCTATAATCTATTCTTAACAAAACTACATGAAATATTTTGTAAACCTAGTAAAACTTTATTTTTAAGAAACCAATAATCCAAAAGTAACAAAAACTTTATCTCACAAAAGTCATCGTACACTTGTAAAAAATCTCTATATATTAGTAAATATTCTAATTTTTCGTTAAATTAATATTTAGTAGGATATCCTTTAGCATCCACAACAGCTTTTAAACGTCTGGGAATAGGTTGCTTTAGTTCTTTTGTAATTTTTGCATCAATGTTCATCCAATCTTCCATCATAATTGTTTTTAGTTCGCTTTTCGTGTGCATGTCGTGTTTTCGTACTCGAACCTCCACTTCTATCCAAATATATTCTATTGGGTTTAAATCTGGCGATTGAGGTGGTGTTTTCAAAACTTGTGGACAATTATAGAGAGACCAGATGCGAACGTTGAGAGCCGTGCGCTTAGGATCGTTATCTTGATAAAAAACAAAGTTGTTTCCAATACCCAAATTTTGGGCTGATAATTTTAAATTGTCTCTTAAAATATTTATATAAACAGCATGATTCATTATGCCATCAATAAATACCAAATTTCCTAGTCCTGATGCTGACATGCACCCCCACACAAGGATACCTCCACCGGCATGCTTAACTGTTCCTACTAAGTTCTTGGGATTAAGTTCCTCATTTTTTTCTTCTCCATACAATTATACGCCCATCAGCACCAAAAATGTTCATCGGCAAATAAGACATCATTTCAATAGGTTTGGGGCTTATTTATCATTGATAGTGCGAATGGAAGCCTAAACTTTGTTTTTCTCACTCACAAAAAATTTTCTATGGGCAAAACGCCCATGTAATCCAGCTGTTCTGAGAACTCGACAAAAAATTTCAGGTGAAATTGAAGTAGAAAATGTTTTATTGAACTCTGCAGAAACTTTTACAGCACTCAAACGTGAATTTTTCACAAATTTTCTAATTATAAATCTCTGATCACGTTTTGTTAACTTTGCCGGACGGCCTTTTCTTACCTTGTTTTCAATCCAATTTTCTTCTTTAAAGCGTTTTTTCACATACTGCACAGTAGAATGGGATAAATTAAGTAATTTAGCAATCTTCCGAACTGATTTACCACTACTATGATGAAAAATAATCAATTTTCGAATGCTGTTTGTTGTTTCTTTACGACTACGAGCCATTTTTAAATAATAAATAGAATATTACGGAGTAGGCAAGCAAAATTTAAAGCCAAACGATAATTTAAATGCCACCACAATTCAAAAATAAAAATAAAGCGCCAGACGATAATTTTAATTATGAATTTATCCGAAAATATTTCAGTGTACGATGACTTTTGTGAGATAAAGTTTTTGTTACTTTTTGATTGCTGGTTTCTTAAAAATAAAGTTTTACTATGTTTTCAAAATATTTCATGTAGTTTTGTTAAGAATAGATTATAGATCTTATTATTAAATACCCATTCTGAAATATTCATTTTAATTAATGGATAGACCCCTATTTCATTGAAATTCGTAAGTGTACGAACACTTTTGGGAGCCACTGTATATAGATTAACAATCGCACATACATTCACGTATGAGATTAAAAATGAATATGGGCTTAAAGAAATTGAATGGAAAACATATACCAAACACTTAAATTAATAAATCTCTTAATATTAACGAAGTTTTGCATGATATCATTTGATCAAAATTGTAGGTTCGTTTCATTGCCCTTTTCATCACGGGTGACTGAAAAGTCAAACGTGGAAGATTTTCCATCGATCCAACTGTCACTAAGATTTTAAATCTTGATTTTCATGTGTGATCTATAATAAGTTTCTTCGTGGATTTACTTAGATTCAGTTTTTGGGGGCATATTTCGACTGCTTTGAAAACTAGTCAGTAAAATTAAATACGGAATTCGCAATTTTAATAAAAAGCTAACTCGAAACATGTTGTGATAGAAAAGTTGGACAATGTTAAAAAAAAAAAAAAAATTAAATTATTGAACACTCTTTCTTCCGAAGCCAATTTTGATTCTAAATAAGAAAGTTACCGATAGATAATATGGAAACTGAATTTATGTTATTAAATTCTTATGTTCTACACCAGTGGTTCGCAACCTTTTCATGTCTGCGCTTCCCTTTGGAAAATCTTCTTACCCTACGCTACCCCCCCCCCCAAGGCATATATATATATATATATATATAAATAAGAATAAGATGAAAGAGAAAACCAGTAATAGCTCTAAAGCTACTTGCAGCCAGGAACAAACAACATGTAAAGAAAAGTATGAATAAGGTTTTTGACAGCATTTCTTCATCAGCGGTGTCAATACTGTCTAAAAACCAATGGATTGTTTCTGATGAGTATGATCTATAAAATAAACACACTCAGACACCGTACAATCCATTATTAACAGAAGAATTGATTAATAAATGAATTAAGTTTGATTAAAAGTACTTAACCAAAGAACACCAAGCCTGGCGCTAGTCAGAGTGGAAGTTAAGAACTTGTAACCGCAAGATGACTGACGTCATAAAACTTGCAACCATTGAGGTAGTGGATTCTCAGTTACAGACTTACTTAGGTTACCGTATTTTAGGACTATTATAACCTTAATTATTTAGTTTTTATTATTTTTACTACTATGAGATAATTTTATTATTATTTTATTTTACTTATGATTTTTATTTTTATTTTTAGTAGTTATGTGTGTGTGTGTGTGTATACATACGTAACGTAAGTAACCCTTCGCTCCCCTCCCCCCTGAATATCCCTCATGCCTCCCCAGGTCCCCAAAAGTTTCAATTTTGGTTTAGTCTGAAATGTAGAGAATATAAATCTCTTAATCGATTAAAAGTGTTTTGAAAGTAGGAAAATCGATCAATGTTTTAGACGAGCTGGTTATCTCTGCTATGTAGTGACAACCGACGAAAATACATAGGTTAATAAAACATTCTTTAAATTTGCTCATCTCCAGTATAAGGCATAACGATAAGCTATTATTCATATGGAAACGCTCTTTTACGGGTGAACTGAAATAATAGCCAAGATAACGTCTATAAAACGAAAGAAAATTTGTGCCGACATAAAGCATTTAAATTTATATTATAAATTATATATACATTTAAGAGATTCACAATAACTTCGATATTCCTCAAAATATCTAAGATATTTTGAAATTGAAAAGTCAGGATATAATATCAATAGATTAATGGGTAACCCAAATTAAATAAATTTTATGACTCAATTTGTTTAATATTTTATCCCTTTTAATTTCTATCAATAAAAATTAAAGTGCATCTGGCTACATTTTTGCGTTTTATTAACTTTTGAACTTCCAACAATAAATATGAATATTTATACCTATGTTAAAACCAGTCACTTAAACTGACTTGGCAGCTTTATTGTTAAGGAAATTCATAGAGTATTAAAGGGCACATTTTAAAATTCTTAGACTTTAAGCAGTTTTTCAGTTTTGTAACAGTTTATAACCCAGTTACTCTTTACGCAGAGCATTATGAAAATTATGCTATATTAATGTAACATCATGAGGACTTTTTTGAAAAACAGAACTTATATATATATATATATATATATATATATATATATATATATATATATATATATATATATATATATATATATATATATAGATATATATATATAAATCATTTAGTTCGTATAAATAGGCTATGTTCGAAAGACAATAGGATTAAGCATATTATAGACTTGAAAGCTGTGCTAACTCGTAATAATTACCCAGTAAGTCTATCCAAAAACATAATTGGTTGTTTTTGTTTTAATGAATAGTTTGTTATGTTGCATTAATATGTTAAACATAACAATAGGTTAAAATAGAAATAATAACTACTAAAAATAAAAATAAAAATCATAAGTAAAATAAAATAATAATAAAATTAACTCATAGTAGTAACAATAATAAAAACTAAATAATTAAAGGAATAATAGTCTTAAAATCCGGTAACCTAAGTAAGTCTGTAACTGAGTATCCACTACCTCAATGGTTGCAAGTTTTATGACGTCAGTCATCTTGCGGTTACAAGTTCTTAACTTCCACTCTGACTTGCGCCAGGCTTGGTGTTCTTTGGTTAAGTACTTTTATTCAAACTTATTTCATTTATTAATCAATTCTTCTGTTAATAATGGATTGTACGGTGTCTGAGTGTGTTTATTTAATAGATCATACTCATCAGAAACAATCCATTGGTTTTTAGACAGTATTGACACCGCTGATGAAGAAATGCTGTCTAAAACCTTATTCATACTTTTCTTTACATGTTGTTGGTTCCTGGCTGCAAGTAACTTTAGAGCTATTACTGGTTTTCTCTTTCATCTTATTCCTATATATATATATACACAGGTGGTTATCAAAATAATGGAAACGCTAAGAAACATCATGAAAACCTTTATTACTACGGGGCAGGATCACCTTTGTCATGTAATACCACCTGATTCACCTTGGAATTGGATTATACAAGTCATAAATAGTGGTTAAGAATATATTATATAATTCTTCAGCGAAAAATCATGAAAGTTCTTGTACAGATGCTGTGGTGGATACCGATACCTTTATCTATCCGCTTATACAGATCACAGTGGTTGAATGATTTATAGTCGGAGGGAATGTACAGAGCAAGATAAGATATTTGACTTCTTTTTCATGCTCTTCAAACCAATGCTTGATAGATTTAGCTGTATGTCTGAGGGGATTATCATACCGGAGAACGCCATTTCCTGCAAAAAACAATGTTTGCACCATAGGATGGACTAGTGAGCTAAAATTTCGACATAGTCTTTCTCATTCAATCTCCCTTTTAGGGTTACAATAGGGCCTGAAGAAAACCATGAGATGCCATCCCAAACCCTGATAGATCTACTTCCATGATTGATAGTTGAGATGAGACAGCCAGAATCTTACGCTTGTGTAGGTGTTCTCCAGACATACGACCGTCCTGTTGTGAGGAACAGCGTGAACAATGATTCATTGGACCAAATGCCGTTTTTCGACATATTACTCGACCAGAATTTCCACTCGTGGCACCACTGTGGATTGTGTATTGGCATTTTGTATTGGCATCTATTACAAGTGGCTTGGGAATAACTACTCTTCCGTAAATGCTATGTTTGTGAAGTTCCCTTCTACCTCTAATGGCTGATACCAGACCATGCAGATGCCGGTTGAGCTCTTCGGTCCTTTTGGTTGCAGTTGTTTTCTTTCTTTGTGTCACAATCCACTTCAATACCTCGTCCGTCTCTTTCACTCAGCTCTCCTTTTCGACCACTATTCTGTTTGGCAAAGAATGTTTTTCCGTGCACTCTGTATGCTATCATGGCTTTCGATACCATAGTTCGAAAAACACCCATTAGCCTGGGGGTTGCAGTAACAGATACTCCAATTTAAACGCGCTCCAACAATTTGCCCTTTTCGCAAGGTCTGCAAGGTTTGACATTTTACTCTGTTCCCCCCAAAAGCACCATGCCCTTAGCTTCATTACTGATGCCTGACAGTAGAATAATACTTACACTATATTATGTAAAAAAAATACCTGTGGCCAGACTTGTTTTTTAAGGAATTCGAAGCACATTCATAAACACCCCTAATATTTTTTTTTTGGCTAATGTCCCTGGGGGATGACGACATTACACCCCAGTCCGGTGTACATATGAATACAAGACATAGAAACAGACAAATGACACAATCATAGAAGAATTTTATTGACAAACGATGACACCGGCGATGGACGATGGGTTGCAGCTCCCCTTTGTAGACGGGGCTCCATTTGCAGGCGGAAGACTGACCGGTTCCCCAAAATACAGCCAAGTCTTATGCGGGAATCGAACCCGCACCCCCGGCGTGCAGGCTCATGCCTTAACCACTTAGCCACTGGGCGACACCCCTAATATTGATAGGTGTTTCCATTATTTTGATAACCACCTGTATATATATGTACAGGGTGAGTCTAAAATGTTTTTACAAAGTAAGAGGGGTGATAGTACCCATCCAGACGAGCAATAATTACCATAGAACATAAGGTCGCATACCACTCTGAGAGGTAGAAAAGAGAAAAATGTCTGTAATTAGACTTTGAACAGTTTTGGGAAAGCGAATGAACGATACCAAAAGTTGCACACTCTGATTTATTGATCAGAGAAAAACTCACAGCAAGTGCTCAACGTGTCGTTGCACAGTTGACACCGGCGAGGGAATGACTGGCACACCCTCTCGAAGATTCCTGGTGTTGTGTTAATTTTGTCTGCGTCAACATCAATTCTCGCTACGAGATCGTCAGCCGAGTGGTGTATTAAAGATTTGATGTGCACCCAGAAGAAAAAGTCCAGTGGGTTGAGGTCCGGTGAGCGAGGAGGCAAAGCCACTGGCGTGTCACGTCGGATCCATCGTGCATTCAAGAAGTGCCGGAAAAGTGTGCTTGGGCTCTATCGTGCATCAGCCACATGTCTCTCTGGATGGACTGCAACAAACTGGGAAGCACTTGTTCCAAGAAGATACGGTATGTTGCGCCGGTCGAACGGTTTGGCAAGATGTAAGGGCCTACCACATAATCACCAAGGATACCTGCCCAGATGTGTCACGGACAATTTCTGCTGGTGTTTACGAGGGTAGTTCACTGGGGTTTTCTGTCAGACCAAACGAGTTGATTGTGCAGGTTGAAAATGCCTCTCTGCTGAATGTTGCCTCATCACTAAATAATACTAATGCATGAAATCGTGGATCGTTCCGAGCATCCACTGCACAAAGTCTGCCGATCGGGGATAATAATCTTGGTGCACCTTTTGGTAGTGGAAGTAGTGGCGTAGCTACATATTGAGCGCCCTGGAGCAAGTAAAATCGATGCACCCACTTGTTTCTTGGAAGAGTCCTGGAGGAATTTGTTTTCTATCTAATCTTATTTCAATTTAAAACCTTACTTAATAACATTTTATTTGAAATTCAAGACATTTCAATAATAAGAAATTCAATTGAATAAATATAAATATAGTAATAATAAAAAATATAATTATTTAAGTATGGAGTGCCCACTAATATTAACTACATATTTTATAAACTGTATTGACAAAATGTACTTATGCATGTTCAGTTTCCGTATAAAAAAAAGTTTTTACCAGACTCTAGTCACAGGCTACGATCGGTCCGGCTTCAAGTATAAATGTAAAATTTAGACAGACTTTCACAAGATTATTGATAAATTAAAGATATATTTGAACTTTTATTGATATATATATATATATATATTTGAACTTTAGAGGGGTTTTGTTCCAACGAAAATACAAAACTCTCAAGAGTCATTTAAATATCCGTTCGGAGCTTAAGGTACTCTGTAAACTAAAACTACCTTGACCTTGAAGAGTCATTTAAATGAACATTACAATATAAAATGCTAATAAAAATAATTTACAAAAATTAAACCCATCATTTTTCTATTTCTCAGTTTTATGTTACAGAAAAAGTTTAAAAATATTTTTTGGGTAAGATATTTGGATAAGATAGGAATGGGACGTTTTCACTCGACATATCTGTTTTTATATGTGTTTTCTGACTGGTTTGCAGGGTAAACTACATATACATATTAAACAGTTTTCAATTAAACCAATTTTGTTTCGACAAAGAAAGTTTTAGAAATGATTAATGATACTATTTATGTGAGAATTTTTTAAAAATAAATATAAACTGACATAAAATTTCCATTTAGACTTAGTCCGTCATAAAGTCTTAACTTCTGTTTAATTTCGAATGTTTTAATGAAAGGTACACCTGTTCTGATCTTTTACAATTAACGTAATATTGAACTCTAATTGTACTACTAATAAAAATTATTTAATTTCCTCCATTTTTGCCCGAATGCAATTATTTTTTTTTCAATCGTTTTCCTAAATAAACTTATTTTATCGACAAAACTAGAAAAGTTTAAGGTAAAACTAAAAACTGTTATTACAATTTTGTTTAATTTCTATTTATTGTGATTACATTTTCGAATTTGGATGCACGCTGCACCCGAGTAAACACGTTATTGATTTCGGTGGTGTTTACGGGATTAAAATTCAATGTATTATGATAGTTATGCTAATAACAACACAAATACACAATTACATCTGTTCATTTGCAATATTAGTGCATCTGATTACACTAATATTGCAAGTATAACATTTGTGATTGAAAGTCAATCACAAATGTTATATTTGCTCATATGTTTTTGCACTTTGCCACTTTTTCAATCGTTTTCGGTTAATTCAGGTAAAGTTTAACTACACTGGTGTAAGAAATTAAGAGAATTTGCAGACTTGGTCGATTATCTCTAGAACTACTGTACCGATTTTAATGAAATTTAATATGTACATACATTGATACAATACAAAACAAATAACCATTCAATATTAGTAATACACACGCATGATCGTGCGTAACACTCATTGTAGTCGGAAGGTATGAAACAGCGGTTGCAGAATAAACAAAAAAAATGAGTTAATAGATGGGTTAATAGGGGGTATGGTCCCCTCTTACAGATATACAGGTCTCGCAGCGTGATTTCATACTTGAAATAAGGCAGTTTATCATTTCCTGTGGCAATTGGTCCCACTCGTTCAGCAACGCTGTTTTCATTCCCTGGATGGTTCTCGGAGGAGGGTTGCGAGTTGCAATTTCCCTCCCCAGAGCATCCCAGACATGCTCTATAGGGTTACGGTCTGGAGATCTGGCTGGCCAATCCATCCGGCGAATATCCTCACTCTCTAGAAATTCGCCGACCAGAAGAGATCTATGTGGCCTCGCGTTATCGTCCATTAAAATGAACTCAGGGCCAACTGCACCCCTGAAAAGTTGAACATAGGGCTCCAAGACCTCATCCCTATACCTCACACCAGTCACAGTGCCTCTTTCAAAGACATGGAGAGGTGTGCGGCCATTCAACATGATGCCTACCCAGACCATTAAACCACCTCCGCCATAATGGTCGATTTCGCGGACATTGGAGGGTAGGTAGCGGGTCCCTGGTTCTCTCCATATGAACGAACGGAGAGAATCGGTGTTTAGGCTGAACCGGGACTCATCAGTGAAGAGAACGGTCGCCCATTGATCCATACTCCAATCTCTATGCTCTCTGCACCATGATAAACGGATTCTCCTGTTCGTAGAAGTGAGCGGGACGCAAACAGCACGTCTTCTTGCAAACAACCATCTCTCATGAAGTCTTTTGGAAACAGTCACCCTTGATACACGGGTTCCTGTGGCTGCATACAAGTCACGAGAGAGCTGAGAAGCTGTAGCACTTCTGTTACGCCTCGCTATAATCGACAAATGGCGATCTTCTCTGGCCGTCGTGGCTCTTGGACGACCTTGCCCAGACTTTCTCTCGATGGATCCGGTATCCTGGAACTGTTTCCATAAGTTACACACGACGCTGAGCGTTAAATTGAACTCTCTACAAATTTGGACTTGAGATTGGCCTGCTTCTAGCCTGCCCATAATTCGCCACCTCATTCCATCATCTACACGTTGGTGGTTACTCATTTTTATTGTTACAATTTGAAATTAACCGATTGCTCCAAAATAACACGCAAGAAATTCGCCGAGGTGTGCTAGCGAACGAAATGCGTCTTAACTTACGTGCGCTTATAAAGCCTTTTTCTCTACTGGCTCCGTCTACACACACGTGTACGCTTACGTATTTGACGTACAAGATTTGCATTTTTGTCTAGAAGCAGTGGTTTTACATTCAGTTCAGTTCTTTTCATGAAATTCGATAAAATATGCAAATTCTCTTAATTTATTTCACCAGTGTAATTATCCATATTATTGAACATTGCTTTTGTCTACAAATATTATTTGTAACATTACTCTTCCGTTTAAACGCAGAATAATGAAACCGAAAGTACTTTAATCTGTCATAAGCAATACTAGTTTTAATATTTGAAAGTTGATTTCTTTCCTAAATAACTCGTTGTATTCTGCTTACATTTCTCATTCAGTAGATGTAATTGAAATGGATTCATCTGTGCAAACTGCTCCAAGTACGGGGAGTTTTTCCAACAAAAATGTTCAATGCATGTATTCTCCAGGTATTTTGACAAATGAAATAGCAATGCTGAAATGCGTTTTCCAACGAAATATTTCTTCTCTTCTTCCCTTTTATTAACGAGAAATTAGTTTTAAAAGGACTAATCTCAGAAAACCTCGAAACTCAGATGATTCCAGTAAATTTTGGGAACATATTGCAAATATTTTGAATTCTAATTTCGATTTCAGTCGGATGTGTTATTTGCCCAGGCAAACGCAGAATCGCCCTAGCATAATGGACAGAGTGATCTTATGTTATCCCTCACACTAGTAGAACCGGATATAAAAAAGTTTATATTTGGCGCTCGTGGGATTCACCGGATACGTGTAACTTCTTTGCAATAAAACACAACTTATAATACATATAGTAAGTGCCTATAGTAGTGCTTTTAAACATTCTTAACAATCATCATATATTTTTATAGGTTTATTAGAGGTATATAAATTGTTAAATTTATAATGAAAATTTTCTGAAATCAAAATTATGATATGTCAAGTACATTCTAATATATTTAGGTGCTTACAGTTTTATTTACTTAAAAATATTTCATTTATTTTTTGTATATTTTATAGAAAATCTGAAAAATCGAAAAATTTTAATACAAAAGTTTTCACAAATTTTTATTTCACTCTTTCAAATTTTGCGCCCCTATTAGTTGTGCGCCACGGTAGCTACGCCCCTGGGTGGAAGGGGTGCATGCGTTCCTCGTGTAAAATACGCCACGTCACTTTCTGAGAAATACCCATTTCGTAGGCCACCGCTCGCGTACTTGTGGAAGGAATTCTCGCTCTTCCATTTCTGGAGTTCGTACAATTCGCGAATGTCCTGCATTGTTGTTTGAGATGGCAAACGAACCGATTTCTCGCAGTCGTCGACCCACACTGGCGAAAGTGGGATGACTTGAAATACGACGCGTTGTACAATCTTCGTGCTTCGTGTCCATTCCCTTTTGCTTCACCGTATGTGAGGTGCATATCTGCCAATTCCTCGTATGTGTACTCCGCCATTGCTTTCACGAAACGTTTCGGCCGATGTTATAAAGATAATACTTTAAAGCGTTGATTTTTTGCCATTTTTAAAAGACAAAGTTTGATCCGATTGGCTTTCGACGGCGCTGCTTCTTATCACTGGAAATTTGCATACGGTTTGGTTTGGTTTGTCGCACTGCGGTCATGTCAACACAATAGGTCTATTAGACCGGCACCTACTGCTTAAAGTGGATTCCGAACCACTACGAACATCCATGCCTACAAAAAGATTCGAACCTGGAACCTCTGAATTGGACGCCAGTGCGCTACCGACCAGGCCATCTTGCTTAGAAGATATGCTACGTAGGCAAGTACAAAACGACTTTTTCATGTTCGACGTGTTTCGACTTTACTCTTTTTTGCCTTTTTGGAAAGACGAAGGATAAGATTAGAGACATATAGACTTTCGGAGCAGCAGGATGTGTCCGTCGCTAGACGAGACGATTCGTGATTGAGATGAATGGCGATATGCTTTTAAATTATTAAATACAGTTTTAGGCTTTAGGAAGTGAATAATGAAAAGTTAGTACTAGGAACGGAGCTGATATGTTTATGGTGATTAAATATAAATGATTAAAGGTTAAAAAGGATTCGTGTTATTTCCACTCGGATCATGATGACTGCACCTTGAAAGATTGTAATTCCGGCCCTCGACTGCAACATTATGGACTAAACTGGTGAATTGAGAAATTTGAGAAGGGCGTGAAGAACAATTCGTGTCATATATATATATATAACAGCTTGTTTGTTTGTTTGTCCGCTATAGAATCATAGATTGTTTCACCCACCGGGACCAAATTCGGCACAGTTAATGTTTAGGACCCGAGAAACTTATATCAGGAAAATCGAAATTTGGGGCTCAATTAGTTTTTTAAAATTAATTTTTTAATGATTTTTGTGCCCCTAAGCGCACCTTTTAAATGTGGATACAGCCCCTTCACCACAACCAGTCAAATTCGATACGCGGGGGGAAAATGTTTGTTCTGAGGGGTGATCTGGGGTGGTTTGAGAGTTGGTCTGGGGGTGACGGGGGGGGGGCGAAGTGTTTATTTTATTTTTCTTACGTTTAGCGGAGTCATGAGTCTAAGAAGGTTGATAACCGCTGCTTTAGACAATTTTAGCCAATGGCGTTCAAACTAATACAACTTAATAAAATTTGGAAAAAAAAAGGAATTACTTATTCCGTGAAATACTTATTCCGTATTGAATTACTTATTCCGTGAAATCATATAAGATAAATCTTTTAGAGTTTTGGGGTTTTTTAAGCAGTGGGAGGAAAAGCTCTTTAAACAGAGAAACATAACGACACATAATTTTCATACCGAACTATTATTCCATCAGTTATATTAAGGCATAAGAAAATTAATGAAATTATTTTTAAAGAATGATTGCCCGGGTAGATATATAGATATAAAATTTTTCATGCTTTCCGTCAAAAGAATACTGGGTATATCATTTCAGTAGAAACGCGCTAAGCGCATTCTGTCTGGCCAGATGAACATGAAGAGCGGGGGGTGCAGCCCAGTATTTTTTTGATGGAATGCATGAAAAATTTTATATCTATATATCTACCCGGGCAACGCCAGGCAATAATGCTAGTATATATATATACAGGGTGATTTTTTTTAAACTGACTCTATTCAGAGTTGCCTGTAGCTCGATCTAACAACCGAAACGGTACCAAACTTGGTATAGGGACTAACGATGACATGGGAAGAAGGATTCCGGGGGGATTAGTTCCAAAAATCGCCGATAGAGGTATTCATGGCGCTGTTGTAGCTTAGCAAACCAAGAATTAGCATAAAACATGGGTATCAAAGCAAAATGCAAATTTATACTTTCGTATGCGACAGCAGCGTCAGTAATTTGGGCTATGAAGACATGTAGGCAGCTCCGAAAAATATTCTCAGCTGAAGTAAGCCAGCTCACATTACCAGAACGGGCATTATTGACTTTTGGCTCGGGGATATTTAAAATCAAAAGTTTATGTTGGTGGAGTCACAACTCTTTTTGAAAACACCTCCTGTTGAAATGGAAGCTTAACTTAGAAAGTGATTCTCGCTGAAACTCAGACTAACTATACCAATAAACAAAGATTCGTGTCAGAAACAGCTCGAGTTTTAAGATAAACAAACTATACAAACCCATAACGGACCTTCAATTAAAAAACCTTTCAATGGCTTAAAAGCCTTTTACTTTAAGAAGAAAAAAAAATTAGTCCTTTGTCTTTGAATATTATTCCCCTAAATACCAAGAGACAATGGTGGGCGTTTTTCAGTAGATGGTATACATTAAGCATCGTATTACGTTTCATACTTTTTCAAGTTCTTTCTTGGATGATTTAAAGTATTTTGTAATCTCTGGCAAACACTGTACAACATTCGAGTGATTTTATTTCTTAAATATATTTAGAAGTCAAGTTTCAAAACAATTTTCATTCACTGATTACTTTGAACTACAAATAATCAGTATGATAATATAATGAGAAACCAATGTCGTATTAGTAGTTTCTCTTCTCTAAGTTTTGAATCTATTTTTAACATAACTAGCTTTTAAGGGGACTCACGACCCTTAGTCGAGGAAAAAAGGCATATTTTCATACTTTTTGACTCTTTGTAACTATTTCAATTCACTCCCAATTTTTCCAAATTTTATGAATATGATAAATTGATATATTTATTTTAATAAACAAATATTCAACTCTCAAAATAATTTTAAATAATTTTTTTTTAACATGCTTTAGATATACCTTGTTTTTTTAAGTATTTTTATTGTATACTTGCTTGCGCGCAGAACTATGAAATTAATTTTACACTTAAATGTATAATTCCTGTTTTATATTTAAAATAAATAATTCAAAATACAATTGAACTAAAACAATCAACATAAAAATTTTATTTCAATTTTTTTAAAACTTTTCAAAATATACTTAAAATTTTCTTAAATTTTTGCATTTATTTACCCCTGAAAAAAACAACAAAATAAGCAGTGATTGCAATAATTCTAGTTCAGATGCAAGAAAATAACATGATTATGCTGTGATAAAAATTTCATAGAATTATGTTTCATGGTTTTTGAGATATCAGTTGCGGAATGATGCAAAATTACATTTTGAGAAAAATGAGTTTAAAATTTTTCTTACCATAAACTTGATCGGTAATTAAATATTTAGAATATCAATATCTCCGGAACTAAGCGGAATATTTTCATGCGGTTTGCTTTTTTTTGTTCAGAAATAATCAGGCTTTAACATATATTTTTTTTTAAAAAATCGAGTGTTTTAAAGATTTAAGAGTAATGAGTCCCCTTAAACTAATCAGTGATGGAAATAACATTACTGAGCAATTGTCAGATTAACAATCAGTTTTAGTAAATGAGCGAAAACTAGGTAGACCAAGTTACGTCTAGAAAAGTTTAGAAATGACCTTGACAGAAAAATAACTCTTCTTCAAATGTCAAACAAAAATCCCATTTCTTCATACGTATGTGTGCCAGAGTAACAAAAAATTTCTCACCGTATATACTGGAGCAGTGGCGCACCCAGGATTTAATCTTGGCGGGGGGATAAAAATATTTATAATGCAAGTTCAATATTCAGAATGCAATTTCTATTTCTGTCTTTGGCCCACCCCCTGGGTGAGCCACTGTACTGGAGAGTATCTGTTTAAAAGTCTTAAAAATCTGAGCTAGATATACTCATTGTGTGAAATTGATTACAAAAATGGAGAAGCAAACTCGAGCATCTATTCAAGTGATTCTCAACAACTTTATGTCTAGGTCCACCTTTGGATGACCTTCAGACCGTACTCCCCCTCTAGGTCTAAAAAACGTCAATAGGGCTAGTAAAATAAAATTAATCGTATTGTTTGCCTATCAAATGCGAAAACTTTAAAAACTACATGCTGCAAAAACCAAGTAACATAGCGCCATCTATTGGTTAAAGGGAAAACTGCTTCCAAATAATATTACTGCGCATATTTCTTTTACAGATAATGATTTTAACACTCTTTTGAGAGCAATAGATTTCGCAAATAGATTAAATATTTTGGGCTATTCAGTGAATATGGGATACAATACATGCTGTAATAATGTATACACTATCCCATCTCAGGCCGTATTGCCATTTTTCACTGGCAGTCAGTCAGTGGCACACCCAGGATTTTTCTTGGGGGGGGGGGGGGCAAGATGAACGGATAAAAATATTTATAATGCATGGGGGGGGGCGAGATGAACGAATAAAAATATTTATAATGCAAAATCAATATTTCTACTTCTTTGGGGGCCCCACCCCACGGGTGCGCCACTGCAGTCAGTATTAATAAGCTTACCCTCTCAGTAGTAAAGTGTCATATTCAAGTAGCATGTAGGAAATACATTCACACTGGCACGTGCTCCCCCCCCCCCCCCAACTTGAAATAAATTAAAACGCTAATAGAAATTCGGTTAAAATCAGAAAATTGTAGAAAACTTTTAAGAAAGTTGGTTTTTCCCTCTTTTATAAACTGTGAAACTGAAAATTCTCTTTAGCCTTCACATAGTTTTTAACAATGTTTTTAACATAGTTTTCAAAAATTCTTTGCTATTTTTTTTTCTCATTTTATTTATATTACATTTATTTTTTTCATTGTGCAACTTTTGTATACTACTCAAACTTCATTTCTATTGTTATTCAATTTCAAAAAAATCATAATATTTCATATTTGAAGGACCGTCCTGCAGTCTTTGCGATGAGGAGAGCCCTAACTGAATTCGATTCATGCCCCCCCCCCTCCCCTAAAAAAAAGTTAGAAGCACGCTACGCCTATGTATAACGCAGATAAACTAACAGAACTAACAGACTGTTCCAAAAGCTACCAGAATGTCTACAGCATAATCAGTGGTTTTTGTAACTGCTTGGGGGGGGGGGGGGGGCTGTACGAGAGGAAATGCTTTCTTATAAATTATAGTGCCAATGGAGGACGATTATTTGTCTAATAATTATGTTATTATCCAACTAGAGTAAAATATCAAGCTATACTTCACTCGCTCGGGAGGTTTCGGAACCTTTGCTATTTTGAAAATTGCAATCTGAAATAATTTAACTATCTAAAAATTCAGCATTCATTTTAATTTTTTTTACGGGTAGTTAAATTTGCATTAATATTGAATCAATCTCTTTCATCATTCATTTAGTTTATTTCCAGAGCAAAAAAATTAAATATTCGAATAATGTGCTTACAAAGGTTTTCTTTATTTCTTTATTTTTGGTTGGGAAAGGATTCAATTCGATAGCTAAACTGTGATAGAGTCAACAAATTCGAATTGTGCTGCCATCTATTGAGCGGAAGTAATAAAAATAATTATGAGCTCTTATCTACTTTAAATTTTCAAGCACATTGTCCAAAAATTCAAATTAATTACGAAGATTGGCGTAGTTACGAACATAGGCGTAGGGGGGGGGGGGGACACTGAAACTGTGTTCAAACTGTGACATTGAAGATTCCAATTATGTCTTTAGCCTTCACATACTTTTTAACAATGATATGATCCATAACAAAAATTCGATGCTATATATTTTTTTTCTCATTTTATTTATATTATGTTTATTTTTCTTATAGTATAACAGTTGAATACTACTCAAACCATTGGCGGTTCCAAGGGGGAGGGGGACAATAGGGGCAATTCCTCCCTCCCCCCCCACAAAAAACAAAACAAAAAAAAAATCCCAGCGTATTTTATTTTCCATAGCCTAAAATTATATAATCGTAGACCTAATACTAAATGAGTTTAAATTTAAAATTAGACCATATATATATATATATATATATATATATATATATATATATATATATATATATATATATATATATATATATATGGTAGCTGAAAACCCTCACTTCGCTACGGAGTACATTCAAATTCAATACAACGGTCAATGTATGCAATTTATGCCAAAATAAATAAATAAATAAATATATATATATATATATATATATATATATATGTCAGGGGGCAACCTTTTTAACTAGAAGGGCATATTTCAGAAATGCGGGAGTTCGGCGGGCACCACTGGGTGAAGAGGAGGAAGGGGGGGGGGGGTTAATATTTACACATGAAAATGTTGATGCGACATAAATTGTTAATCCATAAATTCAAATTTTAATTTAAACAAAATAATCTTAAAATTGATAATGCAATATTTGGCATTGCAAATCTGCGGCTAACTCGTAGTAATATGGAACAGAAGTTGAATTCCCAGTTCTCAGGCATTGGTCGAAGTAAGTCTCAGTGGGGCTTGATTTTGAGTATTTCATATTAGAAAACAAAGATTCACAAGTATAAATTCTTGGTATTAAATTCTTCCAATAAGAAATCAAAATGTTTGACAAACTAATAGGTGGTAGCATTTCCATCGTAATAATTTTCTAATTTTAAATTCGGAAAATGTGATCAATTATCTTTCTCAATATGCGATTTCCAGAGCGACAATTTATCTTTTAAAGCAATTATCGTACTTATCATAGAAACAAGGGAGAAGGACTCTGTCGAGAGATGAGACAGCTCAGTTTTTGTTTTTTACGGTATTGAGGTTTTTAATTTGTTTTCTGCAATTATTCATTACAAGTACGAGCGTTTGTTGTTCAAATATCTAAAAGATTTTGAAATTTGAAAGGAGGGTACTCTAAAATTGCTTCAGGGGTCGGCACCCCGTTGCCGACCCCTGATATATATTTATAATAAATCCGATGATCAATGTATACAATTGATGTAAAAAAACAAAAAAAAATATTTTTATAAAAAAATCGTAAGGGATATTTTTATAGACAAAATAATGTAGAAGAAAATATTCAAATTAAATGTAAATGGACATACTAATGAATATAGTACAGTTAATATAGTATAGTTTGAGTAACATAATATTTTTTTGTCTATTTAGTTGTTATGCACGTGACGATAAACTTATTTAAAGTACCAGAAAAGATATCACGTGATCAGCATTTAATAAATTAAATTCTAAAAATTAATCTTTAAAAATTCACCAAAAATCCGATAATAGAGGTAAAGATTCGAAAAAGATCTCACTTCAAAGGAATTTTTATGATCTTTCTTCTGATATAAATTTTATAACCCTCATATTATTATTTTAAATGCAAACTTTAGAAAAGTTACTAAAACAGCTTAAAAATTTAATTTTAAAAAATCTAAGAAGAATTTTTAAAAAATCTTTCTTAGTGCACCCCTACAGTATAAGAAGAAATCACCATGCAAAATTTCAGCCCTTTAAGTTCAGCGGTTTGGTATGTGCGTTGTATGTCAGTCAGTGAGTCAGTCAGTTACGGAACTGTTTGATATATATATATATATATAACCCAAAGAGCCGACGTTGCCCCCCCCCCCCCCAAAAAAAAAAAAAAAAAGCAACTCTGGACTGGAGCCGCCCCTGTCTCAAACATCAATTCTATTGTTATTCAATTCTTAAAAAAATCATCATATTTCATATTTTTAGGGCCGTCCGGTAGTCAATGCAACGAGGAGGGCCCTAGCTGAATTCAGTTCGTGCCCCCCCCCCCCCCCAAAAAAAAAAAAAAAAAAAAAAGTTAGAAGCACGCTACGCCTATGCTTACGAATCAAATTATTCAAAAACTTAAGGATGATTTAATGAACTAAAATCATGCCCGGCGAGACTAGATAAGAGGACAGAATGTATAGGAATCTTTTTCTTTTCCTCTGAATTCTCGTCAACGGTGCTTAAAATATGGCATCCTAGTATACACCAGGATTAATTGCTTTAGGGTAGATTACGGAAAAGCTTTATCTTCCATAAAATAGATAAATATCCTCAAAGTCAGATTTGAAAATTTGATATTATTTTAGTGAACAACAATAGGTGAATACTAAACTAAGATAAAAAAAATTTAATGACACTTCTGAATTTAATATTTCTTGCTTTTCATAAAAATTTGTCATTAATTTTATTCGTTTTCCATTTTATGATGAATATGAAGCAAAAGAGTAGTAGTATAAGAAATATTGCTATCTAGGATTATCTATTCAAAATATCTATGCAAAATGCTGCTTTGAATGAAGCAGTTGCGAGACGCTTAGTACCTTAATTTCAAATTCGGACCCCGCAGTCACAGAAGATTGGGTGCACGACGTCCATGAATAACTACATCGAGGTCCTCAAAACTAAAATCTAAATATTGTGTATCCTATCTGACATTCGAAAAACAATGAAAATACTTTGAACTGCTTCCGAATGTTTTACGTGTTTAAAAAGGGATATATATAATGTAATGTAGCATACATACAGTATAAGAGGAAGAAGCAAAATATATCTCGAAATACATAGTATGTTAAGCAATACACATACAGTATTTATAAATATCATTAAAAAATTTTATGCCAGTTTACAGAGCAGGTTTTCATGGATCTCGACATATCAGTACTGTGCTGTGTATTATAAGCTACAATAACTTAAGTATAATAATAGCCTGTAAAAGTCCAAAAAATAATGCATTTTGAAATAATGCGCACCATTCCTGAATCTTTTGGCTTTTCAGAGATACAGTTTTCTTAATCTTACTTTTTTTTGGGGGCTAATGTCCCTGGGGGATGACGACATTACACCCCAGTCCGGTGTACATATGAATACAAGACATATAAATAGACAAAGCACACAATGACAGAAGAATTTTATTGACAAACGATGACACCGGCGATGGACGATGGGTTGCAGCTTCCCCTTTCTAGACGGGGCTCCATTTGCAGGCGGAAGACTGACCGGTTCCCCAGAATACAACCAAGTCTTATGCGGGAATCGAACCCGCATCCCCGGCGTGGCAGGCTGATGCCTTAACCATTCAGCCACTGGGCGACAATCTCACGTTAATTAGGGTAAGAGAAATTTTCAGAGAAAAATTGGGAAAATTTTTAAAAATCGAAATATTTCTCCAAAAACCACTCCTCCGCCGGGGTGAATGGGGAAAGTCCGATTTTTTGGGGGGAAAGCAGTCAGGGGAGACCCAGGTGGAAAAAAAAAAGGTTTGTGGGACTGTGGTTTAAGGGTTTATAGGCGCCTGGAGAGACTAGCACAAAAGTTTGCTATGTTCCTTTCAGCTGACAGGATAAAGATTTTAGAACTACAGACTACTTTTCGTGCTTAGTTACGTGACTTGTTGGCATATCTCTATTGGTCATTGGATAATTTCTCGCTATATTTTACTACATATTTCATGGACCTGAGATGTCCTCGCTCCTTGCCATTTAGAAACCCATAGTATATTCTTGAATCTAAAAAATTAAGAGAAGAAAAGAATATAATTAAAATAAAGTTTAAATGTAATAAAATGCATGTATGTGTAGAAAGCAAATATAATTTAAATATGCAGGAAATGTAAATATGTATTATATATATATATATATATATATATATATATATATATATATAGTATTTTAGTATCAGACAATATTTATAAATGTAAATATACTTTTAGTATGTGTGCATGTGTATAAATGCAAATATTATTTTAGTATGAGTAAATCTGTATAAATGCAAATATTATTTTAGTAAGAGTAAATATGTATAAATGTAAATATTACTTATACATTTAAGATATGTATTACTTATACATTTAAGATTTATACATTTAAGATATGTATGGAACGTAAGATGTGTTAATTTCTATTATAGTCCTGATCTCTAGATATACATACAAGGTTCGCCCATAAAGTAACCGGAATATTTTTTATAAATAAGAAAACTATTACTCACCTTCAAATAAATTTATCTCCTTCAAAATAATCGCCAAAGGAGTCTACACAGTTTTTCCAACGTTTCTTCAAGTCATCGAAACACTGTTTATAGGCGTTGGAACTAACCGTTCGCAAAATACGCGTAGCATTTGATATAATATCCGAGAAATTTTAAAATCTCTATCCTTTCGTGGCCATCTTAAGCTACAGAAAAAGGAAAAAATTAGCTGGCGATAAGTCGGAAGAATATGGTTTGTGATTTATCACTGTAATTGAATGCTTAGCAAGATTTGTTGTACAGAAATTGCTGTATGGGGCCTAGCATTATCGTGTAAAAGAAACCATTGCCCAGAATCAAACAGTTCCTTCCTAAATCACCTTATCCTGTTTCTTAATCGAAAAAGTACCTCCTTATAAAAATACTGATTAATTGTTGGATTTTCAGGAACAACTTCGTGGTGAATAAGTCCTTCGTAAAAAAAAAATGCAATCAGCACCATCTTAGTCTTTGATTTTGATATCCATCCTTTTTCTTTTTTTTTTGATAGGAGAAGACGGTCCTTTCCACTGTGCCCGTTGTCTTTTAATTTCTGGGTCGTATTGTAGACACCGGGTCTCATCTCCAACTATAATCCACTTTCAGAAATTGTTGTCCTGTTGCGCAGTATTCAAAAAATCTTCGCAGAAAGCTTTTCTGTTTTCTTTTTGCTGTTCTGTCAAAATTCGAGGAAAATATCGACCAAGAACTTTTTTCATTTTTAGATTTTCGATTAAAATTAAACTACAGCTTTCTTTGCTTATCCCTAGCATGTCTGAAAGTTGCTGAGTTATTACACGTCTATCGGCTTTTACCCAAGAGAGAATTTTCTCCACATTTTCCTCATTCTTTGAAGTTGAAGGGCGTCCTGTCTTTGGTTCATCTTCAAAGCTTTCTCGCCCACATTTAAAGCGGTTGTATCACTCATACACTTGTGTTCTTGATAACGATGCATCACTATATACTGTTTGAATCATTTCTAAAGTTTCGGTAGCAGATTTACCTATTTTGTAACAAAATTTAATGTACAACGTTGCTTCATTAAAAGGCAATTTTTTTTGTACAATGCCTTTTCAGTAAATGAAAATTACTACGGTGTTTTGATATGCAAACGACTTTAATAACCAGTTTAATCTGGCTTTAACAAAAGTTGAGATGTCACTCTTTTTAGCTAGGCGATTACTCTTTCACATATTTGTTTTATCGTTTGATCTTTTAGTTTGTCCGATTACTTTATGGTCCCACCTTCTATATATATATATATATATATATATATATATATATATATATATATATATATATATATATATATATATATATACAGGCTGAATCTGAACAAGTGGGCAAAACTTTACAGGGTGATAGAACGCATCTACACGAGCAATATTCTTCATGGAAAGTATGGGCGGGACGCAAACAGCGAGGCGCTAGGTGGCGCTGTAAATGGTACCTGCATGCCACACGTCCACATTCGTTCCAGCGGCGGTTTTCCGTAAATGTTTGTGCAGGGATCCTCCATGACCATTTGGTTGGCCCATACCTCCTGCCACACCGTCTGGACGGCGAATCGTATCACACATTCCTATGACAGGTGTAGCCGGAGCTGCTGCGTCCGATTCCAACCCCCGTCAGGAAGAGAATGTGGTTCCAACACGACGGTGCGCCTGCACACTTCAGCTTGGATGTGCGGAACAATTTAGAAGCAACATTCCCAGGGCGATGGATTGGTTGAGGTGGCTTGGCCACCAGGATCGCCGGATCTCTCGTGTTTGGACTTTTTCCTGTGGGGACATATGAAAAACCTAATCTACGAGTACCCCCATTGAAATCAATATGGAACTAATCGCCAGGATCGCCGTTGTAGCCTGCGATATTCAGGAAATTCCTGGTGTCTTCGCAAAACTGCGCCAGTCCCTATCCCGCAGGTGTGAAGCCTGCATTACAGCTGGTGGAAGATCTTTTGAGAAATTTCTTTGACCATGTAAATCAATTACATTCCTGTTAATAAAATGTTTTCTTCAGTATCTCCTCTCATTCTTGTGTTAATTCTTGAAATGTGACAGTGGAAAACTACCTTTTAACTTCTCAGTGTTTGCTTTCCGACCATACATTCTATGACGAATATTGCTCGTATAGCTGCGTTCTATCATCCTGTAAAGTTTTGCCCACTTGTTCTGATTCACCCTGTATATATACACATGGGGGAGCTCAGCCCCCTTTCTCTGAGCCGCCTATGAATGGTCTTTGCGGTCACCGAAGCCCCAGTTGCACTTTCGATCGAGGATAATCATGAATGCCGCTCTGACGATTACTCGGTCCTCATATTCTGTCGTTTCTGTAGGCCGATCGCTTCCTTCTTGACGCTGTGTTCGGCCATGGTTCACCCATTCCTGCCAACATCGTCTAATAGTGGCATCGTTCCTATCCAAATGTCGAGTGATTCACCGGTAAGACCAACCGGCTTCTTTGAGCCCAACTACACGTCCTCTCTCAAATGCTGACATCTGTGCATATTGTTCGGGCATCTGTATACGAGGTATAGTTACTGTCTACCTGAGTACACGGAATGAGATTCACAAAGAATTTATGACCTGGAATCGACATTTCTCCTCTTTAATATCCTGCCAGTTGCGCAGTTAAGATGCACTGCAGTGTCACATGTAAATTCATTGGTCGTCAAACTTCAAATCTTTGCATTATCCGTCGAAACCTGCATACATATAATTTTTTTTGTCTAAAAGTGTATTTGTTTGAGTTTTTTAGAAATAATGGTTTGGTTAGTTAACTCTGGTAAAGACTTCTCTGTTGTTCTGTATTCTATTGGGTGGTGTAATTCTCTGACGAAAAAAAAAAAGAAGTATTTATAAAATTTTATTGGCAGAGTGCACATTGCCGCTATGAATGGATTGTGCGTTAATCCCTTTTGTCCTTTTTTCCTCCTAAAGTAAATCTTATGTAGAGATAAAAAAGTTATCGTCACATGTGTTTGTCTTTTTTTTGTATTGCGAAGATGTCTATAATTGAAACGAAATAAGTGTAATGTTTGAATTTTGCGCCATTCATTACTTGCGCCTTTTTTAGAACCATTTTCTTCATTGTAATATGTGTCGGACAGTATCGTGTTCCAGATGATGTTAAAGACGTATTTTGCTAAATAACAACTGTGTATGGTGATTTTTAACTGTGTAGAAGAAAATAGTTGAATACTCAAAGGGTCTACGAAGCATCCGGTCCGGAAATTAGTCCGCCACAAATATAGACGGAGAAAGACATTACATTTCTTACACAATGCTATACCTCTCTGGCTGCTTTTCTGTCAGTAATGTCGACATAGTACATGCCTTCCTCTAGAACAGGGGTGGGCCAATAGGGGCTCTCGGGCCGCATGCGGGAAGCTACAGATTTTTTTCTGGCCCGCCAAGACAACCAGACAAGTCCGGAGAGCCAGAAAAACTGCCAAAGACAGCCGAAATCTCCAAGAAAGCCAGAAATATTGTCAATATTTTATTTAATTCACATTTGTTCATTTTTATGACACAATTTATACCTTTACTGAAATGCAAAGTTAACCAATAAATGTAATAATTGGTTAGTAAACCAATAAATATAATAATGGGTATAGAGATGTTACAACGTTTGGTGACCGCTTCAACAGATGGCGCTACAGGTTCAGCCGAGTTGACCAGAACAAGTGGGTAAAAAAAAGAGGGGGTTCCTTCTCTGTACTTCAAGCATAACGACTTCGATCTCAAACTTTCTCGCTTATAGCACGTTGTTGCCTTCGGCTTGCGGGGCGCATAGCATGGCCATAATTCATATTTCTGTTCCCGTGTGCTAAATAAATCGTACTATCGAAATATTTCTGGATACTTGTCAAATTCAGATCATATAACACATTTATTCACATAAAAAAATTATAAGTTAAATTATAATTTCTGAATGTATTATAATCATTGTGAATAAATAAAATCACTAACTAAATGAGTGTTATTTTTATCTGTTACTGCAATAAGTCTATTTAATTTTGCTTAATTAGACTTGTAATCTCTTAGAAAGTTCGTGAGCTGAAGAGAGCAGCTCTTTAATTTTTAAAAATTATGTACTATGATACAAAAAAATGTGTATGGCTTATAGAATTATAACAAGAAAATATTAATCCGCGAGTTATGTTTGTTTTGGTGGATACTTTATTAAAGCTGACTAAATGTTAAAGAAATGTAGTTATTACGAACTAAATAAACTCCTCATCTTAATCAGGCTTAGTGGTCCTATCTACAGAGCTAGAGATATTTAAAATGAGAAAATCCATGTATTCCATATAGATGAAAGCTCGCAATAGACAATAAGATTATACAATATATTAATGCAGATAGACATAGTTTTTGATATTTTTAGAAGGAAGGAAAAAGATTAAAATTTATATCTATCAAGATATAGAATCCAGTTTCACGTTAGCACCTAAAATTTTAATTTCATATGCACTGCAGTTATTGCTCTTGCGAGTCGTTCGAGGCATTAACTAATTTCTTTTTTTCTTTAACCCTTTCAGAGGCAACAACCCTCCCCGTTTGCACTATGAAGATTTTTTTCTCAAATTTTTTAACCTAAATAATCTTGAAAAATTTTCCAACTAAAGATTGCATTTTTACTTCTTTAAACTCATAACAGAAGGCAGTACTAAACAGTTTTCTGCTCATTTAACTGAAATACGTTGAACGCAAGTGAAGAAAAGGACTAGATTTAGGCGTTTGCACTGTGCAAACGACGCCCCTCAAAGGGTTTTAACCGTACCATATATCTCCCACTTTTATTAATTATATACCTACACCTTTAATTAACCATTCGCCAATGCTTACAAAAAAAAGGAGACATCAGGCAGTAAGAATTAATAAAACATTTAGTTTATCACTTTGTAAAAGTCCTAATTTCTCCAAAGAAAAATAATTGTATAAGATTTTTTTGCATATGCTATTATATGTGAATACATGTATTATTATTCCATCCTTGATTTTAAAGTCACTATGCATACATAATAGATACTATACTAATACTGGCAAAAGGAAAGTAGGAACCATTTTTTATTCAGAAATTTACGTCACAAGATGCATATAAAATATGGAAGAAATAACCTCGAGAGAATTTATGTGTTATTAGAAAAAAATACAAATTAAATTTCTTCATTTTTTTAATAAAATATAATTATATGAAAAACGTAAAAAGAAATTAAAATAAAAAAATTGGTGCAGAAATGTTTAAAAAATATACAAAATAATTTTTAAAAAACTTTCAGAAATTACTCTTCTCACTTTTACGTAAACTTTAAATTAGATTTTTATTGATTTCATGGCCAAAAACTTTCAATTTTTGTTACAGGCTTAAAAAATACTATACACAACAAAGAAAAGAACAATCTGCATAATAGAAATATATTTTATACTGCATATTCTTTACAACAAAACATCAGATTTACAAAAAATTACAATGTATTGATATTAAATACACCAGAAAATTAATTCCTTTTTAACACTTCTTGTGTAGAAATAACATCTCTCACATATTGTGGCACCATTCTCGAATATATTGTGAACGTCGTCTCACGGAATGGCCACAAGTTTACTAAACACGCTGCCATTAAACATTTGTGGTTTGTGGTAGTAACCTTCAATAGAGAAGTTTTCGAGCGATATGATCACAAACATGTTCTACCTGCGATACTTCCGATGATCTTGTAAGCGATGAAAGTCCCTGTTCTTATGCCCCCTGGCCGGAAATGTATTTCAGAACAGATCCATATAGGCTAGAGGGATATGGGGTGCGACTCCGGTTTATAATATCACTTAGCCATTATACTTCCGACTTAGCCAGGTCAGTATTCAATTTTGACCGAGCACCCCCAGATATGACACCTGGGGGGGATCGTACCTGCCCCATCCACTGACCTCAAAGAAGGACTTTCAGGTATACGGATTTAACGTGCCCATATCCGGCTTAGACACGAAGGTATTTAACGGCGTTTGTCGGGATTCGATACGAGCACCCTCAATACCGAAAGTCAACACGCTACCGTTAAACTACCACTTGCCCTCCATTTCTTATCTTTCTTGCCGCTAAGTCAGGACATTACCTGTCATGTAATGAGTTCATTATCATCCTGAGGATCTTTGTTATAAATGTATGTAGGGTACCACGATCCGCTACCAGAACGGGGGCTAGATAATGTGTGTTTTCTTGACACGGATGCATTTCAAAGTGCGGTATCTTGATATTTTGAAGACACTCATAATTTCGTTCACTTCCCTGACACGAAAACCTTGTTAGATCCCAGAAGCTCCGTCACTGGCCGCTATTTGTTTAAAGTATCTTCATGTACTCCACGGGAACACCAGTTATGCCTATATAGTAGCTCCATAGTACAAAGCTCCATGCCGTTTATGGTAGGATTTTCGGCTCCTTTGATTCTCTTGTAAAACATAATCTCATGCATTAGGAGTTTTCCAAAGATCTGATCCGGGACCACATCATGAAGGTTAGATTTGCATGAGCTAAGAATCTATGCTCAACGCGACAGAAAGATTCTAAAGGTTTTAACAGAAGTTAAAAGGTTAAAAAAAAAGAAAGATAATCAGATGTTAAAATATTAGAAATGTTTACTGATAGCAAAACTAGTTTTGAAGCAGACTTGAAAAGACCATAGTGAATATTCAGAAATTTAAAGCAATGCAGATATCAGTCATGTTGAAATCTGACGACTGGCATTCGAATGAAAAAAGTGGGGCCAATACTTACAATTTCGTGGTACAGCCCCCCCCCCCCCCCAAAGATCGCATTTTTATGATATCTGACGGAGTTATAATCGGTCAAAATAATACAAGTTTTGTCAGTTTAATGTCCTAAATGTTTAAAATTTTTAAACTATTAAATATACAGATTATAATAGTGAATAAATATTCTTGTTATTGCCCAAATTAAACATTTATGGATAAATACATGTAGAAAACAGGTCAAAGTCTATATATGGGTTATAAAGAAATGTGATGTTCTATCCTGATGTCTTCATTCTTAGGTCCTACAAACTAAGTTTACTGAAATCATATCTAGAATATTAAGAAGACTCGTGAAAATAACATTTTTACTGTATTCTGACCTTTTATGCTAGATATTCCTACATATATAACTATATATTGTTTCAAATTTTGAGGCTAAATTCTCAATATTTCTATAATCGTGTAAAGGTGTATGTATCAGGTAAATATAGCACATATTATCTAAAAGAAGATTTTATTGTAACAAAATAGTTTTTTAACAGTAAACCTGGACGTTTGAAAGCTGAATCTTCCTTAAATGAAAGTAGGCGTGCTACGTTGTTACTTCAGTATTCTAGAAATAGTTTTTGATAGAATTATCATTTACAATTTACTTTTAAATAAGGAAATTAACATTTCTCTTTCGTGCTGCAAATAGAATAAAATTATGGAAATTTATATAAAGAAGTTGCAGGAAATTTCATTTAATACAAAATTATATATAAGCTATAAAAGTCATTAAAAATATGTATTACAATTCAAGTGTGAATAAGAAATGTCTTGTAATCTGAAATAGAATGAAATTCTAAAAAATAATTTTTGAACTGTAACTTGGTCATCTAAATGGTGAATCGTACAAAAATAAAAGTAGGTGTGTAACATTGATGCTTCAGTTCTATGGAAATCAATTTTGGCATTATATATTTTTTTATTAAATTCCCATTGATATTTATTCACTTTGATCTTTTGGTGTCAGAGAACAAGGAGCAATGAAAATTGTAAAAGGTAGCATAGGTGTTAGATGAAATTTCCTTAATAGTACATGTACAGAACAATGGAAAGAGAAGATCCTTAACAAAGAAGCTACATTACCAAAATATTTTAAGGGAAAGATTTTTTGCCAAATGATTTTAAAATCATTTATTCATGAATCTTGCCTTTAAAGATAAGATTCGTGAATAAATGATAAAAATTTTCTTACCAAGGTAAATTTAAAAGTAAATTTCAAATGCAGATACATTGAAAAAATTTTCAAATGCAGCTACATTGAAAAATATATTGAACATGAATTCTTTGCACATGCAAATCTCCTTCATGTTTAAAATCCTGAAAGAATATAAGCATTTTACTGAAAATTAAGTAATAAAAAACAAATGTATAAACATTTACAAAATTATCTTTTATGGTTTGAGTCTATATTAATATATACATAACGAAAGTTAAACAGGAATAAAAATTTATTTCTTTAAATAAACTCAACTTCTACTGTGCACTAATATTTGGTTTTGTTAAATCTTTGTTTCTCTTATGGATGCATTAGGTTTTTCTACTTTTCTTATTTGTTTGCATTTAAGAAGGATTAAGAATATTTTTATTAATTCTTTTTAAATGTATACGTATGGTTCTTTTAGAAAAGAGCTTAAAAAGGGGAAAAAAAAATTTTCCTAGTCCGGAATCAAATCAATAGAAAATAAAATCTTTTTCTGAGATATTCTCGTTTAAAATCTTTAATTATGTGTCTTGAATAATACATTATTTTTTGTCATTTAAGAATGTAGTCTATTAATTATTTTTTGTTACCAATGTTTCATTTAATAATTCCTTCAGTTACTGACTTTGTATCGGAGAATATCATATACGTAGTTTTTCTATAATAAAATACTTGCAGAGAAATAGTTACTTACTGACCTAATAAAAACCATAAATTGTTTAAAGCCTTTGCTGCAAAAAGAAATAATTCTGAAGGATCTTACTAGAAAATCAGACCACAATAAAATATTAATATTTTACCTTTAATTAAGAAATTAGGAGCACTCAATCTTGTTGCTTTAGGTCCATAGAATTCAGACATAACTTCACTCCAAATATTCGTCTGAAACAATATTTAATTAGTGTAATCATAAGTGATTGAATATAGATAATTGAAAGTTTTAAAGGCATACCAACGAATCCCAAAACAAGAGTGAAACCTAGGTCCAAGATTATCTGCTTTCTTGAAAAATATATTTTTGGTTTAATGAGCGGCCCTTTGGCAGGCTTCATGCATATGAAATACTGAAGATTTTAAGAGAACACAAAATATAACAAGATAATATTTTAAATACTACACTCCCACAATTTGTATTCTAAACACACTAAGGACATAATTTGTCCACACAACATGTTAGCACTTGGGGTTTAAAGCCATTTACTCTTATAGGATATATCCAGCAAAAAAAAAAAAGGGGGGGGGAAACAAAATTGTAAAATCTCACAAAAGTTATGGCATAAAAATAATTTGATTGTTTATACTCAATTCAAGATGAAAGGCAAAAATCTCAAAAATAAGATTGAGTTTGGGGTAATATTTTTTATGAAATTTTCAGTAACTTATTTCTCCTTTTTGGTACAGAAACTTTACTGCGTTAAGCTAACTTTTTAATGTAGGAAAGTTCAGCGTAAATATAGCCTCTATACATTTTTTTGTAACTTCAATAACCATGGATAAGCTAAGTTTAGGCTAGTAGTCATCGATGAAATACATGAAATATGAAAAAATCATATTTCGGATATTTTTTAATTATGAGTTAATCCAGATGCAAAACGTCCCTTTTAATAGCAATATTGGAGGAGTGGGGATGTTCTATAGCTGACAAATAACAAATCTTCAGATTTTGCTTTCCATAAAGAAAGATGATTTATTTCTCTCATTTCAGAGAGACTCATTTTAATCGAAAACTAACAAAATATTTCATTTTTAAATGAATAATAGCATTTTATATGCTACACAGAACCAAATTTTAATGCTCTGTGAGTAAAATAATGAAACGAGCAGTTCACAGAGCAAAATATCAAAATTCAAAATATTCCCTTGTAAATAAATATAACTGCATAAAGCTAGTGTAATAATGTTTAATAAATTTACAATAACATTCATTTCTAGCAATATTCCTTTATGAATTTAACTCAAAAGTTTTTTTAACAAATTAATGTACAAGGTTTAAAATATTCAATGTCAACGATAAAATAAATTAGATAAAAATATGATTTTACTGTATCATAATTGTTCCTGATATGATATACCTCGCAAAACAGACAATGGGTACCCAGTAAATTTATGCAAGAAGCATATTTTGGGTGTGGTCACGTCTGTATAAAAAAAATCTTTTAGATACTATAAAATAATTATTACTATAAACTAAAGGAGAAAGGTCCTCTTTATGCGTGAAATGTATCGGAGATTTTTAACGTGTTTTTAATAAAGATTCGTACTTCAAAAATAGCTTCTCAATTTAAAGGGCCATTAGGCCTATGTACTCCAATTCTATCCTGTCTTTCAAAAATTTTCGAAACTGAATCGAAATATTCTGAGGTATTTGCACAAAAATACAGTGAAAATCATAAGAGGGGGGCTGTTGTACGTACCTGATTCTTGTTAAGCCGGTTAAAATGCATCAAATTCGGAAAAGTTAAGAGATAAAGCATAGCTGAAACAACACCGAACAAGCGAGCAAGCCAGAAGTGAATGACGTCGCAGTCGATGATGTGGCTTTTAGTGTGTGGGTTGGACTGAACGTTGCCAATACACAACGCAAAAATTTTGATTTTTTTCATACTACCTCGTCGGAAGAATTTTTTTCTCTATGACAGCATATTTTAGACTTAATTTCATCATTTGAAACTAAACATTATTAGAATTATCAAATTACATAGTGAAATAATTAAGACTATACACATACATAACGAAATGTTCTAATGTAAAGTCGATTGAGACTCATACATAATCCATAACATATGATGCATATTAAAGCTTTCATTCCTGGTGAGAAATTGTAAAGCATGCGAAATCTTAAAATTATTTTTTAAAATGTCGCTTAATATTTGATAGAATTTTTTACTTCAATGATGACATTTCATGAAATTGATGAACAAAGAATTCAGTGGATAATCGCAAACAATATTCACCAATACTTCTCACAAAAATGAGGCTACTGTCACGAATGTCCCATGATGAGAAAAACCTGCCTATGTAATCCATACAGTAATAGTCTGCCAGAAGGTGGTTTGAAAGTACAAACATGAAACGTTGAAACCTGTAACAACCCCAACTGGGGTCATTAGACTGTGATCGTATACGTACAATTAGCGTCGCGTAGCGACCAAATCTGTTTAGCACACAACTAAAAAAATGGGTACAACTCTCAAATAAGACACTCTAGTTATACATATATACAATTTATTTACATACATATATATATATATATATATATATATATATATATTTACACTTACATTAATTAGCATCAGGTTGAATTCGTAGTCTTATTCAAACAAGGTGTTAATCTATACATATACTATATTCAAATACGATTATAATGCATATTATTCTTATACAGTAAGCAACGCCGACCCTTGTGGGGGCCAGTGGTGAGTATGGAATAATAAAGTATGTAATAATAAAGTGTGTAAATAAGCTAGGGATGTGAAATAGATATAGTTAACATAAATGCTCACCCATGGGCTGCCGGCACTGTCGCTTAATCTCGTTTCACCACTGGAGTTCACAAAGTTCGTGTACTGTTTGATAGTCCCTGTGCACTAAGTTCGTCAAAAGAGTTCTGTATTGGCACTAAAAGTTCATTTCTCGATGACAACTCGGGGTTGATCTCGTACATAGGGCTGCGATGGTTCTCTTAGGTTGCTCCACGGGTCAGTCAGCACTGGATGTCGGTCATCGACGCATTCATCATCTCACCTAGTAACAAATCTTGCTCCGGTAGACTCTGCTCGTGGTCACCTTATTTCAGAACTCCTTCCTCGCCTCACCGTGGTTATATCGTTGGCGTTATTTTTCCTTACGATCATTCGTCGATTCATCAATTAGCGTTTCCTCGGAATGCTCCTCGTTCTTGCAGCAGCTAAATTCATTTTTCTTCTTCTTTCTTGCGTCTGGAGCTCACTCTGGCATTCTATTTTATACTATTCGTAAATTCATCGGCCCTGTAGCAGCTTAGTTATTTCTCATTTTTTTTATTAAGGGCTTTTTGTAAAATGCTTCATACTCGTATATATATATTTATTTTCTTGTTTTACCATTGGTTGTTGCCTTCTTGGCTTCTCATTCGCTCACCCCACCCCTTTATTGGGATAAGGGACGAGCCACCTTGTCCATAGGTTCGTTCACGGCTTATTTTCATCGCATTGGCTGCCTCTGAAATATATCTGTGCATACTAATTAATTCGGACTCCTGTTCGTGTCTGGGATACTTCTCAAGCAACATGCACCTGCTTCTTAATCTTTGACCTCAGATTTACTGCTGCTTATTTTTATGTTTTTATGGCCCGTGTTGTTGCCCCGAAGAGTCGGAATCGTAAATTCGGCTGACAGTACTGGCTGGGTAGCCCCTATCAATTTAGATTGCCGCTTATTACAAGACCCATTTTCTTGTGATTGACGCACCCAAATCTCGCCCCTGTAACTGTTAGAGGAATTAAATTCCCTCACAGATAAAACATATTCTTTTATTGTGTTACAATAAAACGCTTAGTAATTTCCATGGATATCTAGACACAAATGAAAATCTATTAGGATCACATTATTTTCGATTCGTTGAAGAAATATGGACAAAAATAACAATGAAATGATCTCTGCAACTGCTATATTCCGGTATATTCTGTACAGTTATTGCAAAACATAAGTTTAGAATTTTTTTGTTTTAATATTATTTTAAATTACATTCTCTTTTACAATTTAAACACTTCTTTTTTCCCGTATGTTAGTTTTCTTCTATTTTTCTAGCTTGGTAAACTTTAGCCTCATACGCAATATATCTTTCAACATTTTCCCTTAAATTTCGATTTCCTGCACACCATGGGCACATTCGAATGTTTATGAAGCAGAATTGCATTAGATGAAGAAGGAAAAAACATGTTCAAAAGTCTCATTTTTCAGATAATGAGTCATAAGAACAAAGAAGCTCTCTATTAACATTAAAAATTAATCTGCTACCATTATGCTCTGTCGCTAAACTTAAGAACAGTTTGAACGGTTACAGTTTGACTGCGTTATATTTCATTACGATTTATCGTTAAACAATGGTACGCATTACCGTTGTTGAGATGTGATTTAAAAATGTGATTTGTATCAATCTAGCCAATGCATCATTAAAATAATCGAACTAAAGATTTAAGCAGTTGAGACGATACACATATTTAAAAAGGTGTCCTAAATTGAACTAGTGATTAACTGATAAATTTTAAATAACTTATGCAGCAAATTTAAGCTTTTACTTTTGTTGAGGTACCTAAAAGATTAAGTGATCTAAAATTCTTTCAGAAATTATCTCTAAGGATTTCATAAATTTGTGCATCAGCTTGTGCGGATTCAGCTGATTTTCAAGGGGAGGGCTGTCTTTCAACCCAGGGGGGGGGGGAAGGTTATGGAATATTTCCTGTGCATTGGAGGGACAGAGGGGCCTCCCCCAATATAAAATTTAAATATATGTATAGTGCTTGAAAACTTTTTTTTAGGCTATTTTAAGTGCCTCAAAAGCACCTTAAAATGTTATTTTAAACCAAGAAATTTACATTCTCTATGAATGTAACATGAAAACCATGGCATTTTATTCAAAGACGATACATTTGGATTTTTATTGTGATTAATAAACATCTTGGTACATTTTAATAACATATTGGTACATTTTTCGTAATGTTATTATTATGTAAATGATTTCAAAGCTTATTAACTTAAATTAAATGTTTCAAAATTGTCTCTAATCTTAAACTGTTGAGGACAAAGGATCATAAGAGGCTATATTATGTAAAGACAGTATTTTAAAATCTAATTCAACCTATTAAAAACTTTGAATATGTTATATTTAATAAAGTAAAATACACTGATCAATTTATCTAAGGTGTGATAATTTTACATATAAAATAAACTGATATTCGGACAATTTTATTTAGGTTTAAGGTGACAAAAACGAGTTTTGGCTTAAACAACAATGTCCAACTTCCTCTTCATTTTAGCAAACCTATCCACGACTTTTTTTGCATCAACTTTGTCCATATTCCTCTGGGAATGTTTAGCAGTGCTAATGCTACACTCTATCCTCTCTCATGATTGTTCTCATCCAGTCCCTAAACCTTCGAAGGGTTGTAAAGGACCTCCCGGCAGTAGCTGTGCTAACCAGCAGAGTTGCAAAAACATTCATCAATTCGTGTACTGCAGGATAAACCTCTTTGTTACACTTGATGAGAGTTTCAATGCCTGTATCTGGAATTTCTTCATTTTTTGTCTTTGGTTGCTGATTTAACCATTTGTTTTGCGACAGGGCAACTTCATTGCTATAAACAGCTTCGCTATCACTTCAAATGTTCTCCACAGAAAACTGAAATCAAGAAAACAAGACTTTAGCTGATTCTCTTAGGTTTGCAGGGGACATTTTAACAACGGAAGTGGCTATCACGATTGATAGTTCAAGGAGTTTTACAATGTCGTGTGGGAATCTATGATATCTTCAAATATCCTGTCAAATATAGGAATGCAAATTGTCGCTCTGCAGAAATTCTCAGCCTCTACAATGTGGGGGCTGGTTCGGTTTTTTTGCCTTTGTGCTATACGAGGCAAAGACACCTCCGTACCGATATCTTCAGCTGAAACTGTTTCTACAAGATATACATCATGGAAAAACTTCATCGCACTCTGATCTTCTCTGTTCCAAGTTAGAACAAGTGGATTGAAGGGCTTCACTGGCTTCTTTTTGTTCAATGCTCTTTTTTTTTGGAATTCGTCCTTAGAAGAAGAGTGATACCTAATATGCCTGCCTGAGACGCTGTTGAAATTAGGAAAGAACTGGGGCTTATATTATTTAAAAGAGACAGTGCTTTGGTAGCTCCTTCGGTTTTTTCCAAGTATTTACAACTTCAAGCATTTCGTGAATTTTTGATAGGCTTAAACAAAACAAATGAATACTATTGTGGAGTTCCACCCATCTTGTTTGCCAGAGCCCTATATGCTATTTGCTTAATTTTTGTGTTAAGACACAGTTTCTCTTCGGGCTTGCTGTTAAAAAAAAGAAATAACTGTTTTCATGGTGTCGACTTCACTTCTGACCTGTTGAATCTTAGAGGCCTTTGTCAGTGTCAAATTCAAAGCATGGTTTACACACGGGTAGTGGGTGGCGTTGACAACACAACGTTTCTCCGCATTTACTGCTCCCTTTACATCAGACAACCATACTACTACATGCATCAGTGGCTATTGTTACGTAGTTTTCTGGATCCAAATGTAATTTTTTCATTAACCCAAGCACAGTACTTCCTGTCACTTCACCAGTCAAAGATGGTTCACTTAAATAAGATAAGTCTTCTTCTTGTTCAAAAGCTTCAACGGGTTTTCTGGAATCCACAAAGTCCAGGAAATGTTCATAAACATTTCCTTCGCAGCAGTTGAGTGAAGAAAATGTCAAGATTCTTTGAGCTTAAAAGAAACCCCGCAACCTTAAAGAAACCAAACTACCCTCAAATAAATGGTTGTTTGACAATGAAACAATTTATTGCCACCCGACTTAAAACGCTCTTTAAAATTTTATTATCAAACGCTGTTTAGAAGTGTGTTAATAACAGGTATCAAGATTTCACCACACGAAAAACATGTTAAAAAAAACATTTAAAAACAATCGTACTTACCACTTTAGTGCAAGGGTAGTGGGGTGCTTTGTACACGAACCATCAAACTCAACAAAGGACAGTTTGGACAACACCCCCACGCACCTTGCAATTTTCAAAAAGTCTCTTTATTCAATAACAAGTCAACAAATACTGAATCTGTGTCTGAGTCACTCGCGCTGTGCGACGGCAGGGACGACCGCGTATCTACTTTTGTACACTAGACTCGACCTTCAAGCGAAATGCACTGCACTGGCGCACTGCTAATAGACAAGCACATTTAAACTTAACGCTTCTTTTCCCAAAAATTGGCACTTGCTCTACATATTATTTGTTACTTTTTTATTTGCTTCTTGTAATCTTGAGTTATTTCATTAAATTAAAACAATATGACCTAAAGGGGGGAGGCAGCCTTCTAATCCCCCTCCTTGTATCCGCCCCTATGTATGAGTGATGGCATTTCAATATATTGAGGAACAAAGATTTAATGGTAAAATGGCAAATAATAGTTATTACATAAAACAGCTATTTATCGTATACACAATCTGGCCAAAAGTATCCGGAGATTGTCCACATACATGTCAGAGTTCCTGTTTCCAACCACAGGATTTAAGGAATCCAGGCCAAACCACGAAAAAAACCCTCATACCATGATGCTTCCATCATCAAACTTAACAGTCGGCCCAATGTAGTCACGTAAGAAGCGCTCGCCGGGCATCCGCCAAACCTAGACGCGTCCATCGGACTGCCAGATTGTAAAGAGAGATTCATCACACCAAAGAACATTTTTCCACAGTCCAATGACGGCGAGCTTTGCACCATTGCAATCGACGCTTCGCATTCTGGGGAGTGATGTTCGGCTTGTGAGCGGCTCAACGACCATGGAATCCCAGGTTTTTTAACTCTCCATTAACAGTCCTGCTGCTAGCATTAACGCCTGATGAACTTTGGAACTCCTGAGTGATTTCAATCAACAAGGCCTCAATTTTGTCTGAGTCACTCGTGAGAATGCCAGAAGGGGAATTGAAAGGAGGGAGGGGGGAACGCTTAATATAATTCCAGATGCTATTGTCCGTAGGTGCAAGTGACTCAATAAAGACCGTCCATATTTTAATTTTATAGGTTTTGATTTCGTTTTTGATTTCGTTGTTTGTTTTTACTTGTTACGCAGATTAAATATACTAAATTAAAAAGCATTTCAGCAATAGACTCCTTCTTAATAATGTTTAAGTGTCATTTTCAGAAGTTTTTTGGACTTTGTTTTTCGCAAAAATATTGAGATTTTGTCTCAAAAAGTGGCAAGTCTTGCCAAGCTTTTATCTTGGTTCTTATACACTGCTGGCCACTATAAATGCAACACCCTGAAGGAAACATGCAAATAACATGAAATTTACAACATGCATTAGCGGAGGTGAGATATGCAAATGTTTAGAATTTCAGCACAGACGCACATCACGCGCGCCTGTGGCGCCACTTCAAAGCGCTATTTAAGGCTTGGAGATTTCGACGATTTCAAGTTCGGCAATTGTGTTTTTCTTGTGGTTTTTTCAAAAAAAAAAAACGATCAATTATGCCTCGTCGAAAACAGCGATCATCTTTTGATCAAGTATCCGAGTTCGACAGAGGAAGGATAGTGGCCTACCGAGATTGTGGATTATCTTTCAGGGAAATCGGTAGTTGTGTTGGACGAAACCAAACAACTGTAATGCGGATATATGATCGTTGGATGCAGGAGGGTACGACGGACCGGCGTGTTCGATCGCATCCACCTCAGCGCACCACTTCACGTGATGACAGGAAAATTGTGCGCATGACAGTGACGGATCGCTCAGTCACATCACGAACCATAGCACAGCACATGCAGTCTGTAACGCATCATCCAGTGTCTGCGCGTGCCATTCGACGCCGTTTACAGCAGAGTGGTCTGTCCGCAAGACGTCCATTGCTTTGTCTACCCTTGACGCAGAACCACAGACGTCTCCGCCGCCAATGGTGCGATGACAGAAGGATGTGGACTGCAGAATGGAATGAAATTGTCTTTACTGACGAGTCACGCTTCTGTCTGCAACACCACGATGGTCGCATTCGAGTCTGGAGACACCGCGAAGAGAGGATGCTGAACAGCTGCTTTATGCACCGCCACACTGGTCCTGCACCGGGTATTATGGTATGGGGCGGTATTGGATATCACTCTCGCACACCTCTAGTACGCATTGCCGGTACTTTAAACAGCCAGAGCTACATCTCCGAGGTGTTGGAGCCAGTTGTCCTTCCTTACCTTCAGGACTTGCCCACAGCCATATTTCAACAGGATAATGCGCGACCACACGTGGCACGCATTGTCCAACGGTTCTTCGTCAATCGCCAGATTGAATTGCTTCCCTGGCCGCCTCGCTCTCCGGATCTTTCGCCGATAGAAAACATGTGGTCCATGGTTGCTCTACGATTGACCCAGATTCCATCCCCAGCTACCACAGCATATCAACTTTGGCAACGTGTGGAAGCTGCTTGGTCTGCTGTACCCCAAGAACTCATCCAAAGTCTCTTTGAATCAATGCCGAGGCGTGTGGCAGCGGTGATCTCCAACAATGGCGGCTACTCTGGCTACTGATTTTGGCAGGAACCACACTTCACAGAAGTCTATAAATTTAATCATTTGATACTTGGTCAACATGTTATATACAAAATAAATTTTGTTGTGATATCTCTTGTCTTTCTTGGTGTTGCAATTTGGGTGGCCAGCAGTGTATAATCGTCTCTTGCCTCTGAACCCCAAACAGTTAATGCAGCCTCCGTTACTAGCTTTACACACCGTTCACTGCCTGTGTGTGACAAGGAAACTTCTCAAAATACAGGAAATTGTCTCCTGAAGAAATCATAGTCTTTATTTCCGTATCACTGTATTTCATCGTCATTGGTAGTTTGGTAGCAGTTTCTTTCCACCAATTTATCAAATCGTAATAATGTGATTCAGAAAGCTAAAACTCGCGTACTTTTCTGCGTTTGGTCTGTTCTCTTGCTTTTAATATTCTTCGAAGAGCTAGTTCTCTTATATGTAACTCCTCGGCTTTTAACATAGCTAGCAACAACTTTTCGAGGTGTGCAAAGAATAAATTTCGTTTTAATACAATGCTCTTCAGCTTGTCTTGCATATACGAAGATCTTCTAACCATATAAAGAACGCGGATAGGCCCATATTTACAAGAAGGTTTAGTCTTAATATCAAACCAGGTTGGTGCGTACACTTTCATAATAAAATTGACAAATTCTTTCAGGTTAACCGATGGTTTCTTCGTTTCTACATTTAAACGAAGAATCCTGAATTCGGGAATGTGGGAGCTTTCCTGGATCTCTGTTAGCTAAGCTAGACGTGATTGTGCCACAAAAAATAGCTGAGCACATTTCATATAAGTATTTTTGATTCGTGCTTAATAATTCAGCATTAACATCCGCCAATTCTGAACTTATATCTTCAAAGATCACCACTAAGCACATCTAGCACTAAGCATTCTAGGCACTTTTCTAATCTGGACTTTATTCTAGGCACTTCGGTAATCCGGACTTCGGTAATCCGGACTTCGGTAATCCGAACTTCGGTAATCCGAACTTCGGTAATCCGAACTTCATCAATCCGAACTTCATCAATCCGAACTTCGGTAATCCGGACTGTTCCAGGCAACATTGCCAAGTCTAAATCAGCTGCATTGAATTTCAAAATTTTTGTAACTTTTGAGAAAAGTAGAAATGATGGATTTCTTCTGAATTAAAGGAGACTTAAGTTAATAAAAAAGTAATCAACTGATACGGACATTCCGTTGATTCCTATCAACTGATGTTTCGAGCCAATCAAGGCTAAATTCAACCGCTCGGCACACTGTTTAGAAATTAACGAATTCTGTGAAGGATTATCGATCAGCGCTCTAAATCCAATTACCTGACCTTTCGGGGATTTTACTTTAATAAGGGCTGTCGATAATAAATCATCATTGTGAACAGATGACTGACATTGCGAATTATTTGAAACCGATTCCTGATGAATCTCCCTCGAAATTTTTTGCATTATCCTCCGTATACTTATGTAATAAAGTGTGATGCTTCTTAGCGCAGTTTTTACAAAAAATGTTAATTCTACGTCTAAAAGATGATCCGAACGTCAGCAGTTCGGGCATAGCTTGTTTTCTTTGACGTAATTCCACCTCTCATTAACATTCATACGATTAAAATTACAACATTTGAATAACTGATGATTTTGAGAACATAAAATGCATTTTACTTCCTTTACACTGATTGAATTGTTAACTATCATTTTTCTTTCTCGGAACGTCGGTTGATTTGGTTTTTTAACAAACGCATGTTTTGTGTCCGATTTTAAGTTTTGCATTGCCCTAGCTTTTCTTTCAATGAAAGATCGAAAAGTTTTCAAATCCGGGATCAAATCCCCTTCTAGGCTACGTTCCCAATTTTGTTTGACTGATGAATCACATTTAGCAAGCATAAAATTAATAAATATCAAATCACTCAAAGAATTTGATTCTAGACCTAACGTATCTAAGTTGCGAATTGCTTCGTTACAAATGTCAATCAAATCTAAAAGGCCTTTAGGGCTATCCACTTTATTAACCTTATGCAAAAAAACTTTGTTTATTTGCGAAACCGCGAGTAAGCGTTTATTCTCATAACGATTCTTCAGTATATTCCAGCAGTGTTCTAAATTTTCACTCTGTAGAGCGAATCCTCGAATTAGTTTCGCAGCATTCCCGCGAACCGAACTTTTCAAATATTGCAATTTTTCAACGTTAGAAAGATTTTTATTTTTCAGAATAGTAGAACTAAATAATTCCTTAAAACTAATCCAATTTTCCCCAAAGAACAACGGAATTTCTATGATTGGCAGGCGGACCGCATTTGATTTCGATTCCGAATGTACCTTTTTTGACTCCGAATTGTCCACCTCCTCTACAATCTTTTCAGTTTTACTCTCTAAATCCACCGATAAATCTGTAAGGATATCCTGATAACTCATAAATACAGTAACCGCCGCTTATAGTGATCAGTGGTTATAAGAATCAACCGTTTATAAGAATTAATATCGCAAAAACAAAACAAATGTATTATTTCCATGTTAAAATTTTCGCTTTAAAGAATCAATCCACCGGTTTTAAGAATCAGTTTACACTCTTCGCTTTCCTTTCATTTAAAAAAAAAAAGCGACTTAAACTCTGAAAAGTCACGAAGTTCTTTTTTTATTTTTTTTTAAGAAAGAGTGATAAGATGGGATGGAATACAGTCGTAAAATGCATTCATTTCTTTGTTAGACATAACATAATAGTTTACCCTTAAACGCTTTAGCTAAACACTGTCCTATTAGTTTGACCCAGGGCATCTTACCCGTCCGGATCCAATTTCCCTTTTCTCCACTGACAAACAAAGACAGGGCCTCTTTTTTCCCATCTCCCGCATCCTGGTCGTGGCTTCCTGGACCCTGAAACACACAAATTTTCGTCGAAGTGTCCACTAACACTTAGGCAAACGTGACATTAGTAGATTCAGCACGTTATCAAACCGTGAAACGTAAGCTAGAAGGTGAATCTTCGTCTGAGACTATTGGTATTGAAAGAGGTATAAACAGCCTCCTGTAAACTTCATTACGTCAAGCTACCATAGAAAACTTTTTCTTGCACCCTTCCTGTAGTTGAAATGTTAAACTGTTAAGCAGGTATGTTGAACCAAATATTGGATTTTTTCTTCTCTTACTATAATTATGTGTATCTACTTATAGGTCTAGAAATTAAGTTGTATGTTTAAAATTATAAAAAATAATTCCAATAAAAGATAACTAACCTAAATTAAAGAGTATTTTATGGTAAATTTTCTAATATATGTATACGTAGGTGTGTGTGTCTGTCCTAAATTTCGGCTATAAGAATCAACCGCTTAGAAGAATCAAAAACAGTAATAACAAACGTGATTCTTATAAGTGGAAATCACTGTATTTTTAAAATTATAAAAAATAATTTTAATAAAAGAATTAAAGTTAATTAAAGAGTATTTTATGGTAAATTATCTCATATATGTATATATAGGTGTGTGTGTGCCTGTCCAAAAACCTAAATTTCGGCTATAAGAATCAACCGCTTATAAGAATCAAAAACAGCAATAACAAACGTGATTCTTATAAGCGGAAATCACTGTATATCGAAACTATCTTCATTATCATTCAACGATAAATTCTGGAATGAGATTTCGAACTTCTGTTCTAACCCTTTCACTTTCGATTTTAAAACCGTATCTCGAGCGTGCTCGCAAGAATCACAATCCTCAATTTTCTGTTTTACATGATCAATTTCACGACAGACCTGTTCAAAATGAGTTAAATTCTTTGACAGTTTAGGGAACATATTTAAATTCTATAATAAACAACCGAAAATTCTAAAAATTGCGTCAGTTCACCAGACAGCCTAACAAAATGTCAGAATGATCAACAGTAACAAAACAATAACAAACATACCACTACCATATTAAATACTATATTAAATAGAATGAATATATGAGATTTTGAATACGTTTCTAAACAAAAGAATGCATAAATTGTACAAAAGAATAAATGACTTAAAAGAACTGACTAATTAATTAATTACTAATTAGACTCATTACACCATAGGTGCACTCCTGCCTCGACGGACCATTCATGGGGAGAATTAAACTTCCCTTATGCGAATAAAGAATGTTTTGAAAGAATGACTATATACAATATGTAATTAAAGAATAGAAACGATTGGGTAACTTGGCTGGACACGAGATTAATTAGACACATCACACACTAAGAACTTGAACTCCACATTTAATTAGAATCGACTTACACATGATTTCAAGGTTTACATTAAATCAAGACAAAATTGTCACACCACGGAACAATAAAGTCAGACTGACAAAGAAACATATTTACCGTTCGGGTCGATCACATGATCTCAGAACAAACAGAGCTAGACGAATCGGCGTCCACGCTTCCGCCGCTGTCTGTCTTCGAATTCCGTTGTCGCCCACTTTATTTTATAATGTTTATTATTTTTGTCCAACATGTTTTTAGAAAAACCAATTAGTAATAAAATACAATAGGTACAAAATACAAAGAGAATTACACAAAATATTTTAAATATTTATCACCTATGATAATTATACATTTAAAAGTTTTTTTTTTCAATGCGGAGGCGACATTCGCCTCTAATTCACCGCAGTTTTGCTGGCCATTTTATTATGGGGGCGCCATATAGGCGGACCAGCATTACCCCCTATGAAGGGACGACACAAACGGAGGCATTTTAGTTCAGGATTCGATCTGAACACCCTCAGCACCGAAAGCCAGTGCGCTGTACCACAAGGGGCCCCACATTTAAAAGTATAAATATTACGAAATTACACTTACATTATTCTTTTTTACAGTCTCTGAACTTATCATTTTGCTTGTACATGAGCCGCAAACTGACTTTTTGAAATGAGAATGAATGTTCATAGTTTTATTGCGGCATCGATTGATTTGACATTGTTTGCGTTTTCTGCTTCAGATAGTGGATGCTACATCTGTGCTTGGACTGAAATTGGAAAGCGGAGATATCTTAGAGGAAATACAAATTTTACTGAGCTCATCAGCTCATTGCAAAATAAAATCAGCACTCTTGACGTTTATACCAGTGGTTTCCTTGTAAATGATCCAAGCATTGATAGCAGCTAAGTTCGAAATATTACAAAAAAACTTGGACTTGTCACCGTCGTGAAGCGGATTTAGTTGAATATTTTCTTGCCATCTAATCAAGCACATCTACACTGTATTGTGCAAAGTTGTAAAATTTATCAACCTTAGGGGGTCTTCTTTTCATTGCTTTCCATTTCGAGCGTATAGGATGTTGAGTGCTTAACAATAGGACACTTTTGCTTTTCTTTCATTGATATGCCGTCAGAATGATATTATCGTGCTTGAGAATTTTGCTTGAACACAGTTCTCCCTTTTTGAGCTTGAATGATTAGGGTACTTCTTTCTTTGCATGTTTCACAGTGCCTACGAGGCTAAATCCTTTACTTCTTAAAGTTGTGGCTAATTTTAATGATGTAAAAAAATTGTCAGTTGTAATGTTCCTACCAGTATTTTGAAATGGTTCTGCCAAACGACATACCGCATGTTTTCCAACGGTATCTTCATTGGGTCGACTTTCATTTTTTCCTAAATATGGAAAGGCATTCAAAAAGTACTTTGAACGAACATCAGCTGCTAGCCAAAATTTTATTCCGAATTTATCTCCGGTTTTTGTGGCTTATACTGTGTAAATGATCAACGTGCCTTACTTGGGAATAGTTGAGCATCTACCGTTATATTTGCACCTGCTTTGTAACACAGTAAGCAATTTTCAATAAATGTGTTCCAAATCTCTGATACTAGAGCAAATTGATCTGTTAGAAGTCTTTCGGACCTTGTTGACTTCAGATCAAAGCTCAAATATAACTGGATTTCTTTGAATCTACCACGATCCATTGTTTCATGAAAAAAGTTTAGGCCCCATGTCGTGGACCACAAATTGTCGATTGAAATACCTTTAGAAATAAAAGCTCCACGGGCATACAGTAAGGAAAAAAAGCGTCCAATTCATCTAAAGATACACTCCAATGCGGATCTTGTAAGCTTCTGCTTCCGTGCATTGTTGTATGAGATGCAGAATTTTTTCGTTTATGAACAGTCTCCATGCACTAGTAAAACTACCCAGAGTTACATGCCTAATGACAAATGTGCTGGGTCCAGGCACTTCTCTCAACATATTGTGACGCTGCCGTATTCCTGAAGAAAGAGTATCAGAAGGAACTGTAGTCCCCGCTGTTCCATCTTTCTACTTCTTCATTTTGGTCATATTGTGAGAGAGATGATTGTTCCTGTTTTTTTCTCAGTACTCAACTTCGGTTTTGATGTCTTTTTCCTTCTCTTATAGCGCGTGCAGACTTGTACAGCGCTCTCTGCCTATTCCAGTGATTTATGTCTCTGTACTGTGTTTCCCTGCGCCCGATCGCGTCCGTTGGCGGTCCTTCAAAGAAGCAGAGTGAGGTCACCGGGTCAAATGGTGTCGAGCGGGGTCGGGGGAGACACCAAGATCAAGGGCGGGAAGGGAGGTGGTTCTAAATACCGTGTCTAATGTTACCGTTACTAAGTGATGAGGAGTTGGGGAGAGAACTCTGTCGAATGTGAATGCACCATTACATGGATTACTTCCTTCTCATACACGGATAGCAAAAAAAAAAAAAATAGAATAGAAAACACAACATAGACAGCTAGGTTGAATCAGCCGCAGTCAGCCTTTATAGGTATACCCCCTTTATAGCGGCGATAATAATGCGCAGAAAAGACAATTTATTTAGGAATATTTAGGAAAAGTCAATGAACAAACAAAAAATCAAAGAATAAAAAAGGGAAATATGAGCGTTTGAAAATCGTTTGCGGTCAAAATGACCGCTGCCGCCGTTCTAGTGCTAACAAATGTCCCACTCCGATGGTAAGTTGTCGCTTACTTTTTCATTAGCAAAACTGAAATACAGAGTGATTTCAGAGAAATTTGAAATTGTACCTGATTTTGCAGATCAAGGTTGCAACATTTTGAGTTCAGAGGAATTAGCCCCCTCCCCTTGAAGCATATTAAAATATTAATTACATAAATGAGGTAAATTAAAAGTTTCAAATTAAAGTACCTTAACTAATCAAAAAAATACATAGTTAGCAAGCAAATGTTCTCTCTCTAAATTTCATCTTAAAGGTGTAGTGGTTACCATCGTTAGCTTCCATGCAGTGGGCTTGGTTTCAAATCCCGAATAAGGCTTGGTCGTTACCGTGTTGTACTCTCATACTCACCTAAATGGTGCTCCCATAATAAAGTAACCATCAAAACTTTGCGGTGAATATCACACAAGTACCTCCGCATTAGAAAAAAGAACAAAAATCATCATAAAGGGGGGTCACAAATATTTGTTAATTGAAAATTGCAATCACATTTTTTTTAAATCATTTTCTACTTAAATGAATCTCAACACTGAAAACAATCTCTCAGACTTATTAAAAGTCCAAGCAACAATGAAACGAGCCTTATACATTGTAAAAATTGAACTATAGGTCATTAAGTCAAAAAACTATGAAAGCTAATAATCTGCTGGTGATATAATCAGTAAAACAAAACACGGTATAAATCGGCTCGATTTGTATAAATTTCATTGCCAAATTATGACGTGAGAGCGCACAATTCAGGGTAAACTAACAAACCTTTTTAACAATCTATCAAATCTTATACTTAAAAAAAAACCCACATATACGTCATTTGCAAAATAGCACTCACGCTTAATCTAAAGAGAACAAATAAAAATACGCATTCAACTTCAATGTCTTAAGAACGAAACATAACCGAAATGAGTTCAAATTTCTACGGCGAAAAAATTAATGCCGCATTTACACATTCGCGACCGCGCCACCTGCAAGACATTGGTCACGCTCCTGCATCGACGCGAATGACCGTTCTCACATTCGCGCCACTTTTCGCTGTCATTTGTGCTTGCGTCAGCCAGTCGTCTGACATCTGGCGCCATTCGCCCCTTTGACTCGTGCCAGAAAACCGCTCTCGAAGCGAGCGCCACGATTGGCGAGAAGAAACGGTGAGAACATCGTTTACACATTCGCCCCCCGCAATCACGACTGTGTAAATGCGGTGTAAGGATTTTCTTGCCAAAGTACCAAAATTCAGCTACTTAGTACCTAATTTGGTGTCTTTAGCAAAATCTTAAAACTTATCGCCATGTTTGGCAATAATGGTCTGGGACTGTACAATTCAGTTTAGCCCGCTCCTGAATTCCACATAGTGTCTTCTTTCTAAATTGCGCTCTCTCTCTCGAGAAAACTGCATGATGTATTTGCGACATTTTCCGCAAAAATTCCGACAGGAGAGAATACTAATAAAATAAACGGTTATTAAACCAAAAATTTAAGGCCAATCATTTATGCATTACTGTAATCAGTCTCACTTCGCAGACAAATGAATTTAGTGTCTTAATCCATCACTTATAATATATCATACCCCTGAAACGATATATTTTATATGTGATTGATTCTTTTTGTGAGAATTGTGCCTTATTCGCTGATATCCGACGCGACAACAGAATTTCTGATGGTTAGGCCGAATATAAGCCCAATTTTACCCTAAAATATGTTAACTGTCTTTACAGAGCTTTAATATCATCTATGTTTCCAATAATGGCCCGAATTTTATTTAATATCAAATTGCAATTTGATAATTTCTTATTTCTTTTTAATTTTAATGAGCTGTTCAGTCATAGTGGAATTCGAAGTGTGAGCCAAAATATGTTTAACAATAAAAGTTTATCTTACTTGCTAAACAAATTCTTCCTACAAATCTGCAAACACTTTGAACATTTTTTTCAAACTTTAAAACATGTAGATACCTCGTTTTAACAACTGCCCGTGGTATTCATTAAAACGAAGCATATTCGCTAGAAAAATTGGAAATCGTTTATCGAAGATACCTTTTGCTGAATCGATGAACGTTTCACAGAAATTTCAATGCATTTTATAAGAACACAATTATGTTTGCAATAAACCCTGTGATCGTTAAATCGAAGAACATATCCATGAATATGAAGAGTGTTTGACATGGAATCCTAAGCAATTTGCATGGTCGCTGATCTGTTTTGAAAGAAACATTGTTAAATTGAGGAATCCATTCGTTAAACCGATTATTTTACTTGGTATTCTATTCAGGGCCCGATTTTGAAAATTCTTGACTATAGGCCCAACTCGGGATGGGGGCCCCCTAACACTGATGTGGGCGCAAAATTTCCAAAATTGACGCACAAAAAAAATAATCATGAATCATTGTTAAAGTACCATTTTACCAAGAATTGGCTATTTGAAGCGTAGAAACCTAGAACATTATCAAATAACAAAAACCAATACAGCATATTAACTTCATCATTAAAACACCAATACAATGCAACCAGAAAAACTTATCAATCCCTTTTATACACTACTAGCTGAAAACCCGCGCTTCGCTACGGAGTACATTCAAATTAAATACAACGGTCAATGTATGCAATTAATGCCAAAAAAAAAATAAATATACATATTTATAATAAATGCGATGATCAATGTATACAATTGATGTAAAAAAAAATATCTATATATATTTAGAAAGAAATCGTAAGGGATATTTTTTTGGATAATATCCAATCTGCCGCATTAGAAAGAAATAAAAAATTTTTTTTGTCTATTTAGTTGTTATGCACGTGACGATAAATTTATTTACAGTACCAGAAAAAGAAATCACGTGATCAGCATTTAATAAATTAAATTCTAAAAATGAATCTTTAAAAATTCACCAAAAATCAGAAAATCGAGGTAAAGGTTGGAAAAAAGAATTCCTATTAAAGGAATTTTTATGATCTTTCACGTGATATAAATTTCATAACCCTCAAATTATTATTTTAAATGCAAACTTTAAAAAAAGTTACAAAAACAACTTAAAAATTTAATTTTAAAAAATCTAGGAAGAATTTTTCAAAAATCTTTCTTAGTGCACCCCTACACCATAAGAAGAATCGCCATGAAAAATTTCAGCCCTTTAGGTCCAGCGGTTTGGTCTGTGCGTTGTATGTCAGTGAGTCAGTGAGTATGTCAGTGAGTGTAGTTACGGAACTGTTTTATATATATAGATAATATACATATGATGAACCAATCAATCAAATTTTTAAAGGATATATAAAAAAAATGCTATTTAAAAGGTTAACATTTAAAAAAAATTGAATTGGGAATTTTTATTAGGCCTGGGTCTACCGGGCCTCATGGAAAATCAGGGCCTGATTCTATGCATTCCATTTTGCGAGAAACGTATTTGTTATATAGAGATTGATTAATTGAGAGCGATACTGCTACACGAGTATTCATTAGACCGGGAATTACTGGTTCAAGCCGATTCCAAACGACTACAAACAACCATGCCAATAGTGGGACTCGAATCCACAGACTCTGATACCGGAAGCCAGCGCCCAAAGATCCTATAGAGCAGGGGTTCTCAACCTTTCAGGCTCTGCGCCCCTCTTTGAACAGTGATGTGAGGTCACGCCTCCCCCTCCCCCACCACCATCACTACCACCATATGTGATCAATGCATGTAGTACAATCGGAATTTGAAACTGAAGCCGGTTATTAAATGAAAATATAGAATAGATAATTTCATACAAAAAATTTAATATTACTACACATATCTTAATTTGGACCATATCATTATTAGAACATATGAAATCAAAGAATTAAATACACATCAAATATATTTGAGGTAATCAAGGATTTAGATGAGGTTAGCATGTAATAAAAGTCACTTTCACAACATTAATGAGAGGGCTCACAATGTTTGTCCTTGACAAGTTTTTGAATATTAGGTTGTAACTGTTACAAAGCACACCTCAGGTCACTTTCAACGTCCAGACGTGTGACAATTATAGTGTTTTTACAATTACGACAATTATCGTTTACGACAATTATCGTATTCGTGTTCGTATGTCGAAAATATGTTATGATTAAATTGTGACCGCAAAATTGAGTACAGTAAATTGCAGTTAGTTTTACTTTTTTAATCACGCCTCCCTTGAAATTCTTCTACGCCCCCCAGGGGGACGCGCCTCCCAGGTTGAGAACCGCTGCTATAGAGAAAGTCATTCGTTATATCGAAGATTGTTAAACACGAAATTCTTTGCTCTTTAAATGTCATGAATCTGCTTTGCGACATCTACTGATATTCGTTAAATCAATTATATTTTACACGATGTTCGTTGCATTTCAGTTAAACAAAAAATAAATAATTAAATCGAGGAATCAGTAATACCGAAGTTCGTCAAATTTAGGGATTCATTTCATGATATTTGTTAAATCGAGTTATTAAAATTGAGGAACATTCAACAGGCTTTGAAATACGACCAAAAATCGGTACATTTGTGTGGAACGGGTATTCTTAGAAAGCCTAATTAGCTTGGTCATACATAATTCTTATGTATATTTACATTAATACAAAAAAATAAATATCATCAAACATTCATTTTAAATATATAATTTTGAAAATTTTAGTCAGGGATACGCTTGCACCTATAGAAATCAATTTTTATAAGCATTAAGTGAAAAAGTAAAAGCTGATATCACACGTTAATGAAAAAAATTTTTTTTAACTTACCAATTTTATTAAATTAGCCCTCTTAGGGCTACCATCATTGTTTTGAGACGTGCTCCAGTCAAAATTCTAAATCAGACAATGACATAATACATTCTAAGGCCATCAGCTGTCGATGGAAAAAATAATTTTTAAAATTGGCCCATTACATTCGAAGATATTTAATTACTAAACCGATTAAATCAACGCTCAGCAAATAAACGCTAACCATATCACTTATAAATTCTGAGTTAACACGATAGTCAACTCAGGAATAATGGTAAACTACAGAAAAAAACTTACGAAACTACGAATTTTTTTCCCCTGATTTATTTCTAGTGTAATGTATTCCAGAATTGTAGCTTTTTTTAAAGTACACTAAAAGTTTTGGTTACAATTATGTTGATGTTATTATAATTACGTTATTTTTTTGGTGTAAAAGAAAAGTCTTTAATTCAAAACGAATTGCAAACATTCATATTATTTCCTACATCAACCCCGAAGAAAAAAAATGTTCATACATTTCATTGGAATGAAGTATACACTCGTTTGCAGTCAAATTAACAATTATTTACTCCTAAAACACCGTGCTTCAAACTCTTAGATGATCTAATTACATTCATTTATTTTCTTCGGTTTTTGCTATTTACACTGCGTGTTCTCAACATAATTATCATTACCTACTAAATAACTTATAACTAAAAAGTGTGGTTGTTAAGATTATAAGACATATTTTATAATCTTAACAACCACAGTTATCATTCAGTGTATCAGCTTTTAAATAATACAAATTTTATTCACAAGTTATGCAACATAGCCTGTAATTTCTTAAAATTATTATAAAAATCCAAATGAAAATGTAAAACATAACAATTCACACATATCGACAAAGCACAAGCTAAAATTAGGCCTCCCGATACTAACTTCTCCAAACACAGAGTAGGCACGGGACACCTAATCAAATACCTTTATGAATGCTTAATATATATATACTAGTTGGTATACTCCCATATTTTTCTGGTAATCATTGAATTTTAATATCAACTAAAAACACTAAAGACTGATTTTACATTTATAGGAATCCTCAACAGATGGCATTAGTTGTAATTAGTTGTGACAACCTTAAATCGAGGGAAATAAGAGCAAAACTGTGTAGACAAGTTAGCTAAATCAGTAGTAATTCAGTGCTAGTGCACAGAAAACAAGCTAAATATTAGATTGTAAACGATTTTCTCTCGTTTCTTAACAAAATTGGCGCCATTTAACTACACAGAACAAGGAAATTTGGATGCTTACGTATTATATAACTGGAACTTGACATCTTTTTTGAGCTTGGCGCATTATAAGCTCGCCAACGACTAGTTTTACTGTGGCTACCTCGTATTTAACTGTCTGTTTCTAATATTTTAAGCAACCACGTGCTAAAAAACGCAAATATGTCGAAAACGCGTAGGATGTATATATTATAAAAACAGGAAGATAAAGGACAAGGTTTCGATGTAAATAATTTTAGACACAAATAAAAATTGCGTGCAAAAGACAATAACTGTATTCAGATAAATATTAAAAATGAGTATAGCAATCGGCAACCGTGAAACCAATTTCCCTTGAATTCCGAGGTTTTGCCACAACCTTTAACAGAGCATCTCGAGCATGTGGGCAGTCCAAAATATGGTCGCATGTTGTGGTCATTCGGATAGACACGCTGAGTGGATAAAATTCAATGAATACGGGAAAAAAAGACCCTGCATCGTTTTCCGCCTGAGGCAAATCCCAAATTTTCACCATAATTGCAATAAAATTAGCTCAAAACGTAACTTATAAACGGCATGAAACAAATAATCGCCGAGCGGAATCTGCTTGCATATTTGGCGCTTTACTGTAACTTTTTCGCCAAGCGGTGAAAAGTTACAGCGCCAAGTTTCAGTTATACGCCAAGTTACAAATAAAAGTGTTCGATGCTTTCCAGCAAAACGATTCTGAGATTATTGTAAACTGATGAAAACCGTGTCTTTAAATTTTACACTTGGGTTGAGTCATTTAATTTCTCTGAGAGTGATTTTCACTCTTTTCTGTAACTTTTATTTCATAACAAAGGATAACCGCTTTTATTTGTCAGAGTTTATTTATAAGGTTTAGGAATTCCTGCAATAGCATGAAGAATGGTTTTCGATCTTTGAAATATACAGAGAAATTTAGAAATTATAATTTGACGAGCAGAGTTAGTTGATATACATTTTAGAACGGCTTAAGTGTAAATTCACCGGAAATTAATTAAATTAACTTAGTTATTCATACTAGACGTTATGACAGGGCCTGACTAAGGCAGGGGCATACGGGGCAGTTGCCCCGGGCCCCCACATCAGAGGGGGGCCCCCAAATCGAATAGAAAGTTTAGTATTAAGTATTAAGTTTCTTCATTACTGAAGTAGTGAAGCAGAGGGGGGGCCCCAAAGAAGTTTTTGCCCCGGGCCCCAATTAGGCTAAGTCGGGCCCTGCGTTATGAATAACTAAGTTATTAATGTGTATTAAGAGGATTGACTACAAGTGTAATATACTTGTTTGTGTTACATGGTACCTTATATACAAAACATTTAACACGCTTTTGAAAAGTGTATTTTCAAATTGAAAAATTGAATACTTTTGAATGAATTTTATGCTCAGACTGGGTTTCAGAAAATATAGGTATTCTCAAGACACGGCTGAAAAAAGGAAAAAAAAAAAGCCATTCATATAATGAATTACGCAAATGGAAAGTAAAATATTAAAATCTTTCACATTCATTATAACGATTTCGTTTACATGTAAAGTTAAATAAAAGTAACTAGGTTCTATGGTAACAATGAAAATTTAATGAAAATTTATAAATTATTATATGGTGAAGAAAATGTACGGTACATATCGATGTAAAATGAATATGGGTTATTTTTTATGAGTTGTATGTAGCATTATAATAAAATAGGATATATTTTATTGAAGTATTGAATTGAAAAGAAACGAAAGAACTTTCCAACAAATCTAGTTGATGTTATCATTTTAGGGCTCTTAGCAAATGGCAGCAAACTGCAGAAAATTTTAATTCATAACATTTTAGCGTAAAATTTGAAATAATTTCACATTTTCAATACACAGTACGACAAATTTTTAAGCAGGATAACTTTCAGGGACGTGTTGAAGAATATATATAGGAAATAGAGTATTTATGAACAATTATTGAAACATTTAAAAATAGTGCTACTTGATTTTTTTTCTATTGGGAGTTGGTGTATTACAGACACGAATGACTTGTCAATGAGGAGTACACACCATAGGGGATTTTTAACAGGAAAAATAAATGTTATGCAGAATGACCACGAAACTTTACGCAAAAATCTAATCCTTACGGGAAATGAGGAATCAATATTTGTTTTTGTGAATGAGATTATGTCTGAGACACTGGATATGGTCATATTTTAAATCGAGCTAGAGACAAAATTATAATCTGAAGTTGCAGTAGATTATAGGTATACTTTCAAGATTTTAAAACTCATCAATAAATTTTCACAGTCCATTCATTGAATCCAAAAGCTCTTAATCCCAAAGGCCAAAGGAATATTAAGACCTTTTATTAAAGTGTATTAGCTAATACACGCTAACAGAGATGAATAATCGTGGAAATGAGTGATCGTGCAAAAGGGAAATTTTGCTTACACGTAAAGTAGAACTTATAGCAGTTATCAAGCGACCAGTTACTCATTCGACATAACATAGATTTGAAGATTATATGTTATTACAAGATATACACAATTTAAATAAAATTTACTAGTCGATTTGGTTTTGAAATTTTTCTTTGCTAAAGGGTAAGCACTAAAGAGTGTGTGGGGGGGGGGGAGAAGGATACGTTTGTTTATGCTAAATGCTAAAAAACTCATAAAATATTCGTGCCATTTTAACAGAAAATATTTCCTTTCACCACTGAAAACTCGGAGCTTCCAATTTGAAATCTTTAAAAAGAAAATTGAATTTGTATTTATGTTATGACCGAAAAGACTATCCAATATCCATGCTGAATAGTAGTGTAAAATTTCTGCTTGAATATGTTCTTTTATCATTTACGAACTCATATAAAAAATATGAATTATCCATTTCTAAATCGTAGTTTTAGAAAATATTTAACAAAAATCTCATACAGCTAAAATTATCAGTTGAAAATTTCAGGTATTCAACTATTATTCACTTAAATGTTCACCTGGAATTATATGTTTCCAGTTACTTGTGCAATGAAATTTAAATGAAAAAGTCATGATTTTCAAAATAATATTTCAACTTTCCTGACATTAATCAAGAAAGATTTTTACGGTTGTTATACATAATACACAGTCTCGGCAGATTTAAGAATCGAAGCTCAACCTACTTGCCTTAATCTCTAAATCTCAGGACTTTTGATTTTGTGGTTGCCATAAATAACCGAGTCTTAATACACAAACCAAGGGTTGCCAGAAGTTAGCGAGCCTTACTAATGAGCAGATAGAGGGGATGAAAAATGTTTGTTGACTTCTGGATAAAGAAAGGGAAAGGCATATACGGATACTGAAGGTATAAAATCTTTCAAAGTGATAATTGTGTGAACTGAATTTCCCGAATTCGAATTACAGTAATGAATGTTAAATGTTTTGGTCCTCTTTACATACTTATAGTCAAATGAACTGCCTTTTAAGGTATCCGACTACCTTTAAAACGTCGATTTCGATGAAAATTCCGAAAAATTTTTTATTCCCGTTTCTTAGAGAATGTAAATATATGCTTTTATTTATTCTGTATGATCATTAGAAATGAAATGAGAGCGATTGAAAGAAGAGCAAAAGCTGTCAATTTCATTGCAAGTGAAAACTTTGTGTTTTCTGAAGAACTTGTTTTTCACTAAAAATGGGAACGACTATTGTGATAACTCAAAATATAATCATGATACGTCTATGAAATTTTTCAGGTAGGTTTTTCATACTATTAAGAATGTAATGAACGACAGATTTGGTTCTAAGTCTATTATTTGTTGATTTACAGCTGAATTTATATTTAAAAAAAACTCAAGAGAAATTGCTGAAATTTTACATGTAACAGCATATGATCGCCTGCATTTTTTTTAGATTTCAAAATATCGATTAGCTTTTAGGTCATTACACTCCGAGTGTCTTTCGTACATATGATCAAAATAAATTAATGATACAGGGCCGGCGCTAGCAGTTTCGCCGCCCCGGGCAAAAAGGTAAAATGCCGCCCCTTTATAACAAAAATTAAAAGAGATAACCTAAACCCTTCCCACGCTTAGTAGTAAAATAAAACGTGAGCAAAAAAATTGGTATTAAAAATGTTGAAGTTTTGATTTGCCGAAAATGCAAATTTCTTTATTTATGATTTTGGCACTAAATTGAAATTAAGGTTGCACAGAAAAAAAAAGAAAAGACACAAATCTAGTATATAATTATAAAATGCATATATTAAAAAGATAGTAAAACAAATTATAGAACCACTAAAAATAAAAACCTAATTATTAAAAATACAGTTAAACTGAAAAGTGTTTTATTCTCATTTTTAATTCTGAGAATTTTTTGATAATTTTTTGACATTAATTTCTTCAGCTAGCTCATGTTCAACGGCTAATGTTGTCAAGCCATTTAGCCGATCCTCGGTAGTTGTAGAGCGTAAAAAATTTTTAATTCGTAGAAGCACCTCGTACCAATAATTTATCTCTGCGGTAATACGTACGTTCTTTCGCGAGTGCTTGGAGCGTACGGAATGGCGCGCACGCTCCAAGCACTCGCAAAAGAGCGTACGTGTAAATAGCGCCCTTTACACGTACGCTCTTGGAGCGCGCGGGAAAACCTGCAGTACGCTCCAAAGCAGCTTTCCCTTCCTCTCCGACACCTTCACACGTGCACTCAATCGCGCGGGATCGTGGTTTCGAGCGGGAAAGAACGTACGTCTAAAGGGCGCTAATGAGTCTTTGTGAACTGTCAATCGTTTTAGAGTACTGTATTCTTTGACTAAATTCAATCCAAGATTTTTGAATTTGGATATGGTTTTTAGAGGTTTCATGTTGTTTTAAAGTCTCAGCGAGATGCTTCCAATCTTTAAAACCTTCGGTAGAAAGAGAACTTAAAATAGAACCAAAAAGTTTGCAGCAAAAGCAATAAACACAGTTTTTTGTAATTGAATAGACTAACCAGTTACGCATGACTTTTTCACCAATTTTCATGTTTCTCAAATAATGAACTGCGCTAAATCTTCGACCGGTATCATTATACGGAAAAATGTATTCCTTTAATGGTTGAGGTGCTCCTTCTTTTACCAAAAAATATATTTCGGCTTCTCATAAGCTAGTTGGCCAGGAACCCGGATCTGAATTTATTATCGTAGCAAATGTCTCTCCTTTGGATTTTCCTGCAGTAGGTTCATCCAAAGAAGAGACATTTGCTACGATAATAAATTCAGATCCGTACAGCGGGGTAAGCATGTTTTTGATGCTACTGGTGAACATGTAGTCGCATTTGAGCTTTATTCTGAAAATCTTTCTCAACCTAACGATACTGCTAACAAACGGTCCTCGGACCATAATGAGGAAACTCCTAAAAATTTAGTAAACCTCCTGCGAGACTAACTGCTAAAACTATAGAACAGGCTGTTCAACCTGAAATTGTAATCGATAATAAATTTAGTTCCCTTGAGGAAGAAAATCTTAATTCGGCTAATATGAAGAACATGATACGGTCATGATACGGTCGCCAAGCTGCAGCGATAAAGGCGCCAAGCTGTTATTGCTGCAAATTACGGACGCGTTTGTCATGTGACTATTTCGTGACGCATATATCACGCGGTGTGGTCAGGTGATTTATCCTGACAAATTAGAAGAAACTTGCGATATGGAACAATTTTAAATGCGGCGCTTAAAGTTAAATTTTGTGTTCGTGTCTTCTAGAGAGTTGCTTGTTGCAAAATGAGTGACGTAATTGATTTGAGTGTTTTGTTTCGAATGGATTTTATGGAAACCAGGTATGTGATTGATTTTTGTATGGAAAATGGTTTAATATCGAGTGCTTTGGAATGCGAGAGGTGTAATTTAAAAAAGGGAATTATATGAACGAAAGGATATTTCGGATGGGTTTGAATGGCGGTGTCGTGTGTGGAGAAAATGCACATTTTATTCGTAGGTCGGTAAGGATAGGGTCTTGGTTCAGTGAAAGCAAGGTCTCGATGAATGTTATTTTGAAAATGACGTACATGTGGGTTTATAAGTATAGAAGTGAAAATATCGAAATAGAGCTGAAAGTGAGTAATCGTTCTGTGTGTGATAAGCCATGTATAGCCAGCGTAAGCTTTGTTTTACTGACCGCTACAGCCAGCGGAAGTTTGTGGTACTGTACTACAGCCAGCGGTGCGTAGCGAAGCCAGCGGTAGAGGATTTTCTGTAATGTTTTTGGACGGATGCGTAACGTAGCGTAGCGAAGTGGAGCAAGGGTATCTGAGCGAAGCGAAGATCCCGTGTGAGCTTACGAGTTTCTTAAAGCCAGCGGGAAGTTTGTTTTCCAACTTATTTGTTCTTTCTTGGTTGCCACAGCCAGCGGAAGCTTTGTGGTACCGTACTACAGCCAGCGGTGCGTAGCGAAGCCAGCGGTAGAGGATTTTCTGTAATGTTTTAGGACGGATGCGTAACGTAGCGTAGCGAAGTGGAGCAAGGGTATCTGAGCGAAGCGAAGATCCCGTGTGCGCTTACGAGTTTCTTAAAGCCAGCGGGAAGTTTGTTTTCCAACTTATTTGTTCTTTCTTGGTTGCCACAGCCAGCGGAAGCTTTGTAGTACTGTACTACAGCCAGCGGTGCGTAGCGAAGCCAGCGGTAGAGGATTTTCTGTAATGTTTTTGGACGGATGCGTAACGTAGCGTAGCGAAGTGGAGCAAGGGTATCTGAGCGAAGCGAAGATCCCGTGTGCGCTTACGAGTTTCTTAAAGCCAGCGGGAAGTTTGTTTTCCAACTTATTTGTTCTTTCTTGGTTGCCACAGCCAGCGGAAGCTTTGTGGTACTGTACTACAGCCAGCGGTGCGTAGCGAAGCCAGCGGTAGAGGATTTTCTGTAATGTTTTTGGACGGATGCGTAACGTAGCGTAGCGAAGTGGAGCAAGGGTATCTGAGCGAAGCGAAGATCCCGTGTGCGCTTACGAGTTTCTTAAAGCCAGCGGGAAGTTTGTTTTCCAACTTATTTGTTCTTTCTTGGTTGCCACAGCCAGCGGAAGCTTTGTGGTACCGTACTACAGCCAGCGGTGCGTAGCGAAGCCAGCGGTAGAGGATTTTCTGTAATGTTTTTGGACGGATGCGTAACGTAGCGTAGCGAAGTGGAGCAAGGGTATCTGAGCGAAGCGAAGATCCCGTGTGCGCTTACGAGTTTCTTAAAGCCAGCGGGAAGTTTGTTTTCCAACTTATTTGTTCTTTCTTGGTTGCCACAGCCAGCGGAAGCTTTGTGGTACTGTACTACAGCCAGCGGTGCGTAGCGAAGCCAGCGGTAGAGGATTTTCTGTAATGTTTTTGGACGGATGCGTAACGTAGCGTAGCGAAGTGGAGCAAGGGTATCTGAGCGAAGCGAAGATCCCGTGTGCGCTTACGAGTTTCTTAAAGCCAGCGGGAAGTTTGTTTTCCAACTTATTTGTTCTTTCTTGGTTGCCACAGCCAGCGGAAGCTTTGTGGTACCGTACTACAGCCAGCGGTGCGTAGCGAAGCCAGCGGTAGAGGATTTTCTGTAATGTTTTTGGACGGATGCGTAACGTAGCGTAGCGAAGTGGAGCAAGGGTATCTGAGCGAAGCGAAGATCCCGTGTGCGCTTACGAGTTTCTTAAAGCCAGCGGGAAGTTTGTTTTCCAACTTATTTGTTCTTTCTTGGTTGCCACAGCCAGCGGAAGCTTTGTGGTACTGTACTACAGCCAGCGGTGCGTAGCGAAGCCAGCGGTAGAGGATTTTCTGTAATGTTTTTGGACGGATGCGTAACGTACCGTAGCGAAGTGGAGCAAGGGTATCTGAGCGAAGCGAAGATCCCGTGTGCGCTTACGAGTTTCTTAAAGCCAGCGGGAAGTTTGTTTTCCAACTTATTTGTTCTTTCTTGGTTGCCACAGCCAGCGGAAGCTTTGTGGTACCGTACTACAGCCAGCGGTGCGTAGCGAAGCCAGCGGTAGAGGATTTTCTGTAATGTTTTTGGACGGATGCGTAACGTAGCGTAGCGAAGTGGAGCAAGGGTATCTGAGCGAAGCGAAGATCCCGTGTGCGCTTACGAGTTTCTTAAAGCCAGCGGGAAGTTTGTTTTCCAACTTATTTGTTCTTTCTTGGTTGCCACAGCCAGCGGAAGCTTTGTGGTACTGTACTACAGCCAGCGGTGCGTAGCGAAGCCAGCGGTAGAGGATTTTCTGTAATGTTTTTGGACGGATGCGTAACGTAGCGTAGCGAAGTGGAGCAAGGGTATCTGAGCGAAGCGAAGATCCCGTGTGCGCTTACGAGTTTCTTAAAGCCAGCGGGAAGTTTGTTTTCCAACTTATTTGTTCTTTCTTGGTTGCCACAGCCAGCGGAAGCTTTGTGGTACCGTACTACAGCCAGCGGTGCGTAGCGAAGCCAGCGGTAGAGGATTTTCTGTAATGTTTTTGGACGGATGCGTAACGTAGCGTAGCGAAGTGGAGCAAGGGTATCTGAGCGAAGCGAAGATCCCGTGTGCGCTTACGAGTTTCTTAAAGCCAGCGGGAAGTTTGTTTTCCAACTTATTTGTTCTTTCTTGGTTGCCACAGCCAGCGGAAGCTTTGTAGTACTGTACTACAGCCAGCGGTGCGTAGCGAAGCCAGCGGTAGAGGATTTTCTGTAATGTTTTTGGACGGATGCGTAACGTAGCGTAGCGAAGTGGAGCAAGGGTATCTGAGCGAAGCGAAGATCCCGTGTGCGCTTACGAGTTTCTTAAAGCCAGCGGGAAGTTTGTTTTCCAACTTATTTGTTCTTTCTTGGTTGCCACAGCCAGCGGAAGCTTTGTAGTACCGTACTACAGCCAGCGGTGCGTAGCGAAGCCAGCGGTAGAGGATTTTCTGTAATGTTTTTGGACGGATGCGTAACGTAGCGTAGCGAAGTGGAGCAAGGGTATCTGAGCGAAGCGAAGATCCCGTGTGCGCTTACGAGTTTCTTAAAGCCAGCGGGAAGTTTGTTTTCCAACTTATTTGTTCTTTCTTGGTTGCCACAGCCAGCGGAAGCTTTGTGGTACTGTACTACAGCCAGCGGTGCGTAGCGAAGCCAGCGGTAGAGGATTTTCTGTAATGTTTTTGGACGGATGCGTAACGTAGCGTAGCGAAGTGGAGCAAGGGTATCTGAGCGAAGCGAAGATCCCGTGTGCGCTTACGAGTTTCTTAAAGCCAGCGGGAAGTTTGTTTTCCAACTTATTTGTTCTTTCTTGGTTGCCACAGCCAGCGGAAGCTTTGTGGTACTGTACTACAGCCAGCGGTGCGTAGCGAAGCCAGCGGTAGAGGATTTTCTGTAATGTTTTTGGACGGATGCGTAACGTAGCGTAGCGAAGTGGAGCAAGGGTATCTGAGCGAAGCGAAGATCCCGTGTGCGCTTACGAGTTTCTTAAAGCCAGCGGGAAGTTTGTTTTCCAACTTATTTGTTCTTTCTTGGTTGCCACAGCCAGCGGAAGCTTTGTAGTACTGTACTACAGCCAGCGGTGCGTAGCGAAGCCAGCGGTAGAGGATTTTCTGTAATGTTTTGGACGGATGCGTAACGTAGCGTAGCGAAGTGGAGCAAGGGTATCTGAGCGAAGCGAAGATCCCGTGTGCGCTTACGAGTTTCTTAAAGCCAGCGGGAAGTTTGTTTTCCAACTTATTTGTTCTTTCTTGGTTGCCACAGCCAGCGGAAGCTTTGTGGTACTGTACTACAGCCAGCGGTGCGTAGCGAAGCCAGCGGTAGAGGATTTTCTGTAATGTTTTTGGACGGATGCGTAACGTAGCGTAGCGAAGTGGAGCAAGGGTATCTGAGCGAAGCGAAGATCCCGTGTGCGCTTACGAGTTTCTTAAAGCCAGCGGGAAGTTTGTTTTCCAACTTATTTGTTCTTTCTTGGTTGCCACAGCCAGCGGAAGCTTTGTGGTACTGTACTACAGCCAGCGGTGCGTAGCGAAGCCAGCGGTAGAGGATTTTCTGTAATGTTTTTGGACGGATGCGTAACGTAGCGTAGCGAAGTGGAGCAAGGGTATCTGAGCGAAGCGAAGATCCCGTGTGCGCTTACGAGTTTCTTAAAGCCAGCGGGAAGTTTGTTTTCCAACTTATTTGTTCTTTCTTGGTTGCCACAGCCAGCGGAAGCTTTGTGGTACTGTACTACAGCCAGCGGTGCGTAGCGAAGCCAGCGGTAGAGGATTTTCTGTAATGTTTTTGGACGGATGCGTAACGTAGCGTAGCGAAGTGGAGCAAGGGTATCTGAGCGAAGCGAAGATCCCGTGTGCGCTTACGAGTTTCTTAAAGCCAGCGGGAAGTTTGTTTTCCAACTTATTTGTTCTTTCTTGGTTGCCACAGCCAGCGGAAGCTTTGTAGTACTGTACTACAGCCAGCGGTGCGTAGCGAAGCCAGCGGTAGAGGATTTTCTGTAATGTTTTTGGACGGATGCGTAACGTAGCGTAGCGAAGTGGAGCAAGGGTATCTGAGCGAAGCGAAGATCCCGTGTGCGCTTACGAGTTTCTTAAAGCCAGCGGGAAGTTTGTTTTCCAACTTATTTGTTCTTTCTTGGTTGCCACAGCCAGCGGAAGCTTTGTAGTACTGTACTACAGCCAGCGGTGCGTAGCGAAGCCAGCGGTAGAGGATTTTCTGTAATGTTTTTGGACGGATGCGTAACGTAGCGTAGCGAAGTGGAGCAAGGGTATCTGAGCGAAGCGAAGATCCCGTGTGCGCTTACGAGTTTCTTAAAGCCAGCGGGAAGTTTGTTTTCCAACTTATTTGTTCTTTCTTGGTTGCCACAGCCAGCGGAAGCTTTGTAGTACTGTACTACAGCCAGCGGTGCGTAGCGAAGCCAGCGGTAGAGGATTTTCTGTAATGTTTTTGGACGGATGCGTAACGTAGCGTAGCGAAGTGGAGCAAGGGTATCTGAGCGAAGCGAAGATCCCGTGTGCGCTTACGAGTTTCTTAAAGCCAGCGGGAAGTTTGTTTTCCAACTTATTTGTTCTTTCTTGGTTGCCACAGCCAGCGGAAGCTTTGTAGTACTGTACTACAGCCAGCGGTGCGTAGCGAAGCCAGCGGTAGAGGATTTTCTGTAATGTTTTTGGACGGATGCGTAACGTAGCGTAGCGAAGTGGAGCAAGGGTATCTGAGCGAAGCGAAGATCCCGTGTGCGCTTACGAGTTTCTTAAAGCCAGCGGGAAGTTTGTTTTCCAACTTATTTGTTCTTTCTTGGTTGCCACAGCCAGCGGAAGCTTTGTAGTACTGTACTACAGCCAGCGGTGCGTAGCGAAGCCAGCGGTAGAGGATTTTCTGTAATGTTTTAGGACGGATGCGTAACGTAGCGTAGCGAAGTGGAGCAAGGGTATCTGAGCGAAGCGAAGATCCCGTGTGCGCTTACGAGTTTCTTAAAGCCAGCGGGAAGTTTGTTTTCCAACTTATTTGTTCTTTCTTGGTTGCCACAGCCAGCGGAGGCTTTGTGGTACTGTACTACAGCCAGCGGTGCGTAGCGAAGCCAGCGGTAGAGGATTTTCTGTAATGTTTTTGGACGGATGCGTAACGTAGCGTAGCGAAGTGGAGCAAGGGTATCTGAGCGAAGCGAAGATCCCGTGTGCGCTTACGAGTTTCTTAAAGCCAGCGGGAAGTTTGTTTTCCAACTTATTTGTTCTTTCTTGGTTGCCACAGCCAGCGGAAGCTTTGTAGTACTGTACTACAGCCAGCGGTGCGTAGCGAAGCCAGCGGTAGAGGATTTTCTGTAATGTTTTTGGACGGATGCGTAACGTAGCGTAGCGAAGTGGAGCAAGGGTATCTGAGCGAAGCGAAGATCCCGTGTGCGCTTACGAGTTTCTTAAAGCCAGCGGGAAGTTTGTTTTCCAACTTATTTGTTCTTTCTTGGTTGCCACAGCCAGCGGAAGCTTTGTGGTACTGTACTACAGCCAGCGGTGCGTAGCGAAGCCAGCGGTAGAGGATTTTCTGTAATGTTTTTGGACGGATGCGTAACGTAGCGTAGCGAAGTGGAGCAAGGGTATCTGAGCGAAGCGAAGATCCCGTGTGCGCTTACGAGTTTCTTAAAGCCAGCGGGAAGTTTGTTTTCCAACTTATTTGTTCTTTCTTGGTTGCCACAGCCAGCGGAAGCTTTGTGGTACCGTACTACAGCCAGCGGTGCGTAGCGAAGCCAGCGGTAGAGGATTTTCTGTAATGTTTTTGGACGGATGCGTAACGTAGCGTAGCGAAGTGGAGCAAGGGTATCTGAGCGAAGCGAAGATCCCGTGTGCGCTTACGAGTTTCTTAAAGCCAGCGGGAAGTTTGTTTTCCAACTTATTTGTTCTTTCTTGGTTGCCACAGCCAGCGGAAGCTTTGTAGTACTGTACTACAGCCAGCGGTGCGTAGCGAAGCCAGCGGTAGAGGATTTTCTGTAATGTTTTTGGACGGATGCGTAACGTAGCGTAGCGAAGTGGAGCAAGGGTATCTGAGCGAAGCGAAGATCCCGTGTGCGCTTACGAGTTTCTTAAAGCCAGCGGGAAGTTTGTTTTCCAACTTATTTGTTCTTTCTTGGTTGCCACAGCCAGCGGAAGCTTTGTAGTACTGTACTACAGCCAGCGGTGCGTAGCGAAGCCAGCGGTAGAGGATTTTCTGTAATGTTTTTGGACGGATGCGTAACGTAGCGTAGCGAAGTGGAGCAAGGGTATCTGAGCGAAGCGAAGATCCCGTGTGCGCTTACGAGTTTCTTAAGGGGTCTAAGGGGTTTTAAACTGTTATGTTAAAGCATAAATGTGTTCTGGTTTCGACATCCAATAACTAATTATATTCTTATTACAAATAGACAAAATTTGTTGATACTGTTCAGAACTAATTCAAAATTAATATTTTGATAAAATAAACACTTTTGATATTAAATTTTTTTAAAATATGATACATTTATTACAACGATATTTTCAGATTTTTTTTAAATGGCCAGTTACTATCCGTAAAGTAACTCAAGTTAGAATTAACATATACACTTTAATTCTATGTTAAAATAATCAGAAATGTTTTCTCTATAGAATGAATTAACTATGTAAAAATATTACATCAACAACATTTATAAAAATTCATACAAATTTGAAAAAATAAAAAATATTTTTTTAAAATTTCTCTTTAATTAATAAAAATATTGAAAATAACAAAATTCCCTCATTATATTGATTCATTCTATAGAACATAATCATGTATACAAGCATGCAAAATTTTAAACAGATATATTGAGTACTTTTTTTAAAATTTTACGGATAGTGGTGAAAATCATACTTCTGAGAAAACAGCGTTTAAAGTTAAAATTTTGATGAAGTTAGATATAAAACACACTCACGTAATTTAAAATCCTCCAGGTGTGTAAGAACACCCTTCAACTATCTCAACCTTTTCATTTTTAGCAAGAACAAGCCTTCGTTTAGCCTGTCTAGCCTGTAATGCTTGAAGATCAGCTCGTTTTTCTGCGATTTTTACTCGCTTTACATCAAATTTCAAAGCTGCTGTTGTTGCATACACCCCAGGAATCATACCAATTTCTTTAAGAGAATTCAACCAACCCTCACTACCTTCATTAAAAGCAATCACGGCTTCATAGACAGCAGCTTCAGCAACATTTTTACCACAACCAGAGGTCTTCGGACAAAATTTCCAAATCACAGAATTAAATGATTCATTTGAATTCTGTCTTCCCACTTAGACATCCTTTTAACAAATCTGGAGCTGATAAATATGTATATATATTTTTTATACACTTCATTACTTCCAAGGGTACAGAAGGGGTATGATTATAAATTCCCTTTTTATCATCAACACATGCAGCATGCTTTTGAAACTTGCACCAGGAAGTCGCACCCTTAGGGCAGAACATAATCCTTGGTTCATCATTTGTAGAGCTCAAATGACAATATGTTGCCCATACAGCTTCTCTCATGCTTCGAAGAGAATGACCATTTGATCTAATTGCATTCCCATAGTATACCGTTAATTTATATATTAGTTTGTCCGTTAGCCACCCCTTTCCACTCAGTGGTTTCCCATCACACAATTTCTCACCCCGCATCTGTTGTTTCAGTTTTCGTAGGCGATTCCCCATTCTTTTTTGTACGTGTGCTATGCACTCAAGTTTTTTAATTTCACAATCATAGGGCCTAACTTTCAAAAGTTCATTAAAAGTTTTGGTATCACCATCACCAAGATACTTGGTGTACCGAACTTTTCTGCAAAATTCAGAACGTTGAAATATTCTTGTCATTCCAATGACTTCCATAATTCCTGCACTTCCCGAATGGTTTTTTTTTTTAACATTTGTGGTCCAAATTAGATGCAGAAATCTCACAGTCTTTGCAGAAAGAAGACAGTACTTCGACATTGATAACTTTCCCACTTTCTGTCCCAATAATACTACACATTATTATTTTTGACGTATGGCCATGGGTTTTGCATGAGCCATCGCCACTGATGCAAAGATCAGAACATCCAGTTATTTTTTGCTCTTCCACTGCTGCTGCCTTCATGGATTCTTCAAAAACAGTTTTAATGGCACAAACAATTTTTTTCACAATATTGTCATAACATTTTTGAGTAACTGGGGGTGGTATGTTTATGACAGCACAAAAAGTTTGAAGGCTAGACAACCCTTGATCAATACACCGCATGCTATAAATGACACATTGATTAATTTATGGGATATTTTTTCTTGAACCAAGCATTCGACAGCTGTTTATTGTATTAGTATCATTGCATTGTTCATATTTTATAGTGAAAACTGAAGAGCAGCCACGAACTGACCCTTCGTAAAAGTTGACTTTTGAATGACACAAACTGCAACAAATAAATTTTCTTAGCTCATTAAATAATATATTTATATCGATGAAACGATATCCTTGTAATATATCGGAATTTGAGTCATATTTTATGCTTGAAAAGGATGTATTATCAATTTTCTGCTTCTTAGCAGACGCTGATTTACCTGTATAAACAGAATAATTTTTTTTTTTCATGGAAGGTACGCTTTCTGCTTTTGTAACTCACAGATCGGTTATACGCTTTCCCCATTGCAAAACACTAAAAAGTTCTATTTTTAAACTTAAATTACGAAGATTTAATGAGAAATAAAAAACATTTATATTTAAATAAACAGAAAATAGCGGTGAATCCCTTACAAGATTGACAATAACAACACGTTGTTTTGAACTTCGTTTTAGAAAAACAACAGAGCGAAAGTTACAGTATTTTTATCACGGTTCTTCAGCGGAAAGTGGAAAATGATAAACCATGGGGTTAAATTGGTAGAAGTTTGTTTCTTTATTCAAGTATTTTAGTTGCAACGCAAGTAGGCGTTTCGTGATCAGCTGACTGCATGTGCTGGGTCAGCTGGCGTACCAAAACGTAAACAAACACCGGATATGTCATGTATCGGTTGATTGTTTAGTCTGTAACTCGCGTTCTATTAAGAATTTTTTAATGCGGTTTTTTTAATATGCTCAGAATTAATTACAGAAAAATAATTCATAATAATTTTTTTTTCGATTTTTTGAAGCTTTAAAACCCCTGAGACCCCTTAAAGCCAGCGGGAAGTTTGTTTTCCAACTTATTTGTTCTTTCTTGGTTGCCACAGCCAGCGGAAGCTTTGTGGTACTGTACTACAGCCAGCGGTGCGTAGCGAAGCCAGCGGTAGAGGATTTTCTGTAATGTTTTTGGACGGATGCGTAACGTAGCGTAGCGAAGTGGAGCAAGGGTATCTGAGCGAAGCGAAGATCCCGTGTGCGCTTACGAGTTTCTTAAAGCCAGCGGGAAGTTTGTTTTCCAACTTATTTGTTCTTTCTTGGTTGCCACAGCCAGCGGAAGCTTTGTGGTACCGTACTACAGCCAGCGGTGCGTAGCGAAGCCAGCGGTAGAGGATTTTCTGTAATGTTTTTGGACGGATGCGTAACGTAGCGTAGCGAAGTGGAGCAAGGGTATCTGAGCGAAGCGAAGATCCCGTGTGCGCTTACGAGTTTCTTAAAGCCAGCGGGAAGTTTGTTTTCCAACTTATTTGTTCTTTCTTGGTTGCCACAGCCAGCGGAAGCTTTGTAGTACCGTACTACAGCCAGCGGTGCGTAGCGAAGCCAGCGGTAGAGGATTTTCTGTAATGTTTTTGGACGGATGCGTAACGTAGCGTAGCGAAGTGGAGCAAGGGTATCTGAGCGAAGCGAAGATCCCGTGTGCGCTTACGAGTTTCTTAAAGCCAGCGGGAAGTTTGTTTTCCAACTTATTTGTTCTTTCTTGGTTGCCACAGCCAGCGGAAGCTTTGTAGTACTGTACTACAGCCAGCGGTGCGTAGCGAAGCCAGCGGTAGAGGATTTTCTGTAATGTTTTTGGACGGATGCGTAACGTAGCGTAGCGAAGTGGAGCAAGGGTATCTGAGCGAAGCGAAGATCCCGTGTGCGCTTACGAGTTTCTTAAAGCCAGCGGGAAGTTTGTTTTCCAACTTATTTGTTCTTTCTTGGTTGCCACAGCCAGCGGAAGCTTTGTAGTACTGTACTACAGCCAGCGGTGCGTAGCGAAGCCAGCGGTAGAGGATTTTCTGTAATGTTTTTGGACGGATGCGTAACGTAGCGTAGCGAAGTGGAGCAAGGGTATCTGAGCGAAGCGAAGATCCCGTGTGCGCTTACGAGTTTCTTAAAGCCAGCGGGAAGTTTGTTTTCCAACTTATTTGTTCTTTCTTGGTTGCCACAGCCAGCGGAAGCTTTGTGGTACTGTACTACAGCCAGCGGTGCGTAGCGAAGCCAGCGGTAGAGGATTTTCTGTAATGTTTTTGGACGGATGCGTAACGTAGCGTAGCGAAGTGGAGCAAGGGTATCTGAGCGAAGCGAAGATCCCGTGTGCGCTTACGAGTTTCTTAAAGCCAGCGGGAAGTTTGTTTTCCAACTTATTTGTTCTTTCTTGGTTGCCACAGCCAGCGGAAGCTTTGTGGTACCGTACTACAGCCAGCGGTGCGTAGCGAAGCCAGCGGTAGAGGATTTTCTGTAATGTTTTTGGACGGATGCGTAACGTAGCGTAGCGAAGTGGAGCAAGGGTATCTGAGCGAAGCGAAGATCCCGTGTGCGCTTACGAGTTTCTTAAAGCCAGCGGGAAGTTTGTTTTCCAACTTATTTGTTCTTTCTTGGTTGCCACAGCCAGCGGAAGCTTTGTGGTACCGTACTACAGCCAGCGGTGCGTAGCGAAGCCAGCGGTAGAGGATTTTCTGTAATGTTTTTGGACGGATGCGTAACGTAGCGTAGCGAAGTGGAGCAAGGGTATCTGAGCGAAGCGAAGATCCCGTGTGCGCTTACGAGTTTCTTAAAGCCAGCGGGAAGTTTGTTTTCCAACTTATTTGTTCTTTCTTGGTTGCCACAGCCAGCGGAAGCTTTGTGGTACTGTACTACAGCCAGCGGTGCGTAGCGAAGCCAGCGGTAGAGGATTTTCTGTAATGTTTTTGGACGGATGCGTAACGTAGCGTAGCGAAGTGGAGCAAGGGTATCTGAGCGAAGCGAAGATCCCGTGTGCGCTTACGAGTTTCTTAAAGCCAGCGGGAAGTTTGTTTTCCAACTTATTTGTTCTTTCTTGGTTGCCACAGCCAGCGGAAGCTTTGTGGTACCGTACTACAGCCAGCGGTGCGTAGCGAAGCCAGCGGTAGAGGATTTTCTGTAATGTTTTTGGACGGATGCGTAACGTAGCGTAGCGAAGTGGAGCAAGGGTATCTGAGCGAAGCGAAGATCCCGTGTGCGCTTACGAGTTTCTTAAAGCCAGCGGGAAGTTTGTTTTCCAACTTATTTGTTCTTTCTTGGTTGCCACAGCCAGCGGAAGCTTTGTAGTACTGTACTACAGCCAGCGGTGCGTAGCGAAGCCAGCGGTAGAGGATTTTCTGTAATGTTTTTGGACGGATGCGTAACGTAGCGTAGCGAAGTGGAGCAAGGGTATCTGAGCGAAGCGAAGATCCCGTGTGCGCTTACGAGTTTCTTAAAGCCAGCGGGAAGTTTGTTTTCCAACTTATTTGTTCTTTCTTGGTTGCCACAGCCAGCGGAAGCTTTGTAGTACTGTACTACAGCCAGCGGTGCGTAGCGAAGCCAGCGGTAGAGGATTTTCTGTAATGTTTTTGGACGGATGCGTAACGTAGCGTAGCGAAGTGGAGCAAGGGTATCTGAGCGAAGCGAAGATCCCGTGTGCGCTTACGAGTTTCTTAAAGCCAGCGGGAAGTTTGTTTTCCAACTTATTTGTTCTTTCTTGGTTGCCACAGCCAGCGGAAGCTTTGTAGTACTGTACTACAGCCAGCGGTGCGTAGCGAAGCCAGCGGTAGAGGATTTTCTGTAATGTTTTTGGACGGATGCGTAACGTAGCGTAGCGAAGTGGAGCAAGGGTATCTGAGCGAAGCGAAGATCCCGTGTGCGCTTACGAGTTTCTTAAAGCCAGCGGGAAGTTTGTTTTCCAACTTATTTGTTCTTTCTTGGTTGCCACAGCCAGCGGAAGCTTTGTGGTACTGTACTACAGCCAGCGGTGCGTAGCGAAGCCAGCGGTAGAGGATTTTCTGTAATGTTTTTGGACGGATGCGTAACGTAGCGTAGCGAAGTGGAGCAAGGGTATCTGAGCGAAGCGAAGATCCCGTGTGCGCTTACGAGTTTCTTAAAGCCAGCGGGAAGTTTGTTTTCCAACTTATTTGTTCTTTCTTGGTTGCCACAGCCAGCGGAAGCTTTGTGGTACCGTACTACAGCCAGCGGTGCGTAGCGAAGCCAGCGGTAGAGGATTTTCTGTAATGTTTTTGGACGGATGCGTAACGTAGCGTAGCGAAGTGGAGCAAGGGTATCTGAGCGAAGCGAAGATCCCGTGTGCGCTTACGAGTTTCTTAAAGCCAGCGGGAAGTTTGTTTTCCAACTTATTTGTTCTTTCTTGGTTGCCACAGCCAGCGGAAGCTTTGTGGTACCGTACTACAGCCAGCGGTGCGTAGCGAAGCCAGCGGTAGAGGATTTTCTGTAATGTTTTTGGACGGATGCGTAACGTAGCGTAGCGAAGTGGAGCAAGGGTATCTGAGCGAAGCGAAGATCCCGTGTGCGCTTACGAGTTTCTTAAAGCCAGCGGGAAGTTTGTTTTCCAACTTATTTGTTCTTTCTTGGTTGCCACAGCCAGCGGAAGCTTTGTGGTACCGTACTACAGCCAGCGGTGCGTAGCGAAGCCAGCGGTAGAGGATTTTCTGTAATGTTTTTGGACGGATGCGTAACGTAGCGTAGCGAAGTGGAGCAAGGGTATCTGAGCGAAGCGAAGATCCCGTGTGCGCTTACGAGTTTCTTAAAGCCAGCGGGAAGTTTGTTTTCCAACTTATTTGTTCTTTCTTGGTTGCCACAGCCAGCGGAAGCTTTGTAGTACTGTACTACAGCCAGCGGTGCGTAGCGAAGCCAGCGGTAGAGGATTTTCTGTAATGTTTTTGGACGGATGCGTAACGTAGCGTAGCGAAGTGGAGCAAGGGTATCTGAGCGAAGCGAAGATCCCGTGTGCGCTTACGAGTTTCTTAAAGCCAGCGGGAAGTTTGTTTTCCAACTTATTTGTTCTTTCTTGGTTGCCACAGCCAGCGGAAGCTTTGTGGTACCGTACTACAGCCAGCGGTGCGTAGCGAAGCCAGCGGTAGAGGATTTTCTGTAATGTTTTTGGACGGATGCGTAACGTAGCGTAGCGAAGTGGAGCAAGGGTATCTGAGCGAAGCGAAGATCCCGTGTGCGCTTACGAGTTTCTTAAAGCCAGCGGGAAGTTTGTTTTCCAACTTATTTGTTCTTTCTTGGTTGCCACAGCCAGCGGAAGCTTTGTAGTACCGTACTACAGCCAGCGGTGCGTAGCGAAGCCAGCGGTAGAGGATTTTCTGTAATGTTTTTGGACGGATGCGTAACGTAGCGTAGCGAAGTGGAGCAAGGGTATCTGAGCGAAGCGAAGATCCCGTGTGCGCTTACGAGTTTCTTAAAGCCAGCGGGAAGTTTGTTTTCCAACTTATTTGTTCTTTCTTGGTTGCCACAGCCAGCGGAAGCTTTGTAGTACTGTACTACAGCCAGCGGTGCGTAGCGAAGCCAGCGGTAGAGGATTTTCTGTAATGTTTTTGGACGGATGCGTAACGTAGCGTAGCGAAGTGGAGCAAGGGTATCTGAGCGAAGCGAAGATCCCGTGTGCGCTTACGAGTTTCTTAAAGCCAGCGGGAAGTTTGTTTTCCAACTTATTTGTTCTTTCTTGGTTGCCACAGCCAGCGGAAGCTTTGTGGTACTGTACTACAGCCAGCGGTGCGTAGCGAAGCCAGCGGTAGAGGATTTTCTGTAATGTTTTTGGACGGATGCGTAACGTAGCGTAGCGAAGTGGAGCAAGGGTATCTGAGCGAAGCGAAGATCCCGTGTGCGCTTACGAGTTTCTTAAAGCCAGCGGGAAGTTTGTTTTCCAACTTATTTGTTCTTTCTTGGTTGCCACAGCCAGCGGAAGCTTTGTGGTACCGTACTACAGCCAGCGGTGCGTAGCGAAGCCAGCGGTAGAGGATTTTCTGTAATGTTTTTGGACGGATGCGTAACGTAGCGTAGCGAAGTGGAGCAAGGGTATCTGAGCGAAGCGAAGATCCCGTGTGCGCTTACGAGTTTCTTAAAGCCAGCGGGAAGTTTGTTTTCCAACTTATTTGTTCTTTCTTGGTTGCCACAGCCAGCGGAAGCTTTGTAGTACCGTACTACAGCCAGCGGTGCGTAGCGAAGCCAGCGGTAGAGGATTTTCTGTAATGTTTTTGGACGGATGCGTAACGTAGCGTAGCGAAGTGGAGCAAGGGTATCTGAGCGAAGCGAAGATCCCGTGTGCGCTTACGAGTTTCTTAAAGCCAGCGGGAAGTTTTTTTTCCAACTTATTTGTTCTTTCTTGGTTGCCACAGCCAGCGGAAGCTTTGTAGTACTGTACTACAGCCAGCGGTGCGTAGCGAAGCCAGCGGTAGAGGATTTTCTGTAATGTTTTTGGACGGATGCGTAACGTAGCGTAGCGAAGTGGAGCAAGGGTATCTGAGCGAAGCGAAGATCCCGTGTGCGCTTACGAGTTTCTTAAAGCCAGCGGGAAGTTTGTTTTCCAACTTATTTGTTCTTTCTTGGTTGCCACAGCCAGCGGAAGCTTTGTGGTACTGTACTACAGCCAGCGGTGCGTAGCGAAGCCAGCGGTAGAGGATTTTCTGTAATGTTTTTGGACGGATGCGTAACGTAGCGTAGCGAAGTGGAGCAAGGGTATCTGAGCGAAGCGAAGATCCCGTGTGCGCTTACGAGTTTCTTAAAGCCAGCGGGAAGTTTGTTTTCCAACTTATTTGTTCTTTCTTGGTTGCCACAGCCAGCGGAAGCTTTGTGGTACTGTACTACAGCCAGCGGTGCGTAGCGAAGCCAGCGGTAGAGGATTTTCTGTAATGTTTTTGGACGGATGCGTAACGTAGCGTAGCGAAGTGGAGCAAGGGTATCTGAGCGAAGCGAAGATCCCGTGTGCGCTTACGAGTTTCTTAAAGCCAGCGGGAAGTTTGTTTTCCAACTTATTTGTTCTTTCTTGGTTGCCACAGCCAGCGGAAGCTTTGTAGTACTGTACTACAGCCAGCGGTGCGTAGCGAAGCCAGCGGTAGAGGATTTTCTGTAATGTTTTTGGACGGATGCGTAACGTAGCGTAGCGAAGTGGAGCAAGGGTATCTGAGCGAAGCGAAGATCCCGTGTGCGCTTACGAGTTTCTTAAAGCCAGCGGGAAGTTTGTTTTCCAACTTATTTGTTCTTTCTTGGTTGCCACAGCCAGCGGAAGCTTTGTGGTACTGTACTACAGCCAGCGGTGCGTAGCGAAGCCAGCGGTAGAGGATTTTCTGTAATGTTTTTGGACGGATGCGTAACGTAGCGTAGCGAAGTGGAGCAAGGGTATCTGAGCGAAGCGAAGATCCCGTGTGCGCTTACGAGTTTCTTAAAGCCAGCGAGAAGTTTGTTTTCCAACTTATTTGTTCTTTCTTGGTTGCCACAGCCAGCGGAAGCTTTGTGGTACCGTACTACAGCCAGCGGTGCGTAGCGAAGCCAGCGGTAGAGGATTTTCTGTAATGTTTTTGGACGGATGCGTAACGTAGCGTAGCGAAGTGGAGCAAGGGTATCTGAGCGAAGCGAAGATCCCGTGTGCGCTTACGAGTTTCATAAAGCCAGCGGGAAGCAAAAGTTTTTACAAAATACAGCTTACGCTAAAATACAATATGTACTATTTGTACATATACAATACCATACTCTATATCATAACAACTATATACCGACTATAGCGGCACACATAATATGCAATTAACATTATATACAATATGTACAATAACTTTATATACAGCTTATGCCTTTATATTAAGTCTTTATACTTGCAAGAGATTCGTTTCATAATACACCCTACGCTTTCTTGTACTTTATACAACATCTTACAATGTGTACTTAAAATTCGGTACAATTACTTTTACTACCGTGCGTTTCATTTATTTACAATACGCAGCCTATTGTATCAACGATACTTTCTTGTATTCATAAATAGTTTATAATATTTTTACGCATGGGTCCTCTAAGCAAACCTTCATTTACTGTGTCACCCGTTATTTTTGTTTACACAGTCACGGTGTATCACGTGTTTGCAGTCAATCTTACATTATTTAACCATATATTATTATTCATCGTATAGACTTCAGTACAGCTTTTGCATAGTGCTATACTTACATTTTAATAAACGCTAACATAATATTTTATAAATACATTGTACACTGTACTTCATCCTTACACATTATATTTTATATATACACTGCACATTGTATATTATATATACTCACTGTTTAAATTTATATAATTATACATATTATGGAACTCAGTACAGTTGTTTACACAATACTGCACTTTATATTTTAATTAGCTTTTTGCATATTACACTGTATATATACTTAAAACATTCCCCCCCTTAAAACTTAATCGGATATGTTACTAATTTTAGCAACTTCTATCAATGTTATATATTTTCGTACAATGCGCTTGTGACAGGGTACGCTTAGCATATCATGAAATACCACGGCATTTACCTACAACATATAGCCTGTGACTACCGCATAAACACTTATTTTCTCTATTTAGCAGTTAACATCCCTTTAAAATTTAGATCGTAGTAGCTGTATTGTCCATAAAATGCAAATCAGATGCTAGAAAGTAAATAATCCCATAATAATCACATACTACGCTTTATTTTCTATTAATTAAAAACTGTCCAGTACCTATATAATTAAAAACCCAACAAGGGTGGGGGGGAGGGGATTGGGGCCTCAGTGTTTGTGGAGACAGAAAATATAAAGTACCAAGCAAACCCACCGGGTTGCAGACTTTTAAATCTGGATCACAAAATGAGAGTAGCATTATCATGTTTAAGCCCAAATATAGATGAAGTTATCAAAAAAAAAGCTCAGATTTCGCACCAAAAGCAATTTGTAGTTAAACATTTTGTTTACTTTGAAATGCAATTTCATTTTATATTTCAATGAAAATTATTTCGTTGCTATTTTAACAAATTATATTATAAGTACATCAATCATCTAGTAAAATTCTTAGGAAATTATCTTATTGTTAGTGTGCCACCAAATTTTAAAATTATTAAAAGTGTACCATAACAAAAAAAAGGTTGAGAATCACTGGCGTATCCAATTGCGCCTACGATTTTTATACAGGCTGCGATAGATTTTTTTTACGAACAAGTTGCGATGATTACGTTTTGAATTAATTCTTCATTGCAGAACACCGCGTTTGCATTCATCTTGCGAGACACGCTTGCGATACTTCAATTTTTCACAAGGTGAAAAGAAAAACCATGATGGGAAAGAAGAACCGTGCAGGGAAAAACAGCAAACCCAAAAACGAGCCAAACGCCAAGCCGTTGGCGAAAACAAAAGGCTTGGTGAGAAACCGTATCATGTTCTTCATATTTACCCTTAATTCTAATAAAGTAACTGAAAAAATCTCTAACTGAAAAAAGCTGCATATTTTTTAATTATTACCTACTCACCTTACTTTTACAACACACTTTATGACACAATTTTCAAAAACTCACGGCAAATAATTGTATGTAATGCACTCTACTTCACTAGCAACCAACCTGTAAGGCAATTGTTGCATAAATAAAACAATCGAACCGCCTCTTTTCCTTATATAATAGTAGCGTAAAAATCGTGTCACAGCTGGTCTTGACTGGGTTTTCGCCACCCCATACATGTTCCGACAAATTAAAACACTCGGTAAAAAATTCTTTTACAGCACTTTGTATGTGTGTCCATTTATTTAAATTTTAATAAAAAGGGTAATTTTTTATGTTACATTTTTAAGCGGGAGTTTATTATGCTTCTGAGCGGTTTCCTTGAAATATTTTGATATTTTATCTATATTGCGCTGTATTTTTCATGGTTTGGGATTTGGTCTTTATTACACGAAAACTCTACCCATCTCTCAAAACGTGTTTTTATTTAAAAACTATATACCTCAACCTTATGTCGTTCTCATGCTTGAGGATTTTTGAAGTGAGTGGGTACCTATACTTAAAAGTTAGTAAAACATATTAAAAGCAAATTTTATTAAAAGTCCACCTATTAATTTTTCATAAGCATTCAAATGCATTTTGGTTTAATCATTTTCTTCATAAACTAGTTAATATTACAGCCCATTTGCCGCCCCGGGCAGGGGCCCGGCTTGCCCGCCCCTAGCGCCGGCCCTGTAATGATATATGCATAACTTTTTGTTGTAGAGCTAGTGTCGTTTATGTAAAAATTTGCTCAATTTTGTAAAAAGTTCCATAGTTAAGGTCTATTTTTTTCTCATTTCGAATTTTGGTGCTATATTCCTCGAAAAAATAAGACAGAAATTTTCGCAAGTTCAGTTTTTGGGAAAAAAAAAAAGAGTTCCGAATGTAGTCGGATACCTTAAAAGAAAGGCGCTTTTTATAGCTATAGATTTATGCACATCATATATTCATATTCAAAATCAAATATTAGAATCATCGAGTGAAAATCGTCTCAAATAATGATAATGAGAACGAAGTTGAAATGAATAAAGTTATTGCACATCGTATCGAGATGTTTTTTAAAAAAAATCAGTCGTCTTAATCAAGATTTCTATGATAGCGCCGCTAACATGAACTTAATAAAAGCCTTATTCTCAGAACATATCAAACAGTGGATGCACTAATACACTATTATTATGAAACAACTTGAAATTGCAAGTTTTTTCACTTGTCATGATGCGTAATTATCAACAGAAATGTGGAACTAATACATTGCACTCAACATCACACTAGGAAGTGCATTTTGACGTGATATTCCCTGAACTATTTTCCTCTATGAAAAGATATCAAAATTAACAGGTGACTAATGAACCTCTTCTAACTACTAATGAATCTCGTCTTTGCTTTCAGATGCAAACTCAACTTTTCTGGCAAGAATAATGTAAATCCCCCAAAGATTTTTCAGTATAATCAGTCAAAAACATGAATATTTTTCTTATCCAATTCCGAGAGGGTAATTAAGTCAAATACTAATAAAATTATTGCCCGAAAAGAACTGAGCATTCATTATTTTTGCAAACATAATTATTCCTTCAAGTACGGCTGCTATTAGGGTTTCCGTATAAACATTCAAGTGACGCTAGCCTGCGTCTCGGTTTCTAACCGCTTCTAAAAGTTAAGATTTCGAATCGCGTCTCCAATGCTCAGCCTTTAAAGTTAGCGTTTTAACTTGGCGGCTACATAATTCAACAGCAACACACTCATGAACTCCTGTGCTGCCATCTATTTGAAATTAATGTACCGAAATTTGTAACTCATACGATTTTTCTTAGTCTGGAGTCTTAATTTTTAAAACCTTAAAATATTACGAAATGCAGAGAAGACGCTGGAGAGAGGAAAAAAAATGGGCATAGATTAGTTTTCCAAAGCAGACAAAAGTTCAAGTAACAGATTGTAGCCTAAAAAAAAAAAAAAATTCAGAACGGCTAATTGAAATGAAGGTTTTGGTCACCAACTTAAAGAGAGTTCTTTAAATCTGCAGTTTCTATGCATCTCTCATTGTCTCTGTTAGTGCATTTAACGACAGGCCCTGATTTTCCATTAGGCTCGTTAGGCCCGGGCCTAGGGGCTCCCCAAAAAAATTTTATTTTAAAAGAAGAAAAAAAAAAAGAAAATTTCCCAACTCAATTTTTTTTTATTTTACCTTTTTTAATAGCAATTTTGTTTTATATATCCTTTTAAATTTGATTGATTGGTTCATCATATGTATGTTATAGTGTATATAAGGGATTAATAAGTTTTTCTGGTGGCATTGTATTGGTTTTTTTAATGATGAAGTTAATATGTTGTATTGCTTTTTGTTATTTGATAATGTTCTTGACTTCTACGCTTCAAATAGCCAATTCTTGGTAAAATGGTACTTTCACAATGATTTGTGATTATTTTTTTTGTGTGTGTCAATTTTGGAAATGTTATGCCCACATCAGTGTTAGGGGGCCCCCATCCCGAGTTGTGCCTATAGTCAAGAATTTTCTAAATCGGGCCCTGTTTAACAATATAGCTGACATTAAATGCAATGTTCAGATTGTAACTTAATTTAAAAATAGAGTTATTTGGAAAAACTTCTAAAGTATTTGATTAATAACTGATTTCTCATACACACTTAAGGTCTCCTGAAGGGGAATAGCATTCTTTCATCCCATGCATAAGAAACATTACTCCAGAACTTGAATATGAGCCCCAAGTATATGTATACAGTGAAAAGAATATGAGAGAGAAGGGCATAAATACTAACTTAGGACCATTACTCACTCCATACACACACCAGTTAAACTTCATCTCAACAGGTTAAAATAAAACTGAACTTTCTGCTTTATAAATCTAGATTTACTTTGAAATTTGGGAGGCCTTCTTTCAAGTTTCAGAAACAAGAAAGAGATTAGCTTACAGGAAGCAGGTTTCTAGTATCACATTTTACTATGAAGGTGAGATTTAAAAACAGATCACAGTTCGTAAGATTATTCTAGCAATGGTATTATAATTGAATTGAAAATAGAAACTGTGATACATTAACACAGTCTTATTACCATAATTATAGTTTTTCTTTTCAATTACTTTTATTCAGGTAAAATTGATTTCATCGAGTGAAAAAGGAATAGTTAGATAAAATATGTTCATACACGACAGCAGCTTATTTCCACTTATAGCAATTGTAATGAAAATGGACTAGCTCTAGAAATTTTTAAATAAGATTTGATGCTTGAGAGAGAGCAAAGGGACAGTCCATGATAGCATTTTGTAATTTTTATTATCCTAATACACCTGGACTTCATTCTCATTGGCCACTTGAGAAATATTATGTTTTCCTGTATGTAACATAATTCAGATTCCAAATACTGATATAACAGCATGCTGCAATCCAAAGAGTACAGCTGCGATACGGTAAGCAAGAATACTGTTTTAAAGCACTCCGAATATTTCACCGTATTTAAACAACTTTGGGATGACAAAAATTTCAAAATTATGACATGAGATGTCTAGATGGGAATTTTATTTATGCTGTAGATAACAATAAATTTTAATGATTTTCATGCCTGTAGATTGGGAACATGAGAGAAATATTAAAAAAGATAATTTATACTAACAGGTTACAGAATTAAATTCTAATTAGAGAAATTTGATATGCAGGATCAAAATGGAAAAAATCAACCGAGTTAGACAATTATAACATGCAAAAATGAGTCCAATTAAAGAATAAATCAATGTTATGACATACATATAGCTAATCACATTAATTACCTAGAAAAGGGACAGTATGGAGCTGCTGTAATGAGGAACGTAAGTCATGAATCAACAAAACAAATTCTGAACTTGATGTAGGAAATCCTGTAGCAGAGAAAGAATATCATCTAATATGCAGCTAAAATAATAATGGTATACACATAAGTATATATACATAATCACACATAAGTATATACACATAATCATATTTTTCTATGGCAGATTTTAGTGCTGTGGATCTGCTAGATTAAAATTATCAAAAAATACTAAACATTTATAACAAAGATAAACACTTTTTTTTTCAAGATAAACAAACAGCTGAATATAAAAGGTTTGGCAGTATATATCTTTCATTCAAGAGGACCATAAACATTTGAAATTTCAGAATCACTAAATTAATCATATATAATATTTTGTATAGTGATAGCATTTAATGTACAAAATCTCTGTCTTAAATGCAATATCTTTTTTTTTAAAAAAAAAGCAATAATTAGCCTATAAATTACTACAAAGTACAATCTTCATCCCTGTGTGACAAAGGAAACGAGCCTATGGACAGATATCACCTGTGTAGCCTTTTCTGGAGATACAGATTCATAGAGATATTGGTAAGCGAGAGGACTTATGGGGGCGATAACCTTCGGTTATCTCATGAACTTTTCGATGTTTTTGTTGCTGTTGTTTTTTGTTTAAATTTTTCTTTTTCATATTCGTGAACATGGCCCCAGCCATTGGAAATAAAAAAATAAATAAAACAATCTTCATTTTAGAACGATTAACCTTAAAATTTGCATACAGACATAACCTCTGGATATATAAAATAAAACACAAATTTATAGCTCTAAAATATAAACCATTATCATTTTGAAACGATTTTCTTGTGAAATAACGTATTTAAAATGACATAGTTAAATTCTGTTTCCCCTCACAATTAAAAATATATTTATTTTTTCCAATGTGGCAGGTACTTTATCCTAAGGACAGTGATTAATCCATACTATTATGGGAGTACCCTATAGGTGAGCCCTATGAGGAGACAGCCCTGATCACCCATGCCCATAGTCCCGAAGCCCTCTGCATGGAAGGTAGAGATGTTACCCACTATGTCATGTAAGCAGCCAAAAATATACTTCCAGTGAAATAAAACATTTTGATTAACCCTTAGACCGTTGAGTTTTCACCTTCAGGTTCTTCCCCCAGCGTTGGGTTATTTTTTGGAAACATGTTTCGGAGGCTGTGCGTTTTGAAGGAATGTTTTAAAAATGCGAGTTCAATACAGTTAAATTATTTAAATCAAAATAAATAGTACAAAATAAGTGAAACATAAAACTTTTAAGAATACATATGTATATTTGTATAATGCATAGATTTTTTTTTTATAAATTTCTTATAGTATGATATATTTTAAAGCAAGGTAATATGCATAAACCCACTCCCCAGTCTTTACAATATATAGTTTATTCATCACTTAGTCCAGTATAGTCTTTTCATCACTTTTGTCATCCATTAAATCTGAAAAATCACTCTCGGAATCACTTAAAATGTCAGTTAGAATAGCCTTAAGCTTTCAAAAACCCAAAACTCAAGCTATTTTATACTGTATGCATTCTCAAAATATCACCTAAAATTCTGCTTCTTATCAGGAGAGATTGTATTTAAATGCCATTAAGTTCTGCCATTTACTGTTGTATGAAAAAATCAATTTAGAACGTGTTAAACGCGTTTGTAACATGCAAAACATTTGAAAAGCCAGTTGGACGCATCCAGCACATTCGTATCGCTGGGGGAAAGACTTTGATGAACGCGTTCGTAACGGTCTAAGGGTTAATAAATATTAAAAAAATCAAATTTAAAATTCCAAGGTAGCTTCAGAACAAAAAAAAATGACAGTGATCATTAAACTTATTGATTTATTTATAAGCTATCATTACTTTGTACTCAAAAACCTTATGGAATTTAAATACAGTGAAACCTCTATCTATCATTTTTAAGGGGCTTATTGCACTAAACGATAAATGCAGGAACATAACAAAGGAATATTGTCATCGAGACTGGATGAAATAAACGACACATACGGAAAGCAATTATTCAGGGAACGATCAGTCAAGGTTCCACTGTATATATGAGTTAAGTTTTTTCATTGAGCAGAGAAAGGTATGAAATCAAAGTTTAAAAATTATCACAGTTTTAAAATGAGTTAATCATAGAAGTTTCTAGGTGTAGGTAATCAAATACAATAAATAAAGTTTAACGTACATTAAAAAGCCTACCTTTATACCTCACTTGTAAGTTCTTCCTTATATAAAACATTTTATTTTCTAATGTTTGTTTTCCAGAACATTTCTCTGGGGATTAAATAGAGTCATAGGAAAGAAATAAGATGTCTGAAAACAGCATTTTAAATGCAAATTGCCAAAACACAGAAAAAACAATAGCAGATAGCATATGATACAGTTTGTGATTAATATATGCTACTTCACTGAACCATCTCTACTGCAATACATGCTACACTACTTTGGGATGCAATCTACTTTTAAACATTTAATTTTTTAGTATAATAGAATGTTGTAAATGGAATGTTCTACTTTACAGAATATCAACCCATTAGAGGAAAATGTTATAACCTTTTTCAGACAAACATTTCTCACATGAAACATCATAATTATTTTGCATTTCAATAAATGCTTTTTAATATCTGAACATTTAGCAACAAATGTAAGAGAGTCATCTGCAAGACTACATCCCATTTTAGATTGGAGAGTCCTACCCATCCACAGCAAATGTGAAACAAATTTGCCTTGGGCAGTCCTTACCTGTTCAAGGCAAATGTGAGACAAATTTGCTTTCAGGCTAGAATTTAGAAACTCTCCAATTTTTAAAACTATCAGAGAGAAGCAAATGGACATAGTTATATATACTCTTACATATGCCTCATATGCTACTCTCAAATAGTCTAGAATGTTAACAAGCATTTCTTCTAACTACACTTTTGAAAGGGCTTAAATAAGAGACAAAAAAGTCATAAAAACACTAAAAAAATACATAACATTTCAACACACACCTTAATTTTACAAGCTGCTTACATAAAACTATAAAAAACTTTCATTTATAACAGGCACAGGGAATGTTTAAAAAATGCCATCAAATATATGAATGATTTTTTTGACATAACACTTACCAAAATAAAAAATTAGAGAAAAAACTAAAAGCACTAATAAACGGGAAAACATGAAGAGTGAATTTTTTTGCTAGCAAGTGAAGGTTAAGTAAGAGCATGCTGCTTATCTTAAAATCTACTTTTGAAACTATTTCATTTAGAATCAAAACACTGGAAATACTACACAACATCATAATCTTTTCACTAAAAATGTTGTTGCAGCCAATTGGAAAATGTTATACCTTTTTTAGACAAACATTTCTCACATGAAACATTATAATTATTTTGTATTTCAATAAATACTTTTTAATATCCAAACATTTAGCATCAAATAGCCATCTTCAAGACTACATTCCATTGTAGATTGGACGGTCCTTATCCATCCATGGCAAATGTGAAACAAATTTGCTTTCAGGCTAGAAATTAGAAACAACAGTTTTCAAAACTATCAGAAAGAAGCTAATGGACAAAGTTATATTTTTACATATGCCTCATATAGTACTCTCAAATAGTCTAGAATGAACGCAAGAATTTCTTTTAGTTTTGAAAGAGCTTAAATAAGAAAGAAACACCCATTAAAAAACACACAAAAACAAAAACAAAAAATACATAACACTGCAACACACACCTTAACTTTACAAGCTTCTTATATAACACAATTAAACTTTCATTTATAACAGACACAGGGAATGTTTCAAAAAGGCTATCAAACATTTGAATAATTTTTAAACATAACACTCATAAAATACAAAATTAGAGAAAAACCTAGAAGCACTAATTAAATAGGAAAACATGAAGAGTGGGATATTATTTGCTATCAAGTGAAGGTTAAGTAAGAGCATGCTGCTTATCTTAAAATCTACTTTTGAAACTATTTCATTTAGAATCAAAACACTGAGAATACTATGCAACATTACAATCTTTTCACTAAAAATCAATGAATGCTTATTTTGTTGCAGCCAATTGATATTTAATAAACAGTTAATTATACATAATAAATTTATGAACTAAAAAAAGTCAGCCCCCAAGTTGAAATCCTTCAGATATGTTAAATTTAGAATGGACAAATGATATTAATATAAAAAGCACTAAGTAAAAAAAAAACTCATACGACTTTTCAATAAAATAGAGTTCAAGATGCTTAACACATAAGAGCAACATTCCAAACATAGCCATTGATGTGTGTGTGACTTATTCCACCCGCTCTAACTTTAGGCTAGACCAGGTCCAAAAGGCCAAAAGTTTCAATGAAATCAGAAACAAGCAACGGGTCTCTATAAATATCCTCCTTGGCAAGCCTTAGGCAGTTTAAAATATGGCCAGGAGAGGCTTCAGCAGTATTGCAATAGGAGCAAAAAGGATAAGATTTTTGCCCCTGATTGTAAACAAGACACTTTAGAGTCCACTAGCAAATCTGCTAATGGTGGTCTGTATCCTTCTGTCGCTCTTGACAGTAAAGGCACCACCAGGAGATTTTTGGTCATACCAGTGGTGTGTCGGAGGGGGTCTTCCACAAATGCTGGTTTATAAGTTATTTGGTAATGTTGATAAAAATGAAATGAAATTTGACAGGGAACAAACTTACAAACATAAAATTAGGGGAATTTATTACTGTCAAATCAAGTTAGACATGATGTACACAACCTTGCACAATTAAAAAATTTAAAATTCTTTAGGTAGTTCTTGTTTCCACTCATTAGATGAGAATTTTTTAATTTTTTTTACAACTTACCAAACTTGATTTTAGGCAATATATTTCTTTTATATAATTGGGGAAAAAAAAAAAAAAAACCACTTGAGCACATGTTCAAATTTTAAATTGAAATAAAATTTGTGCTTTTACATGAACTTTGCAGGAATTAAATGTTGTTCTACTTCAATTACTTGCACTGATTTCTAAAGTTATTTCAGATTTCACCCCCCCCCCCCATAACCGATAAACAGTAATCTTAATATCCAGAGAATTCTTTGGATCTGATAATATCCAATTACACTCAAACCTGTTTTTGTGCGGTCTTTTTTGTGCGATTTTTTTTGCGCAGTATATGAAAATTTCAATGAAATTAGAACATAATTGACGAAGTTATCAATAAAAAAATTAGAAGGTTTGATCGGCCCTTTAGATTTTTCGATTTTTGATATTTCATCACATTACATATACTGATACTGATTTGCAAATAAAATACAGTATTGCATCAGCCAATTACACTACATATGTATTGAATTATTTAATTGACGTCCTTCATAGTGCTTTCATATTCCTGGACCATTAAGATAAGATTCATTTCAAAGCGTAAATTGAAGGTAAATTTATTATTTTTTCTATTTAGATATAAATTTTTAGGATTTTTATTTTATTTTTAGACATAATCCCTGAAAATGAATAAGGGCAAAAACAAAGTGAAGAGAAAGGCAATTTTCTTTAGAAACTAAGACTACAATTTTAAAACAAATCGCAGAAGGAGAAGGATCCACAGGTCTTGGTAAAGAATTTGGATTAGGTGAATCCACTATAAGAGGCATACAAAAACGGATAGGTAAAATAAATAAATCTAGTAATTGTGCCACAAACGAAAGTGCTAAATGAGCATCATATTCAAGAAACATTTTGATAGAGAAAATGGAGAAGGTGCTCATATTGTGGATTCAAGAATTAACTCAAAAACGAATCCCCATTGATGGAGACTTAATTCAAGAGAAAGCTATATGGTTTTATAATCAACTGAAGGATTTAGAGCCGTCTAGTTCATTGTCTCACATTGGAAGCCTGAAATTTTCTGCAAGCAATGGCTGGTTAGTTGGGTTTTTACAATGACACACACTTCACAATCTGAAGATAAAGGGCGAAGCTGCATCTGCTAATGAAACAGCCACTAAAAATTATTCTAAAGTGTTAGCAAAAATTATTGAAGATGGTGGATATTGCCCAGAGTATTTAATGCTGATGAAACTGGGTTCCTAATTATTTCGTAAGGTTTTGAGTTATTTTCTACATGAGAATTTTTTTATGCGGTCCCTATTCAACACATATACTTTTTAAATGTGTTGCAAAAAATATTTTTTATAGCTACTCGTGAAGTTTTGTACGATTTTTTTATGTGTTTTCTTTTATATGGTCCCTATCCACCACACAAAAACAGGTTTGAGTGTATAAAAAATAATTAATAAAGGAAAAATCTGCAATACTTATAGAAAAATTTAATTATATTCCTAATATTTAAGAGATTATTATTAGTAATATTCAAAATTAATACTCTGAATATTCAGACATATAATCATGACAAATTCAAACACTAAACAAAAGGTATCACAAAAACTAAAAATAAATAAAAACAGGAAGAATTGAGAATTATTACTTAATTTTATGATTAAACTAACAAACAAATCTAGTTGACTATTGCAGTAGAATTCTGTTTTATTTGTTTTAGAGGTGAAATTAAGTAGTATTGTTTTATGATAGAAATTAGATGAAAAAACTTTCAAGGAAAAATAATTGCCTTGTTAAGTAAAACTTTTTGCAATGCAAACATTTTTTTTTCCATCTGTAGTAATTTAGAAGTACTCCGAGTCTTCCAGTCTCTTCCTACATTATGTCACAATAACCACATGTTTTAAGATTTTGCATAAGAATTTAAACCAAATCCCTTAGAACTAACTCTACATTCAAGCAAAAATTCAGGACTAAAAATCCTTTTTCCAGCTTGATGGTTTAAGAGATTGTTATTTTTACAATGCAGGCATAATTTTATGCAGAGATTACCAGATATTTTTTAAAAAGAAAGTAGCTTATATAAGACTACCTTGGATAAAGAAAGTAATGTTAAAAGCATTCTCCTCATTGAAATCAGTAGGAGTATGTAGTCTTTATACTGATTTTTACACTGAACATCTTAAGCACATATACATAACAGCTTATCAAAGTTATAAATAACAACATTTAGATATTATCAGTAAAGAAACTCAGTTAGGAATATTTTAAGAGCTACATGTAATACACAAATAATGTCCTAATACAGTCTTCAGCAGTACTTGATTTTCTTCTTTATATTTCATATATACACAATCTACTAATAAGTATTTGGACACCTGTGATAGAAAAGAAAAACAAAATTTATTCATATTCAATACTTGGTAGAGACTCCACGGGAGGCAATTACAGCCTCAACCCTCTGGGACATGCTTTCCACAAGTCCTTATATGACAGCTAGTGAGATTTTCTTCCACTAGGCTTGAAGAAGACTAAAATAAATAATGAGCGAGTTCCCGCACCAATTTTGGTTGTTGCACCCCTTAATTTAGCTATCCTACTCATCCCAGAGGTTCTCAATACGGTTCAGGTCTGGGCTCTGGGCAGGCCAACCCATTCGGTTAACCCCATTGTCACCATGCCAATCCATGGTGGACCTTACAACATGACAGCTGGCGTTTTCATCCTGGAAGTAACATGGGTCCAACCCGTAAAACTGCCACAATGTAGGAAGCACAATGTCATCCAAAATAGTGAAGTAAGAGTTAGCATTGAGCTTACCATGAATTGGGACCAAGGGTCCCAGTCCATACCAGGAGAAACACCTCCAGACCATAATTCTACCTCCGCCGAACTTGTCGTGGCAATCACAAAGAGAAATATATATATTAATGCTTATTCTCCCCTTTTATTTTTTTTCACAAACCAAAGTTCAAAAAAAAAAAAAGTATAGAAACAAGTAGAAAAGGCCTTGGTTGCCTCTGCTCAATGTATGTCCATTGTGTGAATTAAATTGACAGACACTATCAATTACAAATACATACATTTAATACAAATCATTTCAATACTTAGCAAATAATAAAAAGATTAATTATCTCTCCAATGAACATTCATAAAAAAAGTATGACCTGGCTAAAAAGAAATTAATGTTACAAACAAACAAAAGAATTGCAGGGGACTCTAGCCTGCAGAATTTACAGTAGATTATCATAAATAATAATCATAAACTTCCTGATTATACAATGCACATAATATGAAAAATAATAATAATCACAAACATTATATAATTAACCCTAGAGGAAAGGCTTCTCCTTGGCGGAATAAGAAAAAGGGAAAAAATAATTATAACCAAAAAAAAGAGGAAAAAGAATATCACCCGATTCACAAAATCTACACTGTGTAGGAGCTTGGTTGAAAGGCCGAAACTGTAGCAGTCAAGGCTTCCGTCAGGTACTGCACTCGCATGTCGTGGAAAAAATGGCGACTCGTAGATCAAAATTTCTGATGTTCACAGGATCATGACTGGCTGGTAGAAGAACGAAGAATCATCACAGGAAAACAGGAGGATAGATAGAAGATGTAATGTAAAACAACTTGAACGTGTCTGCACGGAGGTCATTCAGATTCTCATAATCTGTCAGTATCTCTTAGAATTTCCCACACGTCCAGTGCCACAGCGAGTGATGAACCTCTGTCCCTTCCGCTCTCTCACTCCACCGATACTGATCTAACTCCCTTCGAAACCCGTCCGGCTTCCTCGTCTCTCCTTGCGTCGAAGTCTTTCATTGGACCAGGAAGCTGTCATTCAAGCTTAAGTCCGGCCTTCTTCCCCAACTCCTCAAAACCATGGCGGGCAGTTTGAACGAAATAGCGGATTTGCCATTTAGTCAAACAAAGGGGGAACCGTAATAAAAATAAGTAAACTATTAGAAAATTACATGAAAAGATTATGAATAACTACTAATTAATATAGAGTAAGCTTTTAAGTGAGATTACGATAAATTACAATGATATTATAATTATTTGGTTTAGTTAGAAAAACTTATGGAGTGATGAAGAAAAAAAAGAGATTGTTATTCAATATTTAGAACAATCATCGCAACAACTTTACTGTGGGCACAATGCATTCTGGCAGGAGGCATTCTCCAGACATTCGAATAGCAGGGTCAGGCCAGACCCAAACCCTGCCATTCAAATGGTAGAGGGTGAACCTTGATTCATCGCTCCAGAGAACCCATTTCCACTGATCTAAGACCCACTTTCTATGTGCTTTGCACCACATTAACCAAGCAGCACAGTTGGACTTTGTGACCAAAGGCTTATGGGCGGCAGCACGACCATTAAAACTAAGCAGATGTGCTTCCTTACGGATGGTATTCATTAAAACAATACTCCTGGATGCCTGTTGATACTTCTGGAGTATGTGGGCCATCAGTTGGGTGCGGTTCTTCTGAATTTCTCTGGACAGCCCCCGTCAGTCTCCATTTCCCAGTTTCGTGGGTATGCTGACTCGGAGCACATTCCAACAATTCCTGCTCACCTTCCACTTCTGAATCACATAGGCCATTGTCGATTTTGCATAATTCAGCTTGCTAGATATGACCCTTAAGGATTGGACATTTCTGTGATACCCGACAATTACACCTTTCTCAAAGTCAGATATCTCTGTACTCTGTGGTATCTTGCATGCAACTAATGGCAATGTTATTTCCTACACAATATTTAACGGCAGAAGGCATAATGTATATCAGGACTGCAGATATCTTCATTTGCATGGGTGTCCAAATACTTATTAGTAGATAGTGTATACCCATCAAAAAATGTTATATAACATTTAAAATTAATATCAGATAAAACTTTTTTTTCCTAACATTTTTTAAATTGAACAAAAACTTGTTTTAAACAAAATGGATCCAAAAAAAAACTTTAACTGCTATCAATGATCATTTATTACACTAAAGGAAACTAAATTTCATTAGTTATAAAACTACAGCTCACTATCCATAAAAGAGGGGTGCCATTGCCTCAAAAGAGGTTGGATTTCTACCTGTTGGTCAGTGGAAGGTATTTTATTTCTTTCGACCATCCAATTGAAATTCTAGTGGAAGCATTCTCTGATCTGCCACCTGGGGATGCATCCTTAAGGGATTACAGGCTCCCCTAGGGCCAGGTGCAGATTATCCAACTGAACTCTAAAGAAACCACTCAATTTGGACTTTAATTGTCCCAGAACAATTGCTTCAACAATAGCTAGACTAAGAACTAATCATTTTAAAGGTATGAAAATCCACCCTGACGGCACATGATCCTTTATCAACTGTAGAAATTGTCCAGAAACACAGCTTTCTCCAGATCATATCTTTGCCTGTCCATCCATTGTGGCTGCCCTTTTCAAACTTGCTTTGTTGTCGCAAGAACTCCTCTACAGCCCACAGGCACCTGAACTAGCAGCTGTGGTTATCCAGGCTTTTGGTTCAATTTTGAGACTTTTCTTCTATACTATTCCTAGACACAACAACTACTACTACTACAGTACAATGTGTTCATCTATAAAGAATTTAGCAATAAATTGAATTTTAAAACAATTAACTGAGACTAAGTGCAATAAAAGGAAAAGGAAGAATGCTAATGAGAATTCTATACCAACAAAAAATGTATACCCATTCCAATCACAATTTCAAATTTATATATGAAAATATCAGCATGTTTGAGTGCTAGGTTTTTTCTAGGATAATCTTGTATCCATAACAGCTCAAAATTAATCAAAGGAAAAGAAAAGTATCTTCTACTAGTAGACCTGTTGGCAGGATCATGTCCTTGTCGAATTTCATATTAACTGGGAATTAAGAGTTAACATAAAAAATTACTTAGCATGATTATGCATTAGTTTTAAAAATAATATATCAAATAAACTTAAATCAATCCTCTTGTCAATTTTAATTTCTTAAAATGTCAAATCTAATTATAACCAAACATATGATAAACTAAAAGTATTTCCATACTTAACTTATTTAACTATCTCAAAAAAGAGCTTTATATAAACAAAATAAAATTATTCAGAATCAAATCTAAAAATAAAATTTTGTCACATGCATGAGTACAAAAGATTAAATGCACTATAAATATCCAACCTCAAAAACCAAACATTTTGTTTAAGCCTTCTATACCAGTCAATTACAGAGTTGAATGGCATAAGTATGCAATAAATCTAACAATGGTTCTAAAATTGTAGCATGTAAAACTATCAAGGCATATGCAAGCTCTTGAGTGGATATTGCCCTAACGACAAAACCAAACATGCAAGGAAATGTTTTCATTTGATTATCATACAAATTTGATTTTTTTAAGATGTAGTTTAAAAAATAAGTTCTCAGTACGCTAAATTCAGCTCAAGACCTCCACTTGGAAGCTTCAACTGGACATCAGATATTAGAAATCTAGGTGAAAGCATACCCCAAGCTCAACCCTCTCATTAAAAAATTGTGGATTCTTGATCTCTCAACTCCAGAAATGGGTGATAGGTGATCCCACAGCTCAAATAAATAATAGTGCTGAAATAGCTCTAGTTGGGCTAACAATCAAATTCATTTGTGAATATCCTCCCTTGCATTCGTTTGACGGTACTGTTAAAGTTGACATTATAATTTTTAAAGGTAATAGCTTTTCTGGCACTATTTTTTTCTTTAATTACGAATAATTGCTCCCTCATTCAATTTAAATTTAGTAGACAGTTCTCGCATTTTGATCTCTCCAAATGTTAATTCTGAAGCAATATCATCAGGACATAATTTCATATGAAGTATTTTAGCCACTCATACTAAATTAGCATTTTCACTATCATGCAAAATAATTTCCAATGATTTTTTTAAAGTTTTATAAACTTCTTCTGGATTCATGGGAGGTTTATTTTCATAACCATTTTTATGAAATTCAATGCCATGAAAACTTAAATTTTTGATCCCAGTGACAGAATATCTGTAGTATGATCAAGGAGTCTCTTGCCTTTCTTCAAAAACCTGTACTAGAGATTTTATTTTTTTACTTGCCGTATACAAGTGAAGATGACGGTCTTGTAAATCAAAGCTTAATTCCTTCAATTCTTGAAGTGCATGACATATTAGTCCTAAATCTAAGATAAATACTATTGTATTTTTTTCTAATCTATATATATAAAACAGTTCCGTAACTGACTGACATACAATGCACAGACCAAACCGCTGGACCTAAAGGGCTGAAATTTTGCATGGCGATTTTCCTTATAGTGTAGGAGTGCACTAAGAAAGATTTTTGAAAAATTCTTCTTAGATTTTTTAAAATTAAATTTTTAAGCTGTTTTAGTAACTTTTTTAAAGTTTGCATTCAAAATAATAATTTGAGGGTTATAAAATTTATATCACAAGAAAGATAATAAAAATTTCTTTAAAATGAAATCTTTTTCGAATCTTTACCTCCATTTTCTGATTTTTGGTGAATTTTTAAAGATTAATTTTTAGAATTTAATTTATTAAATGCTGATCACATGATTTCTTATTCTGGTACTTTAAATAAATTTGTTGTCATGTGCATAACAACTAAATAGACAAAAAATTTTTTTTTCTTACTAATGCAGCAGACGATTGGACATTATCCAAAAAAATTTCAAAATACAGTAAAAGATATGTTCCTTAAACTGTACTACATTCTTTAGTATGTCCAATTACATTTAATTTGAATATTTTCTTCTACATTATTTTGTCTATAAAAATATCCCTTACAATATTTTTATAAATATATATATATATATATATTTTTTTACATCAATTGTATACATTGATTGTCGTATTTATTATAAATATATATATATATTTATATTAATTTTTTGGGGGGCATTCATTGCATACATTGACCGTTGTATTTAATTTGAATGTACTCCGTAGCAAAGTGCGGGTTTTCAGCTAGTCATTCATATTTACATCTTCCTTTAGCATCTCTCGTGAACTCAGTCTTTGCATAGTGAAAATGTTTCACCAAAGCCTCATAGTTCTTCCAAACTGTAGAAACTGTTCAAAAACTTGATGTAACCTATCGCAAGCTTAAAATTCGACCAATTCTTAAAAGTTGAAACCCCAGCAAACTTTCATACTATTTTAGTTCTCTAGCATTTTTCACAGATATGTAGTACAATACATATAAAGCTTGCCATTAAATTATTTGAATCTATCAATACTGAAATCAGATTAAACAGGATCAAGTCTCTAAATTAGCCGAGCACCAAACTATCAAGGATAGAAATTGATCAATCATTAAGTTACTCCCTTCTTCTAACCCATTTGAACTGCTACAATGTCACATGCAATACAGTAACCACCGCTTATAGTGATCAGTGGTTATAAGAATCAACCGTTTATAAGACTCAATTTCGCGAAAACAAAAACAAATGTATTATTTCCATGTTAAAATTTTCGCTTTAAAGAGTCAATCCACCGGTTTTAAGAATCAGTTTACACTCTTCGCTTTCCTTTCATTTTTCCAAAAAAATGGCCACTTAAACCCTCAAAAGGCACGAAGTTCTTTCTTTTTTTTTTTAAAGTAAGATGGGATGGAATATAGTCGTAAAATTCATCCCTTTTTTTTGTTAGACATAACATAATAGTTTCCCCTTAAACGCTTTAGCCTAACACTGTCCTATTAGTTTGACCCAGGGGCATCTTTACCCGTCCGGAACCGATTTCACTTTTCTCCACTGACAGACAAAAATAGGGACTTGTTTTCCCCACCTCCCACATCCTGGTTGTGGCTTCCTGGACCCTGAAACACATAAATCTCCGGCGAAGTTTCCACTATCACTTAGGCAAACGTGACATTAGTAGATTCAGCATGTTATCAAACCGTGAAACGTAAGCTAGAAGGTGAATCTTCGTCCGACACTATTAGTATTGAAAGAGTATTGAAACAGCCTCCTGAAAACTTCATTACGTCAAACTACCATAGAAAACTTTTTCTTGCTCCCTTCCTGTAGTTGAAATGTTAAAACTGTTAAGCAGGTATGTTGTAACAAACATTGTATTTTTTTCTTTTCTTACTATGATCATGTGTATCTATCTACTTATAGGTCTAGAAATTAAGTTGATTTTTAAAATTATAAAAAAATAATTTTAATAAAAGATAATTAACGTAAATTAAGGAGTATTTTATGGTAAATTATCTAATATATGTATATATAGGTGTGTGTGTGTACCTGTCCAAAAACCTAAATTTCGGCTATAAGAATCAACCGCTTATAAGAATCAAAAACAGTAATAACAAACGTGATTCTTATAAGCGGAAATCACTGTACTTACTAAATTATCATTTATGAAATTTACTGACATTCAAAAAGGAAATTAAAAATACCTTTTGCTATTACACTTTCAAATTCAACAAAATCTAAATATAAGTTTACTGCAGTTGTCATTCCACTGTCATGGATACAACGACGAATACATACAATTGAAGTGCCTTTCTTACTCAATGTGTTGTTGTTTTTTTAAATTATGCCCGCCATCGTCTTCTCAGACATATGTTGTCTTGCAGTCCAATACAGCAGGGAGGTAGCTCCAGAAAAAGGGAGAGCCCCAAAGTCATCACAAGAGCGAACTTCAAGGAGGGAGGAGCAACTGAAAAGATGCTCCCCAGTCATGTGCATAGTATTGCAGAGTGAGCAGAATGGAGAATCCGCCAGTTTTATTCTATATAAATGGGTCTTCTTACTCAATGTAGGGGATTCATTAATCAGCAATGAAATTTTCCTATTTGAGGCAACAATTTTCTTAATTATACTTTTCTTCATTTGCTCCTTGATATGGTTTACTGCAGAGTGAGCAGAATGGAGAATCCGCCAGTTTTATTCTATATAAATGGGTCTTCTTACTCAATGTAGGGGATTCATTAATCAGCAATGAAATTTTCCTATTTGAGGCAACAATTTTCTTAATTATACTTTTCTTCATTTGCTCCTTGATATGGTTTACAATACATGCAGTTACTGAGTGCAAAATTTTACCTATGTCAGCACCATTTAAATCTTGCAGATCTATTTCAAAATGAAAAAATGACTGATTTTCTTTCACTACTTTATTAGCTGTTTGGAAAATTTTTGCAATTATCACTCTTTCACAACATAAATTTTATAACAATAAATTTTCAAGTTGTCGCTTCTCGTGTTCTGACAGAAACTTTATTGCACCTTTATGTTCAGCAAATACCCTATGATTAAATATTTTCTTTTGTAGAGAGAAGAAATGCTGTTTGTGGTTATCACCATAGTATGTAATTTCACTATTTGCCCATTCTTTGAAAATCTTCATTTCCATTTTTTTCTCTACTCCTAAAGTACCAATTTTATAACATGGTATACATCCAAGTTTATGAATAATTTTTTTGCTCAATACTGCAACAACTAGGCCAATTTTTATTGGGTCGCTTCTCGTGTTCTGACAGAAACTTTATTGCACCTTTATGTTCAGCAAATACCCTATGATTAAATATTTTCTTTTGTAGAGAGAAGAAATGCTGTTTGTGGTTATCACCATAGTATGTAATTTCACTATTTGCCCATTCTTTGAAAATCTTCATTTCCATTTTTTTCTCTACTCCTAAAGTACCAATTTTATAACATGGTATACATCCAAGTTTATGAATAATTTTTTTGCTCAATACTGCAACAACTAGGCCAATTTTTATTGGGGTGACCTGTTTCTTGACTTGTATCCACTTCTGCTAAAACATAAATATCTGAAGGAAGTGTAGGGTTTTCATCACCTACTCCTTCACTAGTTCTCACTTTCTTTGGGTGCCAAAGATTTTTAAAAAACCTGTCAATCTTTTCATATTTTTTAGGTTAGGGTTTAAATTTAAAATCATTTTAAATGGTAAACAAATTTGTCACTTGAAACTTTAAAATTCATTTGTCTTCGGCAGTATCATGGCAGCAATTCTGCAGTGTTACCATGGATTCAAGTATAATATAATTGTGAGTAGCTGCTGTGCATTAAATAGAGATCGTCATTAAGTAGAGCGTTGTTAAACAGAGAGCCAACTGTATTTAATACATTGAAAACTGCCTCGGTATTTTTTTAAAACCGATGATTTTAGGTAATTTCAACATAGGGATACATTAGATGTATAGTCACAACAAAGAGGTACAATTAAAATTAAAAAAGGCTTCAGAACCACTGTTCTAGGGGACTCTTGGACACCAAATTTTCTTAATTCATTTGAATATTTCAGGCTTCTCTACAACTTTACCAATTAAAAAAAAATTTAGGCAATAAGTCATACAACATGGAGAAACAAAAGATTTAGAAAAACTCACTTTGGAGTCTTTGAGGTATATTAAAAGTAGTCAAAATTAAATAACCATTCTTAAACTTACAATATAAATTAAATTTTATTTTACTGTGATTTTTATTTTATGTATATATTACAGTTCAATCTAAAATAAATCAACTTTACTTAGTCATGAATTTCAAGGAACACAGATTACTAATTAACTTATTAATTAGGATTTGTAAGCTGTTCATTGATGTTTAAACCATTTACTCCCAGTTTCATCAACAGAAGCCTGTTCTGTAGGATGGAGTATACAAGGTGTAATAGGAAGGGGGCTGCTGCTAAATGATATATTAATTTCCAACATATATAGTTCAGAGGAAAATATATTGTTATATGTTCTAGAGTCTATATTGTCAGCAAAAGTTGAGCATATGACCAATATGTAAATGCATTACATATTCATCTTATGTAATGTAATTTTTTTCCCTCTCATTATGCACAGAAATGATTTTCAGTTGTATATGTAATACAACTTTAATAGTTTCTACATAAAAGTACACTTATCAATAACTAAACAAAATGCTAACTAGCTTTTCTCCTTACATATTTTAGTACATAAACCTAAAGATCTAATCTAATGCATGTATGTGCATGGCATGCATCAACATTAGAGTTTCTTTTCAGATGCAAGTATTCCAATGGTGTTATATTTTACAGCCTTTTATATTCTAATACATTTTTCTGCCTATTTATGATACATTTTGATGCACTTGACATATAACATTCAAATATCATTTGTTTACTAGGTGCTGACAGTACTAAACTTAGAACTGCATATTCAATATCATTCTATCTATACATAAGATGATACTCAAAACTCATATATAATTTTATTTGATTTAATCGAATTTTGTGCATATGCTCATCACAGATAACTAAAATATGCAAATCTAGAACACAGACACTTGATATAAGATTCATAACTCCACATCTTAACCTACTCTTAAGAAAACACTGATTTTCTTTGTATGAAAAATCATGTATTTAAAATCTTACTAGACATAAGCATTATAAAATTGCAATTGAAAAATACTTGCTTTCCTTAACCACCAAGCCACCCATTCAGCATAGTAACTTCATTTGACATTAAGTCTTGATAATATCTTCTTTAGAATAACCAACCTTCATGACCAACTCTGAGCTGTTCAGAAATACTGAAAAGAAAAACAACTATAAATAATAGTTAAATCATATTCAATAAATATATCATGAAATTTCAGTCTTTAAAAGAAATAATTAATATACATACAAGAAATAAGAGTAAATATTTATTGAGTAATGAATCAACAACAAAGTAGTTCAACTGATTAAACCTATAAGACATAACACAAGAGCATATCTTAGATTAATAGTTATTGCTAATAACATTATTACTCAGCATCACTGGATGTAATAACATAAAATATGACCGAAAATTTAAGGTGCATTATTTTATTATTATTACTATTACAATAATACTAAACAAATATTAACTTTTATGTACAAAAACTAAATTTTCATAAAGTAAAAATAATCAGCCATGATGGAAGAATCATATTTTAACAAAACTTATAAAAATTCTTAAGACGGTAATTTTCATTAAAATATATTTCAATTTTTAAACATTTTAAATACAAGATATTTAGAAACTAATTCCTACAGATTGTTATGTTTGGAGAATTTCTGATTTTGTAACCACACTAAAAATGGTATATTTTGAAAATAAATTTAAAAAAAAAAAGATACTTAGCACTCTAAATACGGAAAGAAATTTTTATTCACCTGAAAAAAATTTGCACCTTTCAAACTTTAAGTATCAAGATGCTCAGTATATCCACAGTATTTGACAACTTCTTTGGCAATTTTCAACATACTTTATACATCTTTACGCTGTTTTTCAAGCATTGGACTTTGTTCATAAATTTGTTATAAACAAGAACTTTTTCCCCAGCAAAAGGATAGATTCCCATGACAAAATAAGAAACCCTTTTATTTCTTAAATTGTTGAGCCTCCTACCCAGTCTAAATAATTTTTAAAAAAATGTGATTACAAATATTGGTAACAATAGCTAATTTAATAACACAAGAGTATTATAAGTGAACTGCAACTCTCAGAAAAAAAAACTGTTCTAGAGTTTATATTTAAGATTATCAAAAGTTAGACAACATATATTTCATTGGAAAGAAAGTAGCATCATGAGAAGATACAGCTATCCACTGAAAAAATATAGGACACTTTTTACAAAAAAGAGCCTAAAATGTTCAACAAAACAATTTCTTACCATTTCTTTGTTCATGATAAACATAGAATATCTTTTGTAGCAAATTATTTATTTCAATGATCATTCTTTCAGGCAATTTACATTTTATTTTATTTATCAAAGAGAAGGTTAAACGGTTTTAATAATGAACAGTAATGAAAATGACTTTTAATACAATGAATCCCTCCCAAGTCCTGCTGATTGACTCATTGGGGCGGGAGGGTGACACTGGGCAGAGTAGGCGAAGTATGTTGGAAGTGTATTCTCCTGGTAGGGTCACCTAAGGCGTGAAGGCCATTCCATTATGCTCAGCTAAAATCAGCAGGCGAAGGAGCTCTTCTACCTGCAGGTAATCCAGTTCTCCGACTGACAGAAACTGCTTACCACCCTCTTCCAAATGGTTTTGCTGATGGTCTACATCGCCTGTTGTTGCTGCCACTGATGCACTAGTACATCAGAATGGAGCTACCTCCCATGCCGGTGACGCTCTGGTGCATCGGTCAACTATTTGTTCTATATTTAGTGCGGCCTTGGAGTTTGAACAAAGATCTTGTTGAGGCATGTTAGTGAAGCATTATTTTTATATTTTACGCACGTGGTTGTCAAATTTTGTGTTTAAATTTTTTTGTGTGCGTTTTTAAAATGGCAGACAGTACAAGTATGGCAGGACCTTCACAGCCCAAGAAAAGGAAAGTAAATAAAAAAATTGACTGATGCCAAAATATTAGAATTATTAGAGAAGAGTGATCTTTCTGATTATGATAGCACAGAGGATGAAGATTGCGGTTGGGATTTTACGAGCGAATCGGAAGGAGATAGTAATGTTAGGAAGGACACCATAGAAACGTTGCCATCTGAGAATGGATATGCCAATTTTAGTGGCAGCGAACGTGTTAAAAAGGGGCATGCTCAATGCTTAGGCAGAGGACCTTGTTAGACAAATAATTTACTCTCCCCATGAGTTAAAAATCCTAAAAGTTTTTCATTGTAACATTAGAGATTGACCACTAGAGCTTCTAGAGTTAAGCTTGATCTACTGCTTTATATTGCCAATATCCACAAAGTCCAAGTAATTTCAGTTCAGAAAACTTAGTTAAAGGAACTTTCAAACCTAAAAATTAAGGGATACAGCACCTATCATGTGGATAGAACATCCAGGGGTGGAGGAGGCCTGGCCTTTACATCAAGGATGTCAGTTATCAGAGTATTGATATTGCTGTTCCTCCATCCTCTATCTTGAAATCCAGGGCATCACAATCTGGCAGAGATATAGGTACAAGCAGAGTTGTCTTGGCACTCCCCTTTTCGTAAATTGCGATAGAAGCTCCCAAACTACACTCTGTAGACTTGCTAGTGGACACTTCATGAGCCTTTCTTTTGACGGGGGAAAGAAAGGTCTTTTTCATCTGCATGTAGTGCCATGTCTGGCAGGCCTCCCTGGAGCAGTGTTTGGGCCTTACCACAGAAGATCTCATCACAAACCCTCTTCTTGTCCTTGATTTTGCCTGAGTCAACTACCTCATGGATCTCATCTGAATTTCATTTGGATGCCAGAGGATTAGAAACAGCAACAACAATCAAATGAAACTTTTATTGCCATTGTGAATAAAAATCTGGAATCAATGGAACTAAGTTTTACTTAGAAACCAACGTGTTACATTTTCAGTGCTATATTTAATTTGCGTAAAATTTGAGTAAAAGACTTCTCTACTTTGCACAATAACCTTTTCAGATTTTGCTTACAATTATCGAATGAAATGCACTGTATTTGATTCCTAGACCCAGAATACTGCACATCTTTAGCTACTTAAATAATACTTCAGGTACATTGCACGAAATATAGAAAATATTTCTTTATAAGACAAATTTAATTAAAGTAATAAATACAAATAAAATTGAAGTATTCATCCTCTTTTGTAAAAAATTAGGTGGGTTACTTGGTTAATTGACTGACAGCACTATGATCATTTTTTGTAACAGGAGGGGTTACCAGAACCTACAGCTTTAAGACATTTCTGAATGGTTACAAACATTCATGCCTACCATGCTTTCAATTGGTGAACACCAGTTTTAAAGCCTTGTGCCCTATCAATTAACCACTGTCCAACTCCCAGTTCCAATTAAATTTTCAGTGGCTAAATGTAACATTGACAGAAAAAGAATTTTTCTGTGATACAACAAGGCTCAAAAATAACTGATCTTTTATTCCTTACCACTGTTTACTTCAAAATACTTTTTACACATGATTAAATACCATGGTTTTTCACTTCTTCTAAAGAGCATTTTTAAAGTTTTCAATATTGTAGTATAATGAAATTCTGTAGAAGAAATATTAACCAGCTATGAGATTAAAAGATAATAATTAATGCATATTCATTTACTGCTTTGTAAACTAAAACACTAAATAACATTTTTCTCAGATTTTTTTTTTATAAATCTTCAAACAAAAAATACTCTTTATTATTATTTAGAGACTAAATTTTTACTAAAGGCAATTCAATCGTACTTTGCTCTTGATATTCCTGTAATTTCAAGTCCTGACAAAGAAATCCTGCTTACATTATCAGAATTATTGTTAACAAAAGTAATATTCAAACGTGAGTTCCAACACAATAGAACCTAACACAGCAATAAATGTAACCCACCAGTTGAATTGAGACTGCTTCAATGGATATCACAAAGACCAGGTACAGGTAAATTACCAGCAAGAGTAAATTGGGGCAGAATTTGAAACAGAAGTGAAAGAGCCATAGGCCAAGAGACATCAGTATCTTTACTGGACATGTGTCAAACTGGACTTAATAGAAACAATAATTTTAAAATTGAAGATAAGCTGGAAAATATGAAGTATTGTGCAGTCATTATCCAGGCAAAAATAAGACAGAAAAATTATATGGAGGTACGAATGCATTTAAGCCAAAGGACTAAGGAGTCTTGAGCACTGTAAAATGGATAAATTGCAATATTTAACATATATAAAATGCTCTTACTCAACACACAAGAAATGTTAATTTTTTACATGAATGATGTCATTAGCGCCCTTTGAGTGCTTGGAGCGTACGGGATTGAGCGCTGGAAAACTTGCAGTACACTCCAAAGCTGCTTTTCCTTCCTCTCTGACACCTTCACATGTGCACTCAATTGTGCGGGACCGTGGTTTCATGTGGGAAAGAACATACGTGTAAAGGGCACTATTATTTAAGGTATCTGGATAAAATCAAAGCGTAACAAAGAAAGTAAACACTTTGATCCAAACTTAACAGTAAAAGGGTCCTAATAGTCCAACAATTTATACTTTGTTGAATCAAAATTATGCTGCCAATTATAAATACACAAATTTTGAAGTTTAAATATATGGTAATGTTATATTTTTCTAACATGTAAACTTTTTCTCAAAATATGGTAAACACTAAGGTACAAAAATGTACAGTAAAAAATTCAGTCTCTAGATAAAAAAATTTGTTTTTACATAATTTACACTGCTTTCAAACAATTACAAGTTAAAAAAGGACAGAAATTTTTTCAGTTATTAAAACTCTAATGCTGTGATTAAATTTCTAATAAGTCCTATGAATTGAATGAGCTAGCTGTGAACAATTGGAAATTATTTCAAAGCATTGCAAGGAGTTATTAGATTTCAGATAAGGACCTTAGTTTCTGAAGTACGGGAGGAACAAATTCATTTCATGCAATAGTTCAACCAACAAAAGAGAAAACACTTTGTCTCCAACACTCAGCATGTTGCTCATGAAAGTAGTTGAAACTGGTTTTGACCAACTCAACAAAATTAATGTAGACTCATCATATTACTTTCTGGATAGCATTGTAATAGTGTGACTCAAGAGGATCATATCAGTTATTTTTAAGTTCCCAAACAATGAAGTCAATTTACAGCATAAGCTACCAACATATAAACATTTATTATGGCATAGAGCTAATTGTAAACAAGAAACAAAGGGAACAAAAAGCACAGTCGAACATACATGAAAGATGACAGCAAATCGAAAACCAGCATGAACAAGATGAAAAGGCACAGACATCAATGGCAAAGAGACCTCAGCAAACAAACAATTCTATTAAGTAAGAGATATATCTGTCAAATACTTAACATACCTTATAAATAACATTACAAATAACATTAATATACATTATAATAACGTATATTACATGTTATAATACTTAATACACGGTGATATATTAAGTAGGAGATATATCTGCCTTCTGCTGTAAATGAAACAAATGTAACTCAAATAGCAAATTAGCTTAATAAATATCAAGTGCCTTTATACAATATTAAAGAAGCATTTGAACTCCATCATGCTCTGAAGTTATAGCCAATATATGTTACAGCATAGTTATAGCCAATATATGTTACCGCATAAAGATGCAAATAAAAACAATCCTTTTAATTCAATGAAAACATGTGTAGTAGCTCATAGATGTCAAATACTCTCCTCAACTCTCACTTTTAAATGCAGTAACAGTATATTTGCATAAATGCATTAGGCTAAATCAATATATGGATTTATATCAGGTTAAAAGGTGCACCTGATTGATTGTTCCACACATGAAAAGCACAAACATGAAAATCATGTCCTTTAAGTTGGTATTAACTGTATATTGCAGGACTGTTCAAACTATTTTCTCTCACACACACACAATAATATAATAGCAAGAAATTTATGGCAATTTATTATAGTAGTTAAGCAACAGATTAAATAATTTTAAAATGAAATTTCAGTGTCTGTGGCATAAATACCATAGGGAAATCATGCCGGCAAGCTTCCACAATCCTTGCAAACAAAAACTGACTCTTCTAGTTTATGAATTGGTTTAAATGAACATTACAATTGAGATCATTGAGTATGTTTATGTGAACGCTCTTTTCTCCCCTCATTACCTTTCTCTTTGAAATAGATTTTTCTTTAACCATTACATTATAGGATGTGAACCTGTAAATTGTCCATTAGAACACAAAAATTTCAAGAACTTATCCCTGTTATGAGGATGGTCATTGAGTCATAAATGACACTAATTGGTTTCTAATAGATCACAGGAAATGGGATGCAGATATTCTGTTTCCCCTAGTCCCCCAAGATATACAGCTGTTTTTAGTAAACTAACTAAAGATGTGAAAAGGGAACTATTGTTATAAATTTATCATCATATTTGTTTGTGCAAAAGTTTTAACTGGAGATTATATTTTTTCCCTCAGAAAGTTTTCAGGATAATTACTAAAAGAAAATTAAATCATCCAAATACAATTTTTTTTCATATATTGAGAGAAATAAAAGCAATAAAAAGAAATGAGAAATTTTTTCTATGCATAAAAATTAAACCATAGCTTACTCCGACTATTAAAAATTTGGGATGTCTCCAAAAATACTATCTAAAAATATGGATTTGTCTTCAAAAATATTATCTAAAAATGCACTTTTAATTTTTCCCAAAAGTACTCTGAAAGTGAATGAATAATTTAGCATAAACAATAAATATACAATGGCCAGTCAAACAGTTAGTTGCACTCGTTGGAAAAAATAAAACCGGGTTGAAATTATAGAACAAAGATTTTCTAACATAAAAGTATAATACATAATCTATTTCTCGACGTAATCACTTCCTTTATTTTAACATTTGTTGAGGCGTGGCACCAGTTTTCCATGCCATCAGTGAAGAATAGTCATCCAATGTGATATAACCATTCTTCGGTTGCAAATTTTACCACCTCTTCTGAGTGATATCACCGCGTTGCATGTTCTTGTTTCATGGGAACAAAGACGTTGAAGTAACATAGTGCAAAATTCCACCCTACCCATTAAACTTTTTCAAAAGATCCCTCGTTAGAGTCACCGCATGCAGTTTTGCATTGTCATGCAAGAGCAAAATGCCTTTTGAAAGTTTATATGGTTGTCGATTTTTAAGCGACTTTCGTAACCACTTCAGGATTTCTGTTAGGAAGCGGTAATGCAAATTTCAGAAGAAACGTGGAGCTCAACCTTTCTCTCATCACGACTGGCATGCTGAACTGACTTTGTTAAAAGAGAGTAACGAAGCTCTATGTGTGTTCATTTGGTCACTCGTTGGTTTGATGTTTGTATTTCTTTAACTGTGTTGTAAGAAGTGGTTGAACCGAAATTATGTTAACTTAAGTATCAATTTCTGTGAAAAGCTTTCATGACATTTAGTTTTCATGCAGTTCGAGTGAATAAATTTTTTTTTTATCAAGAACGTTGTCATTCTTCAAACATTCCACTGTACTCTACTGAATATGTGGAGGACTTCACAGACGAAATTGACTATAGGGTTATGGGCCTCCTTGTCTTTTGAAGAATGAAATAATTAGAATTTTGAACCAGAGAATTATTCTGGGGCCATGTCAAAATGTCTAACAAAAAACAGGAACTCCAGCTATTTACATTGCCGAAGTTGAGTGCCTTCAACTATCAGACATGGAAAGTTGACATGAAAGTTCTACTAATTGACCAAGGTCACTGGGATTATGTTTCTGGAGAGACTAATTCATTACTCGAAACTGCAAGCGAAAAAGAGAAGCAAGAGCTTAAACGATTAAAGGAAGTTTCGTATACGACCATTTATCAAGGAGTCGAGCGTCAGATAATTATGCTAATTTTGAACATTACAGGTGGAAAAGTTGCCTGGTCGATTTTGAAAACGAACTTCGAACCTACATCGAGGGCTAGACTTGCTAGTCTAATTGATGAAATCTATGAATTAAATTTTGAAGCTGATGAAGAAAGTATCGGAATATTTTATAAGAGAGTATATGAAAAGAAGCTATTAATTCAGGAAACAGGTTTTGATATGCCTAACCAACTCGTCTGTTTTCAATTAATTCGAAAGTTGACATCCGACTACGACAACCTAGTGTAATTGCTGTATCGTCTAGAAGATAAAGATTTTAACTTTATGAATAACAAAAATCAACTCGTGAGTGAATCTGGGAGAATAAAACAGAAAAAGAAAGATGAAGGACTTAATGTGGTATCTGATGCATTCATGACAAAAACTCAAGCTTCCAGTAAAATCAGACAGAAGCAAGGAAACACTCACCGCAGTGGAAACATAATGGACCCTCAATATGGATGTTCCCAGAGGTCATCTGTAACAAAAACTTGTTTTTATTGCAACAAAAGAGGACATTTTGTGAAAAATTATTTCAAGAAAACAAACAACATGGAAAAATCAGAAAAGAAAGTAAAAGTGCCACAAGAAGTTAGGAAACCCAAGCATCACGAGTGATTCACATGTTTGGATTGAATAAGTTTACTGTTTAATTATATTTGTTAGATACTGTTTAATTAGAGTTAATTAGATTTGTTTGATCCACTGTTTAATTAGAAATAAGTTTTATAATTTATGTTTGCCTTCATTTTTTATTTTTCCCTTAAAAATGCAGTTTTTCCACATCACCCAAGAGATAAAGTGCAAGATGCATTATTCCCTTTATTTAATCAAAGTAAGGCGGGATTCTGCATGAAGCCTAGGTCCAAAGTTTCTTTTTTTTTAATGTTTGTATATCATTTCAGTAGAAATGTGCTAAGCGCATTCTGTCTGGCCAGATGAACATGAAGAGCTGGGGGTGCTGCCCAGTATTTTTTTGATGGAATGCATGAAAAATTTTATATCTATATATCTACCCGGGCAAGCATTCTTAAAAATTATTTCATTAATCTTCTTATGCCTTAATATAACTAATGGACTAATAGTTCGGAATGAAAGTTTGTTTCTCTGTTTAAAGAGCTTTTCCTCCCACTGCTTAAAAAAAACCCAAAAGATTTATCTTATATGATTTCATGGAATATGTAATTCAAATACATATCGTATGTTAACCCTGTTTCTCAAACTTAAGGGAAAAAACCTGTAGAACTCTTAAACTTCTTCCCATTTTATGATTCTCAAATGATTAATATATTTAGATCAACAGAAGACTTCTAAAAACTAGCCATGGGATAAACTTAATTTTTCTTCCTTTTTTTTCCAAACTTTAGTAAGTTCTATCAGTTTGAACGCCATTGTCTAAAATTGTCCAAAGCAGCGGTTCTCAACCTTTTTAGAGCCATAACTCCACTAAACATAAGAAAAATGAAATAAACACAGCACAAAACGGAAGTTAACATCTGCAGAAAATATCGAAGCTCCTGGTGAAGTGTTTGATGACTGGTTATGTCTGAGTATTATCGAACAAGTGCAGGATGATAAAGGAAAAGGTGTTCAATATTTGCCTCACAGGCTGGTTATAAAAGAAAATAACAGGACCAAAATTAGACCTGTTTTTAATGCTTCTGTACATACGGCAGGTTTCCAATCTCTAAATGATTGTTTGGCTACAGGACCTAACTTAATTGAAATTATACCTTCTGTTCTTAATAGATTTCTGAAAAATTAGGTGGGTATTATGTCTGATATAGAAAAAGCTTTCTTGCAAATCGCTATAAGGGGAAAAGACATGGATTTTCTAAGATTTCTGGGGTCAGATAATGAAGATTTAGAACAAATTAAGATATATCAGCATCATAGAGGTGTTTTTGGTATTACCTCTAGACCCTTTTATTAGCTGCAACACTGCAATTTCATTTGAACAGAGTTCCCAACAATTTAAGTTCAACAGCCAACATATTAATGAAGTCATTTTACGTAGCTAGTTTAAATTCTGTTGAAGAGGTAGAAGAATTTATTTTGAAATCACAGGTAATAATGTCCTCGGGGCACTTTAACTTAAGAGGGTGGCAATAAAATTTGCCCAATAGACTGGTTGATGCTTCAGCGGAAAACAAAACGGTGCTAATTTTAGGTCTTTTGAGGAATACTGATAGCGATACATTGTCATATAAATTGGATGGAGTAAACAATACAATTGATTCAGTAACCAAAAGATTAGTTTTAGCTATAGCCCATCAGGTGTTTGATATTATAGGTTATACTGCTCCTGTAATATTGATACCGAAAATGATTTTGCAGGAAACATGGAGTTTAAAGCTTAAATGAGATGTGTTGCCAGATGATCTTATGAAAAAATTCAAATCATGGTATAAAATCTTTATAGGCTTTCTGAAATAAGAGTGCCAAGATGATTTAACATAATTAAAAGATAAAAAGAACTTTTTATATACCATGTTTTTAAATTTTCTGTTGAATCATATAAACTTGACAATTCTACGTATTAATACATACTTTTTAAAAATTTTTTGATTAATTATACCATCAACTTGAAAGAAAATGATCAAATGCGTAATAAAGAGATATCAAATGCGTAATCAATCCTTTAGCTCGAGAATTGGAAATTAACTTGCGTTTAACTTTTCATTCCCGTCCCAGCCGATAGATGGCTGCACCATTCTACAAAACAAAATTAACTGAAAATGAATTCAAACCTGCTTAAAGATGGCTAAAAGTATTAAAATAATGCACTGTCATCGTGTTCTGAGGTATTCTAAAAGTTTCAAATGTCTAGCTAGTCGGGAAGATAGTTAAAAATCGATTGCAAGATTTGTACCGGACAAACACACAAACAAGAAAGCGAATTAATAAAAACATGGTAATTAGATCACGAGATGAATCTGTAAGCTTGCACATATTTTGCGACGCTAGCCAACGAACATATGCTACCTGCACCTTTACATGAGTAGATGATAATGATAGGGTTTCTGTCACTTTGATACATGCGTGAAGTCAAGTAGCCCCTTTAAAGCCTATGATGATTCCTGAACTTGAGCTTCCAGCATGTTTAATTGGCGCTAAACACTTGACATCTATCTTAAACGATTTAAGCTTGTCAAAAGTAGACATTTATTGCTGAACAGATTCCTCTACCGTTTTATGTTGGATATGTAACGATCAGAATTGGGGCACCTTTGTCCATAACCGTGTACAAGAAATACGGTGTGTTACGAATCCCACACAATGGCATCACAGCCCTGGAGCATTTAATCCTGTTGATACTGCTTCAAGAGGATGTTTCATAGATCAATTAATAGAATGGCGATGGTGGGAGAGACCTGAATGGTTATACGAAAAAGAGGAAAATTGGCCCATATCACAGGAGATCCCGGATAAGGATTTGGTCAATTCAGAAAGGCGTAAACAAATTATAACTATAATATGAAACACTCCTAGAAACACTGATTGGTATTACCAATATTTTTCATCACATCAAAAAATTGTACTCATGATAGCATGGATTTTTCAATAATTTGAAGAAAATTAACATTGTTAAGAACCCAGATCTTTCATGCCTCAAAATTGAAAGGGCTGAAAGAAGCCTTATTTTGTTAGTTCAAAAGGAAGCATTCACTGGGTATTCCGATGAAATAATTCATAATTTGAGACCAATTGTCATTGAATTTGGTATTTTAAGAATGAAAACTAAGATCGTGTATTGATATGATAATATCAATTTCAAATTCCCAATTATCTTGCCATCATAATATCCTGCGGTACATTTATTGATTTCGTGGAAGCCTAGGAAACTTTTGCATGCTGGTGTCTCCCTATTGATGTCAAGGCTAATAGAAGACTACTGAATTCTGAGAGCCAGAAAAACAATTAGATCTGTTGTTCTTTGTTGTGTACACTGCAAAAGATTCAGTGCACAGAAAACCAAGCCAATGCCTATATCTCTGCCAGTAAATTGTGTACAAGATACAGAAACTATACAACTTGGAACTCCACAACCCACTCCCAGGTTCTGAAGATTCTGGAAAGAACTTAGCTGTTCGGACCAGAACAGGCAGAAAAGTGCCTGTTCCAGAATGTTTGATGTATACTTGAATTATTAACATGTTTTTCCACTTTAAAAAAAGTAATTTGTTTATACTAATTTTAAGTGTTTGAATATTTGAATTTGTATGTTTTAACAAGTTTATTCAGTATTTTATTCTTCTATTTAGTGTTTTGAGTAACATTTCAGAAAGTACTCAAAAGGTGGGAGTATGTGGCAACTGGCATATGTCTGAATAATTAACAAGTGAATCAGATGTAAAGTGCATGCGTCAAACCTCTCCTACAGTACTTATTCCAGCAGTAGCAGTAATGTTGGGAATCAGCAACTTGATTGTAATGCTGCTATGGTGCTCTTGTAAATATGTAAATAATTCTAATAAACCGGTGTATCTAGAAGTAGTGAGTATTTTTCACCTGGAATCTCTTTTACGCACGGTATTCGTGACAATTCTGTTATCTAAAACTCAAGATATTATAAAATGTTATAAGTCAACTTATTAAGAAATTTGACCTGGAAGTCCTCGGCAAAACAAGTAAATTACTTGGTGAACAATTTGAGGAAAAAAGCAGTGACTTATACATACATCAGTCAGATTACATTGACAGAATATGCGAGATGTTTAAAGGATTTAGTTATCCAACAACCTCCTTGCCCATTGCAGTAGGCCCAGTTTTATCCAAAAACCAATGTCCTAGTACGGATGAAGAAATAAAAATGTCAAAATTTCTATATCACAGTACCCTTGTTTCTATAGCATTTATAGCAAGTAGGACATGCCCTGATATATGTTATGCTGTAAATATTCTTTCACAATTCCAGAATAACCCTGGTTTAACTCACTGGAATACATTGTTAAAATTGTTAGGATTTCGCAAAATCATATAAATTAAATTTGTCTAAAATATCTAATTATAATATGAATTGTTATGGTGATGCTAACTATGCAGCAAATAGGGATGACTGCATATCAATTGGTGGATTTGTTTTATTTATAGATGACGTACCAATTACTTGGCGAACATTCAAACAAAAAAGTGTTAGCTTATCCACAATGGAGAGCGAATACATTTCTTTAACTGACGATACTAAAGAGTTAATCTGTGTAATTTGTATTTTCAATGAACTTTTAGAAATGAATGTATTAGATATAAACTTTTCTAGCTTTTGAGAATAGCCGCACAAAACATATAGACATGATATCATTTCCTCAGAAATTTACTTTTAGATAACCTATTTGAATTGAAATACGTAAACACCAAAGCAAATTTTACAGATACAGAGGCTGTTCACACATTTTTTAGACGATGTATATTGTATTCACAAAACTAAATTACATAAAATTCTTGCGTTTTAAATGTTCTATTTGACATCCCATATTCTGAACTATCTTTCGACACCGCAATTTCGAGGATAATAATGCCTTTTGAAGTGTCAGAAGAGGTATTCTATCCCATTCCTCCTGAACAGCTTTCCAGAGTCCTGTAAGGGTTTTGGGACGACGTTTGGATAATGCAGATTTTAAAAGTCCGAAAGCACAAAAATCCATAGGTGATACATCGGGAGATTTAGTAGGGATATCAGTGAAGGGTATGGCCTAGATACCAGTTTTTTGTTTCATTTCTTTTAGGAAATTTACAGTGGATTTTGATGTGTGACTGCTAGCTTTGTCCTGATGGAGTCTCACAGATTGATGGCACTGTGGGTAAAGCGATGGTATTTCATTCAGAAAAATTGGTGATAAAATATGTTCCTGATAGTATTTGGAGTTAATCTTGACATTTTTTTCCACTCTCTTTATTTTTAACTTGCTATTATAAGAAAAACCAGCAACAATCATGAATCCCTTAGAAAAACTTTCTTTCGATTCTTTGAACCATGTACTTAAATTTTTTCTCCCCTTTTATGATAATAAATGGCTCTTTTTTTGTTGCAATCATTTAAATACACCCATGATTCATCTATTGTGACAATTGTTTTCCATTTTTCTTTGGATAAGTGTTTCTCATATAGAATTCTGCAGCGTGTCCTGCGTTCAGTGATATGATTTGGAAGAAGACGATGCACATTGCGTTTTTTTGCTTTCTTAAGATTTAAATCAACGTTTATCATTTTGTTTACAGTGGACACCAAGCATTTCAATGATTTTGCAACTATCCTTTGACTAGGGGGATTTTCTTTTAACATTAAACAACGTACCTTTGCAATAGTCTAAGATGTCCGTTTTTTCCTTGGATACTTGTTTGGAATTTTTGTCCCACTTGAGGCTCCAATTTGACGTTTTTTTCCTTTCTTGTTGACGTTATTACCTATCGACGCTATAGATATCACAAAACCATGACTCTCACATCGTTTTTGAATAACGGAGTATGCATATTTCTCTTCGGAAAGAGCATAAATGTAACCTTCGAACCACTGCTTTGTTAAAAACACCATTTTGAATAAAAACAAACTTTCAAGCCGCAGACGATAATTTTGACTTTTAAAAACATAGTACAATTGCAATTATTTCTTTTGCAGCAAACGATTTTTTATTACCGCTTACCAAAATCGTCTAAAAAATGTGCGAACGGCCTCTGTATTCTTACAAAACCTTTGCCTAAAATTGGATTGAAGAAGTTCACTAATAGAATTTCCATTTAAATATAAATGCCCATTCCCATTTTGAATGGCAGATGCTTTTTGGTAGTGGTGGGGATTGAAAATTCACTCTGACTTTAACAGCTCAGTAAAGTCTATATTTAAGTAAATATATGAAATATTTGTGTTTATGTATATATAAGTATGTATTTAGTTGAAAGAGGAAGATTATAAACAAAGTTTGTTATTTAAAGGGGGGGGGGGGGGTTTCTCAAGTGGTAGAAAATTTTGAAATGTTATATTTAATCTTAAAGGTGTATAAGTATGGACTGTATTTTCACAAATCGTGAATTGCATCTCATTTTAGGTAATGTATTTGAATCTTTAAGTGTGTCAATAATATATCCATGTTTTTGCCTTAAGAAAATATATATATTTTGTAAAACTGTACCGTGTTTACCTTAGGCTAATCTTTTGTTCCATTAAGAATATAGAAAACTTTAGGCTGTTTGAAGCTTCTTTAAGAAATGTTAAATAAATCAAAAAGTGTTTTTTTGCTTCTGGTCATACGTGAGAGGCAGGCCATTGATATGGAAATACGTAGTTCCTCCTTGGTTATTCTCTTGCCTGACCGCTCATCTTTTTCCCCGCCAGACGGCAGTGTAATTTTTAGGCAATTAATCGTAAGGTAAACTGAGCTGCAGTTACTGAGCAGTTTAATGCAAATCTGTTTGAAAAATATTTACCAAAGGTGGTTTAGCTGTAAGTTGACAGCTGCCGCATACTTGATGTTTTGTTTGTAGTATGCTTTTATGTTTTTAAGTTTCTTGAAGGATTTTAAATAAACCTTTTTAAAAAAACGTAAAAGCTGAGTATTATAATTCTTTTAAAGGCTATTGTTTTTCCACGATTTGCTAAACTATGTTTCAGTTTTTGAAACGTAATACCATCTATTTTCAAAAAATCGTTAATATATGAAACTTAAAAATACGATATCAATGTTGTAGAGAGCACAGCAAGAACCCTTGTCATGATGTGTGAGCAGATGGCATTTGCCTGTATTAAGGTAGAGGTGCTATAGCTTTTGGCAGTGTGTGCTAGCAAGCAAACTACTAGTACCGTGCTCATGGTGTTCACCAATATTGTACAATGACTAATGTAAATAGCTTGTAAATAACTTGTAAATATGTTACTACTAAATATATAATATATATATTATAAATGTGTGTTTTCATCTATGCTTACTTACTGAACCAAGCCAGAAGCTGCTCGCTAGAATGTATTTCAATTTAAATATAAACTTACCATTTTCATAAAAAAATCATTTTGCTTGAGGTCAGTAATTTGCCATCAATGAAGTCTGCATGGCATACAGACAAAAGGTTTCTTTCCATTCATTTCAGAGATAACCTGAAAAGAATTTTAAAAATTTAAGAGAAAAAAATTGATCTAACAGGGAAAATTTATTTTAATAGCATTAATAAAACATTATCAGCCTCTGTGAATTTATAGCATAGTTATTTAGAAAAATACTTTAAAAAATATTTAGAAAAATTGATTAAATTTCAGTATTTTATTTAAGTATATCCTATATTCACCCCATTCAATACTAAGTGATATATTATAAATCAACTGAAGTTATTAATTTTTTTTTTTTTTTATAATCCCTACTACAACTTTAGAGTAAATCAAATTTTATGATATATTAATTCAGTTTGACATACATTTGACAAAAGGAAAGAGGACAAAAAATCTTTACCACAAATGAATTAAATAAAATAGAATTAAGATACAAGAGTTTTCCCATTTATAAATAAAATTACAATTAACTTTACAGTACACACCAAACATTCCTTTGTAGCTCATAAATTTAAAAAATAGATTAGCCATTATACATTAAACTCAATTTTAGAGGTTCAGATTCCATTTAACTTCAAGATTTTTAGGAGAACAAAAGAAGGGTTTCAAAATCAGTACTTGCTTCTTACAATGTAACTTGGTAAATGAGAAGTCGTGGTATGAGGATGCTGCCCTCCACTAATTTTTAATGCAATATTATTTCAATCAATACAAAATAATCTAAGAGGTAGCTTCTTAAAAAGTTTATTTAAATGTAAGGCAGGTGTCAGATTAGTTTCTTTCATGCACTAATGTGCATCATATTATTTATGCTTATTAAACTATTTATAGTGTATTACTTAAATATATGGCACGAAGATGTTTAATTTAAATATTAAATTAAAATAATCTCACTTTTATTTCCTAGTAACTGTTGTGTTTAAAAAGCATTAAAAAATTTATCTGTAGCCGTTCAGAGTAACTTTTCAGAGACACCGCAAGCAGGGTCGCCAAATAAAAACACCGAAAATAAGGGACGGGTTTTGATAACTATACTACTGGGGAGTATGGAATACCCCCACACACACACCATGGAAAGGGGGTCCTGGGGTACTCCCCCGGAAATTTTTCAAATTTTAACCTTTCAAATAGCCATTTTCAATGCATTTTTCGTTCAGTTTTGCAACTTACATAGTTTAGGTTAAGTAAACAATAATGTAATTACATAGAAAATTTGCGAATCAAAAACAATTTAAGGTTGGTTTAGGCATATAGTACAAAACTGATTTTTATTTTATTAGTTTACTACAACTAAGTAAGTGCCCTTATAGTGTTAGGGACGTGTATGTAAAATTTGTAATTTTATTATTGTACAATGTACATAATATAATGTGCGCAGGAAATCTTTGGGGTGACTTTTGAGTCATAAAAAAGTTTTCGAATGAGCGTGTTCCCACAGTTAATTGAATTGTATGATATATTGTGCTTTACTGTGTTAAATACATCCGGATGTGAACAGGTCCTTGTGTGCGCCCAACTCGTATACAATAATTTCTCATTTCGGCGAAAAACGGGACTTTTGCCGTCCCGTATCAAAGTTCCCCGGGACGCGGGACAAAATTTACAAATAAGGGACTGTCCCTTAAAATCCGGGACATTTGGCAACCCTGACCGCAAATCAAAATAACACAGCGTAAAATCCTGCTTTCAGCATACTGCTCTCCCTTTGTTAGTAACATAGAGAGATAGAATTCTCATGCCTTTCGGGAAGCAGTAATAAAAAACTTCCCAGTACAAACGTATACATACAAAACCCATCTCAAAGCCAACTGACTAAATCTCTGAATGGTAAATACGTGCACAGCACTTTTGTTGGCTTCTAAAATAATATTTAAGAGACCAGAGGTCTGCAGAAAATGCCTGTTAAAATTTCCTATAGGTAAACTTGCGCAAATATCCGTAATTTTCAATTTTATTTCAATAAACAGTTTATAAACAAAAGGAAAACAATTTTCTTCTTTACACACGCATTTTTAAATACTGCAACTAATTTAGTATGTTGCCAACTTTAAGGTACCTACTTTAAAAACCTCTATCGAATCAACGTTACTCCATATTTTTGCTTTCCCATTCCTTTCATATTTTTTTCATATTAATAATAATACTAAAACTATTATAAAAACAGGAAAAAGCTTCCCTTTTTTTAAATTTCTTCCGGAATAACGAAAAGAATGCAGTTTTGAGTCGATTAAAGTTCGATTATCAAAAATTCTTACATATTAAAATAAAACTATCGATACAAAGAAAAAAACTTTCGATGAATTTTGCTATTTCCACTTCAAAGGGGCTTGAATCGAATAAAATGCAGTTGTTTCTTGATATTCATCGAAGCTTTCGCTTACTTTTAAATGAAATTGTTGCTCATCGGTAGAAAATTCAAAGCTTGTGTTCTATCTAAGAAAAGTTCATTTGGAGATGATGTTTATTTAATACGCCATCAGAGTGAGGCGGCCATCTTGGAGACCTTTGTAGAACAAAACTAGGAAACCCTATGGAGATTAGCATTGCGGAGACTCTTGCTCGAAACCTATCCATACTTAAAGGAATTCCTACTATGTAAACCTTAGTTTATTTTAAATCTACGATTTTTAAAAAAAATTACGCCTGGAAACGCTGTTTTTGATGAGAAAAGCAATAAGTATTATTCACTTTCGAATTTTACTTTGCCAAATACTGCCTAGTAGGCGATAAGCGTATTGAAATAGAAAATTATGATAACCCTTGTATGGTAACCTTCTAAATCAAAGATGCCAAATTATTTTGGGATTGATGCCAAATTATTTTGGGATTGTTTAGATTATTTCATTTCCGATGTCTGTTAGCCGTGTGCAATAACGACAACTTAAGATATTTGTTCATTTTTCAGTGGGAATTTAAATTTAATAAAACGAGGGTAAGATGCTTTGAAGTGTTCCCACTTACAGATTTATTAACGACCCGTGTGGGATTATACATACATGTGTTCATGCATAAATGAAAAATTAAAATTATGATGTTGAAGAAAGTTTAATTTGTGTTTTTTCCCCTCAGATCTCCTTTTGCCTATTTAAAAAAATATATATGTTCTTCTGATTGACTAGTATTTATCTAGTATTTCAGTTATAAATCTGACTTTTTAAAACTGAAAATATCAAATTCTTACACTTATGATTACTTCTGAATAATTTTCCTGTTGGCTTTCGAAGTAGATAATGATAGTTTATTTTAGTGTGAAAATTGAAGTTTGGATACTATAAAACACGATTAAAAAGTTCTAAACTCACTGTCGCCATTATGGCTCTTTTCGGAGTACCTGTGTGAAAGACTTATCCAATGATGACTATGATTAATTTGAGTAAGGGCCTGTTCACATAGGAGTCCGTTGAGTTGCGTTAAGGAAAGAATGACGTTGAGACGAAAATAAGCCAATCATATGCGTTAAAAATTTCATTGCTAATCGTTTGGAGGCATATGATTGCTTTATTTTCGTCTCAACGTCATCTTTTCCTTAACGCAACGCAACGGACTCCTGTGTGAACTGGCCCTAAGGGTGCTCGTGAAATTGGTTAGTAGAGGTTTTTAAGCTATAATTATTGCTGAGTTAAGAGAATTTAAATTTAAATTTTAGTTTTTAATTTAAATAAAACGACGTACACACAGAGAGAGAAACAAAGAAATGAAAGAAACCATGCCTTTGGGGGAGGATAAAAAAAGAATTAAAATGGGATTTTATTTAGCACAAGCGTTTCTTCAACTACTGTCGATTAAATATTAGTTTTTTTTCTATTTTAGACCTTATCTCTTTTCACTAGAAACAGCGATTTTTTTCTCTTTTCCTCTAAGTACCATGTGCTTGGCGCAGCTTGTCCTCTCTGGACCTTGCGCCATTAAACCAAATCCAACCAACCGCCAAGCATTGGTTCTGTTTTATTATCTGAATTTGAGTGTTAAACTTCAACAGAATACATGACATAATTTATATGAGCATCGTAGTTTAAATATTAAGTTGTTGCCTCCCAAAAACAATTTAAAAATTCTCCTTATTTTGTTTATTAATTTTTAAATCTTTGTTACTAGATCATTATGGAAACGGGAAAATGGACAGGTGTACTTTAAATTCCGATGACGGCTGTCAACAGCAAAACAGAGCATATTTAAATAAGGAGGGATAAAACAGATCTGGACTACACCAAAAATAATATGATAAATTGTATTCAGCTTTTGGTATAGTTAAAAATACTTTTCTGCGGTTAAAAGTCGGAAATAAAATACGTCGGCTGTAAGATGAGAAAATAATAATTGTTGATGAAGAAAAATAATAAGTAAAAGTTTAATACGAAATGTTTTCATGTAAGTCAAAACCAGAATTTTTCAACCAACATCTACGTCTACCCATCACCTCAACATAGTATTTATTGCCCTGGTGAGATATTTATTGCCAAACCAATTTATATGAAATGTACAAAAGCTTTCACACTTGGCAAAAATCAGCCAACTCTGTGCCAAATGTTTGCGCTCAAAGCGTAAAACAGCCGATTTCCAAACAAACCTTTCAATTTCCTTTAAATACTGCGTTCGGAACGAGGTTAAAAGTATTTTTTAAATTAAGTTGACGTTCTTTAGTATACATTTCAATAGGTTTTAAGAGTTAAAAAATATTGGCTTTGAAGTAAAAAAATCCGCGAAATTTTCCTCTATGGACGTTAACATGGGAGCGATTTGTTCTGGTCTCCAAAGCCGAAAATGGCGTCGCAGTCCGATGACGTATTATGTATTTATTTAAAAACCTTTTGTATTTAATCACTTTTCGGGGAAATTTCGAAATTATATAAAGTGTCTGTTAAAGGAGATAGTTATCCATCGCTGACTTAAGATTTTTATAATTTTTAAGTCAGTAATACATTGAATTTGCATGGAATTTTCACAATTTCTTTACGTATTAATGTGAATTCGCAAACCGGTCGTCGAGTATAGTCAGACAGTGTGGCACCAAGAGGGGGGCAAGGGGCCCTACCCCCCCCCCAAAAAAAAATAGAAAAAAACACCAGAAAATATTCCTAAAATCTTTTCTTTATTAATATTCATTTTTCTGCATTTATATTCTGTCGTGTATTTCTATACAACTTATGAATTAGCAGTCACATACAATGAAATACCCTATTGTTCTCGGGAATCATGACCACTGTGAACAAACACATTGCAAACTAGTGGTAGTTCGTGGGCACAACGAGTATTATTTCATTTGCTTGTGTCAGGCACATAGATCACGGGTTTCTTGCATTGGCGATCATTGCAGGCTCTCAGTCCATAGGTCGAATGCGATGCTTTGTGTCTATTTTCATATAGTCCACTTAACATTCGTATTCTGTTCTATTGAACTTGAAACATAGCGCTTTCCATCTCTGAAGAATTAGGGCCTGTTCACATAGGAGTCCGTTGCATTGCGTTAAGGAAAAGATGACGTTGAGACGAAAATAAACCAATCATAAGCGTTAAAAATGTCATTGCTAGTCGTTTGGAGGCATATGATTGGTTTATTTTCGTCTCAACGTCATCTTTTCCTTAACGCAACGCTACGGACTCCTATGTGAACAGGCCCTTACCCTACGTAAATTCTTTAATATTATAATGTTAAATTTGTAAAAGTATTTTAGTTTTAAAATTTTGTGCTTCAAATTATGGCTGAGAAACATACGCAGGGTATTTTATTAAATTACTTTTGTGAAAAACCGAAAACGGATGATTCTAACATTCGTAATTCCGTTGCTGTTAATATTGTCAATACCGATTTGAATTCGGTTTCTCGAGTCACGGATCTGGCAAAGCCATCGAATTATCCAGAAGAAAGTACTTCCTTAGTTATTAACAATACTCAAGACATCGCATTGCTGAAAGAACAAATATTTTATTCTAGCGATAATTTAGATATTGTAAAAAAGTTATGGAAACAAGAACCAAATTTTAACTTTCCCGTAACCTGTACTGCAAATCACAACTGAAGTTTCCAATACATATGGTTGGAAAAATTTGCATGGCTTGTGTACCCTCAAGTTGAAAATAGTACGTACTGTAAATATTGTGTGTTTTTGAACCTGCTAATGTTGGAAAATCTAAATCTGAAGTACCTGGGCAGTTAGTTACTAAAGGTTATGATAATTGAAAGAAAGCCATTGATAAATTTTATAATCATCAAAAAACAAAATATCATATAACATCTGTTATGACATACGAAAGGGTACACAATATTCGAGATGGAAAATGTATTCCCATCTATTTCCACACAAGCCGTAGTTAATCGCAAACGATTAGTATCTATCATAAAAACTGTAATTTTATGTGTTCGGCAAAATATACCCTTAAGAGGACATCGTGACTATGGAGAATTTTCATTTAAACAGGAGCCAGTCACCAATGAAGGCAATTTTTGAGCTTTGTTGAGAATGAGAATCGATGCGGGCGATGAAAACCTCATTGAACCTTTTGAATATTCTGCCAAAAACACTACCTACATTAGTTGGAATATACAAAATCAAATTATAAATGCATGTAACGACATAATTTTGAACCATTTGATAGAAAAAATTAATTCTGCGAAATGTTTTTCTATTCTTGCCGATGAAACTTATGACATTTCTAATATCGAGCATCTGTCCTTGTGTGTCAGGTATTTAGATGAAGAAAATAACAACAAAGTTTGAGAACAAGTCTTACAATTTGTTCCTGTAACAATCACTACAGGAAAAAACTTATCCGACAAAATATTAGAAGGCTTAAATAATTATGGCATCGATTTGTCCTATTTACGTGGACAAGGTTACTACGGGGCCGCATCAATCAGTGTTAAGTTTAACGGTGTTAGTCTCACATATCAGCTAAATATCCACAAGCTTTATATGTTTATTGTGCATCACATAGTTTCAATTTGGCAATGGGAAATGCTGTATCTGTGACTGAAATAAGAAACTGCATTGGCATAATTGAAAAGTTGTACAATTTCTTCAATATCCCCAAGAGACAGAACGTTCTTGTTGACAATATTGATAAACATACACGGGATACTAAAAGACAAAAATTACGCCAAGTTTGCCCGACTAGGTGGGTGGAATGCCATGAAGCCATCATGACCATGGTGGAATTGTGATGCAGTGATTCATAGTCTTGACACAATTATTTCTTGGGAAGACAGAGACTCGTCCTCTAAGGCCTCGGGTTCGATAGGAGCGGTTAGCGACGAGCGACGAACGACCAGCGATGAGTGATGAGTAGCGAAGGGGGCTACCATATGAATTACAACAGTCATTTATATGGAAACACTTCGTACATGAATTTTTACCTCAACCATCACAACACCAGCTACAAAGAGCCACGGAAACTTTTTATCAAATGTGGAATTTTCCAAATTGTTTTAGAGCAATAAACGGAAAGCATTGTGGCCTGAAATGCCCTCCAAACGGTGGATCGAATCATTGTAATTACCTTCATTATTTTTCTACTGTATGAATGGCTGTTGCGGATGCTGATAAAAATTTTTTAGTTGTGGAAGTTGGAGCTAGAGGAAAACAAAGCGATGGAGGCATTTTTCGGCATCTCCCTTGTATAAAAAAACTGGAGGCAAATGAGTTCAATGTTTCCCCTGATCAGTACCTCCCTGGTACAAACACAAAAGTGCCTAATGTCTTAATAGCAGATGAAGGTTTTCCATTAAAAACATATCTAATAAGACCTTATCCCGGTGCTCAATTGACAGATGAAAAAGAACTTTTCAGCACTCGATTATCACAAGCCAGAAAGACAATTGAATGCGATTTCGGAATACTTTGTGCTAAATGGCATTTTTTATTAAAAAAGATGGAAATAACTACCACCGACAAAGCAGCTACTTTAGTACTGGCTTCCTGTGTACTTCACAACATTGTTCCGGTGAAAGATGGTTTAAAAGTAGGGATGGGATATCGAAAGCAAATATCGATATGAGTATCGATAATATCGGCTACTAATATCGATATCAATAATATATCGGCATAAAAATAACGATATTTCAAAATGTTCACGATATTTCAAAATATTGACGATATTTCAAAATATAAACGATATTTCAAAATTAAAATGATATTTCAAAACCTCGATAACACATTTTCCTTTCAATATGCAGCCAATCGTATTCGGAGGAATGATTGTATCGTAAAATAATATATATATATATATATGTAATAGTACGATAAAAAAGATCGTAATTTATTTTAATAATAAAATAACATTTCAATAAATAATATTTTATCAAATTAAAAAGTTTCTATTTAGAGAAAGAAGTTCTACTTTGGGTGAAGCAATGGCAACACTGAGTTTATGTAAACAAACTGGAAGTAGACTTTTATTTAACAATGTATTATAGTTTTTTTTATCCATTTGTTTCGACAGTTGAATATAGACCCTCACTGATTAATTGTACAATTTTTCTGTATAATTTTCTTGAATCAATCATTTATTTTTTCCCTTTGGTTTTGAGATTCTTCAACCCAAATTTTTATAAATTATAATTATTTCAAATAAATTCTTTTGAAAATGTGTAATCGATAATATCGGGAATATAATGTCGATATTCCCATATTACCAGAAATCAAATATCGATATTATAATATCTAATATCGAAGGGGAAATATCGATATTTCGATAATATCGATACCAATATTCCATCCCTATTTGAAAGACCCTCATTATAGAAACATCACGAATCAAATGGAACATTATCCTCATCACTTCGTTCAAGAAGTAACTCCAGGTAAATTCAACAACTTTAGCTAAAGATATACGAGAGAAATTTGTGAGTTTGTTCAATCAAAATAACATTTTTTGATTTTGTAGGCTTGAATTAAAATAAAATTGATCTTAATTCTATTCAAAATAATTTGTCGTAATATTGTATATGTTTAAATTCAAACAAATTATTTGTACTTCACGGAGATGTCCATAGAAGATGTTATTTCATCCCCCAGCTTCTTATTTTTAGTTGTATTTTTAAAATCGCTATCTCTATTATTCCATAGAGATGGATATCCTTGCACTAAAGAAATTAAATTTTCACAATCTTCGTCAGATAATTTTTTTGCCATATTTAAAAACCAAATTAATGACTGAAAAGTGATGGGGGACGTTCAGCACCGACTGAGCGACAGGCAAAAATACACTCTGTCAGAAAAAAATATATGCACCCAGAAGGAAACGAACTACTATCACGAAACTTAATATGTATGTAGTGTATGTGGAGATAAGCAAATGATTACAAATTCAGAAGAACAGACCGTTTTATTAAGAAGATATGGCATGAAAAAAGTTACAAATCAGTAAGTAGTAAATCCACCTCTGGCAGCTATACAAGCCGAAACACGGCGTGGAATCGAATCAATGAGGTCACCTATGACCTCCTGCGGAAGATCATGCCATAATCTTTGCAACTGGGAAGTTAATTCACCAGTATTCTGGGACGGCTGCAGTTGCCTTCCAAGCACGTCCCAGAGTGCTCTATTGGCGAGAGGTCTGGTGACATGGCAGGCCATGGGAGTACGTCATATCCTTGAAGACATTGTTGGGAGAGTCACGCAGTATGTGTACGAGCGTTGTCTTGCTGATACATGGCACCTGGGCGACTTGATAGCATAGGCAGTACAACTGGCGTTAAAATCTCGTCCACATAATTGCGTGCCGTCAAAGTGCGTTGAAGGACGATAAGAGGTGATCGTGTTTCCCAACAAATCGCTCCCCACACTGTCACACCTTGTGTAATCGCCGTATGCCTCTCAACAACAAATGCCGGATCGGACCGGTGGCCTGGTCGCCTCCACACGCGTATGCGCTGGTCATCAGCATTGAGACTGAATCGGGATTCATCGCTGAAGATCACACGCCTCCAGTCTGTCACACTCCAGCTTGCCCGAGGGCGGCAAAAATCCAATCGACACTGCCTATGATGTGGGGTCAGTGGTAGGCGTCTTAATGGACGTCGGCTTCTTATACCTGCGTCAGCTAGTCGTCTCCGAATGGTTTCCCTTTATACCGCCGGATGTCTGGAAGGTGGTAAATGGCGTCGAACCAATTCTAGGAACGTTGTTGGTGCGGACGTGGCCGCTTTTATGATTGCTCGATCCTCGCACGCATTTGTGTTCTTGGGATGCCCTGACCCCCCGTGACGGCAGACTATCCCTTCCGTGATCCATTGTTGCCAACACCGAGCAACTACCATATCGCTCCGACCGAGGTGGCGGCCGATACACCTGTTCGACCAACCTGCTTCTCTGAGGCCTACTATACGCCCACTTTCAAAGTACGACAATTGTTCGTACTGTCGCCGGTTACGTCTCAGAGGCATCTCTAGTCACAATACCGTCCATCCAAGTCGACAGATTTGTTTGAATTTCCCTATGGCACGAGCAATCATGCTTTAAACTCTCCCAGCTGCGCATCTCGCATGCGCATAGTGCGCTTACCCTTGTCTCATTGGCGTCGAAATTTTAATCATTTGCATATCTCTTATCAGGCTACATTCCTGCCAAGTTTCGTGATAGTAGCTTGATTTCTTCTAGGTGCATATATTTTTTTGTGACAGAGTGTATTTGTCAGGGTCGATCGCTCTGAACTTCTGCGAATGCCGAATCCCCGACCTCTCGAACCGTAGTCACTTCTACGCAGCAAAGCCTAACCAAATTCACTTGGTAGTCGGTTGTCGCTCGAGACGTCGCTCATCGCTCCTACCGTAGCCTCGACCTTAGGCGAAACTTTGGAATAGTTCCTTGTGTGAATTTGGGTTTATAATATCTTTATATAGCTTGCAAAATATATTTGCATACACCTTACCATTGTCTAGAACAGTGGCGTACGCAGGGAGGGGGGGGGGGTTGATGGGGGTTAAACCCCCCCGTTGGTTCTGATTACATATATTGTTTAATTAGGTTTAAGCTTTGCACTGATTGCTCAAAACTACTCTTTCATAGTAACCCCCCCCCCCCCCCCCTTTGAAAATTTCTGCGTACGCTGCTGGTCTAGAATAATGCAAAAATATGACAGTGACCTGTTGATTGCCCTAAGTTTTGTTGATGATGTTGTGTCTCAATTAAATACCGTTCGTGAAACACCAGATTCTTTTTTTAAAAATATTTACGATGAGGCATGTATAAAAGCCAATAATTTTAATATTGACATTAAAAAGCCAAGGACTGCATCAAAACAAACATTAAGGTCCAATGTTCCAGTCGATTCTGAAGAAGAGTATTTCAGGAAAACTATTTTCATTTCATTTATTGACCAATTATTGACTCAACTTCATGAACGATTCACTCGACATCGCAACATTTAAAAAAAACTTTTTGACTGTCCTACCAAATGGAAAAGATGCTCCGACAGCAAGTGCAACAGAGGATTTTGTGATCAGTTGTGGGAATTTTATGCTCGTGATTTGCCTTCTACAAATCCAGCAATTTTGAACGCCGAATTCATTTTGTGGTATAGAAAATTTGAAAAACCGTTTGCAATAGCTTCATGCAAAAATGCCATTGATGCAGTTTCGAAGTGTGACAAAATGGTATATCCAAGCATCTATAACTTATTAAAAATATTTGCAACACTTCCGGTAATAACATGCGTCAGTGAAAGGTCATTTTCTACCTTACGCATTTTAAAAACCTATATAAGATCTACAATGACACAATCACGATTGAACAGACTGGCTTTGCTGTACATACACAGAGAGATTGATGTAACCACACCTGAATAATTTAAGAGTTTTGTAAAAAGAATAGAAAACTGGATTTTATTCTTTAAGCAATTTTTACAATCATCTAGTGAATTGTATTGAATTTGCATTATAAATATTTTTATCCGTTCAACTCGCGCTCCCCCCCCCCCCCCAAGATTAAATTCTGGTTGCACCACTGTTGTCAGATAGGAGGCTAATGTGTCATTCCTTCAGGAAATTCGGATTTCTTTACGTAGCCATATTAAATAAGTGCAAGTAAAAAATGAAACAACCGACATAATTTTCCCAACCAGAAACCAACGGCAGCCAGGTATTTATATTTATTAAATTTACATTTTAATATATCTTGAACATTATTTTATTTATCACCTTTCTCCATTCTGGCCAAAATGATGACAGACCGTTGAACTTAAACGAAATAAAGCGCGAAATAAAGCCAAATTTACTTGCTACATAGGATGGAACCCATCCCTCGTATATGTCTCTGTAGGAAAGTAAAAGAGCGAAAACTGAAAAGGGGGGAGGGGCGAGCGGCTTATGTTATTCTGTAAAAACACCAATTTTTTCTCCCCTCACTAACAAAAATATACTGTTGTTCCCAAACGGGAGAAATTCTTATAATTTTCTCCTGAACTGGACGATCACATTCGGATAAAATTCTCGATCACTGAACGAAAACATCTATCGAAATTCTCTGTAAATGAGCAAAATATTATTAAAATAACTTACCCCTAATCAAATACCTCAGCCACAGGTAAGTATTTCTTAAAACATCCCTCATGGTTGATTCGATACTTCGATGCTTTGGAAGAAGGCAGCCTCATATTCAACACGTCTACCACTTGGCATTATAAATGTCTTCACTTTACAAAGTGGATTAGAAATTATTTAAATAGTAAGTCGAAACTCATCAAAGATGAACTGTAAAGTCAAAACAATTTTTTCACGAGATTATTGGATCTTTCAATAGTTTTGCTACCATTGTTTTAATATTATTATAATCATTATAATAGCCAAGGCACTTATATTTACATCTTTTGGTTCCAATGTGCCTCACAGTGGCCCATTAGGTCAGGAACACACACAAAAATATAAAATATGATTACAAAAACCATTACAAACAAGGCAAACGCTAAAACAAAGTACATCAAACAGCAAAGAAGTCTAGGATAAAATTTGCAGTACCTGGTCCATGGCCGTCCAGTATCTATCATAAATATTTTCCCTGATTGTGGTTTCACAAGACAAAAGGTGGTCCACATCCATGGCAATATTTCTTTTACACAGTACGTAAATTGGACTGGCAATAATACCAATATGCAAGTGCTTGGCAAAACAATCGCGTCCAATCTAGAGTCAGAAAGCCGCTACAGACTAATAGCGAGGGGTGGCAGATATTTATCAGTTCAGAAAACCCATCTTTTCTCTTTATTTCCTCTGCCTCTTTTAAGTCATGATTGCTTTTGATTGTGTTTTTAGTTAGTCTTTTTGAAGATATGTAAGGTATTTGTCTTTGGCAGTTCTGTAAGATCTTTGTTCCTTTCTTAACAAGACAATCTGCTATTTTATTACCTAGTACTCAACAATGTGAAGGTATCCATTGCATTAAAACTTCTCGGCTTATAGAAAACAAGTCCTCTATGTTATTCCTACAAGAGTCAACGTGAAATCACTCTATTCCCGGAGGAAGAAATAGCCTGTATTGCAGAGATAGAGTCTGATAAAATAATAGCTTTTTCCAACTGATTCAGTCTGACATGAAGCCATTCATTAGCGATCATTATAGCCTCTATTTGTCTATCACAGTGGGTTTCATATGAGCCCAATGATCAACAGAAAGAAAAGAGATCTGATGTATTCCAGCATCAACATTTCCTTCATTGGACAAGCGTGACCCGTCAGTATGTACTTCCAATGTTTAATTTCGTGGTTTTTTTTCCAATGTTTAATTTTTATTATTTATATGGGTTATTAATACTATACGTATCTAATTAAACAGCATACAAAGTTATTAAGAGAGTTACAGACCTTGGAAACGAAACTTGAGTGACGAGCATTTGTTGAGCATTGACTAGCAAAATGTTGAAAAGTACCACTAAACTTCAAAACTCTCTAACTATTTATCTGGTGAAGATAAATTAGCATAACTCCATACATATTTGAAGAAAATGTTTCGCTCTACAACTTTCTCTATCACGAGTTTTCTGAGAAATGGAAGGGGAAAGAGTTAGAAGAGGAAGTTTGACGAGATACCTGAACCGCTACCACTTTTTTTGAAAAAAATTCATATTCAACTGCTCATATCTCGAAAACAGTAACACTTGGGTACAAACATGGATGTACCATTTGGAAGGGAATTTTATAAGTTTTATTTTTTGGATGTGACAATTTTTTGTGCGACGCACCGTTTTCGAGATAAACGCCGAAAACTGAAAAAAGTGATCTTTGGACCCCCACCCCACCCCCCGCGGTGCCTGAAATCGAGGGGACTTTATTAGGCGTTGTTTAGGGGACCAACACCTACACATTCCTGAAAAATCTCAACCCCTTCATTTAATACGAAAGGAAAACCTAATTTGACTAGACTATAACCCCCCCCCCCCCCCCCCTTTTGAAAATTTCTGCGTACGCTGCTGCTTGATTCAACCTAAAATACGCATTTAACCTTTTGTTATCCACTTTTGCAAAAATCTCGTAAACTTGTCTACCCTTTGTTGATGTATTCCATCGATCTTGCCAACTCTTTAAAGCCTTCTTTCTAAATCTATTTCTAACTTGTTTTTGCTCCCACTTGTAACTCTTACTAATCTGGTCTAGTTTAGTAGCCTCTTTCGCAACTTCATAAACTTCCTCATTTCCCTTAATGCCTATATGTGCTCTTACCCAATGGAACTCAATTTTAATCGCACTATCTTTTATAATTTTCTTTATTTCCTCTAGAACCCTACTCTTATATTCGATTGCTTCTAAAGCTTGAAAAGAGCTCGTCGAATCCGTACATATCAATTTCCCTTTTATTATCATTTAGCGCATCTTCTATAGCTAATTGTATTGCTCTTAAATCAGCCATATATGAACTGGTATTATTCGACAATCTTTCATGTATGATCTTTTTCTTTATATCATTTTCATAATATACTATGCCTGCACAGGTTCTACCCTCCATAAAGGAACCATCTGTGTAATAACTTGTTTTCGTCATCGGTTTATTATCGTGTGTCCAATCTATTCTATATAAATCCTCGGCTGTTCTAGATGGCTGCTGCAAAATCTCGCAATTATCTTTGCTAAACTACAATATCGCAATTATCTTTGCTAACTTTGCTTTTGACCACTAATGGGTCAAAAGCACCACCACCTGTTATGTTAAAAAAGCATTGTATATGAAAATATAATAAGATCACGGTATTATGCACAATTAGTTTAATAGTTAGATCCGCAACTCAGTGTATGTGTGTGTTTGTGTTTGCTCCATAACCACACATGCATATCCCCACACGAAGAAAATACTATTCCTACACGGCAAAAACACGAAATTGAAAATCCTTAACCTATGAAATGGAAGTAAAAGTTAACTTGTTTGGTATCTTACATTCAATTTTCTTTCATCTACATGATTGTGACATACATAAATTTAAATTTTGATTGGCTTTTCTCAACTATAAAAGCAACTGTCTTCTTATTTGGAAATTATAAAGGCGAATATAAAAACACAAATTTCTAATTCTTTTCCAGCGGTCATAGTAATCCAAACATCTTAGAACCATTTTAAATCTGTATATTTCCGTTCAGCACTAGTAATTTATTTCGTAATATTTTAAATTCATGAATACATTGTTTTGTAATTTATTGCGTGTGCCTATGTGTGTGTGGGTAAGAAATGCCCCTTCCCCTTTCTCTCCCCTCTTGATACGCGTTCGCCACAGTGTATAATGTACTCAGCTTTTACTCTAAATTTTGTCATTTTTATATTCAATAGCTATTTTTTCCCGGCGTTCCCCGGGTTTTTATTTATCCCAATTTTTTTATTACACAGAAAAAGGAATGGATTCTACCTATAGTGAAAATCTAAGTAATTTAATTTACAGGTATTTAAAAGTAAGTACAGTATACAAATGATAAAGTAAAATTACAAATTCACTCTATTATTAATGTTACTCAAAACGTGATTATAAACAACATTTTTAGTTTCCTATATTCCTCTCAGTGACTCCGAAAACTATGGATTCGACACTACACTCAGTAATTTTGGACATTTTATTTTTACCCCTTCTCCCATCCAATGGTGTTGGGAGGCTGAACTTGCATTTAAACGGTATCGGGAGTATCCCTATTCGTCGCAGCGAACCCGAAAATTATAGATTCGACACTACTCTCGGTCATTATGGACATTTTATATTCCCCCTTCTCCCCTCCTTCATGCTGAATGGGGGATGAACTTGCACTTAAACAGCATCGGGAGTATCACCACTATTCATCTCTGTGACCTCGAAAACTATTGATTCGACACTACTCTCGGTCATTTTGGACATTTTATTTTTACTCCTTCTTCTCCCCCCCCCCTCCCCCTAATGGTGGTAGGAGGCTGAACTTGCATTTAAACGTCATCGGGAGTGTCCCTATTCCTCGCAGAGAACCTGAAAACTAAGGATTCGACACTGTTCTCGGTCATTTTGGATATTTATATTCACGCCTTCTTCCCTTCCCCCTCCCTCCTATGCTAATGAGGGGCTGAACTTGCACTTAAACGGCATCAGAAATGTCACTATTCGTCTCAGCGACCCCGAAAACTATGGTTTTGACACTACTCTCGGTATTATGGGCATTTTATATTCACCCCTTCCTCCCTCCCCCCTCTCCCCAAATGCTAAAGGGGGGGAGGTCTGAATTTGCATTTAAACGGCATCAGAAATGTCACTATTCGTCTCAGCGACCAGAAAACTATGGTTTCGACACTACACTTGGTATTTTGGACATTTTATATTCATCCATTCTTCCCCCTCCCCCCCAATGCTGATAGGGGGTTGAACTTGTACATAGACGGCATCGGGAGTGTCACCATTAATCTCAGCGATCCCGAAAACTATGGATTCGACACTAATATCAGTCTTTTTCGATTATTTTTACATGTGCCCCCTGCCCCCCTCCTGTGGATGCTAGGGGTGTCTTACCCCCCCCCCCCAGTGTTTCTTTCCAGATTGTAAGTGATATGCGCACCAGGTTTGGATTGAAATTGCTCCAGGCGTTCCACAGTGATGCTGGAAATCGAAAACACACACATCCATCCATCCATCCATTTTTATATTTATAGAAGAAGAATCTAAGAACAGAGGAAACTCAGTGTCAGCTACTATCTTTTCCATACATCCCCCACCCCCATTATTTCATAAAAGTTTTCGTTTTTTTATAAACATCCCCCCCCCCCCCCTCCCTGGTGAAGTCAGTATTTTACTCCGAGGAGGTGAAGAAGGGGGGAGTTCATATTTATATTTGTCAAAACTATTTCAAAAACAGAACTTTTAATGTTTTATTGCAAATATACACATATACAGATTGGGGACTCTGGGGAAATTAAACACCCCCCCCCCCCCTGCTCTCTATAAATGACCCTATATTTGAACTTGCACTATATATACGAGGTAAAATACGTATTAAACGAAAAGAAAGAAACGGTGATATATATATATATATATATATATATATATATATATATATATATATATATATGCCTCGTTTAGTTTAAATTACAAAATACTCAAACAGGTATGTGACCTGGCCTCGTGAGTGACTCGAACTCTTTACAATAAATTGGTACCTATTAATTTAGAGTACTTTATATAAATTCCTGTTATATATATATATATATATATATATACACACACACACACACACACATATATATATATGTGTGTGTGTGTGTTAGTTAGTTAGAATAAAAGTAAACAAAAAAACTGTTCATATCATATATAAGAAATAATTTTCACCGAGTTCACGGTCCGCTCTAAATCCCTCACGGGATCTTCTCTACTATGAGGGATAATGGACCCTATTTATATGGTCTTGTTCTTTGGAACATGATCTGCATTCTACGGGGCCAAATAGCGTTGACGCCCTTGTGTGAGAAGAGATTTGTTCTTTTGTGTGAGTGACTGTCCACTTTCTCGTGCACCTGCTAGGCATTATTGATTATCTGTTCGAGGCTGGGAATGAGTGGAGGGGGTGAACTGATAAGGCAGAGAGGAAAGCTGGTTCTCACGATTTTTAGCATGCACTCGGGAGTATCGGCAGAATTCCTTTATATCTCAACATTCAATGGAAGTGTGCAACATTACACGATTACGTCCCACACACTAGACAGAACATTTATGGGACTGGTATTCCAAGGCAAATCTTCTGGTTCACTCCTCAAGTTTTACACGACGTGTCTCAAAGGAATTACAAAATACTTCACGAAGTCCATGAATTTAGTGCCGGATGATGGCCTAATTCCCATGGCGCTAGCATTCAGTCCCAGAATATGTGGGTTCGCTCCCCGCTGTTGGAGTTCTTGTTTGACAGCTTCAGACATTTGCTTACCCTTATGTAGTTGGTTAGCCTAGTTAGCCTTTGTACCGCAAAAGATGACTGCAGCTTACCCAACTAACTGAGTATTTAAAGTGAGGATTCTTCTTAGCTGAATATAACAAAAAATAAATGGAACTCCGGAAAAACCGTGAGAAATCACTCGATGTTCGACTGGAATGTTTTACTGGGAACCAGAGCTCTTTATGAAAGATACAGCCATAATGTTTAATATTTTAATGGTAAATCTGCCCAATCAGTAAAAATCTCTATGTTTTAGCCTAGAGAGAATCATGGGTTGGAATCTAGGTTTCCCATTATTTTCTAGATTCATACGGTCAAAGCTAACTATATTAAGTCGGATTTGAGGGCAATTTATTTTTCCTTGTCGTGGATTCTCTGCACTTATTTATTCATTTCCTTATTTATAATTATTTTATTTTGAGAAATCCAAGCTGTGTTGCAAAAGGCAACAAACCAGTGCCGCAGAATAGACGGTTATGATGCGCATCCCCCCCCCCCCTCCGTTGTTTGCATTTTATTCTGAAGACATTCGCCCATCCCCACCGGGATTTCAGAAGGGGCTGACTTGAATTTGTAGTTTTACTAAAGTAGCTAGATGAACTAATCTCTCAGTCTTTTCATGTGCATGTAAGTGTATGTGGAATGTCTGTAATAAAGAAAGTTCCCCACCCTCACCTCCTTCGTCATTTTCCCCGAAAAATATTAAATTACGAAATTTTTTTAATTTATTTTTTAACCTTATCCACAATGTCAGTCGCGAATGAGGTGTCGATTTAGATACAAGTTTTACTTCGAAAATGTCCTTCCTTGCTACAGTTGATAGTAGGTTGATTATATTTTAAAGAGGTATGTTCAATGAAAGCAATAAGTGCTGAGTTCTTATCACAGGAGAAAGCGAATGAGGGGCACTTCCTGTTTAAATGACTAGATAGAAAGATAAATTAGTCTGTTTCATTCTGACTAAATCGATGGCCATAAAATGCTTTAGTAATGAAGGACATACGATTAGATAACAATTTACAAAGTAGATCACTGAATGCCGGGGTAGTTTTAAATGTGGAACAACAGAACACGGAAAAAATAAAATGAGCATTGAGTAGTTATCGCAGTAATCGATAAATAAATAATATGCGGATTGCGAAATGTTTTAATGAAAAAAAATGGCTTATGTATTGAAAAAGAAAAACAGATTTTTCCTGCCCCACTGTGTCCCGCCATATAAGGCCTTTTATTAGAGTGTAGGATATTTACAACAAAGTCAAATGTGAAACATTTTCTAAAAAAAAATGAAAGTTTAAAAGCAACACAGAATAAATAAGAGTTTAATTTGTGTTTAAAAAAATCGACATTTGACCATATTTATAGATATGTAACACGCATAAATGCGTGCTTATATAATAAACGTATAAAGATTACCAAAAAGAGAAAAAGAAAATTTAAAAAATCAAATACTACCAAAAAAAATCCAAATAATAAACAATGGTATAATCCCCTAAATTACAAAATAACAAAAACTGTTTGCAAGGGATGTTATTGCAAATATTTCAACAGAAATTGGTAAACGCAGCTCTTTTCTGCGACAGAGAATAAAGTGGACACCAAGATTAAAAATATGAAGGCAAACCATGAAACGTTAAGATTTATTGAAATTTATTCTCTGCATCGGTCCGACATTATCGTTAATTAAATTCTCTCTGAAAGACGGGATCTTAATGTCTTTCAGAAACGCTTTCTGGTCAGTTCTTCAAAATGTTGAACCAACCATACAAGTCAGAACAGGAGCGCTTATTAATTTCGAGAACTCAAGTATCCGAAACCACCAATTAGTACAGCGAAAAACATAGTTACGAAACCCCCTTAGCCGTAAAAAGGAGTCTAATGCTAGCGAAAAAGCAGTCAAAGATTACTCACATTATGTGATAAGAACGCTGAAAATAATGATAAACGTTTTCTAAAAGTATCATAGCAAGGGAGTATGCCGTAGGCTGTAGATCATTTAGCCGCAGAGCGTTGCCCAGGGTGCACCACGAGGAGGTAGATCTACGTTGCACCCCGAAGAGAACTTTTAAGGCAATGACTTCGGTCTTATACCCTGTTTTCAGTTTCGCTATCTCATGTACATGTTTATATCTTTGTACTGTCATTTTATCTGTGTATTTGTATTGGCATTTTGCCTTGCCATTGGAAAATTTTTTTTTTTTTCTAAAATTGACCACATTGAGGAGTTGTAACTGTTTTTAAAAAGATAAGAAAATTAAAATTCTACGCGATAGCGAGGGTCGAATAATAATTTGCTAGTGTGATATACTTTGAAAGTTGTAACTTTTTTGTTGAAACTCCTTTAATATAATAAAGTTGACTAACAAAAACAAGAAAAATGAAATAAATAAGAACAAAAAATATATTTATTAGGTATTTAGAAATCGTTGAGCTGTGAATTAGACAACTTCCCTTGTTACTTCAATAAAGGCATGATATTACAGTTACTATTACCATTACAGGTAAGCAGTACTAATCTAATACAAGAAAAGTGATCTTATGGTTTGGAGCGCTACGGAAATCTTTTGCAATGCGAGAGCTAAACTAATCGGGATCAAAGCTGATTTCAAACGACTACGAACACCCCTGCCTACCACGGGATTCGAACCCACGCACTCTGATTACGAAAAGAAATAGTTAACATACAATATGCTGAAATTTATATCCCATTGTAATTGTTTCATTTTATGAGAATAAAAATAGAAAATATATGAATGATGTCACATATTTCCCGGCGCATATCAAAAAATAATTACTTGTGTCAATGGATTCCCTTATGTCTCAACTTATGCAAACGCATGAAGCGTTCTCCCAATTTTATTACTTGTAATTGTGGTATGAGCTATAGGTGACGGGCGAAAGAAAATCTTTTTCAAAGATTGAAAGTCACACACTTTTCGGAGGACAACAATTTAGTTTGAAGTAATCGCATTTTATAATAAATCTAACAAAATGCCATTTTTTATGTCTATAATTCTATCATTAAAACTTGGTAACGGGTAAAAATTCTATTAAAAATATTAAATCACTCAATTCTAAATCGTTCCTCAAGTAATATATGATGGAGAAAATGCAATGAAAGATCTTTATCTTTTTACGGACCCCGCACGGATCGTTAAACAGACAGGTTATAGGATTTTTCTCTTATTGCATCTAGATATGTGTCAAACACTAAAGTGAAATTAGATGATGTTGTTAATTTTTTGAATGCATCATGACAAACCAAGTATTGTTTCTTCAACAAAAAAACAATAAAATTTCGTTGAGGAAAACAGTCAGATCTAACATCAGTTCCTAATAAAGACAGCAGATAAGGATCACGGTAAAGCGGGATAAAAACAACCTTATTTCAAATAAGTGTTACGCTATTAAAGAATTTTTATTTTAAGCAATAAACTAGAAAATAATCTTAGTATTAAAAACATTTTTCTTAAAATCTTCACTTTTTTTTAACAATTGAAATATAATATTAAAAATGTATTATAAATATACATATAATGTGCGTGTATGGATATAAATAAATATGGCCAACTTTTGTGTACATAAGATCTACCTTTTATCTTTAAAACGTGTTGCGATGGACTTGTTGTCATAGGCGTAGTCTAAGTGGGGAGGGGGAGGTGTGAAATACATACTATGTTTATATATTGTGTTTCAATACGAGGTGCACTCTCGCGAGCTATGGGTATAGGCAAAATATATGTTCAAACATATGTATCTATCTACGTGAAAAACAACATACATAACGGGCCAAAAAAGTCACGTCCAGGGGAATTAAAGCAACATGAGTTAGTATTGACAATATTAGTTCAAATTAACTACAGATAAAGACAGCTTTAGAATTTATTACGTTAACATTAATGGGAAGACTGAGTTTGCATGTCCCTTACCAAGGAATTATTAGGCGTATATCAATGACAATTTTATTATGCTTGGAAAGCACGGGTGCCATGGTATACGTTCGGTATCAGACTGATTTACAGTCCGGGTCTAGTGCAGTGTAAACAGAACCCTTACTGCTTCCCCTAACTAGGTTCCTAAATTAGTGCTCTATTTTTCACGTAGTCTAATCGGTTTCTAAGTTAAGACATCGCGAGTGATAGACCAAAATTAGTCGACTTGTTGGCCACCTCCGACTTATATAACATGTTTTTCCTTGCTTATATACAGGGATGCCCGTGGTGAGAGAAACAACGCTATCCCAGCTGTAGCAAGGAGGACTTAAAAACTGATGGCATCCTCTTACCTGTAATACGACTTTGCCGCAATAGCATTAAAAAAAAGTTCCGATATTAGTTAAGTAATCTTTATTTTTATATTAATTATCAATCACGTATTTATTGCTACTAGTTATAATTGATTGCCAAGCTTTATCGATGGCTCCAATTGGTCCCATAGTTTCAGATTCTTTGTAGCAAATACAGAGAGCGCATTTCCCCCATAATCTTTCAAAAGTCTTTTCGAACGCTTTTAACCATTCAAGTGTGTAGACGACCCTCGGTACTGCATTCTATATTTACATTTATATCTAGCACCCCGTGTTTTTAAGATTACAAAAATAACTGGAAGTTACCAAATACGATAGAAAAAACCGTATAGTTTTATTTGAATCGGATTGTTATTGCTGCTTATGCCACCTGGCCAGAATGTATTCTAGATCAGGTCCATATAGGCTGAGGGGTGCGGCTCCGGTTTAAAATGGCACCGCAAGGGTTGGAGTCCCACTTAGCCAGGTGCCACCTCAATTTTGATAGAGAACCCACAGGGATGGCATCTGGGGAGATCGTATCTACCCCACCAACTGACCTCAAAGGACGACTTTCCAGTCTACGGATATAATATGCCCATATCCGACCTAGAGACAAAAGGTATTGAAGGTGCTTGTCGGAATTCGATCCAAGCACCCTCAGTATCGAAGCCAACACACTACCACTAGGCTACCTCTGGCCCTATTTGAATCGTGTGTCAGTTAAACAATACGACACGTTTACTTTTTGTCTTAATCGAGATGACCCGAGAAGAAAGTCCAACATGCCCACGCAGAAAGGACTAAACGTGTTAACATATCTGCAAGAAGTTTCGCAAACAGGAATAAAAGGATAACTTGACAAAAAATAAAAAACAGGATAACTTGACTCCCAACTTCCCTGGTATGGATCGGAGAGCAGAACTGGGCTACAACTATCATTGTCTATAAATCAGTGCCGAATGATGCTGCGTAGACTCAAACTAATCCAGACTTGTTATTTACATCTTGTCATTAAACGGTCAAAAGTAAACTTGGCTCAAAATATAGCCTTTTAAGGTTTAATACTAATGCGTATTAAATAGAAATGAGATCGTTTAGAGTTAGAAAGTTAAAGAATAAGTCAGGGCCTTTTTATCGCATGGGCAAATCGGGACTTTGCCCAGGGCCCCCTGATGCTAGGGGGCCCCAAAACCCCCTTGATGTATGCACCCAGTACTTCTGATAGTATGTATTTTTATAAATGTCCGTAAGGGGGGGGGGGCCCAAATAGCATCTGCCCAGGGGCCCCCAGCGTTCATAATCGGGCCCTGGAATAAGTTAACGAACATAAAGCAAATATAGGAAAGTAAAATTCTCCTACTGTAGACTAAAGTAAATTTTTTTTAATAAAAGAACTAAAAATCACCAGTCTCTAGTCATGATCACTAGTCTTTTATTATTTAAAAATTTTTTTTTTGATTTTTAAGGCCAAAAAATGTCAGTTTTATATTACTTTTTAGTGCTCTGAAATTTGGTTCAGTAACTTCTAAAACGAGGTACAAGACTAAATTACATGTTCGACCTATTATATACTATACAACATTCTATGTAAATGCCAGAGAGATTTTCTTTGTTTAAAAAAATTACAATTCGTTGGTCTTTTTCTACAAAAAGGTTTTTGTTTCATGTAAAATATTATCAATGTTATAAAACAAAAATGCTTATTGTGTACTTTTTCTACCAAAAACCTAAAAAAAATCGGGTCGGATCTGACCTGACTGTGCCTTCTATTTCGTCTCAAACTACTGTATCGTTAGAGTTATCTTTTGAGTTAAAGCAGAGGTTCTAATTTTGCTTTGAGATTTATAAACAGTTAAAACGCAATGGCGATGAAATAAATGTACTACAGTCTGTATTCACTGGGTTAATTGGGAGGCAAAACTTCATTGAATATGAAAACTGAGGGATTAGGGAAGTTATATGGGTATTACATCAATAAATAGCTCAGACGCCGCAGTAAATCAAATTTTCACTTACTCCACTGAAACCTTGAGGCCGAAAATTTAGATTCCGCTTACACCTCCCCAAAGCTCAGACGGAAGTGAAAAACAAATGTAGCTTATATGTATTAGTAAAATGGCGAAGATTTTAAAGGAAAAACTATAGGGCATTCAAGGTCTAGCACGCAAAATCTCTAAAGCTAATTTGAAAAAAAAACAAATCAGGACAGTTAAAAGTTAAACAGAAAAGTTGCGAATTGGAAGTTTACAGTAAAAATTAGAGTACTTTAAATCTTTTAGAATGTAGCGAAATTTTGTAGAGTACAATGGGATGACTTAGTACTAAATTTATTCTCCACAAAGGTAAGTTAGCAGATACATTGGGCTGGACGTACATCTATAGCTTAAAGTAGAGCTGAATTCTATGAGATTGGTTTGCCCTTCAAGGCCTTTGATTAGAATGCCCTCAACGTTAAGCATGAAGTCTTCTCGGTTCATAGCCGGAGAGGAAGCATAACAAGCCTACGGGTTCAAACTGTTGTAGATGTTCAAACTGAAAATAGACATGTCAAGCAACAACTTTATATTTCAAGTCCTGAATTTCGTTGATATGGGAAAACCAAAAATTACCGCCCCTTGTTAGGGAAAATGCTTTAAATCAAATCTTTGGCCCTTTGACTTGCAGGAAAGAAACCCCAATAGCTGGACGATCTTAGAAAGACTTTTCATCGGACTATGACATCTGGAGATCGGTTTGATCTGGTAAATGACCGTATATGATTTTAACGGAATACTCTCACAATTCGTCGTCATGAGACTTCTTTATATTCGCTAATGGAAATTCAGTTTCGACAATGTAACGTCAGATACGTCTGCTTAACTGGTGCAATTTTTGTCTTCCTGGACGAGCAACAAGAGCTGCTCCCTTAAGCCTACAGTTCCTTCCCTAGCCAACACGCCCATATTCCGTGTAGAAATAGCAAATAGAGTAATTCCAACAAGAAAAATGAACCTTTGAAACTTCGGTATAATGCAATCATACTCCTCGAGCTTATGGAGAAATGTTAATATCTTAAAATCCACAACAACGCACAAGTTAAGTGGTCCGACGCAAGATGCCAATCTTTTACAATACTGATTTTAAGTAACTTTCATGTTCAACAAAAATGCAATTGTTTTCCCCCCGTCATTCAAGGTGGTACACTGTAGATAAGTATACCAATATTTTTAAAACCAATTTTACGTTATACGCTGAGATTAAAAAAGGAGGAAGGTGTTGGATGCCCCAGTCACTTGATAAGCAGGTTTTAAAGTATAAAAGTAATAAACTAAATTACAACGTAAACAAGCAAACTACAAATTATGTAAAACCACTTTATTTTACTGAATTCATGAAACAGCTTAAAAAACTAACAATACTGCACCTTGTGATTATTGAAATATGTTTTAAAAGATAGGGAATAATACACTGACAAATTCAAAGAATTTCGCATTCTTATACTACTTTGTCTCCAGTTTTTCTCAACTGAAACAATACTGAGAGTTAAATTTCATTAACGATGTGAAGTTTCATGCTTTAAATGGAAACAGTGAAGTAAAATGGAAAGAATCTCAGTTATTCATGACGCTACATTAAGTATAAGGCGACATTATTTCTAGAAAGTTGAAAATCATCTAATCTACGTATTTTAATGTATAGGCATACATTAACAGACATTAAAATACGTAGTTCGTGATACTACTGAAAACCGGGATTGTCACGGGATTGATATATAAAGCACAAATGAGTTATAGCACCAGGTAATTAGACTAACGCTTGCTCTTTCACAATGCTTTCCTGTTCTAACTTTCTCAAAACTTTAAAACTAGTAAAATTTTATTCCTATAAAATTTGCAAATATTAGCAATATTTGCAGTCTTAAAAATATCAATAATATAACTCCGAGAGATAAGTAATTAAAATATTGGTTGTTTCAGACTTTAGATTAGTATGCGAGCAAGTTCCCACAATTTCATATAATCTTATTTTCCAGATTAATGAATTTGAACGTATAGTTTGGATACGGAAGAAAATATTAAGTATATCCCAGTATATTAAATGCATTTTAAAAAATCAATTTTTAATACTTTCATGAGGCCGTTTACTATGGGAAATAGGCATTAGAAACAAAAGCAAACATAGCCAATTTAATCTATAGCTCGAGCAATCTATACCTGTAATTTTTCTGTAGTAGTATCTAGCGATAATTTTTTCCTCCTGAGTTGCAGAAAGGGAACTTTAATCCCAGAATGGTCCAAAAAACCGAGCGTTTGCCTTATGATATAAATACTCCTAGTAGCAAGATCAAATTTATTTGTAGTAGTATCCATCTGTCAGTATCTGAAGATTTGTCTCAATACTCAAAAACTGAATATCTGCACTTTAAAAAAAAATATGTTCGAGTTGCATGGGAAAATATTTAAACATCGTTTAGTTTCTCCATTATACTTTAGACTCGTGACCTCGAATTTCACTAAAAACAGATTAAAATAAGTTTTGTTTTAAAACAAAAAGGTCACGATTGAAGAAAAATAGTTTTTAAGAACGTTTAGTTTTTAGCTGTAAACAAGAGTTTCATGAAGTGGTAATCCGTATATTAGCGTCCGCAGAAGCCATCCAAGATCCAATGGAGTGAACCATTGTGCATGATTTTGATCTTTGAACCTTTTTTACCAGTAGCTTGTCTTAGGATTTCCTCTTTAGTTGGAATGGAATCTAAAAGGACTCCAACTAGATCTTTATGATCATGATTATCAAATCGAACACACAACTCAAAATTTACCTTAATGTCGAACTTTTCTTCAAAATAGAAGTAAACGGCCAACATGAGATCTTCATCAGGACAGCTGGGAAATCCACGAATGGCCAACGAGTATCTCAGTATCGTATCTCTAACAAATTTCACGTGTAAATCTAAATTGCATGCTGCCAGTTGATCACAAGTTTCCTTAAAACTTAAGATAATTGGATTCAATTTCGCAGGATTAAAGTCACTCTGAACAGGAGTCCTGTCTTTAATCGTTTGGTTCGCTGACTCAGTACCGCGTTGTTCAGTAATTGTTACAGAATTTCCCCGTCTTATCTCGCTGCCGTCGGATGGAAATATGTATCTAGGTGGAGTTACAGGAACTTCAATATTCGGAGCACTTGTGTAAAATCTCCGAATTTGGCGAGGAGTTTCTACTTGCACTGCTTCGGGAGTTGATGCACGTAGCAACTCATAATTATTAGATCTTCTGGGCACATCTAAGGAATTCAAGATCGTGCTTATATACGTGTTGATAGTAGTCCTTAAACTATCAGGTGTAGCTTTAATCGGCATTTTCAGGAGTTCTTATCCTATCGTCAATTAAAATCCTTCAAAATTACACTCGATTAAACGCGAGCGTTATAATCTTCGTCTTACTCGATAAAACAAGCTTTAAGATTCGCACTCTATATATTCTTAGGAAAGAATTCACAAGCTCCTATCATCCGCTTTCTAAAAGTTACTCTTCTTCAACAGAACACAGGAAACACGTAAGATTTTTACACTGATATCACACCTTCGATCACAATCATTTTGATTGGTTTATCGAAAAATATTATTTACTCACAGGAGTTGTGACTCGCAGTGTTACATCACTATATCTCTCTTAGGCAAATATCTTTGCTAGGGCCTGTTCACATAGGAGTCCGTTGCGTTGCGTTAAGGAAAAGATGACGTTGAGACGAAAATAAACCAATCATATGCGTCTAAACGATTAGCAATGAAATTTTTAACGCCTATGATTGGTTTATTTTCGTCTCAACGTCATCTTTACCTTAACGCAACGCAACGGACTCCTATGTGAACAGGCCCAAAGTCATTCACAGAGGGGAGAGGGTTTTAATTTGTGATTTCCTACAGTGCTTACAGCTGGATCGTAATAAAAGATCTAATGATCTTTCAGTTGTACTCGGAAACCTTAAAAAAAAAAAAAAGTTGGGCTAGGGCACTAGGGAGGTATAATCAATTTGCTTTTAGCGCAAGCGTCTGTTGACTGTCCTGTAAATAGTTGAAGGAGTTATAAAACTGTTTTCACGAGTTTTCCTGAAACCACGCTTATATATCGAGAAAGCTGCGAACAAAAAAAATTTAGATCTAATCCCAGTTGAGTCAAAATACGTATAGATGAAAAAATACAGTTAAGATAAAATTAGGAAAAGTGTAACAACTGGGTATAGAAGAGGGATGAGGATGATGCGTATGACAGAGTCAACAATCTGAAAGAAATGAAAACGCGAAAGTTGCTTCATGTTAGAAAAAAGAGTTTGATATACAGTTAACGTGTGCTTAATTAGAGGTCTACACATCTCTTGATCAAAAGAAACTATTCCTTAAGATATATGTGCTGGAATGGAAAACTACACTCAATTTGTACAAACAATTAATTACTCTGATGATTTGACTTCACATCGATTGAAATATTTTTACAAAATCACCTTCTAATAGATGGTTGCCGTAGTGGAGAGGTAATTCTTTACGGTTCTTTCTAGTCAGCTATCCCCATTTACGGATATTACCCCCCCCCCCCCCCCACTCCTAGAGTGCAAAATCTTCATCTATCTTTGCTCCTCCTCTACACTTTTACTGTTAATACCTTCCACCACATTTAACTCCCATGACAAGAGAAACTAAACCCTGTAAAACACTGTAAGGGCCTGTTCACATAGGAGTCCGTTGCGTTGCGTTGCGTTAAGGAAAAGATGACGTTGAGACGAAAATAAACCAATCATAGACATTAAAAATTTCATTGCTAATAGTTTAGAGGCCTATGATTGGTTTATTTTCGTCTCAATGTCATCTTTTCCTTAACGCAACGCAACGGACTCCTATGTGAACACGCCCTAACTCATTATATTTCAACAATATGTTTTATAAACTGAAATACACAATTTACAACGTAAGCTAACAAACACAGCAAGAGTGTAACAAAGGCAATACATGTAAAGATTTTAAATAACAGAATAGCAGTAAAACTATTTAATTTTGTAAAGCAACACAAACATTTTTGTATTTTTTAAACTTTAATGATTTTATTACAGTATTAAGCTTAAAAACTCAAAAAAAAAATTCGATTTAATTATTGAGAAAAATTTCAAAATAATCCAATTCCCAAAGTTAAACTCATGAATGTCTGTAATTTGCAAGATCTTTTTGTCAACGCTACCTCGTGGATATTTTATTCTTTCATTATGCATGTATTGAAAAGGGAAGAACCTGAATCAAAAGCAAAAGATCTTCACGCGCACTTCAAGTTTGAGATTGACTATAATATTCTTAGTGTGAATGAATGAGAAACAGAGATGCAAAATCGATAAGCAAATTGCTTGACTCGAATACAATTAATGTAGCTTTTTATGCCCTTGCAATGTCTTTGGACACCCGACAAGACCTTTTTCTTGTTCTTAAATTGTAGAAATGTAGACCAAGTTTCCATTAACTAGGTATACCGTAATAAAATAGGGTGATAGTGGGCTTACACCCTTTGTTCTTAAGTGGCTGAACAGATTGAACGTTTACGAATGAAATATACGTATTTACAGAAAAAGAAGGTAGTGCATGTATCGCCTTCATACCAACTCGACAGTTGTGCACTCCACCCCATAACAAATAGACAATATTCTTTCTTAACTCAGGCATAAAACTATCTCATTAACTTAACTCTGTTTCTCATGTCTTTTCTAGCTATGATTTTAATGCTTTTGCAAAAACACAAAAGCGGGAGAGAAAAACATTACGAGTTTGAATAGGAGGAGTTTGAATATAGTACCTAAACCTTATAATCTAAGATACCGGGTGGTCGTAAGGAAACTTTGCCGATATATGGACCTCTAGCGGCTGTTCCGTTCAACCAATCGAGATCACATTTCAGATATAGTTATTCGGAGGTATGAGCTCGGCATTCTGAGAACGGCAACACAGTGACGCTCACGGTTACGGTTATAGGTATAGAAACTCGAAATTTTCAAATAGCAATGCCCACTTTTTACCGTCGCAAAATGCTCAGCGCATGAAGCGTTGGAACGGTACGTGTATCACAAAAAACGGACGCGTTATGCACGCACAAAAAAAAAAACAGCTCTGCAAATGGCTAACAAAAACACGACCAGAGAGCTTTTTATCGGTTTTTTACGCTGAATATCTGGCGAACGGCGTTCTGTGATTGGTTTCTAGCTTCTGTTATATGCAAATTTCCTCTGTGCGCCCCGATCGTGTCTTTGTTGGTCGTTCACAGAGCTGTTTTTTGTGCGTGCATAACGCATCCGTTTTTTGTGATAGACGAACCGTTCTAACGCTCTTTAGGGTTTTCGCATGCGCTGAGCATTTTGCGATGGGAAAAAGTGGGAGTTGCCATTGGAAAATTTCGAGTTCCTATACCTATAACCGTAACCGTGAGCGTCACTGTGTTGCCGTTTTCAGAATCTCGAACTCATACCTCTGAATAACTATATATGAAATTTCATCTCGATAGGTTGAACGGAACGGCCGCTAAAGGTCCATATATCGGCTAAGTTTCTTTACAACCACCCGGTATTTTACTCACTTAATGATTTTTACTTAGTTTTCAGCCAACATTTTCAAATTCTGTACTGCAAATATCTACGCATAGATATCACACGTAGTAAAAAAATATCTAAATACAATTCAATAAATTTACAGCTGAACAGCTCACAAGCTCAACTAGTATTTTCTTCATGTTAGCACCACTACTTCGGGTGATCAAGATCAAAACACTTTCACCTAAAAGTCCATGAAAATCAGTCTTTTTTCTCCAAATTTCTTGTGCAGTGTACTTATGAAGGAATTTCATTGCACACTAAATAATTTCTTCCTGAGCTTATAAATCCACTTAAGTCTATATTGCAACAGATCTCTTATCACGGTATGATAATTTTGCTTGTGAAAACTGGACTAAGGGCCTGTTCACATAGGAGTCCGTTGCGTTGCGTTAAGGAAAAGATGACGTTCAGATGAAAATAAACCGATCATAGGCGTTAAAAATTTGATTGCTAATCGTTTGGAGGCATATGATTGGTTTATTTTCGTCATCTTTTCCTTAACGCAATGCAACGGACTCCTATGTGAACAGGCCCTTATGAATTAAAAAATTTGGCCTCTTAAGAAAACGCACATACCCATGTCTTCTTGAAATTTGGCTACTAAAATCAATTTTTTTGTTTAATTCATAGCTGCTCAAGGCACTAGAGATTTCGAAATCAAATTGTGATTTGTTTATTTCAGATGGAATCCAGGAGGTTAATATTTCAAGACTGTGTGACAAGAACTTGTCATACTTGCAATCGTTTCGGTTCTCTTACTCGATAAAATAACCAAACAAATTCTTGGTTAAAATTTATCTGCTATTGCGCTGCTGATTGTGTGGCAGTCATTTATCACGTTACTTATCTGAGAGGAAAGCTAGTTTTGTGGTGTCACAATCAGATCAAAGTCGAATTGCCTCAATTCAGGTATTCATGCGATAGAATTCTCAACACGTGGCTTTATATTTATAGAATTAATTAATTTAATAGATGCAAAACATGTATGCATAATGCATACCTATATATTTCCTTTTATGAAGACTTAAATAAATCTTTACATAACAGCTGAAAACACCCAATATGTAGCAAAATGCAATACAATAAAAATTATTCGAGGTAAAGCCAGGCTGTAGATAATGAAGGATTAGGATCGTAACAGGATGACGAAATTGTGATAGTATTATCGCAAATTTCATCGGAACTGAGGTGAATCAGCAATACAAACTGTGCCTTTTATGTTTCGATCTTTATTTTGAAGATATTACGTATGGAATAATTTCTAAAATACCAGAAGACATATTTTTTTTTCTGCTTATTTGTTTATTACTTGTAAAATGCTGTTTAGTATGGGAAATAATGGTCCATCCTCTCAGACCAAAAATGTTTATTCAATTAGAAAGTTTTAATTTGAAATATCCAAGAAAATCTTTTAATAATTATCTTCCAAAATGTATCTTTGATTAATTCCTTTTAAGGGCTGTCATCCCGAGTTTAGGGCCTATTCACATAGGAGTCCGTTGCGTTAAGGAAAAGATGACGTTGAGACGAAAATAAGCCAATCATATGCCTCCAAACGATTAGCAATGAAATTTTTAACGCCTATGATTGGTTTATTTTCGTCTCAACGTCATCTTTTCCTTAACGCAACGCAACGAGTCCTATGTGAACAGGCCCTTATGCAATCGCAACGTGTAACTTACTACTGTTAGGGCCTGTTCACATAGAATCCGTCAGCGTTAGCGTTCAAGATTCCGTTCGCGCTCATTGGATGATTGGTTAATTTTTTTTTTGGCCGACGTTGACGGATTCTATGTGAACAAGCCCTACTTGCAGTTCGTTAGCGTAAGCATAAAAGTAAAAATGTCGCTGAGACGGAAATAAACCAATTACAGGCCTTAACAAATTCGTTGCTAATCGTTTGGAGGTTTGTCATTGGTTAAATATATTTCAATACTTTTACTCTTACGCTAACGAACTGCACTGTGAACAGAGCCTTAGTGCCTGTTCACATAGGAGTCCGGAAGGAAAAGATGACGTTGAGACGAAAATAAACCAATCATAGGCGTTAAAAATTTCATTGCTAATCGCTTGGAGGCCTATGATTGGTTTATTTTCTTCTCAACGTCATCTTTTCCTTAACGCAACGCAACGGACTCCTATGTGAACAGGCCCTTAGAGTAGTATATTGCAGTGATGCGCAAACTTTTTTCGACCGCGACCCACTTTCTTCCTATATAAACAATCCCTCGACCCCCATGAAAATTTTTGGTAGTAGCAAATGCTTTTTAAAAATTAGGAAAATGTTAACAAAAAATAGAAAAAAGAAACATGCTAATTGTGGCGAACTATTGTAAAAATCAATGACCTTTGGATTTTGGGTTTATATTTACTTTGCATAATAACAATTAACTTCCTCCTGCACATGTTTTTACCAAATCTCACGTGACTAAAACTTCATATTTAAATACTAATATGTATTTGTATTTCTTTTATGTAAAAATTAACAAAAATAAAAAAAGAGCATGATTTCAACATGATAAGCTCCGTATTTGAATTGAATTATTGGCTCTAAAAGGCTCTAATTGGCTCTATTTACAAAAAAAATTCAAACGAAACCCTTTCTATTTTAGTCCAAAAAAAGTAAAAATATTTTTGCTGATGGAGTTTTAATTATTAAGCTGCTTAATATCCTATTTAACACTGTATGTCATATACTTTTTAACTCATTAAAATATAAAAATATTAAAAATACGTAATAATACAAAAATAAACATAATTTTTTATTAAGGGGACTCATGACTCGAGGAGTCCCCTTAATAAGAATTAGGGGGCTGTTATCCCTTATTAAGTCGAGGAAATAAGGCATATTTTCATACTTTTTGACTCTTTGTAACTATTTCAATTTACTCCCAATTTTTCCAAATTTTATGTATATGATAAATTGATATATTTATTTTAATAAACAAATTTTCAACTCTCAAAATAATTTTAAATAATTTTTTAAAAATGTTTTAGATATACCTTGTTTTTTAAGTATTTTTATTGTATACTGGCTTACGCGCAGAACTATGAAATTAATTTTATACTTAAATGTATAATTCCTGTTTTATATTTAAAATATATAATTCAAAATACAATTGAACATAAAACATTCAACATTAAAATATTTAAAAATTTTTTTTTAAAACTGCTCAAAATATACTTAAAATTTCCTTCAATTTTTGCATTCATTTACCCCTGAAAAAATAACAAAATGTGCAGTGATTGCAATAATTCTAGTTCAGACGCAATAAAATAACATGATTATGCAGTCATAAAAATTTCATGGCATTATATTTCATGGTTTTTGAGATATCAGTTGCGGAATGATGCAAAATTACATTTTGAGAAAAATGAGTTTAAAATTTTTCTTGCCATATACTTGATCAATAATTAGATATTTAGAATATCAATATCTCTGGAACTAAGAGGAATATTTTCATGCGGTTTGTTTTATTTTGTTCAGAAATGATCAGACTTTAACATATTTTTTTCAAAAAATTGAATGTTTTAAAGATTTTAGAGTAGTGAATCTCCTTAAATAATTCGATAGGAAGTAAATTTGTTTCAAATTATCCGTGATCCCTCTGTGGGTCGCCACCCACAGTTGCGCACACTAGCATATTGAATCACATACCCACCGGTCAAATAAACAGAAGTTTTTGCGAAGAATGGAATTTGAAAAGCATAATGCCAATTACTCAAATCACCGTGATAATTCAATTGGAAAGTTATCACCTTTATGTTTAAAGACGAAGCTCGAATCCTGGTTCTGCTCGATGGTCATAACAGAAGCGTTCAACTGCTGGTTCATCTATTGGAAAAGATGGATCATAAGAGATCATATGACAATTATTCATAATTTTTGGGAAAGATATAAATGAGTAAATGAATAGACAATTGGAAGAAATACGGGCAGCACAATGTCTTGTTCTTCTCACACATATAGTTCAGTCGCTCGCATACATTACTCCAGGTTTAGAGGCCCTGTTTCAGTTAACGGTGTGGGCAGACGGTCGTTCTATTTTTCTATCACTCCAAATTTTATATTTAAGTTAAATTTACTCTGTTGTGGGGCTGTAGAGCAGCGGTGCAAAGTAAGTTATACCTGAAGGAAGAAGCCTTCCATATAGTTCCATTAAACGTCATAAGGATAAGTTGTACTATTTACAGAGTCAAAATTTTCCCGACATTTGTTTCGAACTGGATTCACTCAAAATCTGTGAATAAACGGAATATTTTAACTATATAGAATGCAGTTAGCTGGGAATAAACCATTGAAAGGCAATTATGCATCCGATGAGGAACTTATAGGTCTGTTAACACGTTAATTTCTGTAACGAATTGATTACTAATCTTCTATCTTATATGTAATACGCATCATTTTCATATATAATTCATGTAATGATAATAGCACAAAATTTATTTTCTGGCCTAATAAAAAAATATTCTATGGCAACCGGGGCCTGTTGACTATATTGGTATGCAGTTACTGAAGAGAGTTTTATAATATTATTTTCCCAAGTAAATATTTCATCACACATGCTTTAAGAGTATATGTTACACTATATGTCTTATGGTACTAAGGTAACTTTATTTTCAAAAAGTATAAACATAGAAATCTGATTTATGAAATGTTTGTAAACACCTGTGAATGTACGCAATTGTGCAACCCATGTTGTTGTTTCTAATGCCCCCTGGCTGGAAGTTCCAGACCAGGTCCATATAAGCTTCGGGCTGAAGCGTGCGGCTTTATATAGAAACACGAGGGTCGGAGTCCGTCTTAGCTCGTTGCCAACTCAATTTTCACCAAGCACCCCCAGGGGTGACATCTGGGGAGATCGTACCCTCATCCACCCTGTCTGACCTCGTAGAGGTACTTTCCGGTCAGTGGATTTGACGTGCCTATATCCTGCCTAGACACGTAGGTATTTGATGACACGCATCGGGATTCGATCCGCTCACCCTCAGCATCGAAAGCCATATATATATATAAATATATATATAATAATAATAATTTAGAAAATACGTTCGGATGATGAGCTGAAATAAGAGCCCTAAATGCTGTTAACTGATACCCATAGGAGAAAGTGTAAAAGGCAACTGAAAAAAAAAATTACAAGATGAGTTCAAAAATGATTATTTGGTTTTTTTTCTTTCATGAACAAAGAAGTTTTGTTGATGAAAAAAGGTCTTTGAATCAAATTAAAGATAAATTAATCATTGATCAAGAAAGAAAAAGGATTTTATTACGCAGAACAGTTGTAATGAATTTCTCATATTTCTTCCGCCTCAAGAAATTTAATTAATTACAAGCAGGTATTAAGAACTGAAATAAGCCGTTCAATAACGATTGCTTTAGAATAAGAAAAAAATTACAAAGTGAGATAGAATTCTAAATGGAGCATAAAAAATTGAATTTTTTGAAAAAGGTTAACTTTGAAATTTATTTCTCATCCTCCTTTTTTAGTGTAAATGTGGTTTAGGGACAAAAGAACATCCCACACATAAAACATTATATTTAAGGTTTAAAAAAAATTATGAACGATATTTTTCTTATTACTCTCTTATTTTTATAATTCGAAAGCATTGGAGTACAAACAGTTACTTTCTCATGAAGCTAAGTTTAAAGGCAACCTCTACTTTTAAATTCTTTAACATTCTTTAAAGCAAAGGATATCGTATAAAACAGGAAAAACTCAACCCACTGGATCTAATTAATTTCAACTTTGATTTGAAAGAAAATACGTGTTTTAATTTTCGAACAGGGTAGATTTATTATATTTTACTACGGCTAAATTATTTTTAGTAAATGATACCAAAACTTCACAGGCATCTACTGTTGAGAAGCTAAGGCTATAGTGGTGTGTTTAAACGGACTACTGTTAAATAGCAATGGGAGGTGCTATTACGGAAACCGTAACGAAGGCTCATTGAGCTGCTGATACGGTTGTTGTTCTTCAGAGCTGTCTCTCCTTTAAGACCCGTGAAATGATGCCAGAATTTATTTTCCTTTGTTTTTAACGGAAAGCTAAGAGGTCTCGAAACACTTTCGGATATGTAGTTTCCTTAATAATTATACAGAATTTTAACGTGTTCATCTTATTTGTTACAGATACTCTAAACTGCGAAGTGTGTTTGTTCTATATCCAGGGGAAAAATATCAGTTTTGAAAGAAGCTTAGCCCAGCCACACACCGAATGCAACAAAACGGTGCGCGACGTTTCTGTTGCTAGGCGTTGCGCAACCAAAATGTTTTATCGGGGAAAATGGTGATACATTTTGACTTGCAACGCTAGGTTGATTTGATATTTCATCAGTAGTAAGTCAGAACACGGGAGTTGAAGAGGTCTGCAGTATTTTGTTCTTTGTTGAGGGAAGTGTTCAGTTTTGGGAAAGTAGTTTGGTCATAATTGTGGGTGATATGGCAAGTGAGGAAGTAGAGGTAGCTATTCTTTTGTGGCAATTTATACAATTTTTGGATGAAAAACCAGAAAGAAGCCGTTGGATTCATCCAATTAATAAAAAAAGAGACATTGGCAGTTTTATTAAAGAACTTAGAAATGAGCCAGATAAGTTTTACAATTATTGTAGGTTAAGCATACCTACGTTTGATTATCTCTTGGGACTTGTTGAAGACAAGATTTGGAAAAAGAACACCAACTACCGGAAGAGTATGCTTCCAGAAGAAAGGCTTTTATTAACATTAAGGAATAACTTTTAATAACATTGTTGAATAACAAAAGCTTTTTGTTTTGTAAGCGTATTAATATAAAGAGCAGTAACAAAAGAAAGACAAATATATAGTTAAGTATCTACTTTTAAATCTAAGAAAAACACATCTTATAAAATATTTTTAAAAATCAATACAAAAAACAACGTAAGTGCAATTTTTTTCTCCTTCTACCAATTTTGCCACCCCTCAAATTTGCCGCTCTGGGCAGATGCCCTGCTTTCGCCTCCCTAGATCTGGCCCTGAGTGACGCAACCCTATTTTTCTTTCTTACCAATATCTTAAAAAATGGGGGTGTCTGGATTACTTGAGGGTGAGGTTTATTCGATTAAATGTGATAAATTGGTGTGGTACATACTTGGAATATTTAATTCCTCAGCTATATCTTGCCAAATTTTATTTATTACATCTTGGTTGTGGTTGTCCTTTGCTCTAAAATCATAAATTTCTGGCCTTGCGTGGTCAAGAACTATCAACTTGTCAACATCAATCTCCATCTCTTTCTATTATAATAATACAAAAATCCTCAACAAGGAGCATTAATGAAAATAAAATGCGCTTGTTCCCGCACATGCGCAGATGATGGTGCATATACATTGGTGCAGAGTTCTCTGCATGCAGACCCCCGACTCCTGTCATCACATTAGTCACGGTAACATTAGTCACATTAGTCACGGTAAGCCCCCAAGGTCCCTCGTGTTTCTTGATCTAGTGTCCCCCGCCCCCATTGTCACCATTTGACCCCCGGACCCCGGGTTCTTTGATTCTCTGCATCCGGACCGCGAGGGGAGGCGATCCACGCATATACAGAGTACGGAGTGAACATCAATCACTGGATTCCCCAAGGCACAGCAGAGCAGAGTGCATGAATGCAAACGCAGCATGAAATGTTTCACCAGCTGTGTGTCGAGAAACATCGGTCAGAGAAGCATACATTTTTGTTGCAGCAACGTTCCCGAAATGACGGGGGGGGGGGGGGGATGTTTCAAAACAATGTTGCATCCGGTGTGCAGCACTCTCCTTTGATTACATTGCAGACGATGCGTTAGATACATAAAGCTCGCTACGGAAACGTTGCGCACCGTTTTGTTGCATTCGGTGTATGGCCGGGCTTAGAGTTTCAATGCACAGCTTTTCCTTAGGTTTAAGGCTAAAAGTAATGACATCAACGAAGCATAGTTTTAAAGGTAAACAAATCTTCAAATATCATGTACGGAGATTATAAAATGCATAAATTTCCATAAAAAATGCATTTAAATGAACAGTCGACTAAAGTTTACAGATTTTCTTGGAAACCAACGAAGTTGCTAGCTAGCAACATATTTTCAATGAGATGCATATACACCCTCCTAATGAATGAATATTCATTAGGTTAATTCATTAGGAATATTCATTAGGATATTCAATTATCACTCGGTGAAAATGAAAGGAAAGTGGTTATTTGAAAGATAAACTTAACGTTGCACAGGTATTTTCTTCAAAGGCTGTAGCCTAGAGAGCTATAGTAGGATGTAAGGATTTCTAGAGAGCAGCAGGACTCTAACCCAAGTCTCTGGAATTCGAGGCCAAGAACCTATTGAACTATCCTGGCGGTGGGAAGAAGTGTTGTTTTCAACTACTTACAGCACAAAGAGCAAATCTTGGATAATGGCTATATTTTTTCAACTTGAAAGATAAAAGCCCAATAAGATATCATTATTTATTTAGTGTCCTGATAATACATTCGGTATAATCTAGTGGAATTGGTTCATTATGGGCGAAAAGTCAATAATAACAAATTAATTTATGATGTTAGACATCATAAAGTACCAGTTTTTAAGAGTGGATTGGGTTTTCATTGGATTTTGACGGTTTAAAATTTCCCTTTACATACATTTATACGTATTTAGAAATGTATCACATTTTAGATATTTATTTGTCACGACGTTGTATGAGTAGAATCTTGGATCATAAAGTAATTACTGTGAGAACATTGTGAAAGAGGCCAGGTTGCATTTCATATCATGTTTGACGTCGAGCTAGAGCAGCATGAAAGAGGTATAAACGAATTCATCAATTTTGCAACGGCAGCTGTTGAAATAATGGGATTTACAACCTCTTTATTACCATACTGATAAGACTACTTTTCGAAGTTCTCGAGGAGATGAATTTAAACCAGCAAACTACAAAAAGAGGATTGATTTTTTCCTCCTTTGTTTATGATAGGAATCTCTTGATGATTCTCTTTAGCCATTTAAAGCACTTCATTCACAATTTAAAGTAATTCATTCACTATTTAAAGCACTTCATTCACAATTTAAAGTAATTCATTCACTATTTAAAGCAATTAATTCACTGTTTAAGCTTCTTGTTCTTTAACAGAGTTTATACTATCGTAATTGAACCCATAATTTTCCCCGAAACTCTTTGCGGTAAACATATCAAATCTAGAAAGTAGTTGGCCGCCTAGTAATATTGACACTTGCATTTTTAAAAATTCCATAAAAAATATGCGTGAATTTATGTTTAATTAACAGGGACAATCGCATCTAATGCTTCGTTAGTCTACAGACTTTAATTCGAAACTAGATGCCGGCTTTATAATTTATTGTAGATCATTTATTTTATATTTTTTGTTAATCATAAATTAATTGTAAGTGCTAAGATCCGTTCATTTCTTGAATGTTCATTACATAGTTTTGAAAGAGTGGCACAGCTAGGAATGCATGGCCTGTGTGCTGCGTTCTACACTTGACCCTGTATGAGAAAATGTGTTACTTATTCTCTCTCAGTTTAAAAAACCTGATGAAAGTATTGACTTGTTAATTTACGTTAAATAAATTTCCTATTTCTTTACATAGATATAGTTTATGACCTACGCCATCATTATAAGAATTCTAACTATGCACTTCATTGCACACAGCATGTTCAAAATACTTTTAATATCCTCCATTACGCATTGTTTTAGTTTATGATTGTCTGAAGTCTTTTGAGCTCATGGACTTGGTCTAGCCTGCGGCTGGACCAAGGGGAATAAGTCAACAACAACAACAACAACAACGCATTGTCTATTACTGTATATTTTCATTCATAGAATCTTTAACTTCGATTTACGTAAAAAAACTTATTTCGCATTTTATTCAAAGCATTCGTTTGAATGTCTTAGATCCTAAAATACCAATTATAACACGTAGATAACTAGAAATGAAATGTATTTCTATGATTATCAGACGGCTCGATGTTTTCGACAGGTTTTTTTAAAAAAGAAACAGACATTGAGGGGAAAAAACTGGAACTGTAAAAGAAAAATAACAATGGACTGCGAGAGAGGGTGTTTATCGATGCGTCATTCTTATTAAAGCCATGTTAAAACAGCTTTTATTTTTCGGACGGTCTATCTCACTCTTAGTTCGGGACCTGATGCAAAATAATTCCTGCAAATGATGACATCTTTTAAGTTATGTTTATTTATTTTGAAGAGTCATTATAGAAAAGTGAAGATTGATGTTTAAGAAATAGCCTCTGTCGAGGTAATTTATTTTTTGTCAGGCAAGATATTAATTTTCCTCTTTTCCCCGAATTTACAAAGAATGATTGCTAAGCAACAAAACAGTATAATTGCATGTATTTTATTTAATAACATCAACCAGAGGTAGTATAATAAATGGTTGATTTGACTGGTATTTTACGTTAGATGAACAAGCAGTTAAAAGGTAAGGTTTGATTAAGGATTTAAGGGGATTTGATTGTTAGGATAAATTATTAGAATTAACATGAGAAGAGAAAAAAATATCAAACCCAGCCCGTTCATATTAAAAGATTACACATAAAATATGTATGACAACCTGACACGATACCCTCATATGAAATCAATGGGATTCTTGAAGATTTCAATGTTTTAAATTTAACTTATAACTTTATCTCCTTATCTATATATTTAAGTTGCTAAGCCGACTTTTTGGGCAGTCCGTGAGAGAAAACTACCGCATCAATTTACTTCATTTTGGTCTTAAACGAAACATTGTAATCTGTAGATTTGTCAAATTTGGTTTTTATAACCGCAGTTTCTATTAACCAGCGATAATTTACAATTAAAAATTGCTTTCTGCGTATGCTCAGTAGCATGTTTTAATGATAAACACGTTTATTCCAAAGAGTCTATCTAGATCTCCCTCTGCCATTTTGATTTTATGATAATTATGTTTGTGAAATATAAGATTAAACCTGGTGGAAATTGTTTATTTTGCGCTGTTTAATTAGTTATAATTTAAAATTAAAAAAAATTGCTTTCTGCGCATGCTCAGTGACATTTTAAAATCTGGCTTTAGATACTAAGCACGAGGCCGCTTAAACACATTATTTGGTTTCTGCACATTATTATGATTTTAAACATTTGGCAATGATGTGCTGAGTATAATTTGTGTATTAGTATATTTATTTACTATCTAGCCGTCATATTTTGACGGCTACCAACTAGTCTATACAGTTAAGTTGCTAAACCAATTCTTTGGGCAGTCCTTGAGAGAAAACTACTGCATCAATTTACTTCATTTTGGTCTAAAATGTAAAACCTTAATCCATAGATGAGTCAAATTTGGTTTTTGTAACCACAATTTCTACTAATTAGCGATAATTTACAATTAAAAATTTCTTTCTGCGCATGCTCAGTGACATGTTTAAAATTTGCTTTAGATACTCACTAAGCACGAGGGTGCATAAACACATTAATTTGTTTCCGCGCATGATCAGTGACATATTTAAATCTGGCTTTAAATATTTGTAAGCACGACACCGCATAAATAATTTAATTTCTTTATTCCGAGAAATCTTTCTCTCTCTCTCTCTACCATTTTTATTTTTAATTCTGTTTGCGAGATATAGAATAAAACCTGACGGAAATTGTTTATTTCGCACCGTTGAGTAACCCTATTTATTTTTATTGGGTCCAATAGTAATTTTTTAAACTGTATTTTTCAATTTTTAATTTTATGATTTTCAACATTTGGCAATGATGTGTTGCGCATAATTTGGGTAGTAGTACATTTATTTACTGTCCAGCCGTCATGTTATGACGGTTATCAACTGGTCAATATAGTTAAGCTGCTAAGCCGGTTCTTTGGGCAGTCCGTGAGCATAGGCATAGCATGCTTCTACCTTTTTTTTTTTTTGGGGGGGGGGGGGAGGGGGGGGCATGAATTGAATTCAGTTAGGGCCCTCCTGAGCGGATTGACTGCCGGACGGTCCTTAAAATATGAAATATGATTTTTAAAAAATTGAATAACAATACAATTCATGTTTGAGTAGTATTCAAAAGTTATACAATGAGAAAAGTAAATATAATATAAATAAAACGAGAAAAAATATGGCATCGAATTTTTGTTGTGGGTCATATCATTGCTATAAGCTATATTAAGGCTAGATACATAATCGGAATCTTCAGTTTCACAGTTTGAAAAAGCGAGAAAAACCCAACTTTCTTAAAAGTTTTCTACAACTTTTCGATTTTAACTGAACTTCTATTAACGTTTTAATTTATTTCGAGTTAAGTTGGGGGGGGGGGGGACTCCCCCCCCGACGCTACGCGTATGTCCGTGAGAGAAAACTACTGTATCAAGTCATTTTGATATTAAAGGAAAGATTTTAATCTATAGATGTGTCAAATTCGGTTTTTGTAACCACGATTTCTATTAGCAATAATTTACAATTAAAAAATTTCTTTATTTAAAAATTTTTTTCTTTTTTTCCTTAGAGTGTCTTGAAAATGTTAAAGTAGACCGATTCCTTTTAGCTGATACATATCAATGAACTGTACTGAAAGGTTTCTGCGATGCATCACAAGCAGCCTATGGTGCGGTAATCTACATGGAATGCATTGCATCGAATGGCAACTAAACTTATTGCAAGCAAATCTCGTGTGGCCCCTATAAAGGTAATTTCAATTCCACGCTTAGAGTTGTGTGCTTGTCTTCTTCTTTCACAGCTGGTTAACAAAGTCCACCAATCTTTGAAAATGAAAGTCGATGAAATTATCTTGCATACGGATTCTACTATTGCAATCGCTTGGATAAATATCTCACCCCTTAAGCTGAAAGTGTTCATTGGAAACAGAATATCCAAGATCCAAAAGCTTACAGAGGTCTCCAATGGAAACACGTGGCCTCTGACCAGAATCCGGCTGATGTAATTTCCCGCAGTGCTAGTCCTCAAGAACTTTCATCAATGACTTTATGGTGGAACGGTCTTCACCTAATGTATTAGAACCGTTACATATTTAGACGATGGCAAATTCGACATGTCCTCTAATAATGTGTTTAGGGCTGAATTTAAAAAAGCAAACATTAATTTACCAATATTATCAAGAGATTCTTTTCTTAAAGGACTCTTCACTATTACCAATAATTACATGAAATTAATTCGTATCATTAGTTATGTTTTCAGGTTTCTTGGAAATTCTAAAGCGAAGATCCGACAGGTAGGCTCACTCAGTAGAGAGGAGTTGCAAAAGAGTAAGGTTTGGCTTGTACAGGAAGTACAGGCATCTTCTTTTGTAATGAATTGAAATTGCTCGAGAAAGGTAAGAATATTAAAGATTCACAACTAAGCTGCCTAACTCCATATCTGGACAAACACGGTGTAATTAGAGTATGTGGCAGGTTAGTTCATTCAAGTTTATCAGTAGATAAAAAATTCCCCATTTTGCTTCCAAAAAACCATGACTTAACTCTAATGATTATGACATATTTTCATCTGAAATACCTTCATGTGGGAGCTCAAACTCTTTTGTATCTTGTAAGGGAAGAATTTTGGCTTTTAAGTGGACGTAATACAGAAGGTCGTTCGCACTTTATGGAAACGATTTTGTAATTTGTTTTTGGCATTTGCATTTTGAGATAAATATTTGGCAAATTCAGAATAATCGTCTGTTATTGTTTTGCTTTGATTGGAATGTAAAATAAAAGATTTATTTTGAAAATGGCTCCTAAAATGGATAGATGGCTCGAAGGTTACGTAACTGCACTTTCTGGGGAGAAATATTCACATAAACAAATTATAAAGCTGTGTAAAAATTTCGGTTATGGCATTTCAAAAATAGGTATTTATAATATATTAAATTTGAAAGGGAAAAAACGTCTAACTGAAAGTAAAAATGAAAACATGACCACTAAACCTCATCCTAAGACTGTTCGAACGCAGGTAAATATCAACAAAGGGAAGTCTCTGATTCTAAAAGAAAATATGCCGACTCAAAGATCCATTGCATCGAAACTAGAAATGTCTTCTGGCACTGTAAGTAAAATCATTCATAAAGATTTGAAGTTAAAAAAGGTGTTTAAACCTCAAGTTCATCTGCTTTTGCCAAAGCATATTGCTGAAAGAAAAACAAATTGTAGAAAATTATGTGAAAAAAAACCGAGCTGCTGAAAAATGAAAACTTGTGGTAACACTCGAGGGGGCATGGGTGTATTTATGTGACTGTAGTAAAAAAAGATCAATTTTCTATTGCTCAGCTGACGGGAATGACCACACGAAATGGCTACGTCAGTGTACAGAAAAGTTATCAAAGGAGTTCATGATAGTAGCAGGATTTTGTTACAACGACAAATTAAAAATAAAAAAAGTCTCAAGTAAAGCCAAAATTAATTCACTCTAGTATCAGTAGAATATTTTAGAACCAATTTTTGCAGAAGAAATTCCAGCCTTATATGGAAAGGACATTGATAAAGTTAATCTTCTAATGGACACCGCCGTGGCCATCATAAGTGACCACAGCGGTGGATTTGCAACGAAGCAACGAACCAGGGACGTTCAGATCACTGACCCACTGCTCTTGCCTACTGGGCCACCACGGAATACATTTATTAAAGTGATTATTTTATAGATAGTAAGTCAGTTTTCCGTTGTTTTTCAAACATTGTCTTTAAATTTCTTTTTAAGTATCAAAATATTTTAATGCGTGGATGTATTCACCCTTTGAAAATTGATACCGTCTTATATCTTCCACAGTTTGGGAAAACTACCAAAATAGAAGCTTTACCTTCCTTCAAAAGAGAGATAAAGATTAATAAATGAGATTTCACTCCAAGCAATCTCATTAAATTTAATCACCGAATTTCGATGAATCTTCGTCGTTAACCATTACTGTCGAGAATTAAAAATATGACCTCTCTCTTTATCTTCAGCTTCTCATGAAGCTATCTTTAATTATTTTGTCTCCTGAAGCTATTTTGCTATTTGTAGATCCAAACGAATTCCCGACTCTCCTTAATTATACTGGCAGTGTTTTGCAACTCAGCCACGAGTGAGTTGATTCGTGTGCTTCAGTGTTGTACTGATATATGTGCAACATCTTAAGGATTTTAGACGAATTATATCACAAAACTGAAAGCATTATTTGAATTATTAAACAGGCAATAAAATATGCAGACTGAGTTTAAAAAAAGAAAGCCCACCGTTTCAGCGGTAGCTTGCTATAATTTTTCATATCTCTTGGATTTTTGAAGCCGTTTGACGAAGTTTGATACAAAAGTTATTTACCAACATAAGTATGCATCCTACCTCTATCTCTCTATGATCGACGACGTTCGAGAACCAATTTAATACCAGCGAAAATTAAAAATTCTTTATTAAGCCAGCTAACCCCAAAAAATTATGTCATTTCTAATAATATTTTCTTTTTTAAAGTGAAGGTATCAAGTATCATTCTTTGATAATTGAGCAGGAAATTTCCGACGATTTTGTAAAAATTAATTTAAAACGGTCATTCGACCGAATTACGTTTCTATTTTCCAGGTGTGAAGTCACTGATCGCAAAATGATCCCTAGTTGTGGAAAAATTTTCAGATCACGTCTCTAATGTTTTCCACAACCTCTTGAGAGCACTCAAAGCGGCAGGTACGACAAGTATTTTGCCAACTGAACTCTCGCAGAAGCGATATTTTCAACGGCCTTCCTTACATACTCCTCCCCTCTTCTATTTGAGGTCAGTGACACAGGATTTAGTTTTTTCACACGTATTCCATTTTTATCTAATCACTTGACGATGTTGATTTTTATCTACAGTGAATATTTGTCATAACACTTCATAATTTTCTTCCAAATTGTTGGGCCTCACTATAACGACAACCTCTAGGTTAATATACTTTCCACTGGATATTTCATTGTCTCCCCTCACAAAATTTTTAGTACGGACACATTAAGGCAGGGGCTAAAAAATAATCAAAAACTGAAGAAGAAATGCTTTACAAGTTACATTTCTTTTAAATTTGCAGGCATTCGGTACTAGAGTCATTGAATCCTGATATTGGCATAGATGTTTGTACACTGTCGGAATCCAGGCCAACGTGGGAGGCACTATGCCCTAAGGACATTCGCCCATCCCCATTGTTGGCCACTTTATTGTGGGACAAGCACATAGGTGAACCTACACCAACCATGTAGATGAAGCCTGTGTAAAGAATTCTCCGAATGGTAGCGAAAAGAAATCAGCGATACAATCTAATAATATTTAAAATGAACGATTTATTTACAGATGATGGAGTCGATGAAAATTACAGGAGCGATGCTCTCTAATGCTGTGCGGATATACAAGTCAGCTACCACACCTCAGTTTATATTAGATGTCTAACTGCACTCGGGCACTAAAGTTCTTTAGATCGTGCACGGGAACTCAGGATGCGTCACGATCACCTGCGAGAATTGAAGTCCACAGAAACTCAACAATTGTCCAAATCCTTCTGGGATCATAAAACAAGCTAGGTCGACAGGAAGCCAATAAAACTCTTCGCCTATCACAAGGACTTATCGAGAATTTAAATTACAGGCTGCAAGGCCTGAGTAGCACCTCTTAGCTTGAGATCCTAAACTCAGCCTTCAATATACTTCTGCCCGAAGTAAGTCGACGAGGTGTCGAACGATTCTTCTCCTAATCGAAAGTAAAACACTTTGCCTCACCGAAGACTTGAAACGAAGTCACGGCTGCAATTGCCGGAGTAGCCAGTCTCAGCGTGAGAACTCAGAGCTAACTGAATTTTTTTAACCGTCGTAGCAACGCACTTTGAATTTTGGCGCTGGTATCGTTCTAAATTTAAAAGGGCTCTAATTGGCGCCTTTTAAAAGTGGCCTTATTTCTCTGGAGTTTTATTGGTCTAGCGTCAACAGCTGGCGCATTTAAAAGTGACCTCATTTCTCTGGATTTTGATTGGTCTAGCGTCAACAGCTGTTTGGATCCGCCCTCAGGTTCACTGTGGCTTTTTCCTGGAACGTGCATGAAAAGAAAGTCTTGTTCTTTAAGATTGTGAAAATCAATGGATTCTTCACACCTGTGCCTTAGATTCGAATCCGAATCCGAGTTCACATCGTGGAGACTCGCGACACTCTGTCCGTACCTTGCGATGTCGGTGGTGTCAAAAGTATTATTATGTACCTCCATTTAGGTATCAAACATGACAAGAGAGCCATTAATAGTTAACTAAATGGGGGTGTATTATGTAATTAAAAAACACCTGGGAACACCTTAAGGCAGGGCCCGACTTAGCCTAATTGGGGCCCGGGGCAAAAACTTCTTTGGGGAGCCCCCCTCTGCTTCACTACTTCAGTAATGAAGAACTTAATACTTATTACTAAACTTTCTATTCGATTTGGGGGCCCCCCTCTGATGTGGGGGCCCGGGGCAACTGCCCCGTATGCCCCTGCCTTAGTCAGGCTCTGCCTTAAGGATCCTGCCTTCGTGAATTCCATGAATGAGGCTGAGCGAAAAGCCTGGACTTGATTTGTTGCAGTTGTCGGAAATTTTCTGGGCAAATGCAAAGCTGAAAACTATGTTGAACTGGTAAACGAGATGCTAAACAGTTTCAGATCCTTTGGGTGTAATATGAGCATTAAATTGTACTATTTACACAGCCACTTAGACCGTTTTCCTGACAATTTAGGAGACACCAATGAGGAACAAGGTGAAAGATTTCACCAGGATATTAAAACTATGGAGGACCGCTACCAATAACGATGGGATACGCCAATGATGGCAGGTTACTGCTGGAGTTTAAAAAGGGACTCTTCCAAAATACATTCAAGAATGTCACGGAAAAACAGTTTCCGAAGTGTTCAGTGACTAGTTGGTTTCATCGACGACTTTTTCCTCCTTCTTGCTCCCTCCTTCTAATTAGATAAGTACTACTGCAATATTCTCATGATTTTTATGTTCCTTTAACATTTAAAAAATATATAATAATAATAAAAAATTCCGTGTTTAGTATTTTAATTTGATCCATGGATTTAACTTAAAATTGTGTAACGTATATGTCACTAAAATGTTATATCTTAGAATTTTGAGCTCCTAGGCAAAAACTAATGCCATATTTAAATTCAGGGCATCAAATTCATACGAAATCAATTGCAAATGTCCCGGCACCAAAACCACTGTTGACCTGTGTAATATATTGAGAATGAGACAGAGGGAGAGGGACTTCATAACTAGTTGCAATTACATATCGTAGCAATATCGTAATAACATGCAGTTTTTTTTTGGAACGAAGTTCTTTTACGTGGCTTACAGTAGAGTGAACTGGCAGGAATCGTCACGTAACGAAAAAGCGTTATGCCCCCTTCATAAGAGCTTTTTCTCAAGGACTCTGTGGCTGAATGGTTATCGCATCGGACTACGGAGTGTCGGACTATCGCACTACGGAGCGAGAGATACCTGGTTCAAATCCCCGCACAAGCGCTGGCCGTTTCTATTCCCACTCATTTTTGGAATAGCGCAGTGTATATATATATATATAAATATATATATATATATATATGTATACGTATATATGCGTATATATATATGTATATGTATATATGTGTATATATATATATATATATATATATATATATATATATACACATATATATAATCAATAGAAATCTACATATTAAATCACGTTTAGAGTTGAAAAAATAATGTAAGGTACTTCGTTCCTGACGGGGTCCCCCGACCGCACAATTAAAAAAAATTTTTTTTTTGTCTAAGAGTGTACATACCATTTTATTTGGATTTTTCAGTGAAACAAATATTTTTAAGTTTTCCAATACATGTAAACAGAAACTTAAGACGAAATTTCTGAAAATTGCATATAATTATTCTCTATAATAGAAGCTTTAGAGTGGATTTAGAACTTTTTTTTCTCAGCTCAATTATTATACGTTAACGAACAGAGAATAGAGTAAACTTTTGCAAGAGTCACTAAATTAATCCAAGAGTCTAAAGCCAAAAATTTATTTTAGGATGAAGTAATGCAAAAAATGTTAACAACATAGCATGTTATGTCAAAGAACAAATCTGCTCTTTGTTTACCTGAAATTTATGTCATTGCGTCCATGAAACAAACAAGACTCATGCCGAGTTAACGCCGAGCAAGGAAAATGTTCAGTATTCGGAATCTTAACCAAGGTTGGTAACCTCTGAGAGATCCGTTTTTTATTTTTTTTATGTAGCAAGCTGCGTTACCCGTAATTAAACCACCTAAAGCTTCCCCAGTGTGAATCACTGAATCAGATTAATTATTCATTCTGGATTATATATTCATAGCTGTAGACTTCGTGTTTGATAACTTAAAACCTGTATATTTCCTAATACACATTTTTTCCCCACCTATCTCATGTTTATGCAGATAGGTAAGGAAACTTCTCTTGGTAGGGTTTGTACATTAGATAGTATTTTATACCATGATGTATTAAAGTTTAATTTGTAATGCTCAAGTGGTTTCTAAGGCACCGTTATAAACCTTTGGAACAAGTGTGTCAAACTCAAGGGCTGTCAAACATGGGCCAAATAAACAATGTTTTTAAATTTATGTGGGCCGTAAAAATAAGAAAATTTTTGTAGAAATGTTAGTTTATTTCGAAAAGTATAGTACAAAAAAATCAAAAACAACGATAATATCAATGCTTTCTTCCTGATACTTTTCGTTCTTGAACATTAACTTACTAGACATTGAATAATTGTACAAATTAATAAGCGTTTCCCGAAAGCGAGATATAACCTGTTTTGCACCCACCAAATAAATCATTTCGGACAAGACTATTTACTGACCAGACTACTGCTCTGGCATGTGGTAGTCCGCTGCTAAAATATTCACTGCTAGTGTGTGTGGGTGGGGGGGGGGGATAGTGCACCTGTGCGTAAGGCGCATAAGGTGACACGATATTTACATACCGTTATATTTTCTGGGTCTGGGCCGCACAAATAATCATCCAGGGCTGAGAGTTTGACATTCCTGCTGTAGAATTTAAATCAGTCTCCTTAACGTTTGCTAGTCAATGAAAATTTTTGACCAAAATAACCTGAGAAAAGCCCCGATATCTCTCTGAGCGGGGGCTCTCTTATGATTGTTTACCATGTTTTTATTAACTTGCTTTCTTGTTTGTGTGTGTGTTTGTGGGTGTGTTTGTCTGGTACAAATCTTGCAATCAATTTTTAACTAACTTCCCGACTAGCTAGACATTTGAAACTTTTAGAATAGCTCAGAACACGATGACAATGCATTATTTTAATACTTTTAGCCATCTTTATTCCATATTTTAAAATCCATTACGTAAAAATACGAGAAGCGTCTGGAGCCAAAAGTAACTGCGCTACAGGCGCCATCTACTAACGTAATAGTGAACCAAGCATATTACATTTTCATTACAATGGGATAATTTTCATTTATGCCCACATGCTAGATTCTACAGAAAATTTAAAAACATGGTATATAAAAAGTCTTTTTATCTTGTAATTATTTCTTTTTTTTTTGGGAGGGGGGCTAATGTGGAGGCACCTGTCCTGAGACATTAGCGCAGACCCTCGGAAATTGTTGACTATTTTCTACCTGAAGGCATCATACAGATGAGCATTACATTGCTCCCTCGGTGCCAGCTCCATTCCGATCGAGCCCCCCCCCCCTCAAGGGGATATATCTGGAGGGTTCGACCTTCCACCACTCACTGACCTCGTGAAAGGACTTTAACGTGCCCATAGTCGACCTAGAAGCGAAGGTATTTAATTGCGTTCTTCGGAATTCGAACCGAACACCCCCTGTGATTAAACACAAACAACGAGACCGATCGAAACCGGGATTAGACGAGACAAATAATCAGGAATATGTTGGACCTATAATTTCGAATACTGGGTAAAAGAATCAATATGACAAATCAATATAGAGAAAACAATCCAATAAAGATTTTTAAAGGATAATATACATTTGTAAGGTTTACATAAGATTCGATTCACAAGAATCGAACTTTTAAGTGAATAAATTAAAGAAGCGCCTGAGATATGCTAATTTCAAGGCATACGCGGTTGGTATAAATACCAAGCAGCTAGATTAAAGAAGTGAAGCGAGAGGGAGCTAGGAAGTGAGAGGGAGTGTAGAGGAAGTGTTAAGGAAGTGAAAGGAAGTGTTGAGGGAGGAGCTAGGTTAATGCTAACCGTACGCGAGTTCTTGTTAGGCCCAAAGTTTACGTGGCAGCATTGCTGGTTGACTTTAAAGTATTGTGAGTATTGCAAACTGTATTTTCTTGCAAAGTTCTATACGGGATTAATATCCCTTGCATGAATGTTATATATATATATATATATATATATATATATATATATATATATATACTCGTACTAGTAGTACGTATGTTTCATGTTGAAAAGCAAATTTATGTGCAAAGTTATAATAAACATTATTATTAAAATGTTTGAATGTTTGAATGACTGTGTTTGAATCTAATTCATTAGAGTGTCATTTCAAATTATATACACCCAAGGTAGGGTAGAAGTGCAATACTCTATACATTGCAGAATGTAATGATTGCTAAAGATAACTGTATATGTAGTAGGATATAAATCAGTGAATTTTCCGTTGTCATTCGTTAGATAATATGATTTTTCCCGGAGTCTTTTCTAGACGTAAGAGTCTGTAGTTGCCGTTCCAGAGGACATTCATAATCATTATTTTCATTTACTTTTATTTATTTTTGTATGCCCCCTGGCCGGAACAACTCCAGACCTGGTCCATAGATGGCAAAGGTTAGAGAAATGCGACTACGGCTTACAGTGGCGCCAGAAGGGTCGGAGTCCGACTTGTCCAAGTGCCACCACAATTTTGACCAGACACTCCTAGTGGCGACATCTGGGGGGATGATCGTACCTTCTCCCACCCTCACTGACTTCATAGACGGACTTTCCGGTCTACAAATTTAACGTGCCCATATCCGGTCTAGAAACGAAGGTATTTAATGGCGTTCGTCAGGATTCGAACCGAGCACCTCCATTTCGAAGCCTAGTGCGTTACAACTATGCAACCTCGGGCCCAGTATAAATAAACCAGCTTAACTAAACCAGTATAACGCTACTGTTAGTGCAAAAGGTCGTATGTAAAAATTGTGTACTTTACTGGAGAGCATAAAAACTGATAAAAACATGCGACTTTTTTACATTTTACCTAAACTTGTAATAGATCAGCTGATGACATACGGCATTTTTGTAGCAGTTGTAGACTACAGAATGCCACCGTTAGCTCAAATAATATAAAAATGGAAAATTTTTGCATACGACCCTTTGCACTAACAGTAGCGATAGTATCATATACTAAAACTGTACTTCCAAAATTTAAAAAAAAGGCCTTGCAGTATATTGGCTAAAATTAAAAAAAATTCTGTCTTTTTAAAATAAATTTTCTTAAACTAGTATTATTTTAGTAAAATTAGAATAACTTTATCACCCTTTCTTTTTTTGAACTGATTGATATCTTTAATTATATGCATCAAAAGATGATGCATAATAATTAGTGGTCTAAAACCTATTCCGCGATAACACCTGTCACTTTTAAAAAACTATTTCTTTTATACAAACTCTTAAATGATTAATTACCATCACAAGAATATTTAAAAAGAGAACGGAAGAAAAGAAGCAAGCCTTTCGTGTAGAGGTAATGATAAACAAAGGAAAAATATAGAGCAATGCTAGTTGATGTTGATTGAGTTTAGTTTTTAAAGGTACGTATTGCTATGAATACTCTCAGAAAAGAATTCACTCTTAGGCATCAAAAGAATCAGTATGTAAATAAGTTTCATTATATCCTGAATGCTATTAACCCCTTAGTTTTTGGGAGCAAAAGTCAAGGATTTAGTTTCAAACATACACTCTCATGTACATTATAGATACATAATTACGTAAAATTCGTTTCCTCTGTTGCCGCAAATCGTTAAATGACACTTTCATTATTAAGTGATGATCTTAATTTCTGTTAAGAATAACCAACTGCTATCTTTGTTCGTAAATTTCGGCGTAAGAAATTTTAATGAAGACAAAGTTTATTGAATACAGTTGAAATAAAGGTTGGTGAAATTAAACTAATATATTAAAATTATATTCAATTTACATTCTACAAATATGAATATGTACTTTTACAGACATAATGGAGCTACTGGTATGGGTCAGGTTGAATTAATGGATAATAATCATTTAACTCAGATAGAAACAGATTCTCAACATTATGAAATATTCATGCTCATCTATGGATTATTATCATGTTGACTATTGATAATGAAGTTAAGTGTGCAATTGTTTAGTTATTAATTTATCATATTAAAAAATATAATATCATATTTTCTTGAACATGATAAACATTCAATAGTCTACAACAGTGGTTCCCAACTTTGGGTACATGTACCAGTTGCGGTACTCGGACAAGCAGCTACCGGTACGCGAATAATTTTACAATTTAAAACAAAAATCTATTAAAAATCTGTATTACAAAAAAAAAAGAGAAAAGAATGACTATATTCTGGAATTTCTTATCCATTGTTTGTGTTGTAATACTTTATTGGGATTTACCTAATCTCAAAAGATGCCGTCTACACCTGAATGTGTTATCTATGACCACCCATAAATATTTGGCACTCGCCTGCGAATTATAACTGTGTCTATAACTGTGTTTGCGAATTATAACTGTGTCTGAGAAGCTTCTTGCCAAGCAGTAAAATTTTTAATGCCATTTGCGACCACATATTTATGTGAAAAAAGATTTTCTGCAATGACTGCGATGAAAACCAAATATAGAGCTCTGCTGGACATTGAATCGGATCTTCGCCTTCAACTGACAAACATTGAGCCCGATATTACTTCTTTAGTTAATAATAAACAGGCCCAGCCTTCTCACTAATTATATATTTTTTAAAGTGATTATTATATTTTATGTATATGTTTAGCAATAAAAATATATCCCAAGTTACTTGTCTTTATTACAAATGTTCTCCATTGCATTTTATTCCCCATTTCAAAATTTTTGGTCTACCGGTACGTCATCAAATTGTTTACAACGTACAGGTACGGTACTATAAAAAGGTTAAGAAACCCTGGTCTACAACATTCTAGTGCAAGCCTTTTGTTAAATTTTGAAATTTCAGTCTCTCTGACAAATAAATATGTCTAAGGGCTTATTTTTCCAATATATTCCCGCTATCACTGGTTCAACAGCAGAGTTTGCTTTCTGATAAATAATTTCATAGATAAAAATAGTTAAGTGATATGTGTGATTTCGTCATACACCTGATATTTAATTCTAAATTCCCATATTACGGAATTTATATAAACTTTAAAAAATCCAATCCACGTTCCTTCCTTTTTATATTAATCAACATCTATTTTGACTGATTCAGAAATTACTTTAATAAAGTTTTAATAGAAAACTTTTTATATACATTGAAATTTGTTTTTGTTTTTTAAATTTTCTCTCTATAATGCTCAAATGGTAGAATTTCATTTCCGTCATGCTTATCAATAGACTTGGAATAAGAGTAAAGATAAGAACGCGCGAGGGAAACTTGCAGATAACAATGATAGCAAAGTGTTGCAAATTTTTTCTGATAGAAACTGAAAACAGTATAGGAAATAAGAAAACATTAAAATTAGATTATTCAGAATTCTGTTCTCAGGGAAATTTAAGGGCCTGTCTCGACAAAACAATTTTACAGAAATTTCCTCTAGAATAAAATAAAAAATTTATCAGCCCGTAAAATATAATTCCGAAACTGATGCTATTTTGGGCAAGACATAAGGAAACTAAATATTATTTCGGAAATTTCATATGATAATTTTAATTCTTACCTGTATGACATATTAATGATGAAAAGATTAGAAAGAAATTATGATTAGAAAGATTAGAAAAAAATATATTGTTGCCTTCCTTTGCACATTGCATGGCTCCGATGTACTTTGATCTCAAATTAACATCACTTTGTACTCATTATATAGTCTAGAGGTCTAAACTTCTTTTGTCATTAAATCTCAAAAATTTATGCCAATACCAGAGTAAAATTAAAAATTTTTTTAGCTTATTCTTGAATTCAATGCTAAAAAAAAGTCCCAAACTTTTGAACATTTGAGCAGGATTATAACATAATTACTCTCTACATAGCATGCAAAAGAAAACTCTCTAGAAATATATACATTTACAGTATCTTAAAAAGCCATTCATCTGCGTCACCCTTTCCAGGGGGACGCAGACTCTATACTATTGCAGCCTCTCCGTCAGGCTGCAATAATATAGAGTCGAAGGCATTTTATAACAGACTAGCTGAAAACCCGCGCTTCGCTACGGAGTACATTCAAATTAAATACAACGGTCAATGTATGTAAATATATATATATTTATAATAAATGCGACGATCAATATATACAATTGATGTAATATATATATATATATATATATATATATATATATATATATATATATATATATAATATTTATAAAAAAATCGTAAGGGATATTTATTTTTTTGTATATTATCCAATCGTCTGCTGCATTAGAAAGAAAAAAATATTTTTTTGTCTATTTAGTTGTTATGACGTGACGATAAATTTATTTAAAGTACCAGAAAAAGAAATCACGTGATCGGCATTTAATAAATTAAATTCTAAAAATTGATCTTAAAAAATTCACCAAAAATCAGAAAATCGAGGTAAAGGTTCGAAAAAGATTTCATTTTAAAGGAACTTTTAGGATCTTTCTCGTGATATAAATTTTTTAACCCTGAAATTATTATTTTAAATGCAAACTTAAAAAAAGTTAAAAAAAACAGCTTAAAAATTTAATTTAAAAAAATCTAAGAAGAATTTTCCAAAAATCTTTCTTAGTGCACCCCTACACCATAAGAAGAATTGCCATGCAAAATTTCAGTCCTTTAGGTCCAGCGGTTTGGTCTGTGCGTTATATGTCAGTGAGTCAGTTACGGAACTGTTTTATATATATAGATTATTTCCTTCCCTGTACTGGTTTGGTTAAAGAGCTAAATATGTGGTTAAGGCAGCTGTGCACTAACCCCATTGGATTCTCTCACCTCATGTTAACCTGTAGGAAAAATGTATCTACTATTGACAGCTGCATAAGTACTGATAATCCAATAAAAATGGTATTTTCAGGTAGCCTGAACTTTTCTGCATCTTGTAACAGGACTCCTTTTGTAAATTTCGTCCACCAAAGGAATTTTGGGGCGTTTAAAACACACCAGATTTTTTTCTCCGAATAATTTAAATTTAAAAACGTTATTCCTTTCTCTAGTACGGAGAACAGTTTTTAAAAAAATATATCTTTATATCCAAGTTGTCAATCTTTGGGCAAATTTTCTCCATAGGTTAACAATGAGGTGAGCGAATCCAATAGGGTTAGTACACAGCAGCCTTAATGCTGCTGAACATGAAAACCAATGAACACATCCCTTAAAACTTGTTGCATAGAAGGGTCGTTGAGTACAGTTCAACTCATGAAGCTATACATGTGTAGCTTCATGGTTCAATTACATAGCAGTTGCTTCTATTCAGCGTTAGCCTCTTGATATTGTGACAACGAATAAAATTTGCATGAAACGTCAAACAAACAATATTGAGTTATTTTTCTTATCTAATAATCTTTTTCATGATAGATAATGTACTTTACCATTGAATTTTTCTCGTAAAATAATTCTGTGCCCTCAATCTGTAGTATACCAAAAAATGTACCTACAGTAAAATAACGGACTGTACATTTTTAAGACTTCTGTTCAAATAATGTATTTCTTCTAAAGAATCTCTCTCGAGTAATTGACTTAATGTAACACCTCCGTTTATGGTCTCCTTAGTAATGCTTATATTCACACACTCTTATTCAGGTAATGTATTTATATGTACGTATTTTTGTTGTTTCTAAGGTCCCTGGAATTACAACTGAGACTCCAGTCTGGTGAACACATGAAGGTAAGACGGGAAATAGATACACAAAAACACACACAGAATATTTTTTATTTACAAACGATGACACCTTCAAAGGACAGTAGATTGCAGCTCCTCTTTCGACAAATTTTACTGGCGGGAGACTGACTACACCCATGTCTTATGCGGATTCGAACCCGTGCCCCAGTCGTGGCAGGCTGATGCTTAACCACTTAGTCACTGGGCGGATGAACTTACTCTTTGAACAATCTAAGCAACAAAAGATGACTCTAAAATTTTCCTTTAACATTGTTAATATGGTAGTATTACTAAAAAATATCGGAAAAAAGCCAGTACCTCTAATCCTTAGTAATCACGGCAATTAGACTGCTATATTAATTTATCGGTCATACCGCACTTGCAAAGGGCATGAAATGAAGCAATAAAAGCATGATAGTTAAGAGGAAATTTTAGCTATTATCCCGTCTTTCATAAGACCTTCTTGAAGATAACTTGAAATCCTTTAACTGGGTGATTTAATAAACTGCTGCACAATTGCAACACTACATCAAAAGAGAAGAACAATTATTTGAATTTATCGTCCATCTTTTAACAATGTCACCTAAGAAGCTCTGAGGGAGAAATCCTATCTTATATTTTCTATTACGATGTCAAGATTATGTCATAAATAATGATGTGAAAGGAATCGTTATTTAATGATAAAATAAACTTCAAACGAACTCGAGAAAAGGCTAAACTAACTTTGTTCCCAAACTTTACATAAGATTAAACAATTAATTTTAACAATTTTTTATTTTGTTTAAACCTATAAATAAAACTTAAATAAATCTCTATATAAACCTATAAATGTTTGACAAATCGATATTATAAATCGATAAACTAGAGATAGTATTTAACAAACCAGCGATGAATACAATAATTTTTCGTTCATATCATGCGTAAAATTGATAATCTACGAGATAAATTAAAGTCATTGTATTCTGAAACATATTTAAAAAAAGATTACGTTTGTTCAGTTACAATTTTTATGAAGAAATATATTTAGGTAGATAAAGTACGTACAAACAGCTTCAAGAACTCATGTCTTCGACATTAGATGACTTTAAGTGATTACAACTCTTAAAGGGGCAAAAAAGGGAAACCCTTTCATTTCTTTGAACGCTGCTATTATCATTATTTGCAAGATTATTAGTTTAAAGCAGAGATGTCCAAATGGTGGCCCAACAGGACTTTTTAACTGGCCCCACGACAATAAAGCAATTGAAAAAGAATATATTGTCATGAAACAAAATAGTTCACTTACTTGTTCTACGTTCTGCAATATTTATGTGTGCAAAAACTGTTTTTGCGAAATGAAACACACTAAGTCTAAGGAAAGAAGTAGAATTACAGATAAAAATTTATTTCACCTTCATGTTTTGTCATCCGAAATAGACGTTGATTTTGCTGTTTTTCTTGCTCTTTCGCAAGATTTTTTAGATTTCCTTAGATTTTTTCTATTTTCTTCTTAGTAAAAAAATAGATTTCATGTTTTGTTTTGCAATATAAATTTATTTTGGTGAATCAGTTTTAATTTTCTTTTGTTAAGGAAACAGATTTTGTAATGATTTTCTGAAATAAATGTTTTATTTAAAAAAAAAAATCAAATGTATTTTTATTATATAGGACGTTTCACTCTGGAGAGGTTCCGAATATTCTGCAATAACTCTCGCTTGTATGAAGGAATCTGAAACAAAAAAAATATTCTACATAGCTTGAAGTATGTGTAATCGATTGCACTACATACGAGAAATATCAATTTAAAATTGTACAAGCAGCCCAAATTGAATATACGTCTTTCATGAATCTCGTTTGTCTAACACGCTGAGTATTGAACGGTATAACTTGAATGCCACGCTCTTATTGAAGATTACAACCTAGTCGCGGATAAAGTATAATCGACGAAGAATAAATAACATACATATATATTTCCCTAATTTCTCATCTCCACTTTTTTGTCCGTATCCGACCTCTGGTCTTTTGAATGAACCTGACTGTCACAATTTTCCTTTCTTGAAAACGGAATTGTCAGTGAGATCCTAAACTCTAGGCTGCATGCGTTGGGTAAACACTCATTTTATATAGGAGTCAAATTGGATTATTTATTGAAAAGATATGATAAAAATAAGTTAGTATAAAGAGCTCTTTAATAAAATATTACATTTTTAGTTATATATTCGTTTAGAAAGTTAAGTGGATCTCATTCTTTGTGGTAAGTTTTAATCAGAGCTTAGAGAGATTATTGGAGTAATGCCAGTAAGATTCTTTTATTTGAGGAGAAACTATAAATCACTCAACGTTTTTATCTACTCATTTCTTCATTAATAATAATAATAATTATAATATAAATTTTCTTTTTTTCCATATAATGTTCTGAATTCGTTTTGAATCCCTATTTTAGGATTTATGGAATGAGAAAAAATTATCTGACGCACCGAAAATAATTTTTTTTTAATTTTGTTAATTTATATGAAAGAAAGTATTATTATGCATAACTGAAAAATAGATATCCAAAAATATCAATGCATCTAAGAAGTATTTTAATCTCTGTGTCAACTTAAAACATCTGTATCATCGAATTTTCGTTTTCATAATCTCAGCGAATTCCAAATTGAAGTACATTTAATTTATATTAGCCTTCAATTTTAGGGGCTGGAATTAACAGAAAAAACTAGAGCTTACAATTCGAGCAAATGCATCAACAACTGGAGCCTAGTGGATTGAACATAAATAAATTATTAATCATTTTGCCTATCACCATTGATTAAGCACTTAAGAAGAAAAAAAGTTTCATTCATTTATATATTGCTACCAGTAACTACTACTTCACTAGTAAGTAAAACTTACGTGCCCAAAAGCACTCTTCTTTCGCAATCACTGGTTCAGCTTTTCAACGTATATTTTATTCTGATTTGCAAATGTGTTTCATTATGCTTCCTCCATACGACATTTTCTCCGAACCTTTTACTACCTTATGAAAAACTAGCTGAAAACCCGTACTTTGCTACGGAGTACATTCAAATTAAATACAACGGTCAATGTATGCAATTAATGCCATATATATATATAATAAATACAACGATCAATGTCAATGTAAGGAATTGATGTAAAAAAAAAACGAAAAAATATATTTATAAAAAAATCGTAACGGATATTTTCATAGACAAAATAATGAAGAAGAAAATATTCAAATTAAATCTTATAGAACATACTAAAGAATATAGTACAGTTTGAGGAACATTTCTTTTATCGTATTTTAATATCTTTTTGGATAATCTCCAATCGTCTGCCACATTAGCAAGAAAAAAATATTTTTTGTCTATTTCGTTGTTATGCACGTGACGCAAAATTAATTTGAAGTATCACAAAAAGAAAAGAAACCACGTGATCAGCATTTAATAAATTAAATTCTTAAAATTAATCTTTAAAAATTAACCAGAAATCAGAAAAGGGAGGTAAGGATTCGAAAAAGAATTTATTTTAAAGGAATTTTTATGATCTTTATTGTGATATAAATTTTATAACCCTCGGATTATTATTTTAAATGCAAACTTTAAAGAATGTTACAAAAACAACTTAAAAATTTAATTTAAAAAAATCTAAGAATTTTTCAAAAATCTCTCTTAGTGCACCCCTACACTATAAGAAGAATCACCATGCAAAATTTCAGCCCTTTAGGTCCAGCGGTTTGGTCTGTGCGTTATATATCAGTCAGTCAGTCAGTCAGTTACGGAACTGTTTTATATACACTGGTGAAATAAATTAAGAGAATTTGCATATTTTATCGAATTTCATGAAAAGAACTGAACTGAATGTAAAACCACTGCTTCTAGACAAAAATGCAAATCTTGTACGTCAAATACGTAAGCGTACACGTGTGTGTAGACGGAGCCAGTAGAGAAACATGCTTTATAAGCGCGTAAATTTAGACGCATTCCGTTCGCTAGCACACCTCGGCGAATTTCTTGGTGTTATTTTGCAGCAATCGGTTAATTTCAAATTGTAACAGTAAAAATGAGTAACTACCAACGTTTAGATGATGGAATGAGGTGGTGAATTGTGGGGAGGCTAGAAGTAGGCCAATCTCAAGTCCAAATTTGTAGAGAGTTCAATTTAACGCCCAACGTCGTGTGCAACTTATGGAAACAGTTCCAGGATACCGGATCCATCGAGAGAAAGCCTGGGCAAGGTCGTCCAAGAGCCACGACGGCCAGAGAAAATCGCCATTTGTCGATTATAGCGAGGCGTAACAGGAGTGCTACAGTTTCTCAGTTCTCTCGTGACTTATATGCAGCCACAGGAACCCGTGTATCAAGGGTGACTGTTTCCAAAAGACTTCATGAGAGAGGGTTGTTTGCAAGAAGACCTGCTGTTTGCGTCCCGCTCACTTCTACGAACAGGAGAATCCGTTTATCATGGTGCAGAGAGCATAGAGATTGGAGTGTGGATCAATGGGCGACCGTTCTCTTCACTGATGAGTCCCGGTTCAGCCTAAACACCGATTCTCTCCGTTCGTTCATATGGAGAGAACCAGGGACCCGCTACCTACCCTCCAATGTCCGCGAAATCGACCATTATGGCGGAGGAGGTTTAATGGTCTGGGCAGGCATCATGTTGGATGGCCGCACACCTCTCCATGTCTTTGAAAGAGGCACTGTGACTGGTGTGAGGTATAGGGATGAGGTCTTGGAGCCCTATGTTCGCATTTTCAGGGGTGCAGTTGGCCCTGAGTTCATTTTAATGGACGATAACGCGAGGCCACATAGAGCTCTTCTGGTCGACGAATTTCTAGAGAGGGAGGATATTCGCCGGATGGATTGGCCAGATAGATCTCCAGACCTTAACCCTATAGAGCATGTCTGGGACGCTCTGGGGAGGGCAATTGCTACTCGCAACCCCCCTCAGAGAACCATCCAGGGAATGAAAACAGTGTTGCTAAACGAGTGGGACCAATTGCCACAGGAAATGATAAACTGCCTTATTTCAAGTATGAAATCACGCTGCGAGACCTGTTTATATGTAGGAGGGGACCATACCCCCTATTAACCCATCTATTAACCCATTTTTCTTGTTTGTTCTGCAACCGCTGTTTCATACCTTCTGACTCCATCGAGTGTTACGCACGATCATGCGTGTGTATTACAATTATTGAATGGTTATTTGTTTTGTATTGTATCAATGTATGTACATATCAAATTTCATTAAAATCGGTACAGTAGTTCTAGACATAATCGACCAAGTCTGCAAATTCTCTTAATTTCTTACACCAGTGTATATAGATTTGGCAGTCAATATACAATCGTACTTTGCCTACTGATAATAGTCCTTTTAAACTTTATTAACCTTCAATAGTTGAAACTTTAGCTCATGTATTTACTTGAGTAATTTGGCAGCATAATGTTCTTTTTAAATTATTTAACTAACACAAAGTGGTAACAACAGAGTCCCTTGCTCATTTTGATTTGGCGGCTTGTTTCCACTTATTTCTCTTCCTATTTCATTCTAATGCCCTGCGTGTAGCAATAGGAATATTACTAATGTATTTTCCTTTTAGAAACAGCGGGCTATTGTTTCGTTTACTCATGGTTAGTGATGACGATATATGAGTAGACAGATTTTTCTCGTATACTCTCTGATAGTAGTAGTCCTCATTGCGAACAATTCATTCGTATTAAGTCCACCAGAGTTCCAATTCTCACTCGAACTGAGACCAGTGCTTTTGTTTTCATCTTTGTTAACTGTTATGTCTTAGCTTTTATCTATCTTAACGTGCAACTGATGGTCTCCTGAGCATCCCGAAATCAACTGCGGCAGATGTCATTCAAAAATGGAAGCGGGGCGGCATTACTTGGGAGAAAGAAGACTTAGGAGGTTGCAGAAATTGGACGACGAAGAAAAGAGAAGCTTAGTGAGGACACTAAAGTAGAATTTCTCTTCCACTGCATCCCCGTTGGCTTAAGAGGTGTTCCAAGCTACAGCACTGATAAGGGTACCTGTACAATTCGTTGGGAACTGCACTATATCGATTACCGTGGTAGATTGGCTGAACACTAACCCACATTACTCGACCTATGCCTGAAAGAGACTGCAGTGGTGTTTAGCACGTCATTCAAGGACAATTGAAGAGTGGAAAAAAATAGTATGATTAGTGATGAATAGAGTTTCAAATAATTCCAATCGGGTGGACGTGCCAGGGTTTTCTTTCCGACTACATTGTCCCAACTACTAATTTCAGAGATGGTGCTCTGTTTCTGCTGAGTCCATTGATTATTTTGGCTTCAGTTATAAACTCATAAACGTCTTAGAAGATTTTGCACCACCTGCAATGTGGCTGTTCTTCGGAACAGACTCTTGTTTCTTTCAGCTTGACTTGGCTCGAGCTCTGTCAAGGTCTGGTTTGAAGAACAAAGCATGTGAAAATTAGACTAAGGCTAATTTAGAGTACTTATCTCAATCCTGTCGAACACTTACAGAATGAGTTGGACCACCAAATTCCTCTGCGACAGAACGCTCTCCACTAAGAGCTCTCAATCAACGAAATGAGGGATGGTGCTCTGTGATGGTATTGCTCTGTTTCTGCTGAGTCCATTGATTATTTTGGCTTCAGTTATAAACTCATAAACGTCTTAGAAGATTTTGCACCACCTGCAATGTGGCTGTTCTTCGGAACAGACTCTTGTTTCTTTCAGCTTGACTTGGCTCGAGCTCTGTCAAGGTCTGGTTTGAAGAACAAAGCATGTGAAAATTAGACTAAGGCTAATTTAGAGTACTTATCTCAATCCTGTCGAACACTTACAGAATGAGTTGGACCACCAAATTCCTCTGCGACAGAACGCTCTCCACTAAGAGCTCTCAATCAACGAAATGAGGGATGGTGCTCTGTGATGGTATTGCTCTGTTTCTGCTGAGTCCATTGATTATTTTGGCTTCAGTTATAAACTCATAAACGTCTTAGAAGATTTTGCACCACCTGCAATGTGGCTGTTCTTCGGAACAGACTCTTGTTTCTTTCAGCTTGACTTGGCTCGAGCTCTGTCAAGGTCTGGTTTGAAGAACAAAGCATGTGAAAATTAGACTAAGGCTAATTTAGAGTACTTATCTCAATCCTGTCGAACACTTACAGAATGAGTTGGACCACCAAATTCCTCTGCGACAGAACGCTCTCCACTAAGAGCTCTCAATCAACGAAATGAGGGATGGTGCTCTGTGATGGTATTGCTCTGTTTCTGCTGAGTCCATTGATTATTTTGGCTTCAGTTATAAACTCATAAACGTCTTAGAAGATTTTGCACCACCTGCAATGTGGCTGTTCTTCGGAACAGACTCTTGTTTCTTTCAGCTTGACTTGGCTCGAGCTCTGTGAAGGTCTGGTTTGAAGAACAAAATTAGACTAAGGCTAATTTAGAGTACTTATCTCAATCCTGTCGAACACTTACAGAATGAGTTGGACCACCAAATTCCTCTGCGACAGAACGCTCTCCACTAAGAGCTCTCAATCAACGAAATGAGGGATGGTGCTCTGTGATGGTATTGCTCTGTTTCTGCTGAGTCCATTGATTATTTTGGCTTCAGTTATAAACTCATAAACGTCTTAGAAGATTTTGCACCACCTGCAATGTGGCTGTTCTTCGGAACAGACTCTTGTTTCTTTCAGCTTGACTTGGCTCGAGCTCTGTCAAGGTCTGGTTTGAAGAACAAAATTAGACTAAGGCTAATTTAGAGTACTTATCTCAATCCTGTCGAACACTTACAGAATGAGTTGGACCACCAAATTCCTCTGCGACAGAACGCTCTCCACTAAGAGCTCTCAATCAACGAAATGAGGGATGGTGCTCTGTGATGGTATTGCTCTGTTTCTGCTGAGTCCATTGATTATTTTGGCTTCAGTTATAAACTCATAAACGTCTTAGAAGATTTTGCACCACCTGCAATGTGGCTGTTCTTCGGAACAGACTCTTGTTTCTTTCAGCTTGACTTGGCTCGAGCTCTGTGAAGGTCTGGTTTGAAGAACAAAATTAGACTAAGGCTAATTTAGAGTACTTATCTCAATCCTGTCGAACACTTACAGAATGAGTTGGACCACCAAATTCCTCTGCGACAGAACGCTCTCCACTAAGAGCTCTCAATCAACGAAATGAGGGATGGTGCTCTGTGATGGTATTGCTCTGTTTCTGCTGAGTCCATTGATTATTTTGGCTTCAGTTATAAACTCATAAACGTCTTAGAAGATTTTGCACCACCTGCAATGTGGCTGTTCTTCGGAACAGACTCTTGTTTCTTTCAGCTTGACTTGGCTCGAGCTCTGTCAAGGTCTGGTTTGAAGAACAAAATTAGACTAAGGCTAATTTAGAGTACTTATCTCAATCCTGTCGAACACTTACAGAATGAGTTGGACCACCAAATTCCTCTGCGACTGAACGCTCTCCACTAAGAGCTCTCAATCAACGAAATGAGGGATGGTGCTCTGTGATGGTATTGCTCTGTTTCTGCTGAGTCCATTGATTATTTTGGCTTCAGTTATAAACTCATAAACGTCTTAGAAGATTTTGCACCACCTGCAATGTGGCTGTTCTTCGGAACAGACTCTTGTTTCTTTCAGCTTGACTTGGCTCGAGCTCTGTCAAGGTCTGGTTTGAAGAACAAAATTAGACTAAGGCTAATTTAGAGTACTTATCTCAATCCTGTCGAACACTTACAGAATGAGTTGGACCACCAAATTCCTCTGCGACAGAACGCTCTCCACTAAGAGCTCTCAATCAACGAAATGAGGGATGGTGGTCTGTGATGGTATTGCTCTGTTTCTGCTGAGTCCATTGATTATTTTGGCTTCAGTTATAAACTCATAAACGTCTTAGAAGATTTTGCACCACCTGCAATGTGGCTGTTCTTCGGAACAGACTCTTGTTTCTTTCAGCTTGACTTGGCTCGAGCGCTGTCAAGGTCTGGTTTGAAGAACAAAATTAGACTAAGGCTAATTTAGAGTACTTATCTCAATCCTGTCGAACACTTACAGAATGAGTTGGACCACCAAATTCCTCTGCGACAGAACGCTCTCCACTAAGAGCTCTCAATCAACGAAATGAGGGATGGTGCTCTGTGATGGTATTGCTCTGTTTCTGCTGAGTCCATTGATTATTTTGGCTTCAGTTATAAACTCATAAACGTCTTAGAAGATTTTGCACCACCTGCAATGTGGCTGTTCTTCGGAACAGACTCTTGTTTCTTTCAGCTTGACTTGGCTCGAGCTCTGTCAAGGTCTGGTTTGAAGAACAAAATTAGACTAAGGCTAATTTAGAGTACTTATCTCAATCCTGTCGAACACTTACAGAATGAGTTGGACCACCAAATTCCTCTGCGACAGAACGCTCTCCACTAAGAGCTCTCAATCAACGAAATGAGGGATGGTGCTCTGTGATGGTATTGCTCTGTTTCTGCTGAGTCCATTGATTATTTTGGCTTCAGTTATAAACTCATAAACGTCTTAGAAGATTTTGCACCACCTGCAATGTGGCTGTTCTTCGGAACAGACTCTTGTTTCTTTCAGCTTGACTTGGCTCGAGCTCTGTCAAGGTCTGGTTTGAAGAACAAAATTAGACTAAGGCTAATTTAGAGTACTTATCTCAATCCTGTCGAACACTTACAGAATGAGTTGGACCACCAAATTCCTCTGCGACAGAACGCTCTCCACTAAGAGCTCTCAATCAACGAAATGAGGGATGGTGCTCTGTGATGGTATTGCTCTGTTTCTGCTGAGTCCATTGATTATTTTGGCTTCAGTTATAAACTCATAAACGTCTTAGAAGATTTTGCACCACCTGCAATGTGGCTGTTCTTCGGAACAGACTCTTGTTTCTTTCAGCTTGACTTGGCTCGAGCTCTGTCAAGGTCTGGTTTGAAGAACAAAATTAGACTAAGGCTAATTTAGAGTACTTATCTCAATCCTGTCGAACACTTACAGAATGAGTTGGACCACCAAATTCCTCTGCGACTGAACGCTCTCCACTAAGAGCTCTCAATCAACGAAATGAGGGATGGTGCTCTGTGATGGTATTGCTCTGTTTCTGCTGAGTCCATTGATTATTTTGGCTTCAGTTATAAACTCATAAACGTCTTAGAAGATTTTGCACCACCTGCAATGTGGCTGTTCTTCGGAACAGACTCTTGTTTCTTTCAGCTTGACTTGGCTCGAGCTCTGTCAAGGTCTGGTTTGAAGAACAAAATTAGACTAAGGCTAATTTAGAGTACTTATCTCAATCCTGTCGAACACTTACAGAATGAGTTGGACCACCAAATTCCTCTGCGACAGAACGCTCTCCACTAAGAGCTCTCAATCAACGAAATGAGGGATGGTGGTCTGTGATGGTATTGCTCTGTTTCTGCTGAGTCCATTGATTATTTTGGCTTCAGTTATAAACTCATAAACGTCTTAGAAGATTTTGCACCACCTGCAATGTGGCTGTTCTTCGGAACAGACTCTTGTTTCTTTCAGCTTGACTTGGCTCGAGCGCTGTCAAGGTCTGGTTTGAAGAACAAAATTAGACTAAGGCTAATTTAGAGTACTTATCTCAATCCTGTCGAACACTTACAGAATGAGTTGGACCACCAAATTCCTCTGCGACAGAACGCTCTCCACTAAGAGCTCTCAATCAACGAAATGAGGGATGGTGCTCTGTGATGGTATTGCTCTGTTTCTGCTGAGTCCATTGATTATTTTGGCTTCAGTTATAAACTCATAAACGTCTTAGAAGATTTTGCACCACCTGCAATGTGGCTGTTCTTCGGAACAGACTCTTGTTTCTTTCAGCTTGACTTGGCTCGAGCTCTGTCAAGGTCTGGTTTGAAGAACAAAGCATGTGAAAATTAGACTAAGGCTAATTTAGAGTACTTATCTCAATCCTGTCGAACACTTACAGAATGAGTTGGACCACCAAATTCCTCTGCGACAGAACGCTCTCCACTAAGAGCTCTCAATCAACGAAATGAGGGATGGTGCTCTGTGATGGTATTGCTCTGTTTCTGCTGAGTCCATTGATTATTTTGGCTTCAGTTATAAACTCATAAACGTCTTAGAAGATTTTGCACCACCTGCAATGTGGCTGTTCTTCGGAACAGACTCTTGTTTCTTTCAGCTTGACTTGGCTCGAGCTCTGTGAAGGTCTGGTTTGAAGAACAAAATTAGACTAAGGCTAATTTAGAGTACTTATCTCAATCCTGTCGAACACTTACAGAATGAGTTGGACCACCAAATTCCTCTGCGACAGAACGCTCTCCACTAAGAGCTCTCAATCAACGAAATGAGGGATGGTGCTCTGTGATGGTATTGCTCTGTTTCTGCTGAGTCCATTGATTATTTTGGCTTCAGTTATAAACTCATAAACGTCTTAGAAGATTTTGCACCACCTGCAATGTGGCTGTTCTTCGGAACAGACTCTTGTTTCTTTCAGCTTGACTTGGCTCGAGCTCTGTCAAGGTCTGGTTTGAAGAACAAAATTAGACTAAGGCTAATTTAGAGTACTTATCTCAATCCTGTCGAACACTTACAGAATGAGTTGGACCACCAAATTCCTCTGCGACAGAACGCTCTCCACTAAGAGCTCTCAATCAACGAAATGAGGGATGGTGCTCTGTGATGGTATTGCTCTGTTTCTGCTGAGTCCATTGATTATTTTGGCTTCAGTTATAAACTCATAAACGTCTTAGAAGATTTTGCACCACCTGCAATGTGGCTGTTCTTCGGAACAGACTCTTGTTTCTTTCAGCTTGACTTGGCTCGAGCTCTGTCAAGGTCTGGTTTGAAGAACAAAATTAGACTAAGGCTAATTTAGAGTACTTATCTCAATCCTGTCGAACACTTACAGAATGAGTTGGACCACCAAATTCCTCTGCGACTGAACGCTCTCCACTAAGAGCTCTCAATCAACGAAATGAGGGATGGTGCTCTGTGATGGTATTGCTCTGTTTCTGCTGAGTCCATTGATTATTTTGGCTTCAGTTATAAACTCATAAACGTCTTAGAAGATTTTGCACCACCTGCAATGTGGCTGTTCTTCGGAACAGACTCTTGTTTCTTTCAGCTTGACTTGGCTCGAGCTCTGTCAAGGTCTGGTTTGAAGAACAAAATTAGACTAAGGCTAATTTAGAGTACTTATCTCAATCCTGTCGAACACTTACAGAATGAGTTGGACCACCAAATTCCTCTGCGACAGAACGCTCTCCACTAAGAGCTCTCAATCAACGAAATGAGGGATGGTGGTCTGTGATGGTATTGCTCTGTTTCTGCTGAGTCCATTGATTATTTTGGCTTCAGTTATAAACTCATAAACGTCTTAGAAGATTTTGCACCACCTGCAATGTGGCTGTTCTTCGGAACAGACTCTTGTTTCTTTCAGCTTGACTTGGCTCGAGCGCTGTCAAGGTCTGGTTTGAAGAACAAAATTAGACTAAGGCTAATTTAGAGTACTTATCTCAATCCTGTCGAACACTTACAGAATGAGTTGGACCACCAAATTCCTCTGCGACAGAACGCTCTCCACTAAGAGCTCTCAATCAACGAAATGAGGGATGGTGCTCTGTGATGGTATTGCTCTGTTTCTGCTGAGTCCATTGATTATTTTGGCTTCAGTTATAAACTCATAAACGTCTTAGAAGATTTTGCACCACCTGCAATGTGGCTGTTCTTCGGAACAGACTCTTGTTTCTTTCAGCTTGACTTGGCTCGAGCTCTGTCAAGGTCTGGTTTGAAGAACAAAATTAGACTAAGGCTAATTTAGAGTACTTATCTCAATCCTGTCGAACACTTACAGAATGAGTTGGACCACCAAATTCCTCTGCGACAGAACGCTCTCCACTAAGAGCTCTCAATCAACGAAATGAGGGATGGTGCTCTGTGATGGTATTGCTCTGTTTCTGCTGAGTCCATTGATTATTTTGGCTTCAGTTATAAACTCATAAACGTCTTAGAAGATTTTGCACCACCTGCAATGTGGCTGTTCTTCGGAACAGACTCTTGTTTCTTTCAGCTTGACTTGGCTCGAGCTCTGTCAAGGTCTGGTTTGAAGAACAAAATTAGACTAAGGCTAATTTAGAGTACTTATCTCAATCCTGTCGAACACTTACAGAATGAGTTGGACCACCAAATTCCTCTGCGACAGAACGCTCTCCACTAAGAGCTCTCAATCAACGAAATGAGGGATGGTGCTCTGTGATGGTATTGCTCTGTTTCTGCTGAGTCCATTGATTATTTTGGCTTCAGTTATAAACTCATAAACGTCTTAGAAGATTTTGCACCACCTGCAATGTGGCTGTTCTTCGGAACAGACTCTTGTTTCTTTCAGCTTGACTTGGCTCGAGCTCTGTCAAGGTCTGGTTTGAAGAACAAAATTAGACTAAGGCTAATTTAGAGTACTTATCTCAATCCTGTCGAACACTTACAGAATGAGTTGGACCACCAAATTCCTCTGCGACAGAACGCTCTCCACTAAGAGCTCTCAATCAACGAAATGAGGGATGGTGGTCTGTGATGGTATTGCTCTGTTTCTGCTGAGTCCATTGATTATTTTGGCTTCAGTTATAAACTCATAAACGTCTTAGAAGATTTTGCACCACCTGCAATGTGGCTGTTCTTCGGAACAGACTCTTGTTTCTTTCAGCTTGACTTGGCTCGAGCGCTGTCAAGGTCTGGTTTGAAGAACAAAATTAGACTAAGGCTAATTTAGAGTACTTATCTCAATCCTGTCGAACACTTACAGAATGAGTTGGACCACCAAATTCCTCTGCGACAGAACGCTCTCCACTAAGAGCTCTCAATCAACGAAATGAGGGATGGTGCTCTGTGATGGTATTGCTCTGTTTCTGCTGAGTCCATTGATTATTTTGGCTTCAGTTATAAACTCATAAACGTCTTAGAAGATTTTGCACCACCTGCAATGTGGCTGTTCTTCGGAACAGACTCTTGTTTCTTTCAGCTTGACTTGGCTCGAGCTCTGTCAAGGTCTGGTTTGAAGAACAAAGCATGTGAAAATTAGACTAAGGCTAATTTAGAGTACTTATCTCAATCCTGTCGAACACTTACAGAATGAGTTGGACCACCAAATTCCTCTGCGACAGAACGCTCTCCACTAAGAGCTCTCAATCAACGAAATGAGGGATGGTGCTCTGTGATGGTATTGCTCTGTTTCTGCTGAGTCCATTGATTATTTTGGCTTCAGTTATAAACTCATAAACGTCTTAGAAGATTTTGCACCACCTGCAATGTGGCTGTTCTTCGGAACAGACTCTTGTTTCTTTCAGCTTGACTTGGCTCGAGCTCTGTGAAGGTCTGGTTTGAAGAACAAAATTAGACTAAGGCTAATTTAGAGTACTTATCTCAATCCTGTCGAACACTTACAGAATGAGTTGGACCACCAAATTCCTCTGCGACAGAACGCTCTCCACTAAGAGCTCTCAATCAACGAAATGAGGGATGGTGCTCTGTGATGGTATTGCTCTGTTTCTGCTGAGTCCATTGATTATTTTGGCTTCAGTTATAAACTCATAAACGTCTTAGAAGATTTTGCACCACCTGCAATGTGGCTGTTCTTCGGAACAGACTCTTGTTTCTTTCAGCTTGACTTGGCTCGAGCTCTGTCAAGGTCTGGTTTGAAGAACAAAATTAGACTAAGGCTAATTTAGAGTACTTATCTCAATCCTGTCGAACACTTACAGAATGAGTTGGACCACCAAATTCCTCTGCGACAGAACGCTCTCCACTAAGAGCTCTCAATCAACGAAATGAGGGATGGTGCTCTGTGATGGTATTGCTCTGTTTCTGCTGAGTCCATTGATTATTTTGGCTTCAGTTATAAACTCATAAACGTCTTAGAAGATTTTGCACCACCTCCAATGTGGCTGTTCTTCGGAACAGACTCTTGTTTCTTTCAGCTTGACTTGGCTCGAGCTCTGTCAAGGTCTGGTTTGAAGAACAAAATTAGACTAAGGCTAATTTAGAGTACTTATCTCAATCCTGTCGAACACTTACAGAATGAGTTGGACCACCAAATTCCTCTGCGACAGAACGCTCTCCACTAAGAGCTCTCAATCAACGAAATGAGGGATGGTGCTCTGTGATGGTATTGCTCTGTTTCTGCTGAGTCCATTGATTATTTTGGCTTCAGTTATAAACTCATAAACGTCTTAGAAGATTTTGCACCACCTGCAATGTGGCTGTTCTTCGGAACAGACTCTTGTTTCTTTCAGCTTGACTTGGCTCGAGCGCTGTCAAGGTCTGGTTTGAAGAACAAAATTAGACTAAGGCTAATTTAGAGTACTTATCTCAATCCTGTCGAACACTTACAGAATGAGTTGGACCACCAAATTCCTCTGCGACAGAACGCTCTCCACTAAGAGCTCTCAATCAACGAAATGAGGGATGGTGCTCTGTGATGGTATTGCTCTGTTTCTGCTGAGTCCATTGATTATTTTGGCTTCAGTTATAAACTCATAAACGTCTTAGAAGATTTTGCACCACCTGCAATGTGGCTGTTCTTCGGAACAGACTCTTGTTTCTTTCAGCTTGACTTGGCTCGAGCTCTGTCAAGGTCTGGTTTGAAGAACAAAGCATGTGAAAATTAGACTAAGGCTAATTTAGAGTACTTATCTCAATCCTGTCGAACACTTACAGAATGAGTTGGACCACCAAATTCCTCTGCGACAGAACGCTCTCCACTAAGAGCTCTCAATCAACGAAATGAGGGATGGTGCTCTGTGATGGTATTGCTCTGTTTCTGCTGAGTCCATTGATTATTTTGGCTTCAGTTATAAACTCATAAACGTCTTAGAAGATTTTGCACCACCTGCAATGTGGCTGTTCTTCGGAACAGACTCTTGTTTCTTTCAGCTTGACTTGGCTCGAGCTCTGTGAAGGTCTGGTTTGAAGAACAAAATTAGACTAAGGCTAATTTAGAGTACTTATCTCAATCCTGTCGAACACTTACAGAATGAGTTGGACCACCAAATTCCTCTGCGACAGAACGCTCTCCACTAAGAGCTCTCAATCAACGAAATGAGGGATGGTGCTCTGTGATGGTATTGCTCTGTTTCTGCTGAGTCCATTGATTATTTTGGCTTCAGTTATAAACTCATAAACGTCTTAGAAGATTTTGCACCACCTGCAATGTGGCTGTTCTTCGGAACAGACTCTTGTTTCTTTCAGCTTGACTTGGCTCGAGCTCTGTCAAGGTCTGGTTTGAAGAACAAAATTAGACTAAGGCTAATTTAGAGTACTTATCTCAATCCTGTCGAACACTTACAGAATGAGTTGGACCACCAAATTCCTCTGCGACAGAACGCTCTCCACTAAGAGCTCTCAATCAACGAAATGAGGGATGGTGCTCTGTGATGGTATTGCTCTGTTTCTGCTGAGTCCATTGATTATTTTGGCTTCAGTTATAAACTCATAAACGTCTTAGAAGATTTTGCACCACCTGCAATGTGGCTGTTCTTCGGAACAGACTCTTGTTTCTTTCAGCTTGACTTGGCTCGAGCTCTGTCAAGGTCTGGTTTGAAGAACAAAATTAGACTAAGGCTAATTTAGAGTACTTATCTCAATCCTGTCGAACACTTACAGAATGAGTTGGACCACCAAATTCCTCTGCGACAGAACGCTCTCCACTAAGAGCTCTCAATCAACGAAATGAGGGATGGTGCTCTGTGATGGTATTGCTCTGTTTCTGCTGAGTCCATTGATTATTTTGGCTTCAGTTATAAACTCATAAACGTCTTAGAAGATTTTGCACCACCTGCAATGTGGCTGTTCTTCGGAACAGACTCTTGTTTCTTTCAGCTTGACTTGGCTCGAGCTCTGTCAAGGTCTGGTTTGAAGAACAAAATTAGACTAAGGCTAATTTAGAGTACTTATCTCAATCCTGTCGAACACTTACAGAATGAGTTGGACCACCAAATTCCTCTGCGACTGAACGCTCTCCACTAAGAGCTCTCAATCAACGAAATGAGGGATGGTGCTCTGTGATGGTATTGCTCTGTTTCTGCTGAGTCCATTGATTATTTTGGCTTCAGTTATAAACTCATAAACGTCTTAGAAGATTTTGCACCACCTGCAATGTGGCTGTTCTTCGGAACAGACTCTTGTTTCTTTCAGCTTGACTTGGCTCGAGCTCTGTCAAGGTCTGGTTTGAAGAACAAAATTAGACTAAGGCTAATTTAGAGTACTTATCTCAATCCTGTCGAACACTTACAGAATGAGTTGGACCACCAAATTCCTCTGCGACAGAACGCTCTCCACTAAGAGCTCTCAATCAACGAAATGAGGGATGGTGCTCTGTGATGGTATTGCTCTGTTTCTGCTGAGTCCATTGATTATTTTGGCTTCAGTTATAAACTCATAAACGTCTTAGAAGATTTTGCACCACCTGCAATGTGGCTGTTCTTCGGAACAGACTCTTGTTTCTTTCAGCTTGACTTGGCTCGAGCTCTGTCAAGGTCTGGTTTGAAGAACAAAATTAGACTAAGGCTAATTTAGAGTACTTATCTCAATCCTGTCGAACACTTACAGAATGAGTTGGACCACCAAATTCCTCTGCGACTGAACGCTCTCCACTAAGAGCTCTCAATCAACGAAATGAGGGATGGTGCTCTGTGATGGTATTGCTCTGTTTCTGCTGAGTCCATTGATTATTTTGGCTTCAGTTATAAACTCATAAACGTCTTAGAAGATTTTGCACCACCTGCAATGTGGCTGTTCTTCGGAACAGACTCTTGTTTCTTTCAGCTTGACTTGGCTCGAGCTCTGTCAAGGTCTGGTTTGAAGAACAAAATTAGACTAAGGCTAATTTAGAGTACTTATCTCAATCCTGTCGAACACTTACAGAATGAGTTGGACCACCAAATTCCTCTGCGACAGAACGCTCTCCACTAAGAGCTCTCAATCAACGAAATGAGGGATGGTGGTCTGTGATGGTATTGCTCTGTTTCTGCTGAGTCCATTGATTATTTTGGCTTCAGTTATAAACTCATAAACGTCTTAGAAGATTTTGCACCACCTGCAATGTGGCTGTTCTTCGGAACAGACTCTTGTTTCTTTCAGCTTGACTTGGCTCGAGCGCTGTCAAGGTCTGGTTTGAAGAACAAAATTAGACTAAGGCTAATTTAGAGTACTTATCTCAATCCTGTCGAACACTTACAGAATGAGTTGGACCACCAAATTCCTCTGCGACAGAACGCTCTCCACTAAGAGCTCTCAATCAACGAAATGAGGGATGGTGCTCTGTGATGGTATTGCTCTGTTTCTGCTGAGTCCATTGATTATTTTGGCTTCAGTTATAAACTCATAAACGTCTTAGAAGATTTTGCACCACCTGCAATGTGGCTGTTCTTCGGAACAGACTCTTGTTTCTTTCAGCTTGACTTGGCTCGAGCTCTGTCAAGGTCTGGTTTGAAGAACAAAATTAGACTAAGGCTAATTTAGAGTACTTATCTCAATCCTGTCGAACACTTACAGAATGAGTTGGACCACCAAATTCCTCTGCGACTGAACGCTCTCCACTAAGAGCTCTCAATCAACGAAATGAGGGATGGTGCTCTGTGATGGTATTGCTCTGTTTCTGCTGAGTCCATTGATTATTTTGGCTTCAGTTATAAACTCATAAACGTCTTAGAAGATTTTGCACCACCTGCAATGTGGCTGTTCTTCGGAACAGACTCTTGTTTCTTTCAGCTTGACTTGGCTCGAGCTCTGTCAAGGTCTGGTTTGAAGAACAAAATTAGACTAAGGCTAATTTAGAGTACTTATCTCAATCCTGTCGAACACTTACAGAATGAGTTGGACCACCAAATTCCTCTGCGACAGAACGCTCTCCACTAAGAGCTCTCAATCAACGAAATGAGGGATGGTGGTCTGTGATGGTATTGCTCTGTTTCTGCTGAGTCCATTGATTATTTTGGCTTCAGTTATAAACTCATAAACGTCTTAGAAGATTTTGCACCACCTGCAATGTGGCTGTTCTTCGGAACAGACTCTTGTTTCTTTCAGCTTGACTTGGCTCGAGCGCTGTCAAGGTCTGGTTTGAAGAACAAAATTAGACTAAGGCTAATTTAGAGTACTTATCTCAATCCTGTCGAACACTTACAGAATGAGTTGGACCACCAAATTCCTCTGCGACAGAACGCTCTCCACTAAGAGCTCTCAATCAACGAAATGAGGGATGGTGCTCTGTGATGGTATTGCTCTGTTTCTGCTGAGTCCATTGATTATTTTGGCTTCAGTTATAAACTCATAAACGTCTTAGAAGATTTTGCACCACCTGCAATGTGGCTGTTCTTCGGAACAGACTCTTGTTTCTTTCAGCTTGACTTGGCTCGAGCTCTGTCAAGGTCTGGTTTGAAGAACAAAATTAGACTAAGGCTAATTTAGAGTACTTATCTCAATCCTGTCGAACACTTACAGAATGAGTTGGACCACCAAATTCCTCTGCGACAGAACGCTCTCCACTAAGAGCTCTCAATCAACGAAATGAGGGATGGAAACAAATCCCAACGTATAAATAAATAAACAAATAAATAAATAAATAAATATATATATATATATATATATATATATATATATATATATATATATAAGAGAGGGGTGAAAAGAGATTAGAGAGTTATGTTGTAATATTCTACAGGTTTAATTTTATATTTAGTAGTTTTTAACACTGCTCATTGATTAAATTTTATTTGCATTGCAATATCCAGGTTACTACTTCTCATAGACTTCAAAGCAACGTATTAGAAAACTTTACGTGTACATTAAACGCTCAGTCGTTATCTAATTCCTTCCTGATACCCCCTTCTTTGTTTTCTGATCCGTTATTTTTCACTTTTAGACTCCCCTGTGCGAGAAACTAAAGAAGAAAATAGATTCAGTGTGGATGACAACCATCTAGTAATTGATGGGAGCTTATCTAAAAAACTACTGCCTCAGAATCTTTCAGGATATTATTGAATGTAGGCTCAGAAATAATGGTTCCAAGCAGGCATTTTGCTAAGAAGAGCAAAATGTCCCGCCATTTCAGATATCTTCTCAGCTTCCGTTTCTCTTTTATTTTGCTCTTTACTTAAGTTCGCCATAGGAGGTTCCGTCGGATATCATTGACAGACGAAATAAAACGAAACAAATAAATGGAAATTTTTTCAAAAGCGGGAAGGACATCCCGTTCATGCTGCTAAAGATGGAGTCACGCTTGGAGCATTTGGGAGGAGTCCCTAACTGATTTTAGCTGATTTTGAGTCTTGGAAAAAATTAGAAAACGTTGGAAACCCAACATAAGGTTTGAAATCAGATATATGGCAAATCTTTGAAAATGTCATTTTAGGTATATATACAAATAATATCATAATTTCAGGATAAATTTTTAAAGAGAAACATTGCTTTTCTTTTCATAAATGCATATTATAATAAAAGCAAATTACAATTTCCATCTCATATGAAATATGAGTTAAGAATTCTTTTTACTGAAAGTTAATGACCAGTTTAGCACACTCTTAAGATTCCATTCCCTTTCTAGTTTTATTTCGACATGGATAAAAGATGTCATTTAAAAATGCTAGGCTAACATGATAAAATAATTGCATCCCTATAAAACAAATAAACTCGTTTATTGAAATTTAAGAGCCTTTTGTACATTTTCGAGGGAAAGCCTTCAAAATTAAGAAGAGCAATACACAGCATGATTCCTATCAGCCACGTTGATCAGCTGCTCAAAGACAATTTCCGCACTCCTAGAAACGACTCACCAGCAATACTATCACTGATCTTGTCCTTTTCCCCCATCGGATAAGATGTCCAAGTGCTCCCATCGTTCTCTGAGGAAGAATTGTCTTATCTTTTTTCAAATAGTTAAGATAGAAAATGATAAGATAATCAAGAAATGCATTTGGTCGTAAACTGATGTTGGTCGATACGAAAGATAGTGGCCTAAAGATGATAGGTGGGTTGAGAATCTATGAATTCTTGCATATTGACTCATTTAAAAATTTAGTAGCAGAAAAATTAGGAACGCTTATCTAAGAGGAGCCTTAATATATGGCTATACTAGAGTAACGCTTGAAGATTAAATAATTTAGTAGCCAAAGATTTTAAAAAGTATGTTCCTTGTCTATCACGTCATTTGTGTAATAGAGTACTGAGTATAGAACAAACTTGATAAAGTGAACAAAAAAATAGAGCAGCGATACTTCGAAGTAATTAAAACTATCGTATGTATGCTGAAGTCGTCACACCCTAACTGAATGAATACACTGAATAGTAATAACATTAAATTTCTAGCAAGTTACTACATAAATGTCGGTCCATAAATATAATTAAAATGAGGATTGTTTTATTCCATGATATGCTAATCTAGAAAAAACCCAGGTATGTAAACTAACGAATTTTTATTTTCAAAGCTTTTTATGCTGTCACAATACAGATTGTTTGTAAACAATCCCTGTCTGAAGGATTCAAATTTCGAATACCTTAGTTTACTTCGAAATTGAAATTAAACATTTCTCTCTGTGTACCTATTTCACTTAAGTGGAAAATAATGAATTACGTGTGTTTTCTTCAAACGATATTAAGTCAATAGGATTTACGAAAGACAAATTTACTTTTATTTCCTCCCAGAAGTCATTATTATTTTTCCATCGGTTCACCGTACATCTGACCGCTCATATGATGTGCATACTCGAATCGTCACGGATCCAAATTGAGTTCAAGGAACAGGAGATAGAATTATTCCCGAATTGGACTTGGTCAAGTTGGTTGATAATCAAACGGCTTGAGCTGTCCAATTAAATGGTAGGCTGCTACTGTGGTTTAAAGTTACAGCTCTCAATTGATTTTAGTTTTACTTTGAGCCTTGTTTGTTCATTATGAAATCTTGGACGTCACTTCCCACACTTCATTTTTTATATCATTGTTCTCACCACATTTTAACAGGAATTTTGAAAATCTAGACAATAAACTACTTTCTTTGAGGTTTGGAAGGTTAGTTAACAAAAAATTAATGATCTTCTTTGATTTTTTTACATTTCCTCCAGATTTCTCTCTTTCATAATTTTAATTTTGCTTTTCTATATTGGAAAATACTAAATAATTGAATGAAAAAAATAGAATAAGTCAAGTTGACCCGTCATAGTCATATGTGGTAATATTAGTAGGGAGAACCATAACTCAATGCAGTTCGATCTTAAAAACCGCAAAAGCCTTTTATGTGTTAAACGTACTATGTAATTTTCTGTGTGATATAAAAAATAAATTCTCACCTAACTTTTCCTTAGAAAATACAAATTTCCCCCCTTTTCTATTTATTTTCAAAAATAAGGTGACTATTCTCCGTTTTGAGTCTCTACTCGACAATCGAGACTAGGTACAAAAGAGGAGGATTATCCTTCATGCATTTCGAGATTAAGAGTAGGCTTTGCTCTCTATTAGAGGCAATTACGTGAGTCATGAGAGCTGTTCTTTATTATGTCTTTGATTAGTTCCTGCTTCGTCAGCGTATGGGAGTCATTGAATTCTTCTTCTTCAGATATCTCCTCCAAGTTCTCCGCCCTCGTATTTTTCTGCAGTAAAGTGCGTATATCCCTCGCCTACATAACCCTGGGCAGTAATATAACCTGTCAAGCTACTTCATATGTGACAGATCAAATTCTTTTCTGCTTACGAACAGCGAGGATTTGATTTGCTGCATGCTCAATTATCGCCAGTTTTGCTAGGATACATTTTAGTATTTTTTTACTTAACTTCCTTTGTTTCGCATTTTAATAGTTACGAAGAAAATCACTTGCAAATGTCGATTTCTGCGATTATTTATTTATTTTTATGATTTCATCTGGATTTTTGTACTTTGATTTAAAAATACGAAATAAATGCAGAATCATAAAGATAAAATGAATGACAATAAAGATAGAAAATATGGGTCGGTTCTTCAATAACGTAAATAAAATTAATGTAATTTTCAGGTACGGAAGGATTCACTTGAACTCGCCTCAAAGGCTCTCAAAGCAATGATAATTGATGAGTTCCATTTATCACTGGCAAAAAATCGTCGATCTCCGTTGATGCGTATCAGATGATAGCGGTACGTTTGCCAAGAAATAGGAAAGCGAGAAAAATGCTTCACTTTCACATTCAAAGAGTCAAGATCGGAAAAATGTTATGCTTATAAAAGTGTCAATTTCCCGTTTATTCCCAACCTTCCTTTACAACTCACGTCGGATTTGAAATTAGCGAATAATTATTGTAAAAGATATTAATTTCCATTTTATTACTTTAATGTTTGATAAAAAAATAAACTATCGCAGAATATTTGGCCTTAATGTGTGACGTAAGTAAACTGCTTATTACCAAGGTATTTCAATTTGACCCAAAGAAAGAGAAAGCAAAATCTGCTCAAGCTCGATATTCTTTTCAGTTGCAACTTACTAAAGCAAAAAAATAAATAAGCATTTTTTGAGCCAGAAATACTACATTTGAATCTCATACTTGTAAACGAATCGATAAAACATAATTTAATTAAAACGCTTAATTACATAGCCGTACATAAACGCACATATACACATCACCCTCTCTATTAAAAATGCAGAGTTCTCAGTCTATTTTATTTCTTAAAACGAATCAATATTTTTTGCCCTCGTTAAAAAAAATAAGACTTTTTGCTTCGAGGCACTTTTTCCTATCAGAAGTTCTCCGATAAACGCGATTCCACTGCATAATTTTACTAATTAGCGCCTTTTATTTTATTGAATTTGCTTTAGTCGAGTATCTGAGGCGAAAAGCGCATTATCGATTGGCAAATTTTTATAATAATTTTAATTCATTTTTCTTTACGATTAATCTGACCTTATTCCGATTTTATTCTGATAATTTTTCACGAATCATTTACAATAGCATAAATGCTAACGATCTAAAGGCGAAGGATTAGGAGGGGGAAAAAAAGAGGGAAAAAGAAAGGCAAAAAAATCCCTTTGCATGTAAACTCCTAGACCCCACGCACTACTTCGCAATCAACGGAAGTTGTCGCTAAAATACATCAAACGAGTCTCCCCATCCACAATACTACCTCGCTCTCTCTTTCAGCGCTTCATTTTTTCCCCTCTTTCTTATTATTTTTTTCTCTGTCGATGACTGCCATTAGAAGGCAAGGAGGGAGGCCGACAAGAAAAAGGAAAAGGCATTACTTCGACTGAATGATGAGCCTTTTTTTATCTGCTGCGTCGAATATATCTTCCAATGCATTATTTCTCTAAATACCTAAAGGGAGTTCGGAGGAGAATCTCGCCTCAATAATAGGATACTTGTCTTCGAAAATAAAATATTTTCCTTTTTGCCTCTCGTGTTTTAATGCTTGTTGAAGAAGAAGATCGATTTCATATAGTTAGGTTATTGTTTCAGCAATACTTCTTATTGCAGATTGTCCCCTTTCTTATTAAGTAGCAAAATTCAACGCTTGCTTTCAAATTGCTTATGTCAAGGGCGCATGCTGCTTTCTGCGGAATGTTGTTTTTCAAAATTATCGTGAATATTTTTTCCCCTTCATAATTCCGCCAAACTACTGATTAACGACTATCCAAAAGCATAGAATTTCAAAATTAAGGGTTTCTCCCATCGCCTGGATTGTTCAGTTTGTAATGTCGGTCTAGAGATTAGATGACTCAGGTTCAAAATTTTAGATGGTTATCAATATAATTAGAGAAAGTCGTGAATTCGGTTTAAACAAATATATTTAGCGATAACAGCTAAACTTTAAGCAACATTAATAGTAGAATTCATAGAATGGAATTTTATTGCTTATTACGCCTCTAGGGGAGATAGTTTGAGATAAACATAATTTAAAGGCACTAATTAGTAAAGCTGTGCAGGGGAATTGCGTTTATCGGTGAACTTCTGACAGGAAAACGTGTCTAGAAGCAAAAAATCTTATTTTTTTATTGATTATTCAACTGTATGATTCAAATGTATGATTCAATTGAAGCCGAGCTTTGTGTCATCCTCTGTATCTACAATTGAAGCTGATACAGAAAAACTACGTGGCTTATATGATTCATTACATAGCTGTTTACTTCCACATTTTTGCTATACATACGCACACTACTGATGAATGCATACATATTCAGTTATCTGTACTAACTTACGTACACGTGAGTCGCCATCTGGTCTTACATACTTTGACAGACATCCAAAATAGACGCATTCCCCTATGTAGCTGATTCTATTATCAAGGTCACTCTGTGAAGCCCTCAATTTCCTAAGGCAAGCTAACTCATGCTAATGAACGTTTATCTCAAACTAGTATGATGCACTGAAAGTAACACACCTATGCACACTTTCAAAGAACGAGTTACTAAACGACTTACTAAAAAAAAGACGACTTACTAAAAAAAATTACGACTTACCAAAGAACGACTTACTAAAAAAAATAAGTACATCTTTGTAAGGGGAAATGAGGAGGGCGGGGATTACGCTTTCCAGGAGTGATGCAAGGGGAGTCAGACCCCCAGGAACTTGTAGAAAAAGGCAGCAAATTTTCTAACTTTGCACCTCACTTCCATTCAAGTTTGTAACACTGAGTTGGGGAAAACCAGCACTTCCCTGATGTTTATATTCTCATCAATATAACAGTCCTCGAGGCAGGGAAGGTGAATGGAATATTTTCCGTTAGAAAGCGAACTCCAGTAACGTTTATTAATGCAGGCTTTTTCAATAAAAAAACAAATTAACGTACCAAATTTACCACTGAATACCATCTGCGGGAAGATATTTTTAAAAAGAATAAGATGTTTTTCGCTGTACCTGAATTTTTTTCTTTTTATGATTATACTCTAATTTTTTTAGGGAACGCCCTTTGCATGTATCTATCTATCTATCTATCTATCTATCTATCTATCTATATATATATATATATATATATATATATATATATATATGTGTGTGTGTGTGTGTGTGTGTGTGTGTGTGTGGGTTTGTGATAATAATCACAATGAGGAAATTAACACACGAGAATTGATGCGTACAACTAACTTATTGGAGATGCAGTTGGACGAAGTGTTCATGAATTTTTTTATTATTATGATTTTACTCTATCTTTTTTATGGAACGCCCTTTGTGTGTGTATATATATATATATATATATATATAGAAAGAGAGAGAGAGAGAGAGAGATAAAACTGATCCCACAGAATTTCTAGTAAGTTCAAGACTATGGAGTAGAACTACTATGTTCACTAGTATGCGATAGAAGCAAAGCACTCCACCTGTCATTCGTTCTTTTAATATATTTTAATGTATTCCCCCAGGCAGTTTAGCCAACATCCGTCGTGTGAGGAGTATATTGTTAGAGCAATGTCTTTTGTATGCTTCTTGGAATGGTATTTATGAAATGTACAAAGTCTGTCGAAAGAAAATATCGAGTTACCCGTAATATGCTGTTTGATTCCGACGAACGTGAGATATTAGAGCTGAAAGATGTCAAAACATTGCATACATGTATAATTATCGAACTAACAGAGGTTTCAATTTATCTGTATTCGTCCTTACGGTTTGCGTGACGTTTTAACACACGGTGCGTGCATCGCGTGTAGGTCAGTCCTTGTCTCTCGCTATGCAATTATTAATGCATGTTTTGAGATTTGAGTCATGCGTGGAGAGGAATTCGAGAAAGCAAGTCATTCAATAACGAGAGTCAGTATACGTTTGGAATATTTAAAGATATTTATTGTCTTGGAAATGTAAAAGGTATTCGCACCCAGGGTAGTATACCTCTGGTGACATTTTGAAGTTTCATAAGAAGTTCATAAACACTAAAGGGAATGTTGCGATTAAAGGAAAAACAGATAATTAGACCTTTTTTTCCTCTTCATTTATACACCTATGAAAATACGACTTAAGCGGACAGTGGACCTTCAAACCTAACTTTTTTTGATTTGAATGGATTTGCTTGAAATTTGAATCTGTGATTGGAACCATAGATATGTAAAATTGGTTAAAATTTAAAGATAAAAATATTAATAATTTATGAATTGTGAATTATTAATCATATCAAAAATTGACTTAATTAAAAATGTTCCAGGCGTATTTCTTTTGCATATAATATGGTAATTTTTATTTACAGGATACCTTATAGAACTAACAGTGAAACTTTCTGCTTATTTTAAGCATTCATTAAAAATATAAAGAGAAAAAAATTATGATAGTGAAAACACCCTTTTTGTTACACAAAATAACTACAAATCATCTTTTAAAGTACAAAATTTAGAAATTCTGGGCTACGAAGCATAATTTTTTTTCAATAAGATTTATTTGATATACAGTAAAGTATATAAAACTTAAATTTCAAAGCAATACGATAATTCTAAATGCACCTGGAGCAGTTTGAATATTCGTATGACATAAAAATTTTTATTTTGAGAAAAACACATTTAAAGTTATTGCTATTAGTAACCACATAATATCTAAATTAAATACAAATGCCTATAACTAGGAAAGTAATCACAGAAATTATAAATTCTTTTTGCAACACATTAATACTCGTCCGTAGTTTCACAATTCATTAAAATAAAAAAAAAATCGAGTTTTGGGACAAATTTCACAATTTTGAAAGTCCACTGTCCCCTTTAAAAAAAAAAGGTTCTTTGTCCATTTGAGACCCACTGCTAGAGCGCGCGTGTGAGTACACGTCTATGTATAACAAATAGAATAAAATTTTATCGACTCTTTTACAAAACTAGAGCGCGAATGATGACTAAACTGAAAACTGAAACCGAGCGCTGTAGCCACAATCTAAACAGGTGCAATGAAAAACTACGATGCCTATCTGATTTATATCGTTAGGTATACATAAAATAAAGTATTTTTTCACCCTTTTGACTTTTTGTTAATCATGGAAAATCTAATTTTTACTCCACAGAAAACTTATCGAAACATTTATCTTATGTTATATCCAGAGTTACTGGACTATGTGTGACTTGAAATTTCTTCCATCATATGAAGGAGAAATGCCAGTGAACACTGGCCATAAACACAAATGCAAGCTACAAATTTGTGGTATTCAACGCTAAAGGACGAGATAACTGAAACAGAGATGGAACACGAATCTTTTAAGACTAGAAGGTAACCCGTCATTTTGACGTCATAATACTAATAATGACGTCACAATGGAAAAAGTATATGAAAGTTAAAAAATATCCCGAATTATCTAACAATATTGCATTTAATCCACACCTTGTAAAAGCAAACCCTTTCATTATTTTTATTTATTTAGTTTTTCATGTGATTGGAGTAGTAGACTGCCATCCACTTTTTTTACAGCTCACTACGCGATATGAATACTTGAGCTACTTGATTAATTCACATTCAAGTTTGTTTACTTTCAGAATTCATCGCAAAAGTAAACAGATTTTTAAAAACTGTTAAATATACAGCTAAAAGCATCCAGTTTTTTTTAGTTCTGAATGTTTTATAGAAAAATAGGCTGAACAAACGTGATTTGACGGAGAAGATATTAGTTTTTAGGTAAGAAAAAATTCTGATCCACATCTGAAATTGAAATTAGGCCTAATCGGCCGTTTGTTTACTGAGGGCTTCAATTGAAAGATGAGTACAGCCCGGAAGTGTTATACAGAGACAATGGCTATTATATATATAATTTTGTTTCACCTCTGCATATAATTTTTGTAGAAGCGGAATGGTATAATTCCCCACGGTGTGTGGCCAATAACGAATCTATTGTAAAGGCTGCAGAGGCAGGGGTAAATAGAGGCTTGTAAACCAGGAGGTAATAGAAGAATAGCTGTCGGTGTGGTCAGTGATAGCGATCTAAAGTCTATAAATATTGCAAGATGGTGGTCGGTATTTTATGGCCCATAGTAAAACCTTCAGATGATAAGAGTCAAAGTGGTATTGCAATTGCAAAAGGTGGGGAGGTACTTCGTAGACTACGGACAGGGGTAGTATAATAAGGAACCAATTCGGGCAGGAACTACTGAGAGAAAAACAGCCCACTGCCCAATGAAAAAGAGGGGCGGGCCAGAACGGCCCCCTGCAAACGGACAACACCCTCTCCAAGTACGAGAGGAATAGGAGAGGAGGTCCAGATTTATCTCAGACTTTTTTCTTAGGGCTCAGATGATAGAGAGTCTCGACTGCCTCAGAGTCTAGGAGAAGTGCCAGTAACCCGCCAAGATGATCCTGTATATGACATGATTTTGGTTCCCTGTCGTCGATGTCATCTTTCATCGCTGCATACTTCAGCTGTAGTAAGTGCCTCCCCATAGACTCTAAAAATCATTACTTTGACCTTATAGTTTTCCTCTGCTTCTGAGTTCTCGTATGTGAAATGTTAATATGAAAGAGAATATTGTGCTAGTAGCAATTACATTTGAATTGAATTTTGGGAATTATTAAATAAATGTATGTTAAAGGCCAATGATATGTCTTCCTTGCTTGCTCCAACACACGCATGCATCCATTGTTTTAAGGTTAAAAATTGCCTACAATTTCCATTTGTATTTTTTTAACGATGGATTTTATAGAGATTCTCTAAAACGGATGTTACTTGTCTCGTATGTTACTATGCGAAAACTTTTGGTCAATTCGAATCCGAACGCGTAAGAGAACGCGATATCACACTCCCTTCCTCTCTATAAAAAATTAAGTTTTACAAGAAAAATTAAGTAGGGAAATATAGATTAAATTATATCGAAAGAAAAACGGGGTGGAGTTAAGTTCAAGGCAATCATTGGTTTCGGAGCACCTAGGATGGGTTTAAGCACGTACTCCCTTTTTATTGATTCAAATCGATCAACCACAACTGAAGATATTAGAATAATAAAAAATAAAGCCCGAAACGGAAATTTTGAAATAGACCAGCGTTGCCCCGAGCATCTCAGAGAAAAGTCCTAGCTAAATCCCGAAAGAGTTTTTAGCCTTCTATTTGAATTTGTAACAGGCAGGAAATTTTGAAAACATTTAAAAATAAGGGTCACAGTTAAGAAAAAGTTGATGGTACCGGTCAGAGGTGGGGATAAAATTCATATCTGGCTCTGAGGTCTTATACCGGAGCCAGTCCAGTCCCCTAAAGCTCACGGGTAATTTCGTCCCCTTCATCTCCCGGTTACAAACAAAAACAAAAAAAAAGGATTTTTTAAAATTTGCAGTGTAGAAACCTGTGGACAAAGTCCTTAGGTTTACAGAAAAAGGAGAAATTACAAAACTGCAAAGGAAAACAAAATGGAAAATACATAAACAAAAAAGCAACTAAGACAAAATTCTCAGGCGATCACCGGCCTTCCAATAACGTCTGTACAGAGAATGCCCAGTTAAGGCAGAGCAGGACATGATATGCTTACCTTTCATGTTGTTGGAATTGCAAAGAGGGCATGCAGGGCTAGAAAAAAATCCCATTTTATTTAAATGCATACCCAGACAGTCGTGTTCAGTTGCAATCCTGAAAGCAGTCACTGCAAATTCACGTGGGACATCGAGAAGTCCATTCAGGTTCTTGCTCCAGCCTTTATTTTGAATACGGATTTGGAGGTCAGAAATAAAAGAATCCTTTATTTTCTGCTTCATAATCTTACATGCAGTTTTATATGGAATTTTACTGGGAGCACAGAGGGATATTGAGGTTCCTTTTTTGCTAACAAATCTGCTGCCTCATTTCCTAGTATGCCAAATGTAAAAGATTTGAACTGAAGGGCAAAACTAATCGTAATACGACTGCTGTAAAATCAGTAATGGTCTCAAGCTTTCAGGATCTACAAGTCCCGTTTCTAAGAGTTTCCTTTACTGTCTGATCTCGACAGTTGTTATTGATTCACAATAAAGTAATAAAATGCAAGTACGTTGAAGAATACGAAAGATAAATGCAGTTAAAGACTGTTAATACTTGAAACCTTAACAATCATGGGATCAAAAAACGGATTGAGGAAAGCAAATATCAGCTGCTTATTGTGCGTGTAAAGAGCTTACAAAAAGTTCTACTCTCGCTTTAATTTACCATTTCGATGGAAATATAGGAAAACTTATTTTCCACATCATGGAATGCTCTAAAGAGGGATCACCGAATTGATACAATCTATGCTTGCATCAATAACGGTGAGAAAGTAACGAAAGGCTCACTTTCTGCGGCATACTCTCGTTAGAATGGGACAGTTTCAACTACACATGATACACTTACAAAACTTGTTTATGCATCATTTCACGGGTAACCTATACTCGATTGTTTATTCTTTAGAATAATCGCGCGGTTTGAAAGAAAAAGGCTGTTAGACAACTCAGTCAATAAGGTTACTCTCACAAGAGCACTAAAGTGTAGAAATGGACCCCCAATAGTCTATTCTATTGGTTAAGGAAAGGAAACTTTAGATAGCGGAAATTATACAGCAGTCTTTACAAAGGAATTTTGCTGATATACGAAACAAAAGTTTAACATTTTCTAAATGCGTTGGATAGTGTTTTCCTAATATGAAGCTGTAATTTACATGTCCATATAAATAGCAGTAATTAATTCTTAAGCAAAATAACTTGGAGATTTTAAGTTTTCTAAATAGTCTCTAAATTCGCATTTTTCAAATTTTGAATTATTATTTTGTTAGAGGTTTAAAAATTTTAGAATAAATCTGTCAGTAATTTGACATTACTTTTGCTTAAAGTATGTATTTAAGGCGAATCCGTTAACAACGAAGGAGGGCGTGTACATCTCTACTTATAACTGGGAGCCATGATCTGTATGAAGATAGTGGCAGTAAGGCGTAAATTAGTCTTTTAGTATTAGTGGATTTGAATAATTCAATGGATTTGACTAGTGGATTTGAATAATCCAATTAGTGAATTTGAATATATTCAAATCAACTAATAATAGTGGATTTGAATAATTCAATGTTTTTCATATATCTGTTAGAAATTTCTTGTTTTTATGTTCAGAGAAGAGTCATCCAAGAATTTAGCTTCGTTAAATTGTGTAATAATTTGTCAATAGGTCGATGCAAAATCTCAGTATGTTTAAGACTGGAAAAGAAGTTCTTGACTATATGTTAGGAGACTGTAGGGATATTGGAAACGATAGGCGTAATAATTAGGGGGGGGGGGGGAAAGGCATCAGTCACATTTATAGATTGGCTGAAATTGGCGGGACGAAGCTAAGTTTATTCGCTGATGCGGATGAAATCAAAATAAGGCAAAGTCAGTGTTGTACTTGAATAAAAATAATTGAAGTATTGTACACATAACACTAGTTTCTAAGGATTTCAATGAAACTAACATTTAATTTAGTTTCAGAGCAGTGGCACCCAATTTCTTTTAATCGCGGTTTCTTTTTCTCCCAGATAAACATTTTGTAATCCTGACAGATTTTACTGATTATAAACAAAACAATAAATCCAAAATAATCAAATGAAAGCTTAAAAAATTTCATTAGGAAAAACTATGTTTTATTAATCAGTGGGATGCATAAACTTTTATTATTAATTAATAAGGAGTTTATGTTTCACAAAGATATTGAATTGTTATTGCTAATCAATGTGAAGCATAAAATTTTACGTTTCTCTCAGAATTACTTTTAAAATTTGGTTGAATCGTGAACAGATTATTCTAATATCAGAACCATCAATTAGAGCTCAAATACTAACATTTCAGTGGAATCCCAAATTTTATAGGGGAACTCTAGGACTCCACAGAACACGTAGAGAACACCTTTATAAAGATACGATATTTCAATTACAGGTAACCCTCCTATAACACGGTAGATAGGTTCCTAGAAAATGCCGTGTTGTGTGAAACCGTATTATATAAGATCCAGAGACAGTTCAAAAAAGGGGGTTACGTTCTGAAAACTTATTAAAAACAAATACTTTTTTTGAAATTCCATATAAGCAACTTAATTTTTATAAAAATATAATTGTATGTATAACACAAAACGAAAAGAAACAAAAAATATTTTCATTTAATGCGACTTTAATTTAATAAATTTCTTCCTCATCACTGCGCAGTACAATCAAACGAGAACTTTTTTCGATTGAAATATATCACCTTCAGTTTCGGAACCTTTTTCTTCATTTAGATTTTTTGCACCTTCTATCCTCTTTAAAAAATTTGTAATTTTGGTTTGTTAGCTGGTTCTTACAAGGTCATTGTAGATTCACGGTATGGAGATAGACAATTTTGCAGCTCCCTTTTGAATTTTCGGCTTCTTTCAGCGGAAGGGTCTGCTTTAAGGAAAAATAATTCAAGATTTTCAGCTAAGCTTAAGCCTTCTTGTAATTTTATAGAGTTATAAATGAATAAATTATAATTTGTTTATGCATTTTCGTGTAAAGCCACTATAGTTCATTATTCCTTCCCGTCAATATTTTAAGGTAATTTAGTTTTTAAATGTGATAAACAAAAATCATGTTATCTAGTGCTATTGAAGTACAGTGTTCTACAAAGGTTTTCGCAATTTTTTTTTTATCGTGTTAGAGCGAAACCGTGTTGCAGGTTGTAGTGTTACACGAGGGTTCCCGCAATTTATCTTATCGTGTTAGAGCGAAACCGTGTCGTAAGATGCTGTGCTGTAGGACGGTTACCTGTACGTATTAATATTCATTCAAACTTTTGTGCTGTGTTATTTCATGTTTGTTCATAACTACTGATATAATTCTTAACTGTAAACGATAAAATATTCTTTTTGACAATAACCAGAAGGAAGGGACAGTTGTAGGCTGAATTTTTTGTAAATTCTCAATATCCAACTGACAGAAAATGGACAGGAAATACATATACCAGTTCTGATATCAGAAAACTAACTGCGTTTGACTGCAAAGGAAAAATTTGAAAGAATTTGCCTCGAAGTTTTCCGTTTATGAGTCAGATCCTGATTACAACAATTGTGTGGATAAAATTACAACTGCATTCAAGGAACTTGATTGCAGCATAGGAATAAAAATTTATGCTTTACACTTACCAGAAAATTGAGTCTTAAATACAAAGCGGAAGGTTAAATGGAGACGTTATCTTAAAATTGAGGAAAGTTGGCTAATCATCATTCTGCTCTTTGGCTATTCTTATATATACTCTATTAAAAAATAAATAAATAAAAATTGATACACCAAGAAGGAGTTGTCTGATTGTATTTGAAATTACGTAAGCAAAAATGATTCAACAGAACATGCATATGATTAAAATTTTATGGCCAACAAACGAATAGCGGGAGGGGGTGTCACTGTATCTCTGGAACCAAAAGGCCTAGGCAGATGAAATTTTGAATGGTGGTTCCTCTTAAATCCTAGGTGCACACCAAGCGGTTTAAAAAATACTTATTTCAAGGGGTTTAATCCCCATCCCTGCGAAAATACACACTATTTCTGCAATCATAAGTCCTAGGAAGCTGATATTTTGCATGGTGGTAAATGGTAATTTGTAACAGCACTTAGGGCCTCTAAGGCCCTAATAATAACTATGTGCTTACAAAGCTAAGTGCTTACAAAAAAATCTTTTTGAAAAATTCAAACTTTAAGGGAGTTAAAAAGAGCTTCACCCCCTAAAATAATAATAAATAAATAAAACAATGACTGACTGATCACTCTATCTGTAACCAGAAGACCTACGAGGTTGAAATTATGCCTTGAGGATGCTCTAATGCTCCAAGTGCTCACTAAAGAAGATTTTTCAAAAAATCTACCTTTACGCGTGTTAAAACAGTGGCTTTAATCCCCCCCCCCCCCAAAAAAAAAAAAACTATAACCCAATATTAACGTCGGATCACGGTCGTTAAATTATACGGTGGATACCTCTGAATAATTACAACACTTCACGGCTAAACTTAATTTGAACTTTATTAACCAAATTACATAACTGATGGTAGTAATGTATTCCGTCGTGAAGCACGGGTATTTATGTAGTCTATATATGAGGCGTTGAAAGGCAAAGTGGTGTAAATCACATTTTCAACTTTTTTCATTTGGGGCCAAATATGTAATCTCCGTGTTCAATTTATGGTGAAATTGTAAATAGTTATTATTTGCAATATTGTAATAATTGTTATGAATTTTAATTCGTTCAATTTATGGTGGAATTTTTTGTAGTTTTGGCAGTTAAACTCTTTTGACTTACACCACTTGACTTACTGACTTACACCACTTTGCCTTTCACCGCCTCATATATAAAACAGTTCCGTAACTGACTGGCTGACTGACTGATTGACTGACTGACAGACAACGCACAGACCAAACCGCTGGACCTAAAGGACTCAAATTTTGCATGGCGATTTTTCTTATAGTGTAGTGGTGCACTAAGAAAGATTTTTGAAAAAATCTTCTTAGATTTTTTAAAATTAAATTTTTAAGCTGTTTTTGTAACATTCTTTAATGTTTGCATTCAAAATAATAATTTGAGGGTTATAAAATTTATATCACGAGAAAGATCCTAGAAATTCCTTTAAAATGAAATCTTTTTGAATCTTTACTTCCCTTTTTAATTCTTGGTGAATTTTTAAAGATTATTTTTTAGAATTTAATTTATTAAAGGCTGATAACGTGGTTTCTTTTCCTTTTGTGATACTTGACGATAAATTAATTTTGCGTCACGTGCATAACAGTGAAATATATTGACAAAATAATATTAAAATTCGGTAAAAGATAAAATTTAACCACTAGACTTATTGAGATGGAAATTTTTAACGTAGGATTACGTTCCCCAATAACGGTTCTTCGGAGAAAAAAAAATTGCCTTGCGTCGCGAGTTATAATTTTGGCAGCTCGCCAAACTCAGTAGCAGTAAACAGATAAACAAAAAAGTTCCCAAAATACGTTAATAACCCGCGTAGTTTCGTTAGAGGAGTCTACCTGAAATATTTAAAAAAAATTTAATTCAAATTAGTATGTTTTATGGATATTAAACATACAAACTAATTGCATATATTAACCGTTGTATTTAATTTGAATTATTTTCTTCTACATTATTTTGGTCTATAAAAATATCCCTTACTATTTTATATATATATATATATATATATATATATATATATATATATATATATTTTTTTATTTATTTATATATATATATATATATATATATATTTATATATATATATATATATATATATATATATATATATATATATATATTTATTTTGGAATTAATTGCATACATTCACCATTGTATTTTTTTATAAATATATATATATATATATATATATATATATATATATATATATATATATATTGTTTTTTATGACATTAATTGCATGCATTGACCGTTGTATTTAATTTGAATGTACTCCGTAGCGAAGCACGGGTATTCAGCTAGTATATATATATATTTAGATGCTCAAGTGAGATATTCAAGAAGATTAAACCTGAAAGCATAGTATAAGATAAAATTTAACAACATTAAGGAAACAATTAGAATGATTTCAATATTTTTACAAAACAATCAGAAATATATGAAAAATTTTAATCTACAATATTTTATGCCGATTTTATTTCCTTTCTGTTAAAGATTTGGTAGTGAGACTGAAAATATATATTCAAACAAAATTCATCACTGTATAAAAGTTTTGGCCCTTAAAATTAAGCGCTTATAATGGTTATTAAATGGTTGAGGAATGCAGAAGCAGTTTACGACATTAAAGTTGAATGTTTTCTGGTTGTTATATACAACATGTATAGTATTATTAAAGTTTGAAAGTGAAAATAAATATTTTTATTTTGATAAAATAGCTGCAAAATTATAAACAAAATTTATTCTTTGGCAAATATTTCGTTTGTGATTAAGCTGCGATCAGTGACCCAAAATTATGCAAGCTGAATTTTTTGGGGTAAATATACTATCTCAAAGTTGAAATTTCCATACTACTGCAAATTATTACAAAACGCATCTCTAAAGAAGGAATGATAATACAATTAAGTACTGCAAAATATTATTTTGGACTCCCCTCTGTATAAAAAAGGAATCATTATTATATTTCATAGCCTCTCGTGCTTGAAAGGAATTTCTAATCCCTTTTAAACATTATTTTGGTAATTGTATTCTTGTGTATCAGTAGAACTAAGGTATTCGGTTTGGTTGACTTTTTGATCGATCGTATCTTGACAGTGCAAACAAACAAACCTTCTATTAAATAAAAAGAACCAACCAACCCGGAAGCAATGTCCGAGAATAAGGTTCTGTTTCTTTCTACCTTGAAAGCGCAGCTGTTCGTGCAAAGCTGATCGACGAAGTATCAACATTATCATCGATCACCGATAGAGAAAAACGACGGAATTTCGCTCTTTTTGACAACAGAATGAAAAAGGTCAAATATATAAATGGTCACGGTTCGAGGAAGAGTTTGAAAAGTTGAATAACATCTCATGAAAAACTTGGATGCTCTGATTCTCTTGTTGGTAGACAATAAGAAGTGTGTTAAGTGGCAGCAGCAATGGAAACTTGGAGCTTTCCCTACAGTATTTGAACACTACGTTACTTTTCCTGTCATCAAAATCCGTATTTACTTTTGTAGATAGACACAGCCACCTTTAAGCCTATACTTGATTTCAAAATATTGTATAAATCCCTTAAAACCCTGTTGTAAATCCCCAATTTTATATTCAATACTTTGTTAATTTTATTGATGAGGTAGAAATAAAGACATAAATGAGGGGAACGTGTTCAAAATGATAGATATTTCTAAACTCGAATAAGTTTTAGCGAGGTTGATTAGCGAGGAGTCATATTGTCTTGCGGGACAGGAATTCCTGGATTTTGAGGTCTTATAGGCATCTAGCCAAAAAAAAGGTTCTACATGTTGAAGTTCAACGCTAATGAATTAATTTCCGAGTTAGTATTGTTGTTCCTAATGCCCCGTGGCCGAAAGTGCCAGACCAGGTCCATAGAGGCTTTGGACAGAGTAGTGTGGCACCGGTTTTATGATAGTTAAACAAGGGTCGGAGTCCGACTTGGCTAGGTAACACCACAATTTTGATCGAACACCCCCAAGGACGATTATCTGGGGGATCGTACCTAACCCACCCACTGACCTCATAGATGGACTTTCCAGTCTACAAATCCTTTCCAGTCTCCCATATCCATCATAGACACGAAGGTATTTCACGGCGCTTGTCGGGATTCGATCCGAGCAACCTAAGCACCGAAAGCCGACGCTCTACCGATAGGTTACCTTGGGCCCACTTCGAGTTAGTAATGATAGCAATTGCTTCATGTTTTTAAATAATATTGTATTATTGCCTTAATTTTCATTAAGGGGAATTTTTCTTTCTTCCCTTTACAACCAAGCCCTAGGATCTCGAAGTTACTTAATTTTGAACCTTACATCACTATCTGATTGCTTAAAATGCCGATTTCAAAATTTTTGTTTTTTCTTGGGAAAACAAAGACAGAAAATAATCAATCAAAATTGCAAAATATGTAATTAAGCATTATGGTCTTAAAATAAACCAATTGCTTCGAATAGGCCTATCATTTAATTTGTGATTTGTTGTTGTTGTTTCTAATGCCCTCTGGCCAGAAGTAATTCCAGACCAGGTCCATATAGGCTCGTGGGCTCAGTTTTCAATATTCATTGCTTCTCATTGAAAAATTTTATTTTATTTATTTTTTGAAAAAGTATTATTACAGATGGTTCAATGACATGATAGTTCCATGTGAAAGCTAAATAGATATTTATTGCTTGCTGTTTTTTGTACAGTTTGAAAGTTTAAACACCCCCCCCCCCCTCCCACACACACACACATATATATATATATATATATATATATATATATATATATATATATATATATATACATAAAATAACGCCACACCAGTTTTCATTCTATTTCAATCTACTCTTTCACGTTATATAACTAACTTCCTCCTTATTTCTATATGCGTCTGGATGTTGCCTAGGTACATGATGCCACAGGGGGTCATGTGCTAAACAGAAACCAAATTTAATGTATGCTGGTGTGAGCGTCGGTTCTGTGAAATTGAAGCAGGGACTGAGTGGACGCCATTATCCATTCTCTGTACTTAAAAATATGTAAATAACTTATCTTTTATATTTCGTACAACATGTTGAATTGTTCGATAACCATACTGAGTTTAAAATAATAAAAGGATTATTCAGTTTAATTGAATTAATTGATTTATAGTTTATGTATACGAGGCCCGACTACCAAGTTGAATGCCCGTTCGGCTGTTTTCTGGGATATCGGCGTTAAGTGTCGTCTAATCCTGTGTTTCATATATGTAAATAAATAAACAACTGTAACACACTTTTACAGTTATTAATTTCCTACAGTTATTAATTATCAGGTAATTTTAATTGAATTACACACAGACAGACACACACACACACACACACACACACACATATATATGTGTGTGTAATTCAATCAAAATTAACTTAACAACTGTAAGAAACTAATAACTGAAAAAGTGTGTTACAGTTGTTAGTCTTTTCAAATCTGCTAAAATCTTGATATATCAAAAGGTATGTTTCTGTATGAGATTATCGTAAAATAGAATCCGTGGAGAATATATGTATCCCATTAGAGGTGCAAAGTCCTAATGCCACGTGTAAACCAATTTGAAACCATTTTAAATACAGTAGATCAAAGCATATCATAAATTTACAAAGAGTGTGAAATAATAATAATTATCCTAAAAACATTTTCTATCCCACAATCAGCGGCTTTTGTTTTGCAACTTTGTCTTGCTGTTATTTTTTTTTAATTTCATGGTGGTTCTGATTAATCCTCATTTTTTCACTTCTTAATATATATGCTTAATTAAACAGCAATCGACCTAATGTCATATTTCATTGAAATATCTATTTGATTGATATATGCTAAACTGAAATTGCACCGGTAACTTCTTTAATAGCTTTTGCAAGTATGAAATTTATGTATGAACATTTTTTGAACACTCTCATGCACTCTAACTGTAGCATTCCACCATCTTAGTTTCTCTGTTACTGAAAGTATCTTGACAATTTTCCTCAGTTAAGTTGTTGCTGGATTTTAAATCCTCCTGATTTCTCTCTCTTGCGACCTCTGGCCAGACGATGACAGAATGGGTAATCAGTACCAAAGTCCCACTATTGTCATGGATGTTTGTAGTTGTTCGGAATCGGCTTTAAGCTGTAGGTCCCAGTCTAATGATCCCTCGTGTAGCAAAAAAATTAGCGCAGCGCTCCAAACCAAACCTCTCTTGCGATCTTAGTCTTTTGGGCTAGGATATTGCTTTTTCTATTGTGATTAGTGCCCTCTTATCATTAATAATCATGATTAAGTCTGTTTATCATTAATATAAGACCTATCGAAAACTTATAAGACCTATCGAAAACATTTTGGTCGATTATTATCTCGGGCGCTACTTGAAGGTACAATAATCTTAATTTTAGACTTATTAATCTTATATATACAGCAGAAGCGGGAAATGGGTCGTGTGTGTATGTGTGTGAGAGTCACAACAACTCAAGAACTGTGAGCTCTACCTTGATGAGATTTACACGGTTTAATGTGCTTGGAAAATCAGGATGAATGTGACTATTTTCATCCCGGTACGACGTTCCATTCCCGAATGATGTTAGAACAAGTTTGCGCGGTATCAACGGATATTTTTGTTCAAAGCCATTGTAACATTTCATTGTTGCCAATTAAATTATAACATTGCGTAAAAATATATAGACATGAATTAAAATCGTGATTTATTTATATATTGGCAGATTTATTCATATAGAAAAAATATAAACACATATTTCATGCTCGGAATTCTTTCTCAAAACTAAATCATCTGCTACGTTTCAATGCCACTTTCAGACTTTCTTAATTAGAATATACATGTATTTCATGATTTTAATTCCTTCTCAAAACTAAATCGTCTGCTATGGATTGAGAACACATTCATTGAAAATGAATGACTTTCCATTTTTATATTTTCATTTTTAAAAAGAAATATTCCGGCGCTGCCACGTATATGAACTACATGTTTATGTAGTATATACGTTTATATCCCACGTATATGTTTTTCGCATGGTCAGCTATATGTGGGAATGTCTAGAGCAAGGAATCAATCAGAATTATACATTGTCGCAGATGATAAAAAAGAAACAATAAATGTTGTGTACTGGAAAGTATTAAAATAACAACAAATTAGTTAATAAAGGAATTTTTTATTACTGAAAAAATGAAATTAATTTGTTTAAGAGTTGTTATAACTTTAGAACATCATAACATGAGGCTAATCATTGAAAAAAATAATAACAGAAACTGAATTCCGAGCGAAGCCGATTAATAAATCTAGTATTATCAAGTCTTACATTAGGTTTTAAATTTCGGCCTTTTTCTTTCTCATTTTTTCTAGAACTGTGCAACTTTTGAAAATAAGTTTATATAGGCCAGATCTATATAGGCTTTGCGGGATGAGTAGTGCTGCTCCGGTTTATAATAGCAGCACAAGGGTTGGAGTCCGACTTGGCTAGGTGCCACCACAATTTGGACCGAGCAACCCCGGGGGCGACATCTGGTGAGATTGTACCTTTCCCCCCTACTGACATCACAGAAGAACTTTCCGGTCTACGGACTGAACGTGTCCATGTCCGGCCTGGACACGAAGATATTTAATGACGCTGGCCGGGATTTGATCCGGGCACCCTCAGTACCGAAAGCCAACGAGTTACCACTAGGCTATCTCGGGCCCTCGAAAATTATAAAATATATAATGCATAAATTCATTTGAAGGCTGTATATCTCAGCTTTGAATTTCATCATATTCATATGTTGATATAAATTCCATACACTTTTGACAGTCTGTACTATAATGATTGGAATAGGTTGGTCATACAGGAAAGTGGATAAAGTGAACTTAAAAAGTATAACAGATTTGTATTATTATAATTTTATACCGGAAGAAATTTTTTCACAAAAATGTTCAATTAATTATAAATTGCAGTTATTCAACGTCAGTTTTCAAGCTTTAAATGCAACAGCTAAGTAATGAGGACGCTAATTCTAAAAAAAAAAATATCGCGCAGAGTTATTGATAGGCATTCACGAAAAGTTTAGCGCTGGATCTGCCGTTATTGAAAGGTGAGGGAAGGATTAATAAAATATTTGTAAATTTTTGTCTGATGTACAATTTATTTAAAAGATGGAAAATTTATTTTTCCATGGAAAAATTTTCCTTCTTTCTCATTTACAGTGAGGGAAAAGAAATATCTCAGTAATCGATCTTCGTTAATATAAATTATACGTAGGAAAAAATACTATGTTTTACGGGCTTAAATAACTGCATAATTTATCGTATTTAGCAGGCTTTCACGCTTCGATCAATTACAAGTATAAGTATAAAAAAACGCGGGTGAAAAAGAATTGCTAAAACTGAACATCCTCCCCTATACATGATGACGCGAAAGCGTAGATTTACGGTCCGAATTTTTTTCTTCATTACTTTTTTTAAACCAAAAAGGATAGGATAACCATTGTGCGATACTTTTGAGCTCTACCTTGAGCCAATGATTTCCGTTTTGCAGATATGATAACAACTATTTGACAGAGTTGTGTTTCGAAATTCTTATATTTTTCTGCACCCTCTCTCCCTTCCACAGAATAAAATTATTTTAACCTTTGACCTTGATACTTAAGTAATTATTTCAAAACATTAATAAAAATAGGGAAACTAGATTTTACCTCAAAAGAATGCTTTGTTTGGTTAGAAAAATTCTGATAAAATGTTGTTTGCCATTGTGGGGCACTTATCAAAGAAGACATTCGAACTTAATCAGCGAGGACCGTTGGTTGCTTTCAATGAGGGAATCAGATAGGTGAACGAACATCATCCCCTGGTACCACCACAAATGAACAGAGCATGCCCAGGGGCGGCATATGCAGGGCTCGTACCTTCTGCCACCCACTGACTTCGTAGAAGGACTTTCCGGTCTACGGATTTAACGTGCCCTTATCCGGCCTAGACACGAAGGTACGTAATGGCGTTCGAACTGAGTACCCCATGTCCGAACCCCGATGCTACCTCGAGCCCTTTGGTGATAAAATGTGAAAGACACGAATTTGGGGACTTAACCCCTGATATGCTCTCTCTCAGGGACTCTTTCCAACGTCCCTGTTAAAAATAAAGGACATCTACTGCAATTTAGAACGCTCATTTAGGTTTGCAGTGTTTATTTTCTAAAGTATGTTATTACTGTTGAACCCCTTTATAACGACCGTCAAGGGACCAAAGGTTTTGTTTGCTTTATCCGGTCGTTCGCTATATCCGAAGGAAATGCTAGAGTATATAAGAAAAATGCTAGAGTTCACAAAATGTATAACTCATTAGTTGCAATGTGTATTCAATAATGATGTATTAAAAATGATACAATCTATTAAAAATGATCATTTATGAATTAAATCGACTAAAATTGATTACATTAAACTGACACAATACTAATTAAATTACGTACAATAGGAAAATGGCAGGACCAAAATTTTCGTTCGTTATATCCGCGAGTTCATTATATACCGGGTTCGCTATAACGAGGTTCGACTGTATAATCAACGAAAATAAAATTAGTTTCCTTTCAGAATTTTATGAAAAGCAAAAGTTTTTAAAATCTCTAAAGAACAGGAGGTCCATTTTAGACACAATTCTAGGAAGCATATTCTCCCAAAACGATGTCTTTTAACTAAAAATTTTATCGTTTATTCCTCATATTAAGTTTATACGGCATTAAAGTTTAAATACTTTTCGATGAATTATAGCTCCGTTAAGATACAGGTGTATAAACCTGTATCTTTTAATTTACTTCTATTTTTGATCATTCATTCCCTTCAAATCAGTCTCGCACTTGTTATTTAAATTATTTTTCGTTAACATGTTTGTACTTAATGTGTCCTTTGAGATTTCTTCTAAAGGGGCACCTTCTCTTTCATATTACCCGCATCTAGATCTCTTGGTAACTATTAACTTAATTGTAAATTCTTGACTTTTCTAGTTTCATTCTTCACATGCATACAGATCTATTGCTCTACGTTTCACTTTAAAAGTTACTCGTAGAATGATCTGTTTTTCTCCTGTTTCTGTGGTATGTTTGACGTCCAGATATGCCAGAAAATCGGAACATCAGACATTTAAGGTATATATAATTTTGTTTATCGGTATTTTGGTGTTACCGATAAACAACAATTACAAAAATATATTTTCATATTTTTTTGTTTCCATCCTCTACATCTCCAATTATTTTCATTAAATTATATTCTTAACCAAATTTCACAATGCACCGATTTTAGAGAAGTAGTTTTAAAAATCCAATTTCTATTGTTATAGACAAAGTTTGAATGAAAAAGAGTTTTATCACTTGTTGATATAATTAAAGTTATATTTAGAATAAAATAGGAGAATGGTCAAAGGGCTCGAGATTAATAAATACTACTCGACCAGGACTGCTGTAAACTGTGATCGCACAGATTCAAACAACTTTCATCTCTCATCCTCCTAAAGTTATAATTACTATCTATGAATATTTTGCCATTCCACTGCCGTAACTTTTACTCTTAAAAAAGACTCCTATAGCTTTATAGATCATTTCCCTTCAAATTTATCTCCTTTATCTGAGAGGGGAAAGCGACTTTGAAATTGAGTCCATCAAAGCAAATTATGGTGAATTAGACAGGCTGCCATATTGATCAAGGAAATTAATGGGCTCTAGCAAAGAACGAGAATAATACAATTTTTCTATATTATGTTATAATATTTATATTCGTCTAATAATGAATTATAATTCGCAGAAATTTTTAAATTACGTAAGTAGTTTAATTTATTTTAAAATATCTAAAATCAAAGTACAAATACTTTTCAGGCCATTCTAAAATTAATCTTTTTCTTGGAGATTAAAAAAAAAAATTCTTGCATCTTCGATTTTAATTATTTCGTAAATAAAATAATCAACCAAACCATTCTCTTATTCTTTAGAGAAATATCCCGTTACAGCAAAAAGCAGCGTTACGTTTCCTTCAATCAGATGGAAGAGGTAGAAAAAGTAGGTGAACAGTAACACGTGCGTTACAAAACCATTTCAGAGAGCAACCCTGCTAGTCACTCAGACGTGAAGATCTCGCAGGAAAACAATAGCTTTCGAACGGATATGACGACACAATGACGTAACGAAGTCGCTCGGATACAAATTACTAAATGTGTTTATCTCTTATCCCAATCCACCATTTTGTTTCTTAAGAAACTGAAATCAAAATTCCCTGTAGAGGATTTCGAAAGTTAAAAAGAATAATATTTATGCTAAAATTCAGTACTTTTAGTCGTACTACAATTAATTTATACTTAGAGGTATTCGTAAGATTTGTTAGAACGTAACTAGAAAAGACAACTGGAAATGCTTTGAATTGCTGGCCTCGCAAGTTGTGGGTTGGGTATGATTGTTGGGTATGGTTTTGTCGTATGATTGTAGAAGTTCTACGAGATAGTCAAAAAGAACTCATCTTTACGAGTTGCAGGAAGCATGGCAGTTTGCTTGATCTTTTTTTTTTATGTATTATGAACTCACTGCATGATATATGCAACATTTCTTTATAAGAAGGTCAAGGTAAAATTTCGTAGATGCCAACAAACGTAAAAAGCTTCTAATATATTACAGTTAATATTCATTCTATCCCATAAATTAGATTTTCTGATGAATTTAAAGACTCAAAGAAATCGCCTTTTTTTCACTAAGTTTCTCCCGAATCAAAATGGAGGCTAAATAGACTTGCATTCATTTCGTCTTCTTAAGCCTGATGTACATTCTCGACTTCGATTTTCCCGTTACTAACACAAGCTGTTAAGCTTGCATCCCACCTTCCTCTTAACTGCTAGATGTAGAAATTTTTTTCAACAAATTCCTGTGGCATATATCTGAAATCCAATAATATGTTAATTTAATTGTTCTGCGTCATCATCGAGTCCAAAGCAGAGGACATGTGAGAAAACAGCTATTTTAGGTGTTTAGTGATACCGGTTTATCTCGATAGAATAAAACCGTCACGCTAGTATTCCACTGAAATGGTCGGCATCTACTTTTCTTTTTGTAACAGGAACTCGTTTGGAATTTGATTAGTGGTTCTCCCGGTTTGTGCTGGCCTTTAATCGCGGTATGTGAAATCCGAGCTGTTAGGAATTTTTCTTTTCGTTCAAAGCAACCGGAAAGTTAGGCGATCGAGCAATTACAAAATTTCTTTCTTCCGTAATAAATATATGGGAGAAAATGACTCCAATCAGTTGGTAACTATTATTTTTACTATATCGGAGGCCATGAAATTGCCCTATTCATATGATAGACACAGGTCTCGACTGTTACAGAAACATAACGCACATTAAGAAACTGGTGCAATTAATCATACGATATTGATACGGTAATACCATATTCGATATCGGTTCCACACTTTAGTAGCTAAAGTAACTCGCTCTAATAACAGTAGAATGCTTAGAACTTAAAATTTTATTCATCTTCAAAATGATAAAGTAAATTATTTGTATTTAGCACGAGAGAAGTTGGGAATGCCCCAGCTGTAGATCTCTGAGAGAACAGGAAGATAATTATATAAAAGTTCAAAATCTTTTATTGTAATACGCGCGCCACCCAGGGCCCGATTTAGAAAATTCTTGACTATAGGCACAAATCGAGATGGGGGGCCCCCTAACACTGATTTACAAAATTGACACAAAAAATAATAATCATGCATCATTGGGAAAGTACCATCTTACCAAGAATTGGCTATTTGAAGCGTAGAAGCCTAGAACATTATCAAATAACAAAAACAATACAACATATTAACTTCATCATTAAAACACCGATACAATGCAACCAGAAAAACTTATTAATCCCTTATATACACTATAATATACATATGATGAACTATACAACTCTACATATCATATAACTCTACATATAACTACTCTACATATAACTACACTATATAACTCTACATATGATGAACCTATCAATCAAATTTGAAAGGATACATAAAAAAATTGGTATTTAAAAAGGTAAAATAAAAAAAATTTGAATTGGGAATTTTTTCTTTTTTTTCTTTTAAAATTAAATTTTTTTGGGGGCCCCTAGGCCTACCGGGCCTAATGGAAAATCAGGGCCTGGCGTCACCCAATGTTACGCAGACTGACACAAATCACACCTTTCTCTGTCGATAGGCTATCTCGCAATACCAACTACTCCTGCAGGCGCATAGGAGCTTCCAGAGCAGGGTTGTATTTTCAGTGGCACGATTTCGCGTGTAAAAGACATGCTTTCCTCACGAACTGCAACTTCTATTAGCTCCTAAACTGTAATATCTCAAATGATATAAATACGTTAAAATATTAGTCCTCGATCTATGACTGAGATATTTGTCTCTTGAAATATGATATACTAGCTGAAAACCCGCACTTCGCTACGGAGTACATTCAAATTAAATACAATGGTCAATGTATGCAATTAATGCCAATATATATATATATATATATATATAATAAATACAACGATCAATGTATAGAATTATACATAATAGCTTTTATTGTATTTTAATATTTTTTTGGATAATGTCCAATCGTCTGCCGCATTAGCAAGAAAAAAAAGTATTTTTTTTTTGTCTATTTAGTTGTTATGCACGTGACGATAAATTTATTTAAAGTACCAGAAAAAGAAATCACGTGATCAGCATTTAATAAATTCAATTCTAAAAATTAATCTTTAAAAATTCACCAAAAATCAGAAAATGGAGGTAAAGATTCGAAAAAGATCTCATTTTAAAGGAATTTTTATGATCTTTCTTGTGATTTAAATTTTATAACCCTCAAATTATTATTTTAAATGCAAACTTTAAAAAAGTTACTAAAACAGCTTAAAAATTTAATTAAAAAAAATCTAAGAAGAATTTTTCAAATTCCTTTCTTAGAGCACCCCTACACTATTAGAAGAATCGCCATGCAAAATTTCAGCCCTTTAGATCCAGCGGTTTGGTCTGTGCGTTGTATGTCAGTCAGTGAGTCAGTCAGTGAGTCAGTTACGGAACTGTTTAATATACAGTGGAATCTCGATCTATCGTTTTTCAAGGGACCGATTGAAATGAACGATAAATGCGGGTAAACGATAGATGCAGAAACATACCAAAGCAATATGATCGTTGGGACTGGATAAAATGAACTACACATACGGAAAAACGATGGATCCGAAAACGATCGATCGAGATTCCACTGTATATAGATAAAGATCAATTAATGCAACAGGGATACATAATTTCGCAGGCTAAGTAACTTGCTGTCTGTGTTTAGCAGTAATATTCCGTTTTATAAAAGCATACATATTTTTTTAATGAGTAGTTTTCTTTATCGTTATCAACGCGTTAAAATATCCTCACGTATAACTGCTAAAAACAGGTGTTGACTGCTTTCATAATAATACATTGAAATTTATAGTATGAAATAGAAATTTATACTAAGTGACTCCTTACTACGGAATACAAAAGGATTTTTTGTTTAATAATAAGTTATATACTGTTTTTAATAAGACTGATGATTCCTCAGTCCGCTGTAAATCAAACGTACAGTAAATAAATATTTCCGATTATGCTTGCATATGTAGAGTTCGACCTACATTTTTGATGATCTTAATATAAATAAGTATTTTTTCTTTTATCAATGTCTAAGTTCTTTACACTGATAATATATGATGCACTAACTTCGTAAATTTACATCACGCTTTAATAAATGAGCGGGTTAACCAACGCAGAACTTCGTCGATACTGTATCTATAAACATAACAGAACATTTAATAGTATTAACATGATTAACGGTAAAGCGCATATTCCATTGTTAAAAGTTAAGCAAGGCAATTATAAGTTCCGTATGTCGATACAACCCTTTTTTTTCATTTTGAACGTACAAACAATCAAATTTATTCATCATTATGAAAGTATGCTTTAGAAATTTCAAGTGCAGTTAACCAAATTTTTACCTATTGGTTTACCGATTTGTTGGAAGAAAATTTGTTACGAAGTGAGCATATTTTATTTAAATATTTTTATTTATTGCCTAATGATAAAGCTATGTTTACGTTAATTTTCTCCTGTCCTGTTCAATGCTTCTAGTGTGTGCATAACGAAGCCACTTCATCAATACTATAAAAGAGACAAACTATAAAAGGGCAACCGAAGCTTGGATAGATCACGTGTACTGAGATTTACCTAAAGAGATGCTTCGGTAGCCTGAAGCATCTAATGTCCAATGGGGCTGGTACAATGGAGTTGTACTCTTTGAGAATGTTAAGTTAGGTGAAAATTAAGTTACTCTAGTAGTGTCAGGTGAAAGGGCAGTCCAAGTCTGTGAATCAAATAGATATAGCTTTAGTCTTGTAATCAGTAAAGTAAGGTTTTATCTCAGTATATGTCTATGATTGATCAAGTGGTTAGATTTGGGAAAAGTTTGTGTTCTTATATAGATTGACTTAAAGAAGAATCAAAACACGCTATTAATGTACCTCATTTTACCCTTTAATTTATGTTTTAACAAGCATTTGAATTATTTTTGATTTTATCTAAATTCTGTCACTCCCCAACCCATACCATATATATACAGCTCAAAATATCGTCACACGTATAGCGAAATACAAAATAGTTCTAAACTATTCAACAAAGATGATATATATATATATATATATATATCCGCCGTTAAATATAGTGTAGGAAACAACATTGCCATTAGTCGTATGCAAGATGTCACAAGTGCAGAGTTATCTGATTTCGAGAAAGGTGCAATCGTCGGGTATTACAGAAATGACTGATCCGTAAGGGATATATCTAGTGAGCTGAATTACCCAAATTCGATAGTGTCCTATGTGATTCGAAAGTGGAAGGGGAGCAATGATTGTCAGAATGTGCCCCGAGTCGGCACTACCACGAAACTGGGAGATAGAGACCTACGGGGGATGTCCAGAAAATTCGGAAGAACCGCACCCAACCGATGGCCCACACATTCCAGGAGTTTCAACAGGCATCCGGGAGTGTTATTTCGATCAATACCATCCACAAGGAAGCACATCTGCTTGATTTTCATAGTCCCGCTGCCGCCCACAAGCCTTTGATCCCAAAGTCCAACCACGCTGCTCGGTTAATGTGGTGCAAAGCACGTCGAAAGTGGACCATAGATCAATGGAAACGGGTTCTATGGAGCGATGAATCAAGGTTCACCCTCTCGCGTTCGGATGGCAGGGTCTAGGTCTGGCTTCTACCTGGAGAACGCTTCCTGCCAGAATGCATTGTGTCCCCAGTAAAGTTCGGCTGAGTTGGAATATTGTCTGGGAGTGTTTCTCCTGGTATGGACTGGGACTATTGGTCCCAATTCATGGTAAGTTCAACACGCCTACTGCACTATTTTGGATAAACAGTGTGCTTCCTACGTTGGGACAGTTTTACGGGTTGGACACATGTAACTTCCAAGACAGGAACACCAGCTGTCATATTGTGAGGTCCATCATGCATTGATATGATGACAATGGGATTAACCGAATAGACTGGCCTGCCCAGAGCCCAGACCTGAACCCTATCTAGAACCTCTGGGGCGAGTTGGATCGCTGAATTTAGGGGGGCAACAACCGTCCAAAATCGGTTAAGGAACTTAAATGTCTTCTCCAAGCCTAGTAGAAGAAAATACCCCTAGCCCTCATACAAGGACTTGTGGAAAACACGTAAGGATTTGTGGAAAGCATTGAGGCTGTAATTGCCTCTCGTGGAGAATCTACCAACTATTGAATATGAATAAATTTTATTCCTCTTTTCTATCACAGGTGTCCAAATACTTATTGGTAGATAGTCTATATATATATATATATATATATAGACTATCTACCAATAAGTATTATATATATATATATATATATATATATATATATATATATATATATATATATATATATATATATATATATATATATATATATATATATATATATATACAGTCATTATTATTATTGTTATTATAGCCATAATCATTTCATTAATACCCTAATTTTCATCCTCACATAAACTTAGATAGATATCTATGGAGCGGAAATATATTTGTAAAGTCTTGCCTCGTGTTATTCATGTTGACTCATCTTCCCATGGCTTAATTAAGTTCTGCATTTAAAAAAATCATGTTGTAAGATCACAATTTCTGATGCCATTGCTGACGTTAACAAAAAAAAATGAATAAAAAGAAATTTTTAAAATAAGAGGAGATGAGGAGGATCAGGAGAAAATTGATTTTTTTTTCATCAGGTCATGGATGAGTCCTATATCTTAGGGGGCGTCCATTAATTACGTGAGGGTTTTAGGGGGGGGGAGGGAGTCGAGCCGAATCTCACCCAGTCTTACGTGGGGGAGAGGGGGGGGGTCTCGGCAAATATCACGTAATTTTTTTTCCTCAAGAAACAGTGTAAAATTGCGAGAAAACTGGGTTATATTAAGTCAAACATGTTTCTACACTAAAATATGGCTAAATCCTACACAATAGTTCCAGTAGTCACTCTTGAGACCACACATGAGTCCCCCAGGACTGAATTAGAATGAATATTCTTTTGCGAATTTTAGTAGTTCCTATTTAAGTATTTTATTGATCGATTTTCTCTCTGCGATTCTAGACTACGTTCTTAGTAGTCTTAAATGCTAGTCTTAACTAGTCTTAAATAAAAATAATTAAGCAAATTATGTTTTTTAAATAAATCCAGCGCAATCAAGCACAGATTAACGTATTTACACTAAAAATACGCATTTTGAAAAATCTCACGTGAGATTAGGGGGGGGGAGGAGGGGGTCGAGCCAATTCTCACGATATCTGACCGGGTGGGGGAGGGGGTCAAAAAATCACCAAAATCGCCTCACGTTATTAATGGACGCCCCCTTATCTAAGAATTTAATAATTGTTCATTTTTTCATTTCCAGAAAAGATGCGATTTTTTTTCATTTCCATTGGCGAGTTACAAAAGACAAGTAACATCAGAACAGAAATACAAAATGAACAAAGGTTGACAATCGAAGCCTTTATAATCCCATTCGATTTCTTGGCTCCCAGTATCACTCTTATAATACAATAGAAATGAACGAAGGGCAGTGGTGATGGTAAGGTAAATTCTCATCTTCCCGGAAATCTTACAGACTGCTGAGTGGGTCCGAAACAATCTCGATACAATGAAAGGGTTTAGAGAGACAATTCTAACCCCTAACTCAGCTACATCTTTCTGTCTTGGTCTCTGTGGAATCGAAGAAATTGTATTTCACGATGGTATTTGACAATTACTCTCAAACAGATTTTGAATTACAGAATTTTTAAAACGTTTTACTCTAATAATTTTTCAGAGTTTCTCAAAATGAGATGCTTGTAAGATTTTTCCTCTCATCTAGCCAAGATATCGGTTTCCTTGTAATGCTGGATATCGCAATGGTCAGGACCAGGGCTCCCAGATCTGTCTTTTTAATTCCAGATATAGGTTTTTTAATGACCATATAGATTCATGTTTTTTTTTTTCTTCTTCAAAAATATCTCAAAATCTGGCTTTTTTCCCCTTCAAACTTAAAAATACAGCAAGAAATTAATATTTATTTCTTATTTTAAACATAATTTAATTACAATAAGACAGTTTAATAAAAAATACAGCCCAGCGTGACGTTATTATACGTTTGAATGTAAAATGATACGAGAAGATTTCAATTGAATCGAAATTCTCCCCCTTAGAAAACCATCCTAGAATTGTGGTATTTGTTACGTAGTTTCAAACATGGATTAAAAAACCCCAAATACGAAATCTCATCAAAATTCAAGACCCTTTGAAAAGATTTCACTTTACCTTTCTGAGTGCGTAGGAGGAGTTTTTTCAATGGAATCCCAACAAAAGACACCCATTGTCTAAGTACTAAGACCATAAACGATCGTATGATGCCGAAATAGGCAATAAATGTCGTCAAAAATTGTCACACCTGGATACTTTAAACAGAACTGGTGATATATTTTTTTTTCTTTCCAATGCGGAGGCCTTAGACATTCGCGTGTTATCACTCTTTATTATGGGGGCACCATATAGGTGGACCAGCTTCACCCCCTATGAACCGGTCCCGTAATTTTGAACAGTCAAGTGTCGAGACCGGAAACTCTTGACCCCGCAAATTCAGAGGTAAATTTGAGAACTTGGAGGTCATTGCAGCCACGACAGATTTTTTGTGCATCAGCCGCCGTTAGTGTACGCGGCATTGGATTTGTCGACCGGCATCGAACCAGGGACGTTCAGATCACTGGCTCTCTGCCTTTACCAACCGGGCCACTGCGCCCTTAACTGGCGATATACGTAATAGCAGAAGCGCGTTATGCTCAACCTGGGGAGATGGGGGGCATATGTGTAGAACTTATTTTACTAGCTCTACTTATGTTTGTTTTCGCCTCGGGAAGGGTAGAGTATGAAGATCACAGAAAGGGGGCTTAGACATAACGACATATTATGGACATAGCATGGACCAGTGGTGCGGAAACTGTAGGTCGCGAAAAAATTTGGAGGGGTCGCATATAGTCCGAAGTAAATTTATATCATATTGAAATATTTAATTTAAAAACATGCTTCAAATTTTCTAAAACAGGAGATAATTGGATAGGATATTGTTAAACAAGTTGTCAAACAGTTTTACAATAAAAACTTCATGAGCAAAAGGCTATACTTTCATTGTTTCTAGCTATCTGTGGGAGACTGGGGATTCAAAATTATTACTTATAAAAAACCCAACAATGATCAAGACTTAACCCGGAAAATAATAAGAGAATAACACTCAAATATTTCACCAAATATTAAGTAAAAATTCTGGCTCATCCTTCTCATTATTTTTTTTCTATTGTAGTTTTATATAAATAAATGAAGTTTAAAATTTTTAATGTTTTAATATGACGCTTATAATTTTGAAATCATGTTCTTATATAATTTTAATTTTTATTATATTTTACCTTATTGAAAGACACATCAGCATTTAAGTATATAGCTGGAGTCACAGGAGATTTACCAAAAATAAATGCAGGAGGTAAAGAAGACTTTTTTTTTCATGAGTAAATGTCTACAAAAAATCTACAGTTCAATGATTTTTAAAATAGTTGTCGAAATTTGCTTATTTTTTCTATTTTTTTTTACATTTTTCTTAATTAAAAAAAAGGAAAGTCGAACCCCGTTATAACGAACTTCAAGGGACCAAAGATTTTGTTCGCTTTTTCCGGTGGTTCGCTATATCCGAAGAAAATGCTAAAGTATACACTCGAACCCCGTTATAGCGAACCCGGTATATAACGAACGAAAATTTTGGTCCCTCTATTTTCCTGTTGTACGTAATTTAATTAGTATTGTGTTTAATGTAATCGATTTTAGTCGATTTAATTCATAAATGATCATTTTTAATAGATTTTATCATTTTTTATTACATCATTATTGAATGCGCATTGCAATTAATGAGTTATACATTTTGTGAACTCTAGCAATTTCTTCGGATATAGCGAACCACCGGATAAAGCGAACAAAACTTTTGGTCCCTTGAAGTTCGTTATAACGGAGTTCGACTGTATAAGAAAAATGCTAGCGTTCACAAAATGTATAACTCATTAGTTGCAATGTGTATTCAATAATTATGAATTAAAAAATGATAAAATATATCAAAAATGATCATTTAAGAATTAAATCGACTAAAATCAATTATATTAAACTGACACAATACTAATTAAATTACGTACAGTAGGAAAATGTCGGGAGCAAAATTTTCCTTATATCGGTGAGTTCGTTATATACCGGTTTCCACTGTAATACCAAAAATTTTTCATTGAGACCGAGTGATTTTTTTTTTATGTAGATAGTGGATCGCGATCGTAAACAGTTTGCTTCACCACTGGCATAGACGATAGGAAGCGCACATTAAAAAAGTCTTCAGAAAATTAATTTGGAAGTGAATGGTGAAATGGATTCAATATGATAATTAGATAAAATAACTTTCATTTAACTTCAATTTATTTAAGAAAATAAGGTGTGTATTATCCTATTTGTATTTTTTTGTCAATTTTATAAAAAAATATATTCTTTTTAAAAAGCTGGTTTTATTATTACAGTCTTTGTTTTTTTACATGTAATCTGCGTTTATTGCCTTTTTCTCGCTGGGAGCGAGTGAACTTGGTGAGTGAGTCTTGATGAGTGGATGAGTGAGTCTTTGGTGAGTTAAACAACCCACATTGGAAAGTGGGTCCTACAACTCAATTCCGGAAACGGGTACATATACCTGCCTTTGCGAGTTTAGAAACTCATTGAATGGGTTTATTAAGTGAGTTCTGCGTTGAGCCTATACACACACACACACACACACACACACACACACACACCCACACACACACACATATATATATATATATATATATATATATATATATATATATACATATATATACATATATATATATATATATATATATATATATATATATATATACATATATATACATATATATATATATATATATATATATATATATATATATATATATATATATATATATATATATATATATATATATATATATATACATATACATATATATATATATATATATACATACATATACATATATATATATATATATATATATATATATGTATATACATCTCTCTCTCTCTCTCTCTCTATATATATATATATATATATATATATATATATATATATATATATATATATATATATATATATATATATATATATATATATATATATATATATATGTGTGTGTGTGTGTGTGTGTGTGTGTGTGTGTGTGTGTGTATACACTATAACAAAAAAATTCGACGCACCTAGAAGGAGTCATCCAAAAAGTCAGTCACAAAGGAGTCACAAAAAATGGTAGATGTGAAGAACATATACAGAAAATAAATTAAAATTCCAGAACAATTGAATGATTTAATCCAGAGTTTGATCGTTACAAAGTGAGGAAGTCAGTAGAGCCTTGGTACACCTCTGGCCTGGATGCAAGCTGTCACTCGGCGTGACATAGACTGATAAAGTTCCCGGATGGCGTACTGTGGGATTTCTGCCAAATTGTCTCTAACTGTCGGGCTAAATCAGCAACATTCTGGGATAGTTGCAATCGCCTTCCCATCACGTCCAAAATGTGCTCTATGGGGGAGTGATCAGGCGACCTAGGTGGCCAAGGAAGTGTTTGGCAAGCTTGAAGACAATTCATAGCGATACGTGTCGTATGCGGTCGGGCATAATCTTGCTGGAAAATAATCCGGGGTGGCGCAAGAAGAACGGCACGTAGACGGGTTGTAGAATGCCGTCTATACCCAGCAGTGCTGTAAGTGTGTCACTAATGACTACCATAGGGGTCCGGCTATCAGAAGAAATGACACCCCAGACCATAACGCTCTGTGTGACGTCCGATAGTAAGGGCAGGATACTTACGCTGCCATGGACGTCTCCAGACACGGTTCCGGAAGTCGTCAGAACACAGTTGGAAACGGGACTCGTCACTAAAGATTATACGCCCCCAGTCAGAGCAGTTCCAAATGGATCGAGTCAGTTGCGCAATCGCTATTAGTTAAGCTCCACTACAATCGGACTTGAAGGTGTACACAGGGCCTGATTATGAACGCTGGGGGCCCCTGGGCAGATGCTATTTGGCCCCCCCCCCCCTTACGAACATTTATAAAAATAAGAACTATCCATGGGCTATACATACTATTAGAAGTACTAGGTGCATACACCAAGGGGGTTTTGGGGCCCCCTAGCATCAGGGGGCCCTTGGCAAAGTCCCGATTTGCTCATGCGATTAAAAAGCCCTGGGTGTACAGGCGTGAGGGGTAAGCGGCGTAACGGTCAGTACCGCGAGCGTAGATTCCGCTCTCTCAGTCGTCTTTCAATGGCCACGTTGGACACTTTTGAGCTGGTCACACGTCGCATGGTTGATAACGGCGAACCCGTTCCTGTGACAGCTGATCGGACAATCGCGTCTTCTCGTTCTTTTGTAGTCGTGGGTCTGACGCTTAAATCTGCCGTTGTTAACCCATCATAGCCAACATCGTCTAATCGCTGCATGGCTTCGACCCAGATGTCGAGCGATTCTTCGATTTGTCCAACCAGTTTCTCTCAATCCGATGGCACGACCTTTTTCAAACTCTGAAATATGCTCATAATGAGTACGAATCCTTCGGCGATTCATTGTTACAGTCGACGTACAATATCCACAATCAAGAAATGCGAAAGAAATTTTGAACGTCACATCGAGAATCGCTCCTTATATACACCTGGATACGCAGTTCTGATGCGCTTGAGTTCCCGCTATTCATTCGTTGGACACCAAATTTTAATCACTTGCATGCTCGGTTAAAACATTTTTTGCATACTTAATTTCATTACAATCGGACAACTCCTTCTTGGTGCGTCGATCTTTTTGTTATCTATATATATAAAACAGTTCCGTAACTGACTGACTGACTGACTGACATACAACGCACAGACCAAACCGCTGGACCCAAAGGGCTGAAATTTTGCATGGCGATTCTTCCTATAGTGTAGGGTGCACTAAGAGAGATTTTTGAAAAATTCTTCTTAGATTTTTTTAAATTAAATTTTTAAGCTGTTTTAGTAACTTTTTTTAAGTTTGCATTTAAAATAATAATTTGAGGGTTATAAAATTTATATCACGAGAAAGATCACAAAAATTCCTTTAAAATGAAACCGTTTTCGAATCTTTACCTCTATTTTGGGATTTTTGGTGGATTTTTAAAGATTAATTTTTAGAATTTAATTTATTAAATGCCGATCACGTGATTTCTTTTTCTGGTACTTTAAATAAATTTATCGTCACGTGCATAACATCGAAATAGAGAAAAAAATATTTTTTTTCTTGCTAATGCGGCAAACGATTGGACATTATTTTGTTTATAAAAGTATCCCTTACAATTTTTTTATAAATATATATATTTTTTTCTACATCAATTGTATATATTGATCGTCGTATTTATTATAAATATATATATATATTTACTTTTTTTGGCATTAATTGCATACATTGACCGTTGTATTTAATTTGAATGTACTACTTCGTAGCGAAGTGCGATTTTTCAGCTAGTATATATATATAACAAAAAAATCGACGCACCAAGGAGGAGTTATCCGATCCTTTATATATATATATATATATATATATATATATATATATATATATATATATATATATAGAATCGAACCTCCATATATCGAAGTAGCAAATTGCTGGAAAAAAATTCGATATATAGAAAGTTTGATTTATAGAATTGATCTAGTTTTATCATAATTCTCTTAAAACATTAAAATTAAAGCTAATTTTCGTATACGAAACTCCATTTCTAATTTATATGCGAATAACATTAAATGAAAGTTAATAACTAAAAAATGAATTAATATGAAAAATTTATTGAGTACTAGATACCTTTTAAAAAAACAATGAACGAGACAGTGGTTACAATGATCACAGTTACATCCTTTAAAAAAAAAACTACGCATATCTTGCTGAACAGCCAGTTTTGCGGAAAGTTCATTTTCGTATTTATACAGTCCACTAAAAACTTCATCAGGGACATTTTCCGCGAAGTCCATGACGTATTGTTTCAAACACCAAAAATTGGGAGATTTTAATCTAAAGGGGAATAAAATCTCCCAATATGTCTTGAAAAAAAATTCGATATATAGAGAATTTTTCAATATATAGATACAGTTTTTCTATTTAATGAACATGGAGATTTGCTAAGAGATCGATATATAGAAAAATTCGATATGGGGAAGTTCGAAATATGGAGGTTCGACTGTATATATATATATATATATATATATATATATATATATATATATATATATATATATATATATATATATATATATATATATATATATATATATACACATATATAAAGATGACACTGCTTTTGTTCAACATTAAAAATGTTATCCTTAAAACTTATAAACATACTTCACAACAAGTAATAAACACTTGCATTTAAAATAGGTCTTTTTATCTGTTATGTTTTCAGTTCATCAGTTTTCCTTTTTAAATGGTTTTTGCAAAATGCCTAAACATTTGGTCTGAAAGGATTTGAATGGAATATTTGAATGATTTTTTTTTTTTTTTACCCAAATAAATAATTTAAATTTTAATATAGCTTTAAATGGCATCTCGGAACAATAATACTAGTTTGTAAAACAAATAAACTTCAAATTATATTTATAACAGTAGATAAGAAATATTTCCACTCACTGTAAACATGCTATGAAAATTCTAAAAAAAAACATTTTCCCCCTCCCCAATCTGCATAACTATTAATTCTGTTGGATTTTGTCAGCTACCTTATTACCGTTACAGATTTCATTCTCTTTTTAGGTGTTTGTATAAAGCTATTAGGAATAAAAGAAGAGAATAAATTAGTTTATAAACGTAATTATTCGTATAGTCAGAGAATTTTGAATTATTTATCTAGATAGATTACAAGCTGTTACAATAAGATTACGTCACAGCAGGATTACTTTCCTCCATAACGGTCCTGCGGAAAGGAAAATTTCAGACGCTAAAACAGTCCATCCATCCGGCCTCGCGAGTTATAATTTTGGCAGCCTGCCAAACCCAGTCTATCGCTTGGACAATTTAAACAGAAAGTTACCAAGATTCGTCAAAATTTTGACATACATATATGTATATATAAAATATATAAACATACGTACATATATATATATATATATATATATATATATATATATATATATATATATATATATATATATATATATATATATATATATATATATATATATATGTACATATGTATACATATGTATATATATATATATATATATATATATATATATATATATATATATATATATATATATATATACGTATATATATATATATATATATATATATATATATATATATATATATATATATATATAATTTATATGTGATAATATTACTAACTGCCTATGATTGCCCATTCTGAGCTATATCTCTGTCCTGGTAACCCCTCTTTCTTCTCTGCCTCGCCTTTCCACACACTAACTTCCTCCGCCAATTCTGGCAACCTTCTCTGAGCTAATTGTATTTTGGTGCTCTTGCGAGTAGGCGCGGGACTGACTCGAAGTAAGATGGACGTGTTGCTTTACTCGTAAAAATAAATTCGATTGTTCCTAAAACTGACTTTATTATTTTCCAGCCCCGATGATTACTTTACTTCATGAGGTGACCCATTTCGGGTCATTTCATATATATATACAGAGGCTGTTCACACATTTTTTAGATGATGTATATTATATTCACGAAACTAAATTACATAAAATTCTTGTGTTTTAAATGTTCTATTTGACATCCCTTATTCTGAACTATCTTTCGACACCGCAATTTCCAGGATAATAATGTCTTTTGAAGTGTCAGAAGAGGTATTCTATCCCATTCCTCTTGAACAGCTTTCCAGAGTCCTGTAAGGGTTTTGGGACGACATTTGAATAATGCAGATTTTAAAAGTCCGAAAGCACAAAAATCCATAGGTGATACATCGGGAGATTTAGTAGAGATATCAGTGAAGGATAGGGCCTTGATACCAGTTTTTTGTTCCATTTCTTTTAGGAAATTTACAGTGGATTTTGATGTGTGACTGCTAGCTTTGTCTTGATGGAGTCTCACAGATTGATGGCACTGTGGGTAAAGCGATGGTATTTCATTCAAAAAAATTGGCCATAAAATATGTTCCTGATAGTATTTGGAGTTAATCTTGACTTTTTTTCCACTCTCTTTATTTTTAACTTGCCATTATAAGAAAACCCAGCAACAATCATGAATCCTTTAGAAAAACTTTCTTTCGATTCTTTGAACCATGTACTTAAATTTTTTTCTCCCCTTTTATGATAATAAATGACTCTTTTTTTGTTGCAATCATTTAAATACACCCATGATTCATCTATTGTGACAATTGTTTTCCATTTTCCTTTGGATAAGTGTTTCTCTATAGAATTCTGCAGCGTGTCCTGCTTTCAGCGATATGATTTGGAAGAAGACTATGCACATTGCGTTTTTTCGCTTTCTTAAGATTTAAATCAACGTTTATCATTTTGTTTACAGTGGACACCGAGCATTTTAATGATTTTGCAACTGTCCTTTGACTAGGGGGATTTTCTTTTAACATTAAACAACGTACCTTTGCAATAGTCGAAGATGTCCGTTTTTTCCTTGGATACTTGTTTGGAATTTTTGTCCCACTTGAGGCTCCAATTTGACGTTTTTTTCCTTTCTTGTTGACGATATTACCTATCGACGCTTTAGATATCACAAAACCATGACTCTCACATCGTTTTTGTATAACGGAGTATGCATATTTATCTTCGGAAAGAGCATAAATGTAGCTTTCGAACCACTGCTTTGTTAAAAACGCCATTTTGAATAAAAACAAAACTTTCAAGCCGCAGACGATAATTTTGACTTTTAAAAACATAGTACAATTGCAATTATTTCTTTTGCAGCAAACGATTTTTTATTACCGCTTACCAAAATCGTCTAAAAAATGTGCGAACAGCCTCTGTATATATATATATATAAAAGAGGTAAGCAACGATAAGTAATCCTACGTTAATAATCCGTGATAGATTCGTTAGAAGAGAAAACCTGATTTTTTCTTTTTTTATTTCCATCTCTCTCATTTACTTACACACTAACACACACACTCCCACACATAAATGTAATGCATAGCTGAACTTTCGAAAAAATCATATTTCAACCTCTAGTTTATTAATTTTTATATCATTCATTAGTTTATTCATTTAATTAGTTTATTCATTTATTGAGTTAAAATTGTGAATTTTTTTGCGATGGTTAATCATATAATTTGTAAACAAAGTCACGTCATAAAACTTCTCAAAAAGTTGTTAAAAAAATTTTTAAATTTAAAATTTTTAAAAAAGTGGGGTAATTTAAAATCATTATAACTCGAAATATTATTTGTCGAATTTCAAACTTTTTTCATTTAATTAAACAGAGATATATAAGGTTTAATTTTGATTCAGAAGGTTTTAAAATATTTATTTTTAAAAAAAATTTAAATATTAGATTAAAAATTTCAAAAAAAATGATATAACTTATTTTTTTTAAAAATCATATTTTTAAAAGCAAATATTTTTTTCAAATTTTCTGTAAGAAAATTAAAGTAAAATAGTTGATAAAGACATATTCCAAGTTTGAACCATTTATCTTGAACGGTTCTTGACTTATAACAATTTAAAGATGAGAAATGGGGAAAAAAACCATCATGCAGAAAAACGCACTTACAGGTTTAAACAACGATTGGCAGCTATTAGAACGTTGCCCATCTCCCCCCCCCCCCCCCAAAAAAAAAATAAAAATAAAAAATCCTGTTCTAATTAAGATAGAAACATGATTTAAACATAATTTTAAGCGGAAGAGAACACAGAAATTTTTAATACCGTAAATTTTTTTTTAAAAATTAAAAAAATTTTGGTGTTCTGGACCCCCATAAATTCAACCATCCCAAAAGAGTTTATAATTAAATGCTGTCACCTGATTTGGATTTTAGAATGAACTTGGACTTGCAGTTACAACTTATATATACACACAAATAGGTATAAATAATTTTATAGCATTACATGAAACAAACTGCACTCTTTTCTTTTCTTTTTTTTTTGACTGGTTCTAAGAAGTTTTTTTTTAATATCGATGAATTATTAATGAAACTAGAAAACGCATAACAGGAATACACATAACATTTACACTAAAAAAAGTTGTCAGCGTTATTTTTGTTTTATGGATATTAATAAGTTGTGTGTTCCTGTTATATCAGTAGATGTCAAAAATTACTTTAATAAATCGTATTCTTGTTTCTTTTTCAAATTATTAAAATTTATTTCTTCATTAAAATCACATTAAATTAAGAGTTTTCTATGAGATTATTCTGCAATGTAAAAATAATTTTAATATATAATGTTTACATATTACATACTACATGCGCGCGCGCACGCACACACACGTGTAAGATTTGAGACATTAAAAGCCTTTTATAGGTCAATCATATGGAGCCATAATTCATGTATCCATGCCATAATTCATCATAATTCATGTAACATCTTACATATCATAACTTTAGCCATACTCAACAATTTTGAAATTAAAAAAAAATTAAATCTTTATTTACAAGTCCTCACATTTCTATTCTGTTGAAGTATGTGCTATAATTTGGATTTACATGCAGGATTATGCATAGATTTTAATGCTCAAACTATTAAAAATGTACTTACATGTACTATAACACGTGCTACACTCTGTTTTGTTGATGAGTGCCATATTTCCTATTTCCACCTAAACAACCTCGAAAGAGCCAAAAGCTACTGCTTCAAAGTACAACTTTCAACCCCCTCTCGCAAAAATTCACATGTGGGATGAGTCAGGAAAAGGGAAAATCCATCAACCCACAAACAGGATTTTCAACTCGCTTTGAATTGCGTCTATTAACGCATTAGACTGGTCAAATGACGCATTTGCTTTTAAACCCACAGGAAATGTGTCTGAAAACCTCGAATTTCGGCTCGCCTTTTTTTCCTCTGTGAATGATAGCGTCACTAATGCAAACATATGATTATCCAGTTGCTGGTGTCCAAGAGCAAAGCACACCAATACAAGGGTCTTTTGATAAGTCCGTACAAAATCCAAAAAATGGCACCACTGCATTGAAATTGTTGGCGCTTTCACATTTATCATGCTTCAAAGACACGCATGTGAAATTATAGGCAGATTAGACGCATTAGTCTATGATTTACAGCCATTTTAGTCCGTCATCTCTTGTTACTGCTCACACGATGGAGAAAAACCAGTTCCGCGTTCTGATAAAAACATTACTTTTTAAGCGGTATAACGGAGGAAGAAACGACATCCAGGCTTGATAAATATAATTGCGAGTCTTCAGCTTTGCTTCCAATGATTTACAAATGGTTTTTTAGATTTCGTTGCGCCGAATGAGCACAATTTCCTCGGTTGCTGAGTCGCGCCCTGTCTGGTGCACTGGAGCGCAAGTGAAGCTGAACATTTTGGGTGCCCTGGTGAGGTCACTATGCCAGATATTATTTTAAAAAATCATAATATGGTAATGAAGGAAAGGAGATTAAAAGTGACGAAGATTTATGGGCTATCATCGGAGGGCGTATTTTTTTTTCATGAATAGTTGGATGTGAGAAACAAGATGGGTACAGTTTGCGAACAATCATTCAAAAACGGAATGGGTGAACACTTCGAAGCGCAATTGGGAACTACTTCAAAGAAATCCAGATCGATTTTTACTTCGTTTCGCAACAGTTGATGAAACATGAATACATCCCTACCAGCAAGAAACGAAAAAACGAAAAAGCAGCAGAAACAGTTCCATTCGCAGGAAAGGTTATGACAACTGCTTTTTGGGACCCCCATGGTATAATCGTTATCGACTACTTGGAAAGGGGAAGATATCATTGGAGAGTAATATGAATTCTTAAATAAGTAATTTAAATAGTGAAATTAAGACTAAAAGGCCACATTCAGCGAACTTTTTCATCATGGCAATGTTAAGGCTCATTCATCTACGATCGCGGCTGCAAAGCTTTTAGAATTCCACTGCAAAATTGTCCCCCCCCCCACCGTATTCTTCAGATTTGATTCCCCCAGAGAACTACTTGTTCCCAAAGATCAAAAAATTTCTTGCAGGGCAAAAATTTGCGCCAAATAAGGAAGTGATTAGAGAAACGAACGCTTATTTTGCAGAATTGGAAAAGTCTTACTTCATGGAGGAAAAAAAAGCTTGAAAATCGTTAGACCAAATGTATGGACCTCAAGGTAGATTTTGTAGGAAATTAAATAAAATCTCTCTCTCCCCAAAGAAGGTTTTCTTTGTGCGTGTGTTTGGGGGGGGGGGATGGGAAAGCACTTGTCCTGAGACGCAGAACCGCGGAAATTGTTGACAACTTTTTATCTGGGAACACTATACGGTAGAGTCAACATGGAATGAAACGTGGTGTGTTTTGTTGTTAATGAATTCAAGAACAACAATAGAAAAACAAGAAAAGAAGGAATTTTATCCAGAAATTATGTGTTTTGAAAAGAAATACTCTTTCGGGGAAAGAATGTGGAAAAGTCCTGTTATAAAACCATTCCAAAGGGTTGCTTATTTATTGCAGCCATTATGGTTATTTATTGAAGCCATGCAAGCCTTCCATTTTATATACTTCTATGAGGTTGTTCGTGAGTTGCGGGGACAACAAGTTCCACTTCTGTATTAGAACTTTAGTCTTTACTAGAGTACTCTTAGTTGAGGCTTTCGGGATGCAGTTCGTCTCCGTACTGCATCCCACACACCCTCAGTGAGATTCCTCTTCAAACGCTTAGATGGTTGCTCTATTCGTTGAATATCTTCAACATCGACTTGCTGACATCGATGAGGATTCGCGTTGCTAATGTAAATATGAAACGGTGCCTCGGAAGATCTGAACTAAAGTTTTCAGTACGCCGACTCTGTGCTCTTCATCAGTAACACTCCATTAGTCGAAGACTTGGACAGATCAAAATTTTGCTCAACCATACTAACAAACCACCACTTCCAAACTGACCCCTTACCGTGATTGTTAGGAGATGATAAAGTATTTTCCCTTCTCTCCATATGATGATGAGACGAGAATTAGTCCACAGTTGACTGTATCCAACTGATTCAGATTCCTGTTCCCATGTCCTTCACTCTATTGTAAGCGAGATCGCCTACACGCGCAAGGGTATGTTTCACACAACACCTGGTCGACTCTCTATAAACTTCTGTGTGTGTATCGTGTTAATACTTTTTCCAAATTTTTTTAATAAAAAAAAACACCATTTTTCAATGTTCTATTTCTTTGATGAGAAATATTGTCCATTCCATCAATCTTTTAAACATACCAATGCTAAGAATTTAATAAGTTTAAAAAAATGATAAATTTAGATAATACTTTAAGTTTGTATAATCTTTGTGAATAGCATTATATATCTTTTGTATAAAATAACATTAAATATATTTTATTTCCTAATTTAGATTAAAATTTCTTTAACGTAATCAAAACAGTTTTTCTTTCATGTTTTATGTTGTATTAATTAAACATGTTTTCCGATATGTGAATAATACAAACATACACAAGACGAAATTAAAAAATATCATCTTAAACATGATACAACAAATGTATAATCAGGAACAGAAGATAAAAATACAACACTCATCCTAAATTTTTTGTTTTCAAATAATGAAGAAATACTAAAGAAATGCAAATTAAGAAATTAAAACCATACATTTGTTAATTGCAGAAATTTTTGGACACTAAAATTGTTCAAATATAGGACAATTATGTGGAGTTTTATAGATAGTATATGCTAGAGCCGACAAATTCGAGACAAAAGTCGAGAACATTTAATAATGCATTGTAAATCCTTATTTTCTTCCGCCGTTACATTCTATGTTTAAAAAATATAAACATACATTTTTCAACCTTTTGCCTTTCATATAATTTTAATCAGAAATATTTTTATTCAAACCACTAACATCATGCTCAAAACGTATAATCAGGAATGTAAAGTACAATGATGAATTTTTCCGTGTTTTGATGCTGAAGAAAGGCTCGTTAACTAATTCACGACAAAAAAAAATTCCATGAATATAGAGTTTTGCCATAATAAAACTTTTACCTAGCAAACTCGACAATATTGAGTTTATTGTGCAACCGATAGGTTGTAGCTTACCTGTGAAAATCACGGTGAACACCCAAGCTATTGGTACACAACTCAATTATTTATCCTCACTTCAAAACATATATAGGGGAAACCCTTGTACCTAGGGCCGGCTATTTTCAAATGGCAGTATCTTTACTTATAACTATCTTACAATAATAAAAATAGTTTGTATACATTACGTGCTTTATTCTCTTTAAATAAAAATCACATCAAGTGTAGAAAAAAAATCTTGTAAATGATATTGAAAATTCAAAAAAAATTACAAATGGCCCTAGATACAATAACACTATTGTACCTAGGGCCAGTTATTTCCAAACACTGAAATTGTTGTTTACAATTAAAAAAAACAATTTGTATGCATTATTTCTTTCATGCACAACTTCTAAAATCTTCGTAAGGAAGAAATGTTAATTGTACGCAATGTCTTAAAGGAAGAAATGTTTATTATTTCATCACTTTATACTGTATTTTTTTTCTCCATTGTCTTGATCCCACATAAATTTTCTGTTTCAAACAGAGATTTCGTAACGTTTTTCTTATCAATTACCTTTTTTCAATAATTGTGCTTGATTTTCATTTTTCTCGGTATCAGTGAGAATTCTACACTTGCCAAGTTTTCGTCCACCTCTTTTCTACCAGAGACCATGGCCCTGGGTACAAGAACAGATTATGGCCAAGATGTTGTTGTTTTTGGCAAAATAGCTTCCATAGCCAAAGAACTGCAGAAACCAAACTTTGTTTTTATATAATTTTTTCCTTTAATGATTACAAAAAATATCTGCTATACATTAAAATATAATTTTGCACTTAATTTCACAAAATAAGATTTCAAATTGAAGTAAAAAATTTAGTTTTGATCATCAAATGAAGACTTTCTTTTCTATTTAACTATAGCTTCTTCTTGCTTTCATTAAAAATGGCTGTTATGATTTGACACAATGTTGTCACTCACTCCAATGAGTAAAAATGCTGTAAAATAATAATTATTTAAATGAAGCATGGTGGCCCTAGGTACACGATGGCCCTAGGTACAAGGGTTTCCCCTAAACATGCAAAAGTGTTATCTATGTATATAAAACAGTTCCGTAACTGACTGACTGACTGACAGATAACGCATAGACCAAACTACTGGACCTAAATGGTTTAAATTTTGCATGGCGATTCTTCTTATAGTGTAGGGGTGCACCAAGAAAGATTTTTGAAAAATTCTTCTTAGATTTTTTATATTAAAGTTTTAAGCTGTTTTTGTAACATTCTTTAAAGTTTGCATTTTAAATAATAATCTGAGAGTTATAAAATTTATATCACGAGAAAGATCATAAAAATTCCTGTTACGTAATAATGTATGACGTAATACCTCAACCCACTTGTCTATGCACGCTCTCTAGCGCCAAGTATAAATCAAAACGATAATCTGTATCGGTGCTATCAAGCAACTCCTGCAACAAGCGAAGTTTTACTATGGCAAACAATGCCTCGCTATTAAATTTTTATTACATTTACAGTCCATTGTGCTTAATTTCTTAAACATCGCACACCTCCGTACATTTTGGTCCTAGCGACCCGGAGGATTTACCAGTGCATTAAATTTTACCTAGTTTAAAACTTAAGAACAATGACTACAGAATCAGTCATCACAACGCTTAACCGCAAACGCAGTAATATAAAGGGACAGTTGAAGAAAATTACCATATGTGAGGATAGTAATGATGTCGCCAAACTGCACGCTGAGTTGGATGTAATTTCGAAGCTTCAAGAAAAATTCGAAGTTCTAAAAGAAGAATATTATACAGTAGTCAGTGAAAAGAATTTTGAAGAAAATGAGGAAGTGCTGTCACAGCTAGATGAGGAGTTTCAAAATTCAGAGGTGAGTCTGAAAACCTTGGTTAATAAACTTAAAATCAGTAAAAACAATTCTGCTTATCTAAATCAAAATTCTGACAATTCTACTCATGATTCGAATTCGATTGACAATGATCAGCTGAAATGAATGTCAATAAAACTTCCAAAAAAACCATAAAACTTCCAAAGTCTCATCAGCGACAATAAATTGATCTTCCACTATTTATAGGATGCACCCATATTATTTATAGGGTGCCACTATTTATAGGGTTCACCCGCAACGATATGCACCTTGAGGGAACCAAGCAACAACGAACGTGAATTCGTCATGACACGTCAGCGTAGTGTGCACACGCCGCCTGACGCGTCATTTGACGTTGTTGTCAGCGCGTGTCAACACGTCACGTCAGCGTAGTCTGAATGCAGATTAAGTCAGTTCCCGCTCAAAATGAGTCATGATTTCATTTGCTCGCACCGAACAAACCAAACAAAACCATAGGCGCCACATTATCAACTGATGTCAAAGAGTGTTGTTTAGCTTCGAGCAGTTTTTTATGTACTACAATGTTGTTTATTGAGAACTTATTTAACGAAAAAGTAAAAGTGAAGGCAATTATCGATAGTGGAAGTTCAGTATCAATTTGTACACAGGAAGTAGCAGATATTTTGGGATTAAAGAAAGAAAAGTGCAATTCATCCATTTTAGGCATAAACGGAGGAGAATATTTTGTTAAAAATAAAGTAACAGAAAAAATTCCAAACGATGAGGGCAGCTTTTCAAAAGCATTATCATTCCTTTTGCTACCTAAAATCACAGAATCTACGCCTGTAAAGAAGATTGATATTTCTCGCGTATATATACCTCGCGAAATAAAATTAGCTGATCCTACATTTCATATCCCATGTAAAATTAATCTACTCATAGGTTGTGAGATATTTTTTGAATTGCTTAAGGCTGAAAAATTCAAATCTTATGATAATAATTTGATGCCTCAGAACAGTGTTTTCGGCTATTGTGGAAAATGCAGTTTCCCACAATTTTACTGGTCATACTCATATTTCAGAAAGATTCTTTAGAACTTTCTGTCAAAAAAATTCTTTGAGATGGAATCCTTTCTGGGGGATGATACAAATAAGGAGTCTCAAACATTTGAAAAGGAGTATTGTGAGCAACATTTTGTTGCCACTCACAAAAGAGATGATAGCGGAAGATTTATTGTACGATTGCCCATTAAGGAAGGTAAACGTTCTAGTTTAGGAGAGTCTAAAACAATGGCGGAAAGACGTCTAAATTCACTTTGGAAGAAACTGGACAAATATCCAACTATGTCCACTTTATATAAGACATTTATGGATGAATATCTTGCATTAAATCATATGGAAAGGATTTCGTACTGTGAGAAATGTACTGAAATTTATTGCATCCCTCATCACGCAGTTTTCCGCCCAGAGAGCATTTCGACCCCTCTTCGCGTCGTGTTGAATGCATCAACCATGTGCGAGAATGGAATAAGTCTCAACTCCATATTACTGAATGGTGGACTTGTTCAGCAGGATCTATTTTCAATAGTAGTTCGTTTCCGAACACATAAATATGTATTTAGTACAGACATTATTAAAATGTATAGGCAAATTCTTGTCGAAGAATGGGATAGAGATTTTCAGAGAATTTTGTGGAAATCAAGTCAGTCCTCCCCTGTTGAAACTTACAGATTACGTACAATTACGTACGGGACAGCATGCGCCCCGTATTTGGCGACTAGAACTATAAAGGCTGAGTATGAGCAGAATTATTTTCCTCGTGCGTCTGCAGTTTTGCTTACTGACGTTTACGTGGATGACATTTTGTCAGGTTCAGACAATTTAGAAGACACAATTTCCTTACAATTTGAGTTAATAAATGTATTGAACAAAGGTGGAATGCAATTACATAAATGGGTATCCAAACACCCAAACTTGTTAAATGACAATAAAGGTGCTGAATATAACTTTTCTTCAGATTCTGATCCCGTGAAAACTCTCGGTATGCTTTGGGCATGTAATACCGATAATTTAAACTTTAAGGTTAAGGGGACTCACTACCCTTGAATCTTTAAAACATTCGATTTTTTTAAAAAAATATATGTTAAAGCCTGATCATTTCTGAACAAAATAAAGCAAACTGCATGAAAATATTCCGCTTAGTTCCAGAGATATTGATAGTAAAAATATTTAATTACTGATCAAGTTTATGGTAAAAAAAATGTTAAACTCATTTTTCTCAAAATGTAATTTTGCATGTAATTCCGCAACTGATATCTCAAAAACTATGAAACATAATTCCATGAAATTTTTATCACTGCATAATCATGTTATTTTATTGCGTTTGAACTAGAATTATTACAATCACTGCACATTTTGTTATTTTTTCAGGGGTAAATTAATGCAAAAATTTAAGGAAATTTTAAGTATATTTTGAGCAGTTTTAAAAGAATTGAAAAAATATTTTAATGTTGAATGTTTAATGTTCAATTGTATTTCAAATTATTTATTTTAAATATAAAACAGGAATTATACATTTAAGTGAAAAATTAATTTTATACTTCTGCGCGCAAACCCGTATACAATAGAAATGCTTAAAAAACAAGGTATATCTAAAGCATTTTAAAAAAATTATTTTAAATTATTTTAAGAGTTGAAAATTTTTTTATTAAAACAAATATATCAATTTATCATATACATAAAATTTGGAAAAATTGGGAGTAAATTGAAATAGTTACAAAGAGTCAAAAAGTATGAAAATATGCCTTATTTCCTCGACTTAAGAGTCGTGAGTCCCCTTAATGTAGACTCTAAAGCAAGCTTCACAAAACGGGATGTTCTATCTTCTATAGCACGCCTGTTTGATCCTCTTGGTCTTATTGGACCAGTAATTACAAAGGCCAAGATATTTCTACAAAATCTGTGGAGGCAAAAGTTAAATTGGTCTGATCCAATTCCTCCTGATGATATGAAAGAAAGTTCGTTTAAATTCTTAAACGAACTTCCCACTTTAAATTAAGTGAAAATTCCTAGGCATGTGATCATTACAAATCCCATCATAATTCATTTACATGGATTCAGCGATGCGTCTGAACGGACATATGGAGCAGCAATCTATGTAAGCTCAAAAAACAGCCAAGGACAGCAGCAAACAACACTGTTGTGTTCTAAATCCAGAGTATCTCCGATAAAAACCTTAACAATACCCAGGTTGGAACTATGTGCGGCATTGCTACTAGCTCGTCTAGTCGCAAAGATCATCTCTGTCATTCAAGTTGAATTCCATCATGTGTACCTGTGGTCGGACTCTACGATAACTCTAGCTTGGATAAAAACTCCTTATGAAAGACTTAAACCCTTTGTGTCCAACAGAGTTAAACAAATTAACGTACTGTGTCCTGACTATGATTGGAGACACGTTTCTTCTGAAACCAATCCTGCTGATGTCCTATCCAGAGGAACTAGTGCAACTAAGCTTCTACAGAACTCTATGTGGTGGACTGGCCCTTCATTTTTAAATTCGGACATTCCATCTTCTAAGGAACCTACTAATATGACTGATAATGATTATTCTAAAGAACTAAAGACTGCATATAATCCTGTCTTAGTTGCTAACACTACTAACAGCTTCATTGATGATTTTTTAAAAATTAGTAACAGATTTACTAAACTTGCACATTCCTTTAGTTATATTTGCAGATTCATACATGATGTGAAAATTCCTAAAAATCGAAAGGTAGGTGAGTTAACTGCTGAAGAAGTCATGAGTGCTGCTAATCATTTAGTTAAATTAGTTCAACTCGCAACTTTTACCTACGAAATTAATTGTTTAAAGCATAACAAGGACTTGAAGCGGAGTCAGGTAAGGAATTTATATCCTTTTTTAGATCAAGATGAGCTTCTTCGAGTTGGGGGTCGATTACAAAATTCTCAACTGAACAACGATTCAAAACACCCAAAGCTTTTACCCGCTAGGCATAGATTCACTAAAATCATTATGGAATATTTCGACAAGAAAAACTTGCACGTAGGTCCGCAATCACTCTTGCATTGCGTCAGACAAGAATTTTGGCCCATAGGAGGCAGAAATCTGGCAAGAAAAATTGTTAATGACTGTGTAATTTGTTTCAGAAATAAACCAATTAATTCTTATCAGTTGTTGGGAAATTTACCAGCCGAGCGAGTCGATATATATATATATATATATATATATATATATATATATATATATATATATATATATATATATATATAAGCATATATATATATGTATATATATTATATATATAAATATATATGTGTGTATGTGTGTATCGGGTGGTTCAAATAAAAGTATCCCTGTTTGGGACGCCCTGGCGAGAAAAGCAGTGGACGTAACGTCTTCATATTTGGAGAGTATATTGTGACATTTTCCCTCCTTAAAACCCAGAAAAATTATTAACCGCGGCTGGAAACAAAGCAAGCCCACTGGTGAACTTCGAGGATGCAATATTTCCCCCCAAGCGAAGGGTGGCGTACAAAGGAATCAGCCGTTCGACGTGCAGGTGAGGGGCAACGTACAATAGCTAGTCACCACGATGTCTGGACTGTTGGACATTAAAATACAAAAGGGAATCCGCCTCTTGACGAGAAGCAGTAATGATCCTCCGGTGCGATATCAATATGAAAATAGACATCGTTTTGCACACGGGCTAAAAGGAAGGGCCTATCAGGGCCCAGATTCAAAGAGCGGGGATATTACAGATCCGGCCAGGCAAAAAGGTTTTAAAAGGCGACGCACGAGATTTTGAGAGGAGACGGATCCTGGATTCTGATTCTGATCCCGATTCTGATTCTGAGGTTCAGACCTCTGAAGTGTTGAGACTCTTTCTCTCGCTGGGAAGGGTCGTGGAGAGATCAGAGATTGATCTTCTTTAGTTTTTTGAAGCAGCTAGCTTCTTTAGTGAGAGTGTGTGGGACGAGCCGTCCACTACCTTGTGACAGATTTACCGAAGTACGAGAGGAGTTCGAGTACTGCCTCAATCCAGCCGATTCCGACGAGCGGAATCCGTTTCCTACGAACAGTGCTACTTCTGCGTCCGAGCCTAATTCCCTGAAGGGCAGACCGACGACCTGCAGCGACAGTGCATCCAGTCATCAGAGAGGGCTATCCTCAACGTGTGTTCGCAGACTTCAACTACAATTACCTGAATATATTAAATGCATTTAGAACGTGACCTAATCGTGTGATAATTAATCCAGAATACTTCAAATAAATTGCCATTTAAGTGTAACGAAATTCTAATTAGTTAGCTGTCTAATCCTTTTACATAACCTGTGTGTCTCTACCTCGAGTGTCGGCTTTAACACCAAATCAGGGGAATATGTTACAATACATATCACGCCATGGGGAATTGATTGCTAGGAAAAAAACAATTAGTTCCAACAAAGACCATTAGGTACAAATTAGACGCAGCGATTTGTTGAAATTTCGCTGATTCGTTGAAATTTCCTAATTCCTCGCAAGAACTTTCCAATAGAAGATTGCGCAAAGCTGCAAACCTTCATACCGAAAAAGTACAATGTAAAATATAAACAATTGAAATAAACAAAAATTAAAAATCAAGCATAAACTGCTAAATCACTTTAACATAAAACAAATCCTGCAAAGAAAACATAAAACATTTTCAATAGAGGATAGCGCAGAAGCTTCATATCCCCATAATGAAAAAAATTCAAATAAATAATCCAACAGAGATAGATAAAAATAATACGAATATAGAGAAAAACCAAACAGAAATCAAGCACTCTGGGCATCCACGCACCAACGGCAAGATTCTGTATAAGTGCCGGAACTGAACCATAAAACAACATAGAGGTAACCGACAGGTCTTGTCATCAGGGAGCCTAACCAAATCAGGGAGCGGTTACCTCTATGTTGTTTTATGGTTCAGTTCCGGCACTTATACAGAATCTTGCCGTTGGTGCGTGAATGCCCAGAGTGCTTGATTTCTGTTTGTTTTTTGTCTATATTCGTATTATTTTTACCTATCCCTGTTGGATTATTTATTTGTATTTTTTTCATTATGGGGATATGAAGCTTCTGCGCTATCCTACATTGTACTTTTTCGGTATGAAGGTTTGCGCAATCTTTTATTGGAAAGTTCTTTAATTTTATTTTTTAAGTTAGGTTTATGTTCATGGTTTGTCTCGAGGTTCCTCATGTAGTAAGCATGCTTATCTAGTATTCTTTGCTTTTCAAGTAAAACACTTGTAAATTATTATGCAAACTAGTATCAAAGATTTATTTACTAGTATCAATGGCTCGTCGCGTTCCGTAACAAGGAGCCCTGCTGCTCGTCTTGTTCAGGGGAGTGTGGTGGTCAATAAGTTACCTGAACAACTGTTACGTTTATATAATATAAAATTAAAAAATTATGCAAAATGTAAAGATAAAAGGTGCAATTATTTGTTTATTACGTGCTCTATGGCGAACAGTAGTCAAGTGGGGGTTGGTTCCAGCAATAGTAATTTATTTTGGAAGTGTAAGGGATTCATTTACATTATAGAGTGTCAAGAATGTAATTTATGCTATATTGGGCAAACGGGGACAGAGTTTAATAAAAGGGTTAATAGCCATAGGTCTGCAATCAAAAATTTTAAACACGAAACTTCTTTTGATTATACACTTTCAAGTACATAACTTCGAGCAGGCTAAATTATATATTATTGATGAGATTAATGATTTAAATAAAAGATTGGATTTTGAAAATTTATATATTTGTGCTTAAAACACTATTTCCGTACGGTTTAAATAGTAAACTTAACGCGGAAGGACCGGTGGATTTAGATACTAACTGCGTTTATAAAAAATTCATGGTTATTGATAGGTTTAATTATATACATTCTAATTATAGGGGTAAAAGAGGAAAAGGTAGCAATAGTTTAAAAACAAAATTGAAACTGGATGATCTGCAAAAAATTTGTAATTTTGTTATAGATTTTTAGAACATTAAAATAATTAAACATTTTTTGTTCAACCAAAAAAATTCTGGTTTAAGGTGGGTAATTAAACATCATTTATCTTCAATTAAATTTGTTTCGAGGTTTACAAAACTAATAATTTTAGATTTAATTAAATACAAGCTTAACCTGACTAATTTGGATGCTAAGAGGGGAAGGGATGTAGGGGTAGAGTACTGTACTATTAACTTTCTAGATAAAGATTTCGAGCATTTAAAACTACCTACTATTGTACATAATAATTCTAAATTATTACCAATCAAGGATTGTGGGAAAATCGCTATCGCTTTTAAATATCAAAAAACGTTTTAAGGGACCTAATCTGTAACTATAACTTTTATAATCATAACTTAGGTAAAATTTCTAATGCTGATTGTAATTGTCATATTGAGGAGTTTAAAAACTTTGTTAATCCAACTTCGGGGCATATTGTAACAGGGGATCTTAATATTGTTAAAGATGTTAGGTTTAGAGAACTTCTACGTAAGGGCTCAAAATTTAGGGTAAGAAATAAGGTAAATTTTAAGCAAATTATAAGTTCTATCACTAAAGATTTGGATTATTGTATAGTAAAATTACCAAGGAAGTACAATTGGCCTATCGCAGGTTTTATGGAGTGGAAGGTGCATATTTTACAGGATATAAAAAGGAATTATGAAGAGTATGGTATGGAGGACAAGAAGGTTTTTTTTTTCTAAACAAAGATCTATACAGTAAAATTAAAGGATTAAAAAATAAGTTTATTATTACGGTTGTTGATAAGGCTGCCAATAACTTCGGTTTTATGTGTAAAGGTTATTTTAAGCAGTTAATTTCTAGGGAATACAACTCAAATAATACCTATCAAAAAATTAACCTTACCAAAAAAGAAATAGATAATAGGATTTTAGCCTTTAGCAAAAAATTTAAGTTTAAGATTAATAGCATAAAATACCCTTACCTGTTTCCTACCGTAAAATTCCATAAAGTACCTACTAAATTTAGGTTTGTTACATGTAGTACAAATTGTTATAACACTTTGTTCAGTAAAAAGTTCTTTAGCTATTTAAAAATTATTCTAAATAAAATTAAGGTTACCGAAAATAGCTTTATTATAAATAATAATCAGGATGTTCTACATTTTTTAAAAAGTAAGAATATAGATAGCATATACACGTTTGATTTTGAAAACCTTTTTACCAGTATTCCACATGATAATTTAATGATTATCTGTTTAGAAATTTATGATGCTTATCTAGATAGTACTTTAATCTTAAAATGTGACTGGATTGATTTATGTAAATTTAATATTTTTGAAAACTACCTCTTTAATGGCTTATGTTTCTTTAAACAGATAAAGGGTATACCTATGAGAAATAGTATTCTAGTGCATTTGCAAACCTATTCTTACATATTTACGAAACTAAATTTCTTAACTCAAATAATGTTACCGGATTCAGATATATTGATGACCTCATAATTTTTAACTGCAACGATTTGGAATTTCTTAATCAAATCAACCCAAAGGAACTAACTTTAAACCGGACTAATAATAATAATCTTTGTGCGACTTATCTGGATTTAAAAATTAAAATTGAGAATAGAGAAATAAAAATAGGGATATATGATAAAAGGTTAGATTTTAACTTTGAGATTATCATGTTTACCAATTTCTATAGCAACTTAAACAATAAAATTTATTATAATATTTTTTACTCACAACTTTACAGAATAAAAAACATATGTAACAACTCTGGGGATTTTTTGGAGGCATGTAACATTTTCGAGGAAAACTTAAGAAAAAACAATTTCCCTAAAAATTTCGGCAATTTAAAAGTTTAAAAAAATGGCATTTAGACTCAGGAATTTTTAAAGATGTTTAGAATATTATTTATGTTTTCATTAGGTTAAGCTGTAATGGGAGGGGGGTGGCGCTGTAGTAATGTTACAGTGACGTAACTTCTAGGATAGAATTGGCTGCTGTTTCGCCATAACCGTCACTTACGGAATTGGGGTGTGTATGCATCTTTTACTTTGCATTAGGATTATTTGTGTGCTGGCATGTACGGTGCGTTGAGCCCATACTGTAAGTTGTGTTTGTCTTTTTATTTTCTTTTGACTAATTGCTTCCTTGGGGGACTCGGGGCCTTGGGATGTCTTTTGGGCTTACCTGCATCCTATTCAGAAAGTTCCCCTTGAGGTAACTGATTTGGTTAGGCTCCCTGATGACGAGACCTGTCGGTTACCTCTATGTTGTTTTATGGTTCAGTTCCGGCACTTATACAGAATCTTGACGTTGGTGCGTGGATGCCCAGAGTGCTTTCTTTCTGTTTGTTTTTTTGTCTATATTCGTATTATTTTTATCTATCTCTGTTGGATTATTTATTAGTACAGATCACGACTTACAGATGAACACCATGACGACGGCTTACACGCGCGCGAGCAGGAATATCATCATACTCTCCTAATTACGAAGCAATGGCCAATGAAATGAAATGCCAAAAATCACATTGACTTTGAGATTTATATTTTTTATAAAGAATTTTTATACTTTGCAGAGTTTGTATACATTATTATTTTACACAAGAATATAAACAATAATTTTTATATGTTAAATTATATTTTTGGAATTAAATATTTTTTTTTACATTATATGTATGTATTATTAACTATGTCGAACTATAAATTCGTCTTGAAAAATTAAATGGTGCCCGCCGTCCGATCGGTATTCTAGAATGTGCTCTTAAATACAAAAATGTTGGAGACCCCTGGCTCCATGTATTCATGAGGTTGTCTCCATACACGTCTATCCGCCCGATACAACTGGAAACGAGACTCGTCAGACCAGACAACGTGTTTCCAGTCATCAACAGTCGAAGGGAGGTGTTGGCGGGCCAAGGTAAGGCGTAAAGATTTGTGCCGGGCAGTCAAAAACGGTATACGAATGGGCCTGAAGCTCCGAAAGCCCATATCAATGTCCGTTGAATAAATCACACGCTGATATTTGCTGATGTCCCAGCATTGAAATCCGCCGCAATTTGAGGAAGTGTTGCACGTCTATCTCGTTTAAGGATTCTCGTCAGTAAGTCCAGTCAAACGGTGTTTTGGCCAGGAAAAAAACAAAGAAGTTTTCTCTCACTCGTTCTACATGTTTTTTGGGATGTTGAATTCGAATTTCAACTTTGCTACTTCCTACGGATATGGCTTCACAGCGAAAATTGCAAAAAACCTCAATATTTTCGACCTTTTTTCAGTTTTTTGCCAAAAAGTCATAAAACTATGCACTTTTCGAGGTAGACCTCTATATACAAAAATAAAGTACATTAAATTTCCTGCAAAAAGCACCCCTCAAATGTATTTTTTAGTTGAACGGTTTGGCCGTTAGAGCGCGTTGAAAAAATGTCAAAATTTCCTACTTTGTGGAAAACTCAGTTTTCTCGTTAGTTTTTCGCTTGTAACTCAAAAAATATTCTTGCAATTACAAAAAAGCTTGCTAATTCTGCTAAAACTACATTAAATTTCCTACAAATTGCAGACCTCAATCACTTTTTGGCCAAACCGTGTAGCCACTAGAGCGCTTGAAATTTTATGTCATATTGCGCGAAGCCGCTAAGTCAAGAGCCCTTCACCCAAAATTCAATAGAGACCTATATTATCACTAATTACTTATTAAAAACCATTTATTTGGTCTTTAATAATTAAGTAATTATTAATTATATATCAATTTAATTACTCATTAATCATATCAACTTTTTGTCCAAAGTATGTATGTTTGGGTATTCAGACACAAAATACTTAAATAAAAAGTTTCATAAAAACAATTTATTATAAATATTCATATTAATTATCATCATTAAAATAGGTAGGTAAATAAAAAAAGAGATGGATAGCTACAGTCTACGACTTGAGGTGTGTCGTCCACTTCGTCCAAATCCTGGTTATCATCAGCGAAATATTTTTCCATATTGCTGTAATTTCCTTCGCAGTTTTAGCATAGCCAGGAGCAATATAATTCAGCCTTCTTAGATCCACAATGCCCTTTGCAGTCTATCTTGCATTTGCAGGAAATGAGGTGCAGCAGTTTGTTAGGTGCAGGGGGCTGTAGGGTGGTGATGGGCTGTTCTTCATCCACTTCAACTGTGTGGTACCTTTCACGAAGCCCAGCTACGCCTGAACTTGGAGGTAGACCTTCAGTGAGTGCTGCAGCCTCTGTTGAGGGGAGAATGGCGATGTTAGATGTCACCTTGAACGCAGATGTTATGTACAGTCTATGTCACAATTTATTTAAGGAGGTCATTTGTTTGCCGGACCCATAGAGAGCAAGGAGAAATCTTTCTCCTCCACTCACAACTGCCTCTAGATCAGCCTGAGGGTCTTTAAATATGTTGATAGGAGGCCCAAGGTCTGGGTTCTTCTTCACCGTTCTCACACACTTGATTTTGCCATGGTTATATAGAGCTGGCGTCGTATCACAAGCGTTTAGGACGTGTAAAGAAAGAATATGGGCAGCTCTGAATGTGTCGATCACACTTGGCGGGTGGTAAATGGTATTGCATGTACTTCCTTTTCCTGGCTTCAGGAAGTATACATTGGAAGGAGTACAGAGCCCAACCATTATGACAAGAAGGTCGACATCCTCTCCCACTACAGCCACTGTGTCACACTCAGATGTCAGGCTTATAGCTGTGACTACTATAAAGACCAAATAAACAGTTTTTAATAAGTAAATAACAAAAATACAGTGATAATATAGGTCTCTACTGAATTTTGGGAGAAGGGCTCTTGACTTAGCGGATTCGCGTAATATGACATAAAATTTCAACGCACTCTAGCGGCTACACGGTTTGGCCAAAATAAGTCATTAAGGTGTGCAATTTGTAAGGAATTTAATGTAGTTTTAGTAGAATACAAGCTTTTTTGTAATTACATGAATATTTTTGAGTTACAAACGAAAAACTAACGAGAAAACTGGGTTTTTCACAAAGTTGGAAATTTTGGCCTTTTTTTCAGCGCGTTCTAGCGGCCAAACCATTCAACCAAAAAATACATTTGAGGGGTGCTTTTTGTAGGAAATTTAATGTACTTTACTTTTGTATAAAGAGATCTACCTCAAAAAGTGTATAGTTTTATGACTTTTTGGCAAAAAACTGAAAAAAGGTCGAAAATTTTGAGGATTTTTGCGATTTTCGTTGTGAAGCCATATCCGTGGGAAGTAGCAAAATTGAAATTCGGATTTAGCACCCCAGAAAACACATAGAATGAAAAAAAACTTCTATATTTTTTCCTAAAACTGGCAACTCCGGAAACGATTTGACTAGACTAAGTCGTCGACGGTCCAGTTCTTTGAAGGTCTTTTTTCCGGCCTCACCGCTGTCGGAGATTTGATGTTTTACCGGATACCTGATATTCACGATACTCGTGAAATGGTCATGCTTGAAAATCCAAAGTGCATCGCTACCCTGGAGATGCTATGTCCCATCTCTCGTGCGCTGACTATAACAAAACGTTCAAAGTCACATAAATCGTGATAACCTACCATTGTAGTAGCAGGAACCGATCTAACAGCTTCGCCAGACACCCTTTGTCTTATATTACAGGCACTGCCGACCGCATCGCATTAAGCTGTTGATTTCACATCTAAGTTATTTGCATACGCACGCCTGTACCAGTTGTTTCGCTCTTCAGTGTGTAATCGACTGCACAACAAAATTTTTATGTTATATTTACTCTTCTCAATAATAATGGTAAATTTTTTGCTACTTCATTGTATTGTAATACTATAGTGATTTATTTTTTGTATATATTTTTTGTTTCTAATGTAATAAAATATTATTTACAGCTATTATTAATAATATTTGATTATAACATTTGTTCCTTTATTTTATATTTGTACATAACAAAATTGTTTGTATTTTATATAACGCATTTTTTCGAAAAATGTAATTAATATGGCTAAGAAACATTTGTACATTTGTATCTTTTTTGAAAATTCCTAATACCGTTATTAATGCCGGTATCCAGCTATAACGTTTGAAAAAATAACGAATACCGGTATTTTATTTTTGGTTCGGTATTGCAATGACTAGTGGTGCCTTACCTGTCAAAACCAGTGACTTAACTAGATATAGGTCCACAATTTACCAGCATATTACGATTTTGAGTAAAATAAAATTATTAACATTTTAAAACAAAACTTTTAAATTTTTATACAAATAGAATTTTGAATATAGAATTAAAGTTCATTATGGATATAGAATTACAACAAAGCTTACTTTTTCCGTGTTTTGATGTTGAAGATATGCTCATTAACAAATTAACAACAAAACAATTTTTAATAGAGAATTTTTCCATATCTGTCCTTAGGAAACTCGACAATATTGATTTTATTGTGTGCAGCTTACCTGTCAAAACAACGGAGAACTCAAAAGCTATATTGGTCTCCAATAAACCAACACAATAACATAGTGAGTAAAATAAAATAGTTGCCATCTTGAAAGAAATATATTAAGTTTTTTTACAAATGGAATTTTGAATACAGAATTAAAGTACACCAAGGATATAAAATTACAAAAAAACTTACTTTTTTTGTGTTTTGATGCTGAAGATAGGCTCCCTAAAAAACTAACAAAAAAAGTTTTTAATATCGAAATTTGCCAAATCTATCCGATGGTAACTCGACGATGCTGAGGTTATTGTGTAACCGATAGGATGTACGCCCCCTGTCAAAACTACGATAAGTGCACAAGCTATCGGTCCGCAATTAAGCCAATTAACCCCCTCCCTGATTTTCAAATACATTTTAATACGTGAATTTATAATATATATATATATATATATATATATATGTATGTATGTATATAAACATATGTTACCGTGAAAGGCCGAAATTGGAGAATGCGACATTCTCCGGTAAATGTGAACACATACCAAATACGTCGGTGAAAGACCGAATATTTGGTTATATTCTTAGACATTCGGACCATCACAAGTGTATGTAGACTAGCACAGATATACTCTGGTGGAGGTCGAATCTAGAATTCGACAAAGGTATTGTTGTGAATCTAATGGTCAGTTCGGTGTTAAAGTGTAGATGTCAAGTCGATCTTATAGACCTGCAGTCATGTAGGGATGGTGAATATTAAGTTCATAATGATGTATCAAGATCATTTAACGAAGTTTGTCCAGCTACGACCTTTGAAAACTAGGACAGCTGAGGAAGTAACGTATCACCTTCTATAAATATTTTTAACTTTTGATGCCCCAGCTATATTGCATTCAGATAATGGTATGGAATTCAGTAATCAAGTCATACCTGAACTATGCAGTACGTGAAAAGATGTTCATAGAAAGCCTCTTCATAGCCAAACACTATGCTCATTTGAAAGGGCAGGTCAGGATGACCTGCCCTTTCAATCGGAAACCTTGCCCGAAATCTTGACTATAATACGCACTTTTTTCACATTTTAGTCCGCAAAAATGAGGGTCCGTATTATACTCGTGTACAAAAAATGTAGCTTTAGGCTATCCGCAGACGGATCGTCTCGTACTCGGCTCGAACTCGAAACGATTTCTCCCACCACTCAACTTCCTACGTAATTGAATGGGGCTCCACTAACGGGGCGATTGGCAATCGGCTAGAAGTCGAAGCGGTCTCGATTCGGACTCGTCTCGTACTCGACTCGAACTCGAATCGATTTCTCCCACCACTCAACTTCCTACGTAATTGAATGGGGCTCCACTAACGGGGCGATTGACAATCGGCCAGAAGTCGAAGCGGTCTCGATTCGGACTCGTCTCGTACTCGACTCGAACTCGAAACGATTTCTCCCACCACAACTTCCTACGTAATTGAATGGGGCTCCACTAACGGGGCGATTGGCAATCGGCTAGAAGTCAAAGCGGTCTCGATTCGGACTCGTCTCGTACTCGGCTCGAACTCGAAACGATTTCTCCCACCAATCAACTTCCTACGTAATTGAATGGGGCTCCACTGACGGCTCGATTGGTAATCGGCTAGAAGTCGAAGCGGTCTCGATTCGGACGTCTCGTACTCGACTCGAACTCGAATCGATTTCTCCCACCACTCAACTTTCTACGTAATTAAATGGGGCTCCACTAACGGGGCGATTGGCAATCGGCTAGAAGAAACGGTCTCGATTCGGACTCGTCTCGTACTCGACTCGAACTCGAAACGATTTCTCCCACCACATCTTCCTAAGTAATTGAATGGGGCTCCACTAACGGGGCGATTGGCAATCGGCTCGAAGTCGAAGCGGTCTCGATTTGGACTCGTCTCGTACTCGGCTCGAAACGATTTCTCCCACCACTCTCCTAAGTAAATGGGGCTCCACTAACGGGGCGATTGGCAATCGGCTAGAAGTCGAAGCGGTCTCGATTCGGACTCGTCTCGTACTCGGCTCGAACTCGAAACGATTTCTCCCACCACTCAATTTCCTACGTAATTGAATGGGGCACTAACGGGGCGATTGGCAATCGGCTAGAAGTCGAAGCGGTCTCGATTCGGACTCGTCTCGTACTCGAACTTGAATCGATTTCTCCCACCCCTCAACTTCCTACGTAATTGAATGGGGCTCCACTAACGGGGCGATTGGCAATCGGCTAGAAGAAACGGTCTCGATTCGGACTCGTCTCGTACTCGACTCGAACTCGAAACGATTTCTCCCACCACATCTTCCTAAGTAATTGAATGGGGCTCCACTAACGGGGAGATTGGCAATCGGCTAGAAGTCGAAGCGGTCTCGATTCGGACTCGTCTCGTACTCGGCTCGAACTCGAAATGATTTCTCCCACCACTCAACTTTCTACGTAATTGAATGGCAATCTTGAACGACAATCTTGAATGGCAATTGAACGACAAACAACCGATTGGGCTCCACTAACGGGGCGATTGGCAATCGGCTAGAAGTGGAAGCGGTCTCGATTCGGACTCGTCTCATACTCGACTCGAACTCGAATCGATTTCTCCCACCACTCAACTTCCTACGTAATTGAATGGGGCTCCACTAACGGGGCGATTGGCAATCGGCTCGAAGTCGAAGCGGTCTTGATTCCGACTCGTTCCGTTTCAGTCGAATTGCTTGGAACGGGAAAAATCGAGCGTGTCGAGCGGAATTTTCGATAATGAATTGAAGTGTTCAACATTAAATTTGTAAGAGAAGAGAAAAAACTCCCGGAGCTTTATGACCACACGCTCCGTGAATATTCTAGAAAAGATTGTACAAAAAAAGCGTGGAATGAAGTTGCACGAGAAGTCAACTTGACAGGCAATGTATTTAATTACAAACTTTATTAATGTTACATAGTTTAGTTAAAAAATTATTACGTTATAGTATTTCTTATAGTATTAATTACAAAAACTTATTACAATCATTCATTAAAAAAATCTTATTACAATTTCACGAAATCTATTCTGATTAAATACATAAAAAATAATAATAATCGAATACAAAACTCAGAGCGAAATTCAATATATTTAATTTTTCAAATCAGTAAACATAAAAATTATGTTTTTAGTTTTGATGAAAAAGTGTCAAAGCCTGTCGTGGTGATTGCTACCTGAGTCCCACCGTCTCACCCACACAAACACAAGAGCTTAGCACAAACTTTTGTATTTTGAAAATTATATGCATTTATAACTCCGATTGAAAACGAAATTTAAATAATTTTATAATAAACAAAAAAAATTGTATTTTTATAACATTAAAATATACCGAACTGAAAGTTTGTTGACATTCCATAGAATGCTAAAAATGTTGCATAACTTTCTTGTAATTAATGTGGCGCAACAAACAGCCGATGGTGAAAATTCCGTTCCAAGTACGGATGTACTTGTACTCTCCTCCGAAACCTTCTCCTTTTAATCTTACGGTACCAGTATACCATAAGAATGTCCTCCTCATCACTGGGGCTGCTCATTTTAAACAAATAAAATCAAGAAGTTTTGTACTTTGCACGTTGAATACATTCAACCTACTGAGAAAAATATGGATTTGTCATCCCGCTTTCAATGTACGGTAGACTTCGCACAGTTTATACAAGACGCACATCTCGCTTCGAGTTCGAGACGACTCGTGTGCGGATGGCGTTAAACATCGAATAAACGACAAACAACAGATGAGCTGTATTCTAGTGAAAGTGATTAAGGCTGATAACATGACAGTATTGTTTGTTTTGAATTAAAAATTTAAGTTTTTGTTTCTGCTACTGAATTTCACGTTTTCGTTTATTTTTATTACAAATTTTAATTATGGGGATAAGTATTTGTTCAATTTTTAAATAAAATATTGAAAAGTTATGGGTGCGTATTATAGTCGAATTTTAATTTTTTCCGAAAATTTCGCTCAAAATCAAGCATGCGTGTTATACACGTGCGCTTATTATAGTCAAGAATTTACTTTATACAGGATATGTTAAATGCATGTATGAACGATAACGACACAAATAATTGGTCAGATGGTTTACAATTTATTCAATTTGCCAAGAACACTACATACCACGAAGGAATACGCCAAGTCCTTATGACTTGCGTATTATATATGACTATGCGAAGGATACGCCCAAGTCCAATGAAGCCCTCTGTTTGGCATTAATTCGAGAAGTTGAGGGCAAGGCTATACACGCTGTCATTGCAAAAAGAAGTTTTCCACGAATAAATGCAGTTGTAAAAGCAAGGGACTCTTGTGCAATTCAAAGTGTCATAGCATTTTAAGTTGTTGCAATAAATAAAATTGTATAACGTTAATCACATAATTAAGTAAGTTTATTATTGGCGTTATTTTCTTTCTCATTTAGAATGTACTGTTCGTTTTAAGTTCAACAGTTTATTTACATGTGCTGTTACTTAAGCTTTCTCCTATTTTTACATACATCATAATATGTTTTAATAATAAAGTATGATTTAAAAACGTAACAAAAATATTTTTATTCAGCATTCACCATCAGTGCATGGTGAATGTCGACATTTTCTGGTGTAAGTGAGAAATAAGGATATATAGCAAATATTTCGGACATACACCAAGCGACTATGTGAATGTTGACATTCTCTAGATTTCGGTCTTTCACGGTAATATATATATATATATATATATATATATATATATATATATATATATATATATATATATATATATATATATGTATGTATACACTCATGGACAAAAAAATTAGCGCACCAAGAAATAATTGCGGTATCGTAACGAAACTTGCAATGAAGGTACATGTCGGGGAGATATGCAAATGATTAGAAAAGCAGCGTGGTTGCGCATTACGTATAGCCGGTAGAGGGCGTTGAACATCGTACTCTGTGGAGTATAAAACAGGTAACCAAAGCTTGTTTGGGTGTGCTGAATCATTTACAAAGGAAGAGCTGAGATAGACATGCCATTACGCCGTGTTCGAAGACAATATAAGCAGTTGTCGCAGTTTGAGAGAGGGAGAATCGTCGGGATGATGGAAGCTGGGTGGTCAGCTAGGCGAGTAGCTCGTGAATTAGGCCGCTCTGATTGTGTTGTGAGGAGGTGTTGGGACCAGTGGACCCGACAGATGTCATGTACACGAAGACCAGGCTCAGGACGCCCTCGACAGACCAGTCGTCGAGAAGACCGCCACATCGTAAGAAATGCACGCGTACAGCCAACTGCTTCATCGGCCGCCATCCAGGCACAGGTAGCACCTTCACTAGGGGCCCCTGTGTCTTCTCGAACCATACGAAGGCGCCTGGCTGAAGGACAGTTGGTATCGCGGCGCCCATTACGTGTGCTGCCCTTGACGCCCACCCATTACGTGTGCTGCTCTTGACGCCCACCCATCGACGCCTCCGTTTGGAGTTTTGCCGCGCACGAGGAAACTGGACTGCAGCGGAATGGAACCAGGTCATCTTTAGCGACGAATCCAGATTCAATCTCGGCAGTGATGACAATCGTGTTCGTGTGTGGAGATCCCTTGGTGAACGCTTCAATCCTGCCTTTGCTGTACAGCGACACATCGCTCCCACAGCTGGTGTGATGGTATGGGGTGCCATTGCCTACAATACACGGTCACCCCTAGTATTGTTCCGTGGCACCATGACAGCCCAGCGGTATGTACATGAAATCCTGCAACCACATGTGTTGCAACTCATGCAACGGCTCCCAGGAGCCATTTTTCAACAAGACAATGCTCGACCTCATACGGCAAGGGTGTCACAAGACTGTCTCCGCACTGTTACTACCCTTCCTTGGCCTGCCCGATCCCCAGATTTGTCTCCAATCGAGCATATCTGGGATCATTTGGAACGACGAGTTGGGCATCCCACGTGTTTGAACGAACTAGAGGCAAGGTTACAGCAAATATGGAACGAAATGTCTCAAGACATCATACAGAACTTGTATGACTCAATGCCCGATCTTATCGCATCGTGCATTCGCGCTAGAGGGGGTGAGTGTATATATATATATATATATATATATATATATATATATATATATATATCCACTAAAAAAACTTTTAAAAAGTAAAAAAACGCCAAGCTTCAAACCAAAAGTTACGACTAAAAAATGGTGTGATATCAAATATCCAAGCTTATCAAGTTCTGGTACTTAATTTCCTAATCACGAATTTTTCACATCTAAGTGAAGTGGTTAAGCATGACTTGTTGATAGAGACCCTTCTTCCCTAGACCAAACTCATCATAACCTGTTTCTGAAAATTTAAGTTTTAAATATTTATACATGACAGGCTTGTCGGCCGTCTTTCGTATTTGGAATAGATAAATTTTGTCTGTTGAAACGTCGAAAGTATGTTATTTAGTTGTATAAATTATTCATTTTAGTTATTTATGCAAAATATGTGTTCTATTATTTGGTTACTTTTAAAATGAATGTAGCAGCAATTTTAAGATGGTCTCGAATTATTCTATAAATTTGAAATTTATTTTCACGTTATATTTGGGCAACGTAACTCCAAAGCATGGTATTCATAGATTTTGTTGTTTAATGCAAAATTTTTCCTTTGAGGAATGACAGCATTATTTATTATTTTTCTTTCTAGCTAACGGTTTGTTTTGTTTGACATCATGCATTAACTTCAAATAGAAGACTGATTAAAATGACTAATATCCCATTAAAATTCTGTTAAGAAATGTAATTGAGTCCCAGTGCTTAATAAAATTGGATATAACACCATTTTTTGTCGTACCTTTTGTTGGAATGATGGTATAAACATGCTGTCTAAGAGAGCACCGAAGTGCGCAGTTGAAATCTGAAATTGATGTTTTAAATTCACAGTAACTTTTTTTAAAAGTTTATTATTAGTATTTTTACTTATTTTTTATTTTTATTTTTTATTTATTATTTTTTTTGCTTTCTGTTATTTTAATGATTTTATTTTTAAGACGGCCGCCAAGCCTGGTATGTATAAATGTTTAAAACTTAAATTTTCAGAAACAGGTTATGATGAGTTTGGTCTAGGGAAGAAGGGTTTCTATCAACAAGGCATGCTTAACCACTTCACTTAGATGTGAAAAATTCGTGATTAGGAAATTAAGTACCAGAACTTAATAAGCTTGGATATTTGATATCACACCATTTTTTAGTCGTAACTTTTGTTTTGAAGCTTGACGTTTTTTTACTTTTTAAAAGTTTTTTTTAGTGGATATCAGTTATTTTTTACAAATAGGTAAATAACAATTCACAAACTGGGCTTTTGTAGGCAAACAATTACCTGATACCTGGAGTCTCATCATCAGTTACAAATGTGTCACTTTGTGAACTTATTTGGAGAATTTTTTGTTTTTTTCGAATCTCTGTAATAGGCCCGGTTGTTTTTTCGTTTTAATTGTAATTTGTATGGCATTTTTCTATTCTAGTCAATCTTTATAAAAACAATGGGAAATATCGTACTAAACACTATTTATACATCACTAGCTGTTTGCCCGGCGTTGCCCGGGTATTTATTTATCTCAATTTTTTATTGCACAGGAAAAGGAATGGATTCTACATATAGTATGAAATTTAAGTAATTTAATTTACAGGTATTTAAAAGTAAATGCAGTATACAAACGATAAAGTAAAATTACAAATTCACTCTATTATTAATTTAAATCAAAACTTGATTATAAATAGCATTTTTAATTTCCTATATTCCCCTCGGTAACTCCGAAACTATGGATTCGTCACTACTCTCGGTCATTTTGGACATTTTATATTCACTCTTTCTACCCCGCCTCCCCCCCCCCCCCCCCAATACTGAGGAGGTCTGAACTCTCACATAAACGGCATCGGAAGTGTGCCTATTCATCTCAGCGACTCCGAAAACTACGGATTCGACACTACTCTCGGTCATTTTGGACATTTTATATTCACCCTTTCTTCCCCCCCCCGCCTCCCCCACCAATGCTGAAGAGGTCTGATCTTGCACTTAAGCGGTGTCGTAAGTATCACTATTAATCTCAGCGACCCCGAAAACTATGGATTCAACACTAAAATTAGTCGTTTTCGATTATTTTTATATGTGCCCCCTGCCCCCCTAGGGGTGCTAGGGGTGTCTTAACTCCCCCTCCTCCCCCCAGTGTTTCCCGCGGGAGTGAGAACAACATCTGTACAAAATTTCATCTCAATCGGATGGACCGTTCGGGAACGCATAAAAGACACACACACAAACATTCTTTTATATACACTGCTGGCCACCCAAATTGCAACACCAGAAAGACAAGAGATATCAGAACAAAATTTATTTTGTAGATAACATGTTGACCAAGTATCAAATGATTAAATTTATAGACTTCTGTGAAGTGTGGTTCCTGCCAAAATCAGTAGCCAGAGTAGCAGCCATTGTTGGAGATCACCGCTGCCACACGCCTCGGCATTGATTCAAAGAGACTTTGGATGAGTTCTTGGGGTACAGCAGACCAAGCAGCTTCCACACGTTGCCAAAGTTGATCTGCTGTGGAAGCTGGGGAAGGAATCTGGGTCAATCGTAGAGCAACCATGGACCACATGTTTTCTATCGGCAAAAGATCCGGAGAGCGAGGCGGCCAGGGAAGCAATTCAATCTGGCGATTGAAGAAGAACCGTTCGACAATGCGTGCCACGTGTGGTCGCGCATTATCCTGTTGAAATATGGCTGTGGGCAAGCCCTGAAGGTAAGGAAGGACAACTGGCTCCAACACCTCGGAGATGTAGCGCTGGCTGTTTAAAGTACCGGCAATGCGTACTAGAGGTGTGCGAGAGTGATATCCAATACCGCCCCATACCATAATACCCGGTGCAGGACCAGTGTGGCGGTGCATAACGCAGCTGTTCAGCATCCTCTCTTCACGGTGTCTTCAGACTCGAATGCGACCATCGTGGTGTTGCAGACAGAAGCGTGACTCGTCAGTATAGACAATTTCATTCCATTCTGCCGTCCACATCCTTCTGTCATCGCACCATTGGCGGCGGAGACGTCTGTGGTTCGGCGTCAAGGGTAGACAAAGCAATGGACGTCTTGCGGACAGACCACTCTGCTGTAAACGGCGTCGAATGGTACGCGCAGACACTGGATGATGCGTTACAGAATGCATGTGCTGTGCTATGGTTCGTGATGTGACTGAGCGATCCGTCACTGCCATGCGCACAATTTGCCTGTCACCACGCTGAGGTGGATGCGCTGAGGTAGATGCGATCGAACACGCCGGTCCGTCGTACCCTCCTGCATCCAACGATCACATATCCGCATTACAGTTGTTTGGTTTCGTCCAACACGACTACCGATTTCCCTGAAAGATAATCCACAATCTCGGTAGGCCACTATCCTTCCTCTGTCGAACTCGAATACTTGATCAAAAGATGATCGCTGTTTTCGACGAGGCATAATTGATCGTTTTTTTTTTTAAAAAACCACAAGAAAAACACAATTGCCGAACTTGAAATCGTCGAAATCTCCAAGTCTTAAATAGCGCTTTGAAGTGGCGCCACAGGCGCACGTGATGTGCGTCTGCGCTGAAATTCTAATCATTTGCATATCTCACCTCCGCTAATGCACGTTGTAAATTTCATGTTATTTGCATGTTTCCTTCAGGGTGTTGCATTTACAGTGGCCAGCAGTGTATATATATATATATATATATATATATATATATATATATATATATATATATATATCATTTGCTACATGTATATTTTGTATACGTATATGCATATTTTATTGAGAAATTAATATTTCTCTATTTTGCAAACCCATGTGGTTGTAGCAAAAATGGAAATATGAATAATAATTAAATTGAATTCAAATAATAAGGATTGAATTCAAATCCTTATTATTTGAATTCAATCCTTTGTATTTTCTATGGACATATAAAAGAAACAAACAAATACGGATAAAAATGTACAAAATAATTAAAAATTGTCTAGATTACAACAAAATCTTTTCTTACAACTACAAATTAAAAATAAAAAAAGTCTCAAGTAAAGCCAAAATTAATTCACTCTACTATCAGCAGAATATTTTAGAACCAATTTTTGAAGAAGAAATTCCAGCCTTTTATGGAAAGGACATTGATAAAGTTAAGCTTCTTATGGACAAAGCCTCTAGTCACACGTCTAAATCAACTGCCGCTTATTTAGCAAAGAAAGAATCAGAAACAGGAATAAAATGTATCCCATTTAATGAAATACCTGTAAAATTACTTGACTCTTCTCCAATGGACTTTTGCGATTTCGGTTTTTTAATACGAGCCTTAGGAAAACGGCATCCAAGAACACTGAAGAGACTTTGGAAAACGGTCCAAGAGGAATGAGGTAAAACTGACATGACAGTACTAAGCAAAAATTTACTTTCATGAAAATTCGAGCTAGAGCTATTGTCAAGAACCATGGCTATCAGATAGAAGCAAATCACCGCATAAAATATGGCATTTATACATAAAACTTAACTATCAAAATCGTTTCCATAAAGTGCGAACGACCTTCTGTATAAATAGCCGAAAATTTGGTCAAGTTTATAATTCAAAATTACACAGAGCCCAGTGCTACATTTTGCAAATGTTGATGATTTTAGTATAGCAGAATGCTGCAAATCTTCAAGAATACTTTAGACTTGCGTCTGGGGCCTTGCATATAGTTTGAATAAATCGTCTAAATTTAAGTTGATCGAGCAGTTTTCGATAACTGACGCTCCGTCGGATATAATAAATTCCCTATTTCGTTAAGAATGATAACTTCTCACGAAATCCGGCCTCCTGCCTCCATAATGTGGTCCTAGATTTGTTTGGAACTCGCGTGTTCAACTGCTAAATAAAAAGGTGTGATGGGATCTCTTGATCAGCGGTCAGTATACTGGACGCAGGAAGCTATTTCCTCTGGATTTTGCATTCAACTACCGCATTTTCTCTGCTATATGACATGCTGCGCATCTATTCCCAGTGACCAGTCTATTGTAGGATTAGCTGCCCTCGGTCTCCAAGAGTCTTTGTTTACTCGACAAACTTTTTGTTAATTGTTATGAATTATAAGGTGTAAAATTTAACTTTTTTGTGTGCGTGAACGAGTTTAAAGTGTATTTAATATTATATACTGAAGAGCCAAAAAAACTGATACACCTGCCTAATATCGTGTAGGGCCCCCACGAGCACGCAGAAGTGCAGGAACACGTATCAGGGGTCCCATATCATGGCAACTGCAAAAGCCCCATACCATCACAGAAGCTCCCCCAGCTTGAACAGTCCCCTGTTGACATGTACGGTCCATGAGGTTGTCTCCATACCCGTACACGTCCATCCGCCTGATACAATTGGAAACGAGACTCGTCAGACCAAGCAGCGTGTTTCCAGTTGTCAACAGTCCAATGGAGGTGTTGGCGGGCCCAGGCAAGGCATAAAGCTTTGTGTCGTGCGGTCAGCAACGGTACACGAATGGACCTAAAGCTCCGAAAGCCCATACGAATGACAGACACTCCGTTGAACAGTTCGCACGCTGACACTCATGGATGCCCTGGCATTGAAATCCGCAGCAATTTGAAGAAGTGTTGCATGTCTATCTCGATCAAGGATTCTCGTAAGTCGTCGATGGTCCAGTTCTTTCAAGGTCTTTTTCCGGCCGCACCACTATCGGAGATTTGATGGTTTACCGGATAACTGATATTCACGGTACACTCGTGAAATGGTCGAGTGCGAAAATCCAAATTGCATCGCTACCTCGGAGATGCTATGTCCCATCTCTCGTGGGCCGACTATAACACCACGTTCAAAGTTACATAAATCGTGATAACCTACCATTGCAGCAGCAGGAACCGATCTAACAGCTTCGCCAGTCACACGTTGTCTTATATAGGCGCTGCCGACTGCATCACATTACGCTGATTGGTTGCATATCTCCGATATTTGTAATCGCACGACTGTACTAGTATTTTGGTTCTTCAGTGTATATTAATACTGCACGTGCATTTATATCTACAATTCTGATAGGGGAAATGTTCAGAAAAATAAGATATGAGGAAATTAATCAATTGTTAAAATAGTTATAGATCAGAGTTTCCCAAAGTGAGCGATACCGCCCCCCGGGGGGCAGTGGAACGATCCAATGGGCGGTAGTAGCCTCGGGTGACTATTGGAGGGCGGTGAACGAAAATAGGGGGCGGTGAAAGTATGAAGAAAGAAGACGAGACAATGCAAAAACATTCCGCAAAAAGTGGACACAGAGTGTACGGGAAAGACCTAGACGGGAAACAATCATGTATTGTGATACTTGTTACCTATCCAGGAACAAGTTGATTTAATTATCCATTTTTGGTCTACTGAACATCTTAAGAAGTACCGCTCATTCTGCATTTTGCACCATTTGTACTTCCACTCTCGCCGTGCTGTTGTATTAAACATCAATACTCGACAGATAGTCACATGTTCCATCACTGACAGCGTTTGATTGGGGAAGATGTTGATATTTGGCGAAGAGATTATGTTGATATTTGGCGATGATTGGCGACAATCCTTTCCACTGGCCAGTCGACGGAGTTGAAATCCCGTTGACCCTTACTATCGTTACTTTCTACCCCCGAAGTGACTGTTGTTGAGAAATCAAATCTTGGTAAATTGCAGTAAACTTGTATCTAGATTTAGTTTAACTTGAAAGTGTAACAACAAAAGGTATTTATAATTACTTTTTGAATCTCTTGAGGAACAAGGAATGCATACAATTTCTTATATGATAATTTAGTAAGCATTGCATGTGACGGTGCAGCAGTTCTAATGAGTAAGAAGGAGTAACCGAGGGAGAAATGAAGGAGAGATTGATTTTCATCTATGACTAATCCCAGTCTCGAACTATCAGTTAATGATACTGTAAAATCTGTTTCAGGGGGCACAGTGGCCCAGTTGGCAAGAGCAGCAGGCCAGTGATCTGAAAGTCCCTGGTTCGATTCTCGTCGCTGCAAATCCACCGCCGTGTTCCTTAATGGTGGTCGGGAACGTAAAATAGGTCGTGGCTACAATGTCCTCCAAGTTCTCAAATTTATCTCTGGAGGTGCGGGGTCAAGTGTTCCAGTCTCGTCACTCGATTCGGTTCAAAATTGCGGCACTGATGTTCTTCGAGGTCAAGTCGGACTTCAGCCCTAGTGGTACCTCGCCTTAAAGTGAAGCTGCTTACTACCCTTCGCCAAGGACCTAGGATTTGAGGACCTAGGTCCTTTGGACTTGGTGTAGGCTTTCCTACACAAAGGGGATTGGAAACAACAACAAATCTTTTTCCGGCACTGATAGATTCAAAACATTTATTGATAAGTTTATATTGTACAAAGTATCTAGGAAAAATGCTAGATAACTAAAAGAGTGTGCGAGTCAGCTGGATTAAACTAGAACTAGTCGTATTTTAAGCACGCGATGGGTTGCATCAAGTTTTCGAACAGTTTCTACAGTTTGGAATAAATATGAGTCTTTGGTAAAACATTGTCAATATGCGAACAGTGATTTCAAGAGAGATGCTAAAGAAAGATGTGCACAGAAGGATTAGAAAAGAAATTACAACACCATAATTTATCCTAGATTTAGGACTAATGCGTGATGCGCTTCAAGAAATGAGTGAATTAAGCTTGGATTTACAAGACCTTGATCTTGATTTGTATAAGGCGAATGAAAAATTAAAATACTTGATATGAAATTATGGCCTTATGATATTGCATCGCAATTAACATTTGGAGAGAACGAAATGCAATAACTGTCTACTAAATTTAAATTGAATGAGAGAGAAATTATGCATTGATTTTGAGATTACACTGCTGGCCATTAAAATTTCAACACCAGGAAGGAAAGCAAATAACAAAACTTTTCTTATTCTACGTATACAACATAGTAGGAAGAAAACATGATTAAATTTGTAGGTAATTTGGGGTATACAGGGTCCGAAATCAGCACACACAGCTGCCATCTCTGGCAGCTAAAACGGCTCTAGCCCGGTTAGGCATCGAGTCGAAATGGGCTTGGATGACAGAACGGCAAGTCATTCCATGCTGCTTCAAGTCTATGCCACACTTCATCAATCGTAGTGGCTGGAGAACAGTGGCTGCCCAGTTTCTCAGCAACCCATGAACAAATGTTTTCAACGGGCGAGAGATCTGCAGAACGTGCTGGACAGGGGAACAGTCGAACACCCTCTGTGTCGAGGTAGGTCAGGACACGACGGGAAACATGCGGTCTTGCGTTATTTTGTTCAAAGATGACGTCTCAGAGGCCTCGAAGATAGGGCACAACCACCGGCCATAAGATCTGAGAGATGTTACGCTGGCTGTTCAGATTACCGACAACATGAACAAGAGGTGTTCCTGTCGTGTACCCAATGGCTGCCCATACCACATGCAGGGCCTGTATGACGATATCGAATGCAAGCAGGCCACGCGCGTTCTCCTAGGTGCTTCCAGGCACGGATACGTCCATCATGATGCTGCACAAAGAACCAGGACTCGTCTGAAAAGACGATGTGGTACCGCTGTGGACGCTGTGGAAAAACTTGATGAAGACATGCTTTTCTGTTGTCAGCATTTGGAGGCTCTCCATTCTGAATTCAACCAATGGCTTGAAGACATTCTTAAACTGAACATACTCGATTGGGTTTTGGGCCCTTTTTCAGGATCAAACTCAGAAGAAACTGTAAAATTACAAGAACTAATATGTAGAAGTAATAGTAAATTAAAAAAATTAATTTAAACACAGCTATCAACAGTTCTGCCCGTAAAAAGAGATACCGACACTTTACCCTGGGTTATGGGCTGTGGTACAAAAAATTTTGATAACGATCCTTCATCATATTTAGTGGAACATGAGTTCAGTGCGGTCACAAATCTGTTAACTAAAAACAGAAACCGACTGCATATTGCTAATCGCGGTGATTTAAGCATGCTGCTGACTAAAACAGAGCCGAATATAAATAAATTGATTGCTGTGCACCAAGTTCATCCTTCTCATAAGTTTTACTGTTATTAGTAATATTTACTAAACGATTATTATCCTTCGTTATCTTAATTTTCTGCATGTAATGCGAATGTAACTATATGGTTGATTTTGATTTAAAAAAAAATTATAACTTTAAGCTTCAAGGTGTCCTATTTACAACAACATATTTGTTTACTACGTTCTATATAGGTAGAAAGATATCTACATAAAAGGACGAAAATTTGTCTTTGTATGTCTGTATACTCGCGTATGAAAGTAAATTTCCAGGGGGGCGGTAAGTAATTTTTTCTCTGAAAAGGGGCGGTAGACCAAATAAGTTTGGAAACCCCTGTTATAGATCATAATTAAAACAATTAATAAAATGTTATAGGGGACACATTTTCTAGTTTTGAGTATTAAAGTAATTTTAAATTTTCATGTATTGCACAACCTTCTTACCCTAAGCAACACATATATGTGTTGAAGTCTATGAATTTCTAAAATGTATTTACTTACAGTTTGATTTTAAAATTTATATTCTGGGAGCAAAAATAACTTGAAAATATTTTAATTTTTTATTTACATAAATAATCTAAATGAACGTTGCAGTAAATTATCTGTTTATGTGTAGACTGTAAATAAGTTTTACAAACAATAACTGTATAGTTATCGTATAATTAATACATTCTACGATTCGAATTCCATGTTTCAGGGAGTAACGTTTCTGAGTAGCTCATCTGCCTGCTACGGGGTGACATGACTCTGGGTAGCGGATTTGGCTGCTCCAGGGTGTAATGATATGCCTGCTACGGGGTGACATGACTCCAGGTAGCGGATTTGGCTGTTTCTGGGTGTAATAATTTTGGGTAGAGGATTTGCCTGTTTCAGGCCGGGCTCTAGCTAATGGAGCGTCGTCATTTCCTACCCGTTTTAGGTCGCAAAGAGGGGTAGCCAAAACCGGTAGGCCGTATAGCCGGAATCATGTCACCCTGTAGCAGGTAGGTTTTTTAGGCTATATCAGGATTTCATTTTTAGTGTGTAGATCATAGTTTTTTGAAGATATTTTACCTTCCGTCGTCTTGCATAGAAGGCTGTGGTAAGGTTCTCCTAATTCCACTGAATTCTTTGACTTGGGGAAGAGCCCAAAACAGTCCAAGAGCTATCATTTTTTTTTAAGGCAATATAACATGAGTGATTTGCAAGTATATTAAAACTATTACGACCTAAAAGGTAAGTTTTCATTTCTTTCCATTTTTAATGTTAAAAAAATCAATAACAAGTTTCATAGTTGTTATCATTTATACAACAAATTAAACAATTTCCAGGTACACTTTTGACATTTTTTAAGAAGTGAAGACTTGAATTACCTAGATCAGTGGTCGGCAAACCGTGGCTCGCGAGCCACATGTGGCTCTTTGGCCCCTTCAGTGTGGCTCTTCCACAAAATACCACGTGTGATTGAAACTTCGTGATGACTGGTTTTCTCATTTCTGTTTTTATATACTTAGTTGGTGTTTATGGACCTTTAACTTTAGGCAAGTGCTCTGAGTAAAATCCATAATTGTAGTTAAAATCCGTACCCCTCCGTTGGTAATTCGGACAGTCCACCTGCCTCTGTCCGAAGCACTTTGCCTTCCCTCCAAGGTACCCCCACCAGCGACACTTTCCCCTCCACTCGCTGTCGTTCGGTTGGGCCGCTGGATAAGTAGCGCGGGGGAGGCCGTGACCTTCGAAATCCGAAAATCTTCAATACCAAAGGTCACGGAGAGACGAGCGCGATTCATGAGCCAGTTGAGCGAGCCAGCAGTCAGTAGTCTCATTGTGCACAGGCCCCAACGGATTCGCTAACGTGGGACAGCATCTCCCCTCCCCGTTTGTTTTTAGATGTGTGTGAAACAATAACCACCCACTCTTCTCACTCCGCATTTACACAGTCGTGAACGAGGAGGGTCGAATAGCGGGGAAGAGTGAAAAATGGGTGTGTAAACGGAACCCTTGCAGATAACCCCGCTATTCTCCTCCCCAATCGTGACGATCGCTTCGGGAGCGGTTTTTCAAGCCCGAGTCAAAAGGACGAGTTCCGCGTCTCCCCCACGTTGGAGAGCTGTTTATCTGGCCCGAGTCTATGGCGACGGGGAGGGGGTCAAAGGTCAAAGGGGTGAATGGCGTCGGGAAGTTGCGAGAGGCGGGAATGTGAGAACGGTCATTCGGGTCGATTAGTCACGCTCCTGGAGCGTGCCTGATGTTTCGCGAATGGAAGAGGGGTAGCTGATTCGCGGCTGTGTAAATGCGGGGTAAGATAAGGGGCTTCCTTTGAACCTCTTCTACTTGGCCACCTGCACCACAGAGTGTCCAAGCATGGGGAAAACGAGAGAGGGGGTTGGCTTGCGACAATTTGAGCCCCCCAGAATCGGTGTGTGGAAGGACAAAGGAAGATGACCCTGAGTGGAGAGAGAGTTCATGACGAAAGAGAACAGACTCTCGAGAAAGCAATTTGATCGGTTGATTTTTACTGTTATATTTTTAGGTTCGATTCCGGTACGAGCAAACTGTCCGGGTGAAATTTTGAGCAAAAACCGAAGGAGAGTTAGATCTCTCAGTGAAAGACCGTGTATGGTCTTAGTTAAGCAATTATCTCAATAAATTATTACTATTATTAACTGATTTTGCTTAAATAGCCGCTTATTAGCTAGTTTTCGCCGAAAAGTAGTAAAAAAATTATTTTCGCATTTATTCGCTCATATCGGCAAATTTCGCATTTATTCACATCTGTTTCGTAAATACAAAAATCACGTATTCCTAGTTAACAGTTGCAATACAAATCTGTATTTGCATAAAAAAAACTATGAAAAGGACTTATAAAAGTGGATCCGCAAAAAGGCAGGAAAAAAGGAGGAAATATGCTGAAGCAAAAGACGGTTCTTTTTGTATGTCTTCCTGGCTAACCCAGCAACCCACCGAAGATACAGAATGCATTACAGAAGAAACAAGAGGTGAGAAAGAATTTTTTTTTAATGTAAGTCTACAGGTACCTTAGTTTAGATAGTAATTTAAAGTAACCGGTGTTAAATTTATATTTATAATTTAATACTTATGGTGATAAAAATAAATAAATAAATAAACCTAATTCAGTGAAGTCTCCTAAAGTGCGATGTTTTTATAACGCGATTTCCATAAATGCGGAGCGGAAATTGTGACAGCTGTCCTATAACGCGGTCTCCTTATAACGCGTTTTTCATACAAGAACATTCCAACAACTCAAATGGCTTGAAAAATTTATCTATGGCAGCACTTATTTGATGAGTTAAATTTTCGTAGTTGACATTTATGGGGTATTTCCCTGTTTATGAATTCCAGTTATCAGGGAATTTCCCTCAAAATGAGAAAACAATAAAGCATTACTCTCTTTTAATTTATTCTAAGATTGTCTTTAAATGTGTTCAGACGTATGTGTAATAAAGTTCTTTTGACTTGCTTAATTTACGTTATTGGAATCGTATAACATTAGAGAACATCTACGTAAAATTTTTATTTGCCGTAATACAAGTTCTAACTTTTTTCAAACTGGTACTAACTTGATCTCACTTGTTCTAACACGCATCGTCATGGTCGGTCATGCTTGAACGCTTTCAAAGTAGCGTCAATCTCGTTTATTAATTATAATTACAATTTATTTATTTACGAGATTCTATATAACGTAGTACGAATTTATATAATTTGTATCAATTCTGAGTTTCTTTTAACGCGGTTTCCATATAACGCAGCAGTAGTTTTCATATAACGCGGTATAAATTTATCTGATTTATCTTATTTCTATGTTTCTGATAACATGGTTTCCATAGAACGCATTTCCTGATTTGAATTAATTCTGAGTTTCTTATAATACGGTTTCCATATAGCGCAGTACGAATTAATCGCGTTATAGGAGACTTAAGTGTAGACTAGTGGTAGTCAATCTGGTCCCTACCGCCCACTAGTGGGCCATAAAGTTACCTGTATTTTTTCAACAAGCTGTGAATCCTACAGATATTTTAGCCATTACTTTGAGAATTGTAATTATTTTATGTTGGTAGCTTTATTATTATTGCCGTTTTGGAAGTAAGAAAATATGTTGTGATTATTCATTGGGGTTAAAAATATATAAAATAATATAAATTTGTAAATTGAATAAGTAATGCTATTCTATCTACGGCAGTTATAAAATGAAACATTTTTCTAGGTGCCCTGTTTGACATGGCTACAAAGAAGAAACAGAAAAACGGAAGACGGAAACCGTGAATTTAGAGTTGAATGGACCGAGACTTTCGCGTTTATTCAAAACTTAAATGGCCTTCCGACCTGTCTTTTTTGTAAGGAAAAATTGACTCATAACAAAAAAAATCAAATTTAGAGAGAAACTTTATGACTAAACACGTGTCATTCAATAATAAATACTACTCGCTGCGCGACTAGCATGGTCGCTTTTAGTTTTATATTTTCTTTTGCAAAACAACTCAACTGAAAGTAACATATTTAAGGAATGTTACCATTACCTGTCATCATAAACATACATTGTTATACGGGTATTCTTCATAAGGCTGATTCTAAAACATCTTGACTAAAAAATGCGAGTTTCCATTACTTGAGAACAGAGTTAAAGATTAGACTGAGAAACCCAACCAGTGATTTTAAAAATTACATATCCCTCTCTGTATGTACTATTTTTCAAAATTAAGATATCTCCCCTTTATCATTACATCAAATAAGAAATTGCTGGGGAAAATTTTTTTCAGTTAAAAAAATGGAGTAAAAATTCAGCAAGTACTAAAATATAGTGTGGATTGCATCCCTCTCTGTATGTACTATTGTTCACAATTTAGATATCAACACTTAATCATATCAAATAATAAATTGTTGGGAAGATTTCTTCAATTATAAAATGGAGTAAAAATTTTGCAAGTACTGAAAAAAAAGTAGAAAATTTACCTATTACTGGCTATCGGTTGCTATGCCGGCGTCGGTTAAGCCTAGCCTCGTGATCATTTATGCTCTCTCTTTTATACGCCTCTTTCTCAATAAATTATTTCTTCGCTTTCTTTCTTGAGACTGCTCCCAATTTTCACTTGATCGGGCAGCTCGCTTTCGAGCATTCCTGATTTCAGTGCATAAATCCACGTTGACACGCGGTAGCAAATAGGGCAATGTCTCGCAGCATGTCACACATCTCAACTCTTGCAGATTTTACTTCTTGTTTGGCAAGGAGTGGCAAATCATTGCATAATTTAACATGGCGCTCAATGAGCATTCTTACAGCTTGTTGAATAAAATGCTCTCAGATTACGCAAAGTCTTTAGATACGGTATCTAAACAAAGGTATATCACTAAATTAAACATTCAGGTACATCAGGGAAAGGTTTATTCAGTATGACCCGTATTTATTGACACTGGAGATACGATGCAAGACGCTGGCCTGAAGTAACGTATCCTGATATCTATACATATCTCAACATAATAATAATCATTCTCAAAGAATGATTATATTCTCTTAAACCTTGCGAAATATTGAAAAAAAAGTGTTAAAATACCTGTTACATACAACTAATATGAGGAATTTTATAAATAAACTTAAATTATTTAACTCAAAATGAAGGTATCGTCCAAAAACACATGCAAACGCATAGAAACTGCTTCTGTTTTCTGCCACCCGATCATGACGTCAACTATACAGATGAAAACTGACGTTGCGACTTTTCGCCTTATTGCGGACGGCCGGTAATGTTTACATCTGGTAGTGGCAGCCGTTGCCATTCGGAGTGTAGAAATATCGTCGATTTTTGTGCCGCATACCTACGTGTTTTATATATATAGATTCTGTTGGTGATGCAAGGAAGAAAGCAGCTGAGGAACTTCAGAAGAGTCAAGAAAAATCAAATTCTGTATTTAATTACTGGATACAATCTTTCAACAATGTTAATATTGCAAGTTTTGTGGTTAGTCAAGACATTACTAAGAGAAGAAAACCATACACAGACGGCGAATACATAAAAAGTTGTTTCATAAATGCATCCGAAGAGCTATTCCGGAATTTTAAGAACATAGAAGATATTCTAAAAAAATTAAAGAGTTACCATTGTCTGCTAAAACAGTGAAAGATAGAACAGGCAAAATATCTTTGAATATAACCAACCAGCAAGTCGAAGATCTTAAATTGGTTTCAGCTTTATCAATAGCAGTTGACGAGTCTTGTGACATAAAATGATACAGCGCAAGTTTCACTTTTTGTACTATTCATTTCATCTACAGGTCCTAAAGAAAAACTTTTAGGATTATTGCCACTCAAAGGTCAAACACGTGGAGAAGATATAGCAAATGCTGTAATTCAGTGCGTTGAAAAACATCATATTCCACGAGATAAAATTGTCTCAATTTCAACAGACGGGGCGAAAAGTATGACAGACGTAATAAACGGGTTTGTTGCTATTTTGAAAGAAAAATTTAATCACGAGATACTTACATATCATTGCATCATTCATCATTATCTCTTTTGCTCAAGATTTTGAAAGACAAACTTTGATTCGCTTTCCGAGCCTGTTGAAACATCACCAAGAAAATAATTCTGATATTGACATTTGCTATTTCAAAACAACACTTTTAAATATGAGGGAAGCTTTTCTCAACAGGTTTCAGGAAGTCAGAAACAGCAAAGCGACGTTAGCCTTTGTTAAAAAACCTCATAATGCTACTGTAACATAATTTTTTCTCCCTTTAATATCGACATTGGCAACTTTGAAATGCAGCTGCTGGATTTAAAAAACAAAGAATTGCGGAGCTCGAAATTTAAACGTCTTTGTGCTGATCTCGAAATATTGAAGAAAAACAAATGTGAACTTAGTTCACAGTACAAGTGGTCTGCTTTGAAAGACCTGGAGAATGAAGATATGTTGATTTTTAACACCTGGAAAAGTATTCCTGACTCATATAATCAGCTGAAAAAACTAGCGTTTGCTGTTCTTTCCTTATTCGGGTCTACATATTCATGCGAACAATCATTTTCAAGCATGAACCTTATCAAGAATAAATTGAGAAGTCGTCTTATTGAGATGGTTTGGACATACAGAGAGGATGAACGAAAGGAGATAGACCAAATAAGTATACAAGACGAGTGAGGATGGGAGAGTTGGAAGGGGTCGACCTCAGCGAACGTACCTCAATCAGGTTGAGGACGTTTTTAGCAGAGGTCAGCTTAGGAGTATCCTAATAAACAATGTACAAACATATATAGTTCAAGTTTTAAAAACTTGGCTCTCAAAGGGAATTTCAATCGTTGTACTGTTGATATTTGGCTCTGTTGACTAATGAGTTTGCCGACCACTGACTTAGATTATGACTCACAAAAACAGTATTTTACCTCGAATCTGTTTATATTCAGTTTTTTTTTTCAAACTGAAGATAAATTATTAGTTAACACATTAATAAAACAATCAATTCATATAATCTTGAGATCAATGAATTAGTGGCGTTTCTTTATGAATGATTTTCACCCTCGAAAATTTGTTGCTTTTGTGTAAATTCTGAAATAAATTAAACAGTTCTAATCTCTTTTTAGGTCGTTTAATCTCTTTAGGGTCGTTTCATCCCAGAAGGTTAAGGTTAAAGCTGCTGTGTACTAACCCTATTGGATTTGCTTACTTCAATGTTAACCCATGAAGAAAATGTGCCCAAGGATTGCTAACCAGGATTGAAAGATTTAAAAAGAAAAAAACCTCAACTCCGTAACAGAGAAAGAAATGTCACATCTTTGGGGCATTTTTCGTTGAAAAAAATGGAAATAATATTTTAAAATTTAAATTATTCGGGGGAAAAATCTGGCATAGTGTGTTTCAAACGCTCGTCAACTCCTTTGGTGGACGCAATTTATAAAATGAATCCTGTTGCAAGGTGCCGAAAAATTCAGGCTATCTGAAAATACCATTTTTATTGGATTATCAGCATTTATGTAGCTGTAAATACGTAGTAGACACATTTTCTCCATAGGTTAACATTGAGGTGAGAAAATCCAATAGGGTTAATACACAGCAGCCTTAAGCGACGCAATTTCAGAAACAATTACAGGGTCCAAACCGCATAAACACAGGGGAAAATATCCCTTTATAGTACAAGTAGTAAACCGGGGTAGGACAACGGCCTCCCCCCTAAATAACCCTCTAAACTGCTACCCCGATCAGATAGGCGGGAGAAAGGTAAATAACTGTAATACCCCGGAAACCGAAATGTAGGGCGGGGTTCCTTCCGCGTCTGTTTCGGAGCCGATTACTGATACGGAGTGTGTCTGGACCAACTTGCAAGGATTTGTGCTGTACAGTCGAATGAAAAGTATTTTCAAAGTTTGGGCTGATTATCAAAGCAATGTATTTTCCTTTACATTATAAGGGAGTTTAATCATAAAAAAAGTAGGAATTAAGCGATATCAGTAGTTAATGATATACAGTGCCGTCAAAAATAGTATGCAACCCTACATAATTAACATTAAAATATTTTTTACAATCAACCAAACTATTCTCGATATGGATACATTATTTATAATAAGGATGCGAAAGAAGCGCAGGGGAACTTCTACCAATTGAAATTACAAATCGGTAAATTTGCAATGAGTCGGCAAGATTTTCTCTAATCTAACCACTTGGCGGAAGAACAAATCACAAATTGACTTTTCAGAAAGCAGTTTAGCAACAGCCTCCCACCACTTCTACAAAAACATTTCATTTGTAGTCGGCCTGCACGATATTAAGCCCAATGAGACAGGAAAGGGGGGGGGGGGGTCAAGATGTCGTAGACCCAAAAACCAGGCGTCTTCTCTCCACTCCTCATATAGAAAAGTTTGAGAGGCTGATTCATTTTTATATTCTTACATAAACACCCAACTCAATTATATATATCAGCTGGAAATCTGTATTTTTCACGGCAAAACTTCTCTATTTACAAATAAATTAGACTACAAAGTACTTGATCCGTTGTCTAGCGTTTCTACGAATATGTTATCAAAATTATCCAACACCCAGGTAACTTAACCCAGAGCGAGCGTTAAACTATTTTTCCTCCATTTTCCAATGAAAATGTGCATTAAGAATTTCTTTTTAATTTACTTATTTATTTATTTTTTACATAACAGTTAACTATATTTGCATTGCATTCTAAAGTTATAACAGCGATTTTCAGCATACATACATATACTATGTTATATGTTTATATGTTATATATATATATATATATATATATATATATACAGTGAAGTTCCGATAATCCGAAATGATTGGGGCCAGACCATTTTCGGATTAAGCGAAATCATTCTTAAAATAGACTTAAATTACATAATAACGTGTGATTACATAAATATTACATATTACGCGTGATTACACAGTTTATTTTATAAGGTCTGTCTAAACATTACCAAATCTCGGGACGAAATGGGTGATAAGAGAGCGGAACACTGCCTAGTACAGTACACTGTAAGATTTTAGACGATCAGCAAATTGTTGAAATGGATTTGAAAGAACCTGTCAACGTCTCAGACGAGATTGAAGGTGAAGCAGACGGTGGCAGGGAGCAGGGTGTATCCCATTCAGATGAGACAGCTGTATTTGATGTAGCGCTACGTTACGTGAAGCAACACTTCGCGACCTCAGCGGACACCATTTTTCTGACGTAATTTGGCTTCAAGGGAGAGGTATTCTTCTCTTCAACAACAAAAAGAAATTAGCAGATTTTTTTCAAACCAATGAAGTTCAGTAATAATTAGTTCAGTACATTGTGTAACTTTGAATTTTCTTCTAATTTTCCGAAATATACTTTATATTACTAGGTATCACTGGTATTTTATTGTAAACTTAGTTCTATTTGACTTTTGGTTTCGGATTAAGCGGATTTTCGGATTACCGAAGTTCGGATTATCGGGACTCTACTGTATAATTTTATTAGCTATAAAAACGGCGCCCTGTCACGCTCTCCCAATCCCATTTTTCGTGAATCGTTGCAACAGCTTGGCAAACACGCGTGTGGAACATGAAACCGCGAGCTTGGCTGTCAAATTACACCACAGATCATGCGATCTCCGCATCATGATGAAAACTTCTGGTGAGGCAGTAACGAACGCCATTGCAGTATGACGAGTCCCCCTTTTCAAGATGAATAGACGTAGAATGACAGTCAACAGGGCCGGTCCCATAGGTGAGGCAACGAGGCGATCGCCTCCGGCGCCGGATTGAAAGAGGTGCCAAAATGAGACAGAGTAATAGACGTAGAATGACTGTCAACAGGGTCGGTCCCATAGGTGAGGCAACGAGGCTATCGCCTCAGGCGCCGGATTGAAAGAGGTGCCAAAATGAGACAGAGTAAAATTACGAAATTTTTGACGAATAATGAAAAAATATTATTAGTTTAATTTGATGTGAGACGAAATTCATAAAAATACATAGAGATAAGCGAACATTTGGGATATTTTTTTTTGTTTTTATAAACTGCTGAATTTGAGATGATGAGAAATAAATTTTGAATACGTATTTCCAAACGTTCTTGTAGCTCTAAGAATTCTGAAACTGTAGCAGCAGCTGAGCGCAGTCTTTCTTAACCGAAAATTTTAGAGAATTATCTATGAACATTTACCCTAGATCGATTGAAAGATCTAGCATTAGTTTCTACAGAACAAACTGCATCTAAAATGATTAATTATAGAGATGCAATCAAGCAATTCGCTGCAATAAAGGCTCGAAGAATGATTAGCAATTATTTTTATTGCATAACAAATTATATTCAAATTTATTTACTTTTTTTAAGATTTGTTATTTTTAAAATTTTTATGTTTTTTGAAATAAATAACGCTTTTTAATTAATACATATTTTTTCCAAAATGACTGTTATTCTAAAAGTAGACTATTTCTAATAGATATACGTTTATTGCTTAAGAGTCTCAACAAAAATTTGAAAAGGCGCCGTTTTTAAAACTTGCCTCAGGCGCCTCCGAAAGTCACCCAACCTCCTTCGTCTCCTGACATCTGATCAACGCTCGGAATCTGTTAATTTGTTCCACCAGCCCACCGAAAGTGTCTTTCATACGTTTGATCACGCAGTTTCTTCTTCTTCAAATACAACTGACTGGAACTACAGACGAGAAAAAGAGCTCTCTTAGTTTTCACCACCAGGTCACACTCAAGCTGTGTCCTTCACTAAGGACCGCCATTTTATGTTACGATCCCATTATCCTTAAGAGATTGATTTCCAGTTTAAAAAAATACTACATTTTTTATACCCTCCTCCCGTTGCTTGCACTTTTATACACTTTTTGCTATCTTCAATATGCCCAACTGTTTCCACAATGGATATCAAAAGAAGTATGAATTGTTTTTGCTTCCACTGTACCCCCAATAGATTAAAGACATATATAATGCGATAGATTGAACAGTTTTTAAAGCAGAAATCTTGGGTTAAAAAAAAAATGAGTAACGCATGCAGATGAACGTCGGTTAAGCAAAATATTTAAAGAAGAAATTATATACGAGATATATACGAGGAAATATTTCTTGGGGAGGATTCCCTTGGCTGTGACACATTGAGTCCTGTGACACATTGAGTGGCTGTGACACATTGAGCAGACTAAATGTGTCAGCAGCAATTGAGTGACACATTGCTGCTGACACATTTAGTCTGCTTTATTTAAAGTCCTCCAGAGAAACAATAATAAAATTTAGTTTTGATTTATATAATGATGAGGATGCGATTGAAAATTTAGTGATTTAAATTTTTAGGCCTTGCAACCGATTTCTTCCAATTAGCGCCTTGGTAATTTACCCTTGTACAGCAACATCTTTAAACATAAGCTTATACAGCGTTGCAATCTTATAATGAACAACAACGACTTCAGTTTCTTTTAAATCTTTATAATTCAGAAGTGTTTATATGAAAATAATTTCTGCCTTACAATCGTATTTACTAACATCTTGAATTTTCTTAAGTAAATAAATAAATAAAAAAGAGATAGGAAAAGGGGGGGGGGGTAATATTTCACACACCTGAAAGCATTTATTTTTAGAACTATTATCTTTACAAGGGAAATATCCACGTCATCTTTATTCACCCGGGGGCTTACATGAATGAAATTGTTTATCGAAATTTGCTTTGATCGTTGCGCTACGTTAACTTGGTGTCCTTTTGGGGAACAAACTTTGTTTCCTTTTCATTCTACTAAAGAGGTAGATAGGCGACAATAGACATTACAGATTCTACAGACTTCGTCGGTGAGCCTCGGCATAGGCGTAGAGTCGTGGGAGGGCTCGGGGGGCACGTGCCAATCCCCCCAACTTAACTTGAAATAAATTAAAACGCTATTAGAAATTCAGTTAAAATCGGAAAATTGTAGAAACCTTTTAAGAAAGTTGGTTTTTTCCCGCTTTTTCAAACTGTGACATTGAAGATTCCGATTATGTCTCTAGCCTTAACATAGTTTTTAACAATGACAAGATCCTTAACAAAAATTCGATGCTACATTTTTTTCTCATGTTATTTATATTATATTTATTTTTCTCATTGTATAACTTTTGAATACTACTCAAACTTCAATTCTATGTTAATCAATTGAAAAAAAAATCATAATATTTCATACTTTAAGGACCGTCCGATAGTCAATGCGCTGAGGAGAGTCCTAACTGAATTCAATTCATGCTCCCCCCCCCCCCCCCAAAAAAAAAAAAAAAAAAAAAAAAAAAAGTCAGAAGCACGCTACGCTTACGAGCCTGGGGCCCTCTTAGCCTGGCCACACACCAAATGCAACAAAACATTGCGCAACGTTTTTGTTTCTAGCTTTCTGTGTCCTACGCATCGTCTGCAATGTAATCAAAGGAGAGTGCTGCACACCGGATGCAACATTGTTTTGATACACGTCGCGTCATTTCGGAAACGTTGCTGCAACAAAAGTGTATGTTTCTTTGACCGATGTTTCTCGACACACAGCTGGTGAAACATTTCATCTGCGCATGTGCGGGAACAAGCGCATTTTATTTTCATTAATGCTCCGTGTTGAGGATTTTTGCATTATTATAATAAAATAGATGGAGGTTGATGCTGACAAGTTGATAGTTCTTGTCCACGCAAGAATAGAAATTTATGATTTTAGAGCGAAGGACCACCACAGCCAAGATGTTATAAATAAAATTTGGCAAGCTATAGCTGAAGAATTGAATATTCCAGGTATGTACCACACCAATTTATCACATTTAATCGAATAAACCTTGCCCTCAAGTAATCCAGACACCCCCATTTATTAAGATATTGTTAAGAAAGAAAAATAGGGTTGCGTCACTCAGGGTCAGATCTAGGGGGGCGCAAACAGGGCATCTGTCCAGAGCGGCAAATTTGAGAGGCGGCAAAAAGAGGAAGGTGGTAGAAGGAGAAAAAAAATTTGCGGCTACATTTTTTAAAATTGATTTTTAAAAATATTTTATAAGTTATGTTTTTCTTAGATTTAAAAGTAGATACTTAGCTATATATTTTTCTTTCTTTTGTTACTGCTTTTTATAGTAACACGTTACGAAACAAAAAGCTTTTGTTATTCGACAATGTTATTAAAAGTTATTCCGTAATGTTACTAAAGGCCTTTCTTCTGAAAGTATATTCTTCCGGTAGTTGGTGTTTTTTTTCCGAATCTTGTCTTCAAGTCCCAAGAGATAATCAAACGTAGGTATGCTTAACCTACAATAATTGTAAAACTTATCTGGGTCATTTCTTTAATAAAACTGTCAATGTCTCTTTTTTTATTGATTGGATAAATCCAACAGCTTCTTTCTGTTTTTTCATCCAAAAATTGTATAAATTGCCACAAAAGAATAGCTACTTCTACTTCCTCACTTGCCATATCACCCACAATTATGACCGAACTACTTTCCCAAAATTGAACACTTCCCTCAACAAAGAACAAAATACTGCCGACCTCTTCAACTCCCGTGTTCTTACTTACTAATGCTGAAATATCAAATCAACCTAGCGTTGCGAGTCAAAATGTATCACCATTTTCCACGATAAAACATTTTGGTTGCGCAACGTCTAGCAACAGAAACGTTGCGCACTGTTTTGTTGCATTCGGTGTGTGGCCGGGCTTATACTCCTGTTCCACATTCGCGAATAAGCCCCCCCCCCCGTCCCCTCTTGACACATTTTGACGTCCATTAGTCACGCTCGTCCCTTTGATGATTCGTCTCAGGCCGCTCCGGTGCTTTCCCCTACACACTTCGCTCTCAGTTTCGCGAATGTATACTCACGCCTTTAAGAAATGAATTTGCCCTAGAGCACGTAAGGTTTAGCGAGCGGTATTTCCTACTGAGGAGAAGCGATAAGGGGAAAACCGATAAGCTATGAATAGGCGATAATGGTCATTAGTAAGTTGACCACGTTCTGAATGTATTCAGGAATTGAAGTCATTTGATGCTGCAAAGAGTGATAAGATAACAACAGAGGTTTCTGAAGACGATTTTCAGATAATTTTATTTCTTCTTTAATTAACATATACATATTAGAGACCGTTCAAGTATTACGTAAGCACATTTTTTAGTCATTTTAGACCTCCCTCTCTCCCCTTATAGGCAAAATTAATTAAGTTTCCGACCCCCTTTTTCTTACGTCAGATTTGACAAATTTCTTGTCGCTATATCGGAGGCCAAACGATTTTTTTTTCAGTCATTCAATATATTGTACATTTCTAAGTAAAAGTGTATAGATATTAAATCATTAACAGTCAATACAGATAACAGTAAATGAAAATAGCCAGAGTTATATCAACGTCCTAAATGTTTTATTAATTCTTTCGAAGTAACTAGCATATTACAAAATTAATACATATTTAATTACAGATGGCAGGGGAGTGGATGTGGTCAGTAGAACACAGCAGGCTTGCATGTTTTCTGCCTTACGTAATCATTGCTCTAATTCCCCTACCCCCCTTCAGTGGCGTAGCGAGGGGTCCATCACGCCCCGGGCGCCACTCGCAGAGGGGCGCTAAATGGTCCCCAAGACCATGAGGAGGGGGAGGTGCCAAAAAGGTATCGTGTCCCGGGTGCCAGTTATGCTCGCTACGCCACTGATCCCCTTGTCAGCAAAAATAAGTAAAGCTTGAACTCTCCCCTTAAATGCTTGCGTATTACTTGAACTGCCATTTAAGCATCCTCCCGCTAAGTGATGTGCAAGTGGTTGATTTCACCCTACAGGGGTTCCCGGTATGTTCTGGGTTTGAGAACAAGCGGAACAAAAAATTTTCTGGATCTACGTACACTCTTATGTCTAGTGTACCCCACCTAACCTTCAATTACCGTATTTTTCGGACCATAAGACGCACCTTTTTACTTAAACAAGCGACTTTAAATTGGGGTGCTTCTTATAGTCCGAAGGTAACATTAAAATAAAATGAATATTTCATTATATTATATATTTTTTTATATATATTATTTATTATATATTTTTTCCTTTATCAAGTAAAAAATTGAAAATATCTTAATATACCTAAGAAAATACAAAATATTCTTTTCTAAAAATCCTTCCATAAATTTGAGGCGCGTCGTATCATCTGGTACGTCTAATGGTCCGAAAAATACAGTAATACCCAGCAACTTCCTTCATAGAAGGATTATAACTATTTGTCAGACAGATTCCCACTGTATTTAATTAGAGGCAATCTATATTTACCATAAAACTGTATCGACTTAAAATGAGAAGGGCAAAGTATAAGTACAGGGAAAAAAATCAAGCTAGGTATGAATAATTAATTAATTATTCATACATAATTAATTAATTGTTCACACATAATTAATTAATTGTTCACACATAATACTACATAATTAATTAATTATTAATTACTTATACAAATAATTTAAAAGGGGATTAAAAAAACTAATGATAAGTTAGAACTAAGTATACTCCTGGGGCTCTGTTAATCATTATAAATAAAAAAGAATATTAAACTGTATTGTACAAAATAAGATGAAAATTATGGAAGATAACTTATGAAAATAATTTTAATAGCATACATCTAATTACATTGAGCAAAATGTGTCTCGAAGCGTAATTGTGGAAAAATATTAACATGAAATAATATAGATTTTCAATTTGAGGAGCAAAAGAAAACTTAGGTAAATCTGAACAACTGCAGGACAGGAATACCAGTGCTAGGATATCAAAGAAAAAATAATTTTTCTTATAACTAACCGAAATTTTCAACGAAGACAAGAGGATGCTGAGTCATTTTAAACATTTACTTTGAAGTTGAATAATGTTTTCTAAAATTTCCGATAAAATAGGGTAATTTAAGACCGTTTACAATGTATAAATAATGATGTAAATTTAAAAAAAATAACGTCCAGTAATGCTTGTCTAAAGAAGCATAAATTAAGTCTAAAATGAATGAACCCTGAAATGATTCAATGAATTTGGGCAGTGAAATCTCGTGCACTGTGCGAAAAAGCGGTCATACAAAAGAGTGCGAGCGAGCGAGCGTAGTAAGGCGACGGTAGTGTCAATGATACACGTGGTGTTGTTTAGCCGCGCAGGGAGAGAGACATTTCCCACCACAGAAGTGCGCGCATGCCCAGTGAAACCGGTGTCGAGAGGTGAAAACAGTGAAAGATGGTCTCGGCGGATCGTTGTGTGTGAGACTGAAAAACTTTCCTGGACTGTTTGGGAAATAACAGCCCATGTTATTCTCCCAGATCGTGTAAACTCTGATGGCCGAACCAAAGCGGATACAACTAGATGCATCAAAGACACTACATCGAGAGAAAAAAACCAAAGCATTGCCTCCGACCTACAGATTTGATTTGAAGCTCACCGATACCAAGAATACTGATTGTGCCGAGTATTCGTATGCGGAGCTTGTGAAAGAAGCTCGGGTAAGTTGCAAAAGGCTTTCGGGTTTTTGGGATCGAGTCTTCGGCTGGCTAGCCCTAAATGCGCTAAAGGCTTGTCATGCATGCTTTGTTACTGCGTAGCGTGTTTTTTCTGTATTGTTTTTACAATGAGCGGTGTACCAGTGTGTGTTTTGTTGTCAAAGTCAATTGTAATTAAGTTCGGAGTTGGGAATGTTATCGGGCTTTAATATCGTATCAATGTGTAATTATTGATTTTTCGTTTATTATGTTTTTCACGTCGGATATGCTGATGAAAATGTTTAGAATGACCTCGACTATTAAAATGGTCGCCATATTTGTGAGGTTGCAAAGACACGGGGATGGGCCTGTAGTTATTAGCTAGATTATCCAGATTCGGATTAGACGCGACGCTAAAATAATAGTTTTTAAAAGCTTCTGAATTGTATTTGTCATTTAAAAAAATTGAGCTATGCTCGTTTAATATAAGCGTCATCGAAGGATTATTAGCTTAGTTGAATAATTCGATTTTTGCGCGTTTTTTTCCCCTCCTCCCTCTTCCCTTGTAATGTATAATGGATTAATATAAAGTATTTTAGTTTGCTTTGATTGAAAAGAACTCGCTTTGAGCGGTAGGTAATTGTGTGGTTTCCGTTGCCATAACATGATTGAAGTGTGTAATTCTGTATATCGTTAATTAATCATTCTAAATTGCATTTTATTTTAGTAATATTCGTTACAGGGGAAAATAAGCACGTATGTGCTGATAGATTGGAATTAGATAAAGAATTGTGTGTTCAACATGTTTCACCGTGCTCGGCAATCGTACTGTACCTTACCTATGATTCATGTGTACATTTAAGTGTTAGATATTTTTCGCAGGTTTGTCGGCGGCGGTCTCGATAGAAAGTCAGTTTCAACGTGTATTACGAAATCCGTTTTGTTATTTTTTTTCGTATTAAGTTTACTTCTTTTTAAATTTTCCATGCATTTTGGTTAACTGATTTAAAAGATACGGAAATGAGAATTCTGAACGTTCAATCCTATTGTTTACGTGCGCGTATGTTTATGCTGAACAGTATTTTATGTTGCACTGTTACAATCATTCATAGTGAGCTAAACTAAACATACTAATCCTACATTTGCCTTATGCTTTTTTTATTCCTCTCCTTAATTTTTCGGAAATGAATGTATTCTTAGATCTGAGTATTTTTAACATTAGTTTACAGCTTGTTTCTTCAATTGCATTTTCTCTCTTTATTCGCATATCATTTCGCGTTCAAGCAGGTTTTTTTTTTATTTATAATTATTTCTGTTAATCTAAGCTTTGTTACTAAATTGGAATTAAATTGGAATAATTGGATTACAATTATTCAGTATTTGGAATGCCATCCATGAATTTTTAGTATATCTTTTGTATTTATGTTTTGTATACATTTTTATTATTTTAATACTGCTTAGGAAACTAACATTCGTCTAATATTTTGCTCAGAAATTAAATTTTAGAAATTTTTCTGCTTGTAAAAAGGTGCTACACAAAAAATTTCTGTACATAATTTCACGAATTTCTTGGGAGTAGGGGCTATTACTATTAATTATTTATTGGATGCAGTAGATCATCTGACTTCATTACAATGAAAGAATTTTGATTAAAAAAGAGTTGGATTTCTAAGTAATTTAGTAAATGTAAAAGTGAAATGTATAATACCGGTGAAATGCAACAGGAAAATTTGTCTAAGTTTTGCTCCACGTAAAGTTTTAAATCTAAAATAGTTCCAAATATGTACAATATATATGACAGGCTAAAGAAGCAGAATTATCAGTTATATAGGTTCATTTAACAATACAAATAAATTAAACATGTTTACCGTTGTTTTAAACATTTATTTGTTTTTGCTACTATATTGTAATATGACGATAGCCTTGAATAATAATTTCTTTAGACTTATATAAATAACTATTCAAGGCTATCACCTGAAATATTATTTGGCAGAATTTTCTGTAGATTTCAGTTTGTGGCAGTTAACCTTTTTCATAATTGCGAATTATTACCTTTTACTTGAAATTTAGCCTTTCTGTTATCATAAACTAGCAATTTCAGAAAGTTTATGTTGTCTAATTTTATATAACTGTATTAATTGTTTATTTCAAATCTTAAGAAGAATCTTCTTCTTGAGTTTTTCAGTTTTAAAATTTTAAACAAAATTAATACTTAATAAGACAGTATGCCATTTTTTAACAGAGCAAATATACTGTAACATTCATGCATATTATAACATTTCAATATTTAGATTCACTTCAAATATCAAGACTAGTTATTCTTTGTCATTTTTATTTAAAATAATTTTAATGTAATAGATTAGAAGGAACCAGCATAGTGTTTTCTCTGACAACATTTTATAACAAAGTCAGTGTTTTTTTTTTTTTTTTTTTTTTTTTTTTTTTTTGTTTTTTTTTTTTTTTGGAGGGAGGGAGAGAGATAGATTTTAGAGGCTCTGTTTTCTAATTTTCAAACTATAAAATTTCCCAGAGTTGTTAACTTTTTAAAAATTAAAATAAATGCAGTTTAAATTCAAATTTTCCGCATTAGTATTCTCTTTAACTTCCTATTTTTAATACTACTTTGAGAGCAGTAGCACTTCATAGATGAGAGGTTTTCATCTGTATAAAATTTTCTTCTATAGGAATAAAACCTCTTTAATTCTTGTCAAACATAGAAAAGGAAAGTGAGTTTGTATAAAAACATTGACCACTTCAGTCCTTGATGTACTGTGCCTACAGGGCTTAGCATACTTATTAAAGTGATCCAAATTGCCTAGTATAGGAATATGTTTCAGGGTTTAGTATAGGAATATAAATCAGGGTTTGAACAAATGAGTTACACTGATATCATGAACGCTTCACCAGTCTAGTAATGAGAATCAATTTTTGTTAAAATTTTGATATAGACAGTGTTGCTTTAGAATAACTGACTTAAGCCATGGCAATAATAACTCCTGACAAGAGGGCATAATAAAGTCATTTGTACTCTCTTGTCAGGATTTTGCGAATTCAATTTCTGACTTAAGAATTTGTTTTGGCTGTGAAAAGAAGTCAAAACAGGGGAGAGGGGCATACAGGGCCTCAATCTATTTGTATTCAGGCCAATTTTGTTATTGAAATGTTGTATCAGACTATTTCATTCAGTCTATTTTCTACAATGAGTAAAAGCTTAAAGATTACATTCCTTTAGTTTATAGTATAGATAGATATATAGATATTTTATAATAAGTGCAAGTGGTGGATGTAGTATAGATATAGTATAATAATTAATTCAACTGGTATCTGAGATCATGCTAATATTAAAACATGGCATTCTCTCTGCTTTTGGGTAGATGCAGTTGAGGAGGATTGTTTAATGCTTAAAACTAGGGTTTGGAAGAGTTTGGCTGGAAATGTCTGGTTAAGGCCTGGGCCCACCCTGGGCTGGTGTGCCATGAATGATGATGATTCTCTCTGCTTATGTAAAAGTTGTCAGGGAATATGTAAAACCTTTGTAGTTATGTTTACTCTAAACCACTGAAGCAAAGAACCATCATATATTAATTGTAGCATGCATGGAACCTTTGTATAATCTAAATTTGACTGCATAGAGTTATAGCCAAAATTAAAAGGGAAATAAATAAAAAAAATATCAACATAACATGTTTTACCTGATATGTACCAGGCATGTTGGAGAATCAATCAGGCATGTTTTCTTCATGCCTACCAGATTCATGTTAAAAAGTTTACTGGAGAAACTTACTAAATATATATAACATACTAACATACATAAAACATTCTAAGCATAAAACAAACACGAAATATAAAATATACTAATCATACTAAAAAAATTCCATATAATATTAATTGTATACCAGTTTTTAAGGCTGCTCAAATTCTAATATAGCATATTAATAATATATTCTATAAAGGTAAACATCCAGTTTTCAAGACTTTAATTGAGAAATACTGTTTAACACATTGAGGACCAGCATTTTTTGCAGATCTTACCATTGTTCCTAACATATATAGTAACAAAATATTCATAATTTTTTTAGGAAAGTGCTTTGCAGAAATATTATTTAAAAAAAAATTTGTTTATTTAGGGAATAGTCTTGCCAAAATGTTCTTATGTTTTTATGAAATCTTGTTGAAAATTATTATTATTACTAGCCAGGCGAAACCCAGCTATGCTCGGGCCATCCGTCCACCAGACAGATGGCTTTGAATTGATTGATTGATTGAGAGGGAGAAGTTTCATAAGAGGCACTATTAATTTGCAGTCTCCCCCCTACCACAAAAATACAAAAAATTAAAATTTGTTATTCGTATTAACACCCACCACCACCTGGTAGATATGAGCATACCTGCATTACAAAAAGATAAATTTTCATGTGAAAAAAATTGGTTGGCTACTTTAGCCTATATTCCTACAATACAAAAATTCAAATTTCCTGAAATTTGTGTTATTGGTGACATAATGCATTATACATTGAAATTCTACGAGGGCATATATTAGGCAGAATTACACATGTCTATGTTGTGAGATATTCTGTATTTGGTTTAGTCAAAAGATAAGCACAATTGAAATACTAAACAGGCTTCCGGAGTATATGGTATTGTGGAAAAACAAATAAACTTCTCAATAAACACTAACATTTCCTAAATATAAATATCTATTTATATAAAGAAAATGTGAATATACACTTTTTAAAATATTTTAGAATGTAATCAACAAAACAAAGAAATTGTGAACTTCATACAAAAATATATTAGCAGAATATTTATCTAAAACTAAAAACTTAACTAATCAGCAAAGAAATACATGAAATATGAACAGTTTTGGAAAAAAATTGGTAAAATGAAAATAAAAATTATAGAATTATTTGTGGTTCAGACAGTTCAAACATGATTCTATATATCTAAAATCAAAACTGAAAACCATGTATAAACAAAACTGAAAATAGATATGAAACTATAAAATGAGAACAAAAATAATCTTATTGTCGGCTATTGTTTAGCATTAATCGAATACCCAAATCGAATCACTGTTCACTTGAATTTAAATATTTTTTCACTTTTAACTGTCAAAACATCAGTACATCTTCAAATGATCTATTCATGATTAAAAAGTTTGAATTAAGAGTATGAAAAATAGAAATATAATTCAAAAATAGACACACGATGAAACATTTCTTTTCAGCGATTCATTTTTTAGTGAGAGTCACACTGTGAATGAATCGCCCTTTGTTTACATTGTCAAAGATGGATGATCTCACAGGAGACACCTCATTAAAATCCAAATAACTCTAAAACTATTGAATTAACAGAATAAGGCCTCTTTCAGACAAGGCACATTTCTTGATCCAACTGACTTGCCTTGTTTATTTTCATGTAGTTGACTGCCATGTGAGGTTCTTTTCACACGAGGCGCGGCGCCCAAGTCAAGGCGAAACCTTCTCTTCTGGGGTTGTGGCAACGCTTCGTGAGCAGCTACACTCAGGCGAAAATGCGACTGAAAAATGATGTGGAAGAAGACAGTTTACTACATTAAATTATGTGTATATATTCTATCCATAGGCCATACTCTAATCTACACCAAAAATAATTACAATATTTCCCATAAAAATATTTTTCAGGCAAATGTATTGTAATCTACAAAAAATATCAAAGGAAAAAAAAAATGCTGTAAAAAATTAGTGATATGTACTTAACTAAATTTAGATAGAATTTGTATAAACATAGAAGATATACATGTATACAAAATTTTAGCAATTTGGGACGATTAGTTTTGAAGAAATAGTGTGCACAAGTTTCAAAATAACAGTTTTTAGAAAAAACCATTTAAAGTTTAAATTTTCTATAAAGTACTTTACTATTAGCTTTATACATTTGGCCATAAAATCGGTTGTAATATCGACTTCATTTTTTTCATAAGATTCCTTTTATTCCATTCTTCATAATTAAATCATAATAAAAAATTGAGTTTTTTTAAGGTTTTAAGGTGATTTCCCTCCTTACATTTTTAAATTTCAAAAACTATAACTTAAATATTATACCTTTCTTCTACCAATACCTTTCTTTTACACTAATTTTATAACACAATATTGGTCTTTGATTTATAATGATGTAGGGGAATATAGATTTAAAAAAGCATCATAACATGGCACTCAGGATTTTACTTACAAAATTACAAAATGTATTATTTTTATATTTGCTCTGCTAATTTTTTAAATCACATTTCTTTTATTTGTAGGACCATTATACCTCATTCTTACTTTTTAAAAAAATTTATAATAATTAAATTGCACATCTGAAAGGGTTATTGCAAAATCCTCCCTCATATGAAAACTATTCAAATTGTAGGCATAAGGCGATGTTCACATTTGCGAATCTAGATAAATTTAATTAAATAATGGGTAAATTCGCGCAATTTGGTGCTCCCACATACATTTTTAAGTGTAACAGTCATAACCTGTACTAATCGATGTAATGCTGTTTGATAAGTAATGTAAAGAGAGTGACGTATGTCACCATAGAAACATCAAATAAACAACCAATGATAAAGAATATATTTCGTTGAAATGACCAAATAAATATTTCTGTTCATTTTTTTTAATGATAATGCGGCTTCTAAATAAATTTTTAAAAAAATTCTAAAAAAGTTAAAAATTTTGTTTTAATTTTGGAGTTTTTAACCACCATTAACCAAAGAACAAATGAACTTTTAAATTAGAATGGTACCGACTACTTTATTGAGCAGGCATCTGTATTTATTTATATCGATATTTGCAAGGGGACTGGGACGTCTGCGACAACTAAGAAGTTGGAAATTTGGGCTATTCTTTTAAAGCCCATATCTTATACAAATATGTATCATTATGATTTTTTTACGTTAATTTAGTAAGACCTTTATGAATATTTTAAGATTAAAAAAAATTTCATTTTGGATTGAAAGGTAAATTTAAAATAACAATATAAACAAACATACTTTTCCCCCTGAAATTTTTGAGGTATTCACTTTGTAACACTTTTTCAAAAATTTAGCGAAAATCTGAAGTTGAAATCTTGTGTGATGATTAAACACAGTTTATTTTATATAGTTAACCCATTTAAATCTTTGCTACACTATTTTAAAAAATTATAAATTTCACTTATCAGAAATCTGCATATTTTTGTCATACATTTTCACCATTTACAAAAATATCTTAAGGTTTAAAAATAAAAATATAGGTTATATTGATACAAGAGCACTTATTCTATTGATGTGTAAAATTGCAGAGATGTACTTGTAACAGATTTTGCAGAAAGTGTACCATTACATGAAAAATCACATTTTGAGAAAAACACAAAAAATACTTTCCCATTATATGGGATTTAAATGTATGTTTACATTTTTAAGTTGCTAATAATTGTTGTTAGAGTGTCAAAAAGTACATAAATTATATATATTTGTAATCTGCAGAATCTGCTCTATATTTTAAGCCACAAATTCAAAAATAAATTTTTTTGAAGTCTGAATAAAATTTGCGTGCCAATTCTCTCCAAGCTTCACCCCTTTTTATTTTATCACTATATTCATCACACCTCATGTCCCATATCACGGGACTAATACGAATTTCTTCGATGAATTGTTCCACATTCAAACTTGCAATTGAAACGCTTTCCATACTGAACTGAGCTCATACTGCTAGGCGGCTGGTGTGAAGAGCGTACCTTCAGTAATGTCTTTTGTGTTGAGTCTACTCATCGGGATGAGAGCGCCAGCAGCACAAGTGCCAGATGTCAAAATGTCTGGGCACTGAATTCACTACGTGTGAAAAGGATCCAGCGATTCGCATACATTTTCTATGGTGGCTACACTCCTTGACAGCCGCCCGGAAATCAGTTTGATCAACTATGTGCCTCGTCTGAAAAGGGCCTAAGTGTACACAGAAAAAATTACCAGCTCTTAGAACTCTTTCTAAATATGAAAAATTTATGTACTTTCTTTAAAAAATAAAACATAGATTTTAACTTTCAAAACATGGCGGAGTATGCATTTAGAATTGAAATATCTTTAAAACTATTAAAGTAACAGAATAAGTGTATGCAGAAAAAATTATCAGTTTTTAAAGCTCTTTCCAAATATGTAACGTTTATGTACTTACATGAAAAAACACACACATCGATTTCGACATTTTCAAACATGGCAAATTTCATAATGAAAGCCATACCGGAAATGGTCTCAGTGGTGTAGTGAGAGGGGGGCAAGGGGGTCTATCATGCCCCTGGCGCCCTCGCAGAGAGGTGCAAAATGGTCCCAAAATAACTAATTTGATATATTATATTACTATATGTTTTTCAGGGGGGTTGCCAAAAAGGTATCGAGCCCCAGGCACCAGTTATACTCGCTATGTCACTGAACGGTCTACCTGGAATTGTACCATTTCTGGCCGACAGACCATTTTCCTTTTATTTATATATATTCAGATTAAATTGTTTGGATCAAGTATAAATAAAAACCTTTTTAAAAAAAGGTTTTTAATTGTGAAAAAAGTATTCATATGTTGATTAAACACGAGCATGCACTGTATGGATGCAATTGGATATTAATTTGTGTCTCTGATCCACAAGTGCTGGCTATATAAAGGCATTAACTCATGTCAGGTCCTAAAGGGGATAAGTTATGTTTCGGCCTGTTAGAGAACACCGTCTAAATTAAATTTAAAAGTGCTGACTACCACTAAATCTATGGCTATATTTATAAAAATTTTCCATATGTCTTTCTGCAGTAATTCAAGCAAAAAGAGGCATATTTAATTAATAAATGCAGAGTATAAGTACAGTGACCTTTATAAATGTTATTTTTGCAAATTTGTAGTTTATTAATCTGTAAATACATATTTTATACTGGAGGTAAAAGGCATGAAGTTTCAATTATAGAATTTTTACAGGAGAGCTAAATAAAATCAACTTAGTGTACTTCAATACAATTATTGGATATGGTGCCATTTCCAACTGGCTAAATTGCTTTGTATAAGCATACTAGTTAAGGCTTTGCACCACTGAAAAAAGTGCAAAAAATATGTAATAGTGTTAAATAGTACTTTTAAAAAATGGACTTTGTGCCTTTTACCTCCAGCATACAGATATAGACTGTGAATAAATAACTTAAATAAAACATTTAAATTATTCATGACCGAAAGCTTATCATTTGCAGTCTTCTATCTTATATGTGGTGCTAACTTGGCAGTCTCAGAAACCATCTAGAGAACCTAGTAGAGAACACAAAATGATAAGCATGCTATCTGAGCATATATTCTGAAAAGAATTTCATAGAATAATGCTGTGTTGTCCATATCATATAGTAGTTAGTTCTCGAGTTTCCACAAATAGGACTCGAGTTTAAATTGTGGATAAGACGAGGATGCTCCTGTACTGTTCCCTCTTAGGGAAGGAGTTCGATCACTTAAATGGTGCTCCAATAATAAAGTAATCTACATATTTTAAGGTGTCAAAGGGACAGTGTCCTCAGACAAAATACCTGACACATTGGACAAAAAAAAACTGTAGGGTGAAGTGGGGTAAGTGAGAATGCAAAATCATATAGTTCCACTTTGAATCTAAATGTTTTTAATGAGTTGTTGTATTTGTATGAAAATTTGCATACATACTTTTGGTTATGTTCTACATTTATAGTTTTATTTTTTAAAAATCTATTCACAACTTTTTTTGCCAGTAAGTATTTTAAAGTTTTTGTGTTTTGCGTTCTCACTTGCACCTGCAAGTGAGAACCCAATAAATCATAGTTGCTTATAGCAAAATAAGTAGGGTTAGGTAAAGAATAGATATTTCATGCTGAAATATCTATTCTTTCCTATGTTCAAAATAACTGTTGTGGTTAATTAGTTATGATTTTTTTTTGGCTAGTACTCGAACTTGGGTACTTTAGTTAAAAATCAAAGGTTTTGTTGGTAGGTATAAAAATTTTCCATTTTTTTTATCTAAATAAAAACTAAACAGTAGAGCAAGAATTTTCCTACAAAATACACTTGAAATTTTTTTTAAAAAGTTAAATTTTTTAGGGTTTTAAGTTCGCATTCTCACTGCTGAGGACAACCAATTCCAGAAAGTTTGTCAATAAAGTTGTTAGGTTTGATTTTTATTAGAAAGTGTGCTGAAAACTGTCAGACTGCTTTAAATTTTTCATAGTTGAAAAAGTATGTAAAAGTAATTAAATTCTAAAACAAAAACAGAATTGTTGATACTTCTGTTTTTTGGGGAAAAAGTTTTAATAACATATCAAAATTTTAAGAAGTCATATATTATAATTACTTTATTTATAAGTTCTTAAAGCAAAAATTAACTATTTCTTCTTTTACATTAAACTACATTTTTTAATTTTAAAGATTAAGCTCTAAAATGTAAACAGAAGTATGGGTGATAATTTTGTTTTCCGGAAAAAAATTTACGAACATATTAAACTTTTAAGAAATCATAAATACGTACAACATAATTACATTTTAAGTTACTAACTCAAAAATATTCTTCCTTAAAATACATGCATTTAACTGCACGTTCTTAAAACTGAATCATTGGAATGCACTGGCATGCATTCCAAATTATTACATAGGTCTTACAGAGCCATGGAAAAACCCTGTAAGTCCTATGTAGTAATTTAACTTAATTTATACAAGAATTTTTTTATAAATTAGTACAGTGGAATAAATTTACCTGGTACATTTAAATCATAAACCAACCGGGCCGAAAGTTAGCCCATCGAACACGAAGTTGCCAGATTTAAAAATACCGCTTCTGTGAGGTTAAAGGTAAAGCAATAACGCCCTCTTCTGGACTGTTAAAGCATATTTGATTAAATATCACCACGGACATTGAGAATTTTTCTTTTTTTAGTGATATGTATATAAAGATAATTTCATTTTGTTAGTTTGAAGGTCTGAAAATCAGCTTTTTTGATTGACTTTATCTCAATGTTGTTTGAGTTTTTCCCATACGGACGAAACTTCCTTTTTAATTTATTCATATTTTTGATTAATTAACGGAAGATGAGTGATGCCAGATAAAATGTTTTCCATTCAGAATTTTTCCATGTGCATAGCCATCTCTCGTCTAATTCAGTTATAAAACTGGATGTCGAATTGAGTCTCTCAATTACTTTATTGAAATTTAACTATATATTCATTCTAATTATTTATATTATGGGGGGTATATTAAACATTCTTTAGTGTTTTAAATATCATTCTTTTTCCCAATTAACTTCTACTGTCTTAAAAAATATAGCCCTATTTACATAAAACAAACACAGTAAAATTAAAAACCGCTAAAGGGCAGAAATATGCTATCTAAATTTTGCATCATTAATCGTGGAGCACAAGGTTCTTTCAGTTGACTAAAAATGTTTAGTCACCAATTAAAATCCCGCGTAAGGACCCTCCAGAGTACTTGTCGGCTGTGAAATGCTGAAGCGTTTATTTTGAGGGTGACACTTAGTCCATGTCTGTTTGGAGATAAGTATCTTTGTTGCTATGTTGTTCCATATCCTCTGCCTGGGTTCTAAGAATGGCTTAAATCAAAAGCGCATATAGAAGGAATCTCAATAACAGTCCCGAAAAATGTAAAATCAACTTGCATGTGGGAGACTTGAACTTAGTGATTCACATAGAGGGATTTATATTTATCAAATACTGTTGGTTTTTTTCTCCTGCAGAAATTGTTTAGTCGTGCACTTGTTGAAAGGGGAAACATATTCTGATATGAAATGTTTTCAAGAAAGTTTTTTTAAGCACCACTCGTTTACTTGAAATTTGAAACCTTTGCTTTCGGAAAGATATTGCCGAAGGAATCGGTATTGAAACTAAAAATGGTCGTGTATGTTTGATGTTGAGTTTTATTGCTCCAATAATGACAGCAAATAACTTGTTCGATTCTTTATAGACCTCCAAACTAATGAACAAATAACTTGATATGTATTTTAGTATTTATGAATGTGACCTGCAGCCCTTGAGTTTGAGAAGCACGGGCCTCACTCAGTATTTCATAAAAAGCTTTGATAATTACAATAAAACATCTATTTTTCTTAGAGATTGGGTGAATAGTCAAAGATTGAGGAGAGACAGTCCATTTTCCAGACTACATTCGATGAACTTGTTATATACAGATGTCGAGGAACACTGTTTAAAGACATTCATTAACCCACTGGAGGGCTTGCATGGTAAGACTGTCCTTGGAGCCCAGACTAGTAAACATTACGATTTGCCTACTATCTTTACCAACTTGCTCTTGAGATCATTAACCAAACTCCACGTATGGCTATTCAGGTTTATACTGACGACAGTAGAAATGATCATTGTGCCTGCGGCAGTGGCGTTTTCATTAAATCACAATCTCACTCTGATAAAATCAAACTAAGAAACCCAGACCTTGCTCAGTTTTTAGAGCTGAACTCATTGTTATAAAAGAGGCGCTTAGGGCTTTGATGTCTGAAATTTCATTTGCAGACATTTGGATCTTGACTGATAGTCACAGTGATGTACAACATCTGAGCAACTGGACCAAGTTGGTGGCAGGTGCTTTCACCGCAACACAGGATTTATTTACAGTGGGTTCCTTCACATATAGATCTCCATGGAAACGAGACTGCTGACAATCTTGCAAAGGATGGTGTTTCTAGTTCATCAACCTTAGGTGTCAGCCTAACCTTTCCCGAAATATGCTCAAAAATAAAGATATCAAACCAGAAATTATGATTGACTCGTACGTCCCACTCATGGTATTCTGGGAAATCTCCTGGTGGTGCCTTCTCAGTTATAGGGGACAGGACAGTCCAGGTCACCATCGGCAGACTCATTAGTGGATATATCGGGAGCTTTACTTTTATCAATTGACAGAAAACTTTTCGAAGCTGTACTAAATGTGCTTCAGCATCGACCTCTCCTGCCCACCTTTTGAACTGCGTGGGGCTACTGCATCAGGACATTTTTACTATGCCTCATCTCGTGTATGACTTTTTGAGAATCCACGACCTCTTGGACTTGGTCTAGCCTTCGGCCAGACCTTGAGGAATAAGCCACAACAACAACAACAATGGAATTTAACTTGCTATGCGTTTAAAATATATCTAGCAAATTGATGTACTCAAATAACATACGGAAACACGCATTTAATTCGATTAACATAATCGAACCTTGTATAAATCCGCAAAAGAATTTCTCCAGAGAGCCCGTAAGAAACACCTTACAAACTCCGAGAATACAAGACCTTAGATATAATAACTACCGTAAGCACCACCCGCATTGAGTTACCACATCAACTGATAATCATGGATTTCAAAAAGGAAATACGATCTAATACCTTTGAGTTTTTGAGAAAAGTGGTAGTCATCTTGACAACCATTGCCTACTTCATGTGAATTTTTATCAGTCGGTGACGAATACTATCAGATATATTTTGAACATGAAATGTGTATGGTTGTCTAAATTATCCTTTTTGCTTAAAGATAGATGATTTGTCATATCATAATATCCCTAATATGAAGCGCAATAATCTGTTCGCCATTGTTAAAGATCCGTCCAAAAAAGCAGTGCATCGAACCCTACGGATTTAGGCCGGTTCAACAATATCAGTCTTGGAGAAGTAAATCGAAACTTGTTGCTGCATCTTTGTGCTATTTTAAGTAATTTTATTTGTACTAAATGCGAAGAATTTTATCATTGTATTTGAAACCAATGTATTTAAAATTTTTAGATATTACATACGAGAAAGAGAAACTAAAAATTAATGCATGTATATTTGTAAAAGTGCTTTTGGTTTATTCCTTTGCTAATCTTTCTCCAGATTTTCAAAAACCATTTTAGCATCTCACTTAGCACCTGTAAAAATCTGCCCATTTGTATGTGATGTGAAACGATAAATCAAGACAAAAACATAACGAAACATTGCATCCTTGTTCTGGGAATTATTCTTTTATTGCATGATATAAAGCTAATTTTATCTCAATTTCTTTCTAAAAGATGCGTTTAAAATTCTGCATTAAGAATTGTTTTTTTTTACCGTGATTATATCTTTTATAGATGTTTTCCTTTGAAGCCTGCTTTTACAGATATTGTTGGCAGTGATCAGTGTGCCATTATATTTAATGCAATGTATCTAATAGTTCAATTTTTTTGTCAGCGTGTAGCAAATTTCATACGTACTTGGCTCTCCATTTGATTCAAATTTAAAAGAAAAAAATTTACCATTCATGTAATGTTTTCCTGTTCTATTGCGTATAATAGTATTCCAAACGCATAGCATTATCTTGCGTAACAGATGTGCAGATCTTTAAACCCACACATCTTACGAAATAGTTTGTCGGGAATATAAATTGCTTGGACCTGTGTATCTTGCACTTACCACATTCTGTATGAGATAAACATTGAGAAGTTAATTTTCATACTTCCCGCTTTGCGCCTCTCCCCAGCTAGAATTTCAATATAATGATTTATACTTTGAAAATTTTAATGTTATAAATTCTTTATTTGAATATAGTAATTTAATGGGTGGTAATTTAACACGCATTATAGAAGACATTTATTTTTGAATTTTTTTTTGTTTTTCAATAAAATTTAGTAGCACATTTTAGATAAAATTATAATAATCAATTTTAGCGATGTTTTTATTACTCCCTAAAGTGAACATCGTTAGTCGCAAAATATTCGCTAATCGTCATTTTTAACAATAATAATAAAAGCAAGTTTATATCTTATTAATATTTCATTATAAAAAAAAAATCTGTTTTGAGAATATTCGTGAAAAGTTCAGACTGTGGAGTCAGATGGCTTGGTTATAGTTGAGAGCTAGTGTAACAAAATTTGATTTGAATTGTTTGTCGCATTTTACTCTTAACAAGCTTAAAATCGTACTTAGTTTTATAACAATTCATGAGTACAAAAATATTCTTTTTTGGTATCATTTTCTGTCGCATATGAATCAGACTCATTTGGATAACACATGAATCTAATGAATAAGTTTTATGTTTTAGGGATCTCGTAGACGCGCTTTAGTGCGTATTTTACATCCTCTTTGCAAAAAGGAAACCCTTTTTAAAATCAGCGGGCCTACGAAGACTCGCGAGAAATTTTACTCCCGTGAGCCAGTTAGTTCCTCCTACGTGTGTACTGACTCATCGGGGAACGGAGTTTTTTGCATATCTATGGAAGAAATGCGCACGCGGAAATGCGTTTTCTCACGCATTTAGCAAAGAAAGGAGTCTTCCAAGATTTATCAGTCTGTAAGAGCTGTCATTTTGCGGGTATGCCAAATACTTCGAGCACTACGGAGATGCTCCGATCCTCAGAACCAAAATGCGTAAGTTCGGGGGTTAGTAGTTTAGACAAACAAAAAAAAAATTAATAAGCCGTAAAGTAAAAAAAAAAATACGTTAATCGGTATTAACAATGAAAAAATACGGACCCCTCCCCATTTTTTTAATGTTCTCCATTGTATAACCTAACAAGAGATGATGACCAATCTCTGCCCTTGTGCACAAATTGTAGTTGATTAGCATGGCCGTTGAAATGATAGATTAATTTTAAAATCCTATTATAACCTGAGAATTCAAATATGGTTTTTAGGCTTCATGTGCTCTGAAAATTATATTCCTAATATGATGAGGTAAAATTTTCTAATTTCACTTGGGTAATTTGGATGGTAGTTGTAAAAACCGTAAAATTATCTCTGAGGAAGAAAAACATTTGTTTTTTAATTTTAAGATTATAATTTCATGGCCCATGGTGATTAGCACATTTGAATTATTAGCATTATCGGAACTTTATAATCACAAAGCATTGACGCCATATTGGTAGATAGTAGCTTCATTATCTCATGCGGGCTAAACCTAACGGTAAACTGCCTATACATAGTCAGTGATTGACAAATTTTATGAATACAAAATTGATTTATTTCATGAGTAGAACAATATGTAGGGGTTCCCAAACTTTTTATAGTACCGTACCTGTTCGTTGTAAACAATTTGAAGTACCGGTAGACCAAAAATTTTGAAATGGGGAATAAGATGCAATGGAGAACATTTGTAATAAAGACAAGTAACTTGGGATATATTTTTATTGCTAAACATATACATAAAATATAATAATCACTTTAAAAAATATATAATTAGTGAGAAGGTTGGGCCTGTTTATTATTAACTAAAGAAGTAATATCGGGCTCAATGTTTGTCAGTTTAAGGTGAAAATTCGATTCAATGTCCAGCAAAGCTGTATATTTGGTTTTCATCGCAGTCATTGCAGAAAATCCCTTTTCACATAAATATGTGGTCGCAAATGGCATTAAAAATTTTACTGCTTGGCAAGAAACTTCTCAGACACTGTTATAATTCGCAAACACAGTTATAATTCGCTGGCGAGTGCCAAATTTTTATGGGGTGGTCATAGATAACACATTCAAGTGCAGACGGCATCTTTTGAGATTAGGTAAATCCCAATAAAGTATTACAACACAAACAATGGATAAGAAATTCCAAACTAAAATATTAAAACGTATGGATTATTAGTTATTATAGTGATTTCTTTTTTTTTTTTGTAATACAGATTTTTAATAGATTTTTGTTTTAAATTGTAAAATCATTCGCGTACCGGTAGCTGCTTGTCCGTGTACCGGTCCTGGTACATGTACCCAAGGTTGGGAACCACTGACAATATGGATGTTTATAGACGAGTAGCACTTGAGATGAGGTGAAACTCATGTTACGTCGTGACTGTGTTCTATAGTTAGTTTTTTACATAAAAGCAAGAGGGTAAAACAATGTGTTTTAGTTTTAATAAACTCCAAATTGGACTTCACTCTTTGACTCAGTTACTCAGCAATATGCTATACTTAAGTATGAATTTTTAAGTTGAATACATGTCAAGTCATTGTTACAGTACCTTTGCTGTCAGGAATTTGGCACTGAAATTGCTCTGTTAAAATTTCGACAAGAGCCACTGTATGCCATTATGTCTACACCAGGTATGGGCTCATTAAATCCATAGTCCGAATTGTCCCTCCATGTAGTATGTTTGTGGTAGGAGGGTACGAGCCTATCAAATGTCACCCCTTGTTTTAAATTGTGGTGGTATCAGGGGGCAATGTTGGTTCACCTGTAAGGTGCTCCCATTACAAGAAACCAACAAATCTCATAGTGTAGTGAAAATGTGCCTGTTGCATTTGCATTTAAAAAAAAAGGTGAAATCTGTTTTGTCAGCTGATCTCTTTTGTGTATTTACTGGCCTTTTAAGCAACTGTTAGTTGCTTTTTTATCTGTATATTAAGATGAAAAATTTTTTACATTAGATCCAACTTTTGCCATTTAATCACAATATTTTTTCAAAAAAGGGGGATTGTTTAATTTTTTTAACTAAGACTTACTTGTTGTAGGAAGGTGTTTTGAATCTGTTTTCCTGAGTATTTGGATTTATGTTGAGATGATGATGTCAGATTTCGAAATGCATTACTTAAAACTGTTCTGTAAGCATTTAAAAGGTGATATTGAATACTTCTATTTAAAATCATTCTCCTGTATCCCATTTCCTTTTTAAAATTTGAATATTTTGAAAAGTGCAGATACAGGGGACTAAAAGTATTTCTTTAAAACCCCAGGAATGAGATTCTGTTAGTGTATCAAGGCTTTAAGCAGCGGTTTCAAACCTTTATGCTACTACGCCTCCGTTAAAAAAAAAAAAATAAAAAAAAATATTTCTGCGACTCCCTTAAAAAAAAGAAAAATTTTTCGCGCCTCCCTATCTTTTAATAGATATAATAATATAGACACTTTAAATAACTTTATTAGAAAAAAAATGAAAACTACAATTAACAGAATAATAACAAGATTTTGCTATAACAATACGAACATGCATATTTATTTTTATATTAAATTATTAATCAAACTTCCTCTAACACATCAAAATTTAATGCAAAGTTTGTTGTTGTTTATTGGCACAAAGTTTATCAAATCTCAGGGGCAATGTTAAGAGTGTCGCTCGTAACTCTTTTTCGACTATAATCCTGGTTCGATATTTGGTTTTTGTTGCAGCCTGTGCCAAAAAGCCCATTTTGCATAAATAAGACGTTACAAGCGGTAGAAGCACTTGCATTGCTTTGCAATACTAAGATTCATCCAAAACTGAATTATGATTTCATTTTGAAACTTTTGTTTTAGTGAGCTATCTCATGACAATTCTATAAATTTTTCTTTTTCGATGGTTGTCGACTCAAATTAGTCTATATATAGATATTATGCTTTATTCGTTTATTTATAGACTAGATAGTACCCGTCAAAACTTGATGGTAAATAATTGAACAGTTCCAATAAAAAAAAGGTTCATAACCTTGCTAAAATATTAGAAATTTTTACAGAATATTAGCTGTTTTTCTATCCGATGTTATAATTAAAAATGTTGTAAAAATCAGACTTTATAATTTAAAAAAACGTCGTGTTGGAAGAAAAAAGCATGCTTACCGCTGATTTTTCAATCAGACTTGTACAATCTAACTAATATGCTATAAATATGCTATGTATAAATATATTAAGCAAAAATAAAATATATAAACTAAAGAAAATCAGATTAAAAAATCTTACAAATTACTCACTTGAAAAAAAATTTTTGCAGTCTATTTAGGCAGCGCTGCAATCGCGTTTCAGAATTTTTTTATTTTCATGAATTTTAATGATGTATACATGTGCATTCAATAATTGGAACCGGTAGGCAGTGCTGCAATTGCGTTTCAGAATTTTTTTTTATTTTCATGAATTTTAAAGCTGTGTACATGTTCATTAAATAACAATTAACTTAACCTACAAATTTGTTAAACAATTTTAGTGTTTTTAATTTCTGTTTATTATTGTATTTTTGCACGTGAGATTAATATAGGCTAATATATTTGTGATGCAGTCGCTCCGGAAACGTTACTTGACAGAGGCATACACAGAACACGGCAACTATTAGGGGAATATTATAGTATAAAGATTGATTTTTTATTAAAAAATTTTGGTGCCTCCCAGGTTGGAAACCTCGGCTTTAAAGCATAATCAGGGATGATCTGGGGGCATATGTATGTATATTTTTTGTATGTAGAAAAAGTTTGACTTTAAGCTACATGGTGCAGCCTAGGCATGGTTTGTGCATCAGAATTTGGCATTGAGGATGCTTTGTTCGAATCTCTACAAGCACCACTGAATGCATCCCCATCAATGGGCACATTAAATCCGAAAGTCCCTCTATGTAACGTGGGTATGAGCCAGGGTTAGCAAGTTTCTTCCAAAGTGGAAAAAACTGGCTGGAAGAAATAGGTTTCTTCCACTAGTGGAAGAAATGGAAGAAACTGTTTTTCTTTAAGAATTTACTGTATAAGTTACAACTTTGAAGATACAATAAATGCATTTTTCTTATAAATAACCTTAAGTAAATTTAATTAGACCTATAAAAATTTAATTAATTATATATGCTAAATTAATAATTACATCATTTTTTTTAGCCAATATCAGATCACACACCTGGACAAAAGAAATTTTATCCAAAATACACAAAATCTATTAAAAGTTATCCATTTCAATTTAACCAGCATAATTTTTTATTATTTAAACTAATATACAATAATTATTGTATTAAAAAATGTCATCAACTTCCTCATTTTCCATACTACAGTGCAACATGGTATAACAAAACAAAAGTGTTTTAGCAGTAGGATGCTGCAATCGGTTTCTCAACTTAGAATGTATGAATGCAAAAGATGGAAAAATTCTTTGGATTAAAATGGGGGAGAGGGAAATAAACTTATCAGGCCCATACAAAGGATTGCATTCTAAAAAACAAATATTAATAATATCTTTAATATTAATTAAGTTATGCACTTTAGATTTGATGTAATATTATACTGTGAGTTTAATTCTTTTATATAGTTAATATATTTTGATTGTGAGCATCTGTTTTGTTTTTCATTTCTTCCAGTTTCTTCCACTGTCCTGGAAGAAACTAGTTTCTTCCGGAAGAAACCCAACCCTGATATGAGCCCACCAGGTGTCACTCCTTGGGGTGCTCAGTCAAATTTGAGATAGGTGGTGTTGGTTTAGCTGTATGATGCCCTTATTACACACAACAAACAAATGTGGTGGTATTGTCAAAAAGGCAATTTCTTGCTGTGTTTGGGAAAAAACCCTTAAATATACAGACTTGGGTAGTTAGAAGTCATTATAGGATATATTTTTAAAAATCTCCAGTATTTTTAATTTCTCAATGGTGTACCATGATTTTTTATGTAAAAATCTAGCAAAAATTATTTATGAAAGTTCCTGTTTTGTTGCATCTTTTGGAGGCATTTTTAATATTTGATGTCTTTTAATTTTATGATCAGTGTCATGCATAAATTGTAAAGATTTGTGAATTGTTTTCATTATAACTTGTGTTTTATTTTATATGATTAACTTTGTTATATATTTCCAGTGAGTGTATAAATTTTATTCAATTTTAATTTCAGTCAGCAGAAAATGATTCAAAGCATCCTGGAAGTGATGACCCATTCTCACTGGATGATGATGATCAGAAGCTACAAGAGATTGCTAGAAGATATGAAGAAAAATATGTAAGAAACTTGTTTGTCAACAAATTTTTCTTTCGATTTTTTTTTTCATTTAAAAATAAGTTCATTTAAAAATGAGTTCGATTTTTTTTTTCATTTAAAAATAAATAAGCAACAGAAAATAAATCTATTTTATGCTACATTTTAAGATGCATGAGGGTCATTCTTTTAAACTTTTACTTAGTTGTTATAAACTTTTGTGTACCGAACTCTATTCTGAATGATCAAAGTGCACATCTTATGAATTTCACATTTTTCTTTTTTCTCTGGCTGATGACTGAATGGCTAAGGCACTGGTGTTAGGTCCAGAACCTGTGTGTTTCAGTCCCACTGGGGGCATGGATGTTTGTAACCATTCGGAATCACTTTTAAACTGTAGGTCCTGGTCTAATTAGCTCTTGTGTAGCAAAAACTGACTGTAGCACTCTCAACTAACCAACCAACTGCATTTTTTTCACTGTATATTTTCTTCAAAGAAGATTCTGATTTTGTAATAGTGAATTTTCTTTGTATTTTTTATTTATAATTTGCTAGAAAATATTGAAAAAGAATGTGTGTGAAAGTTGTTAAAAGAAAATAAGCCTTTGAAGTGCCTTGACTTCAGTCGTGTACTAATTCTGAGACCACATAGTACAGAGATTGTATTGACAGTTTTTAACGAAAGTCAGAATTAAGAGGTGAAATGTAGTGTTCACTCTGAATCTGCTTGAGTGCAGGTTGTTCTCTAAAATGTTCATTTTGCTGTAAAGATCTTCATTGATCAGCAAATCAAAGGAATGCCAACTACAGATAGTAAGCTGCAGATTCTAGTATGATGCATTTTCTAGGAAAATGCATAGGCTTGCCCCCAGCCCACAAATATATAGGTCTCTTGAGAACTTTCTTGACCGAGCCTGCTGTGAAGTATAATATAATCATAAGCTGTCATCTTCAAATACCCCTTACAGCAGGGGTGGGCAGTTGTTTTGGCTTGGGAGCCACTTTGTGGAACCTGAGGTTAGTGGAGGGCCACATCTCTTAAAATTATTACATTTATTAGTTAACTTTGCATTTCAGAAAAGGTATAAATTGTATCATAAAAATAAAACAAAATATTGGCAGTTTTTCTGGCTGTCTTGGAGTTTTTGGCAGTCTGGATTTTTCTAGCTGTCCTGGCAGGCCACATAAAAATCTGTAGCAGGCTGCATGTGCCCCCCGGGCCACAATTTTCTCACCCCTGCATTACAGAATATGTATATTGTATAATATCTACTTTAATATTATAGTAATAATCTTATTGTTATAAACACTGAGGAATTTTCTTTTTTAAATGTAATCTTGAACAGTGAAATAAAATGAATTAAAAATTTTTAAAATTTAATGTAAACAGACTAAAAGTAATTATATCAGTTCTGAACATAAAATTATTAGATTAAATTTTGAATAATTAAAAAAAAAATTAGTTGGCACTTTTTAGATAGATTATCATGGATTGTTTTTTAAAACATCAAAACATAGTGTCAACATTCAGACATCAAGAACATCTCTTTATACAAATGGCCTCAGACATCAAGAACAAAGTTTTCTTTATACAAATGTTACTATTGATAGATTACAAATTATGTTTAATCTTGTTCTACCCCACAACTCCTAAATACATGGTAAACTTGCCCTAAGTAATACTTAATTTATTGAATAGACACTAGGCCTGGCTACAATTAAGGGAAGGAAAAATAAGACACATGTTTATTTTCTCTTTGATTAACTGCATCATGGTAGGTATAGGTTTAGGACCTATCCTTTGCCCAGTTTGAAATAGTTTGAAGATATACAAAGTCTCTGTAAATGAATGAAATCACCTGACAAATCATGTGTTAACACGTTTCAGAAAATTTGCACTGCATAACCACGGGTTGGCGACTGTATCATGTTCTTAATATAAACCTATAAATATACTCATGGAATTGTGTGTTTAGTGTACATAATAATAGAGAGAGTAGAATCTTAAAATCAGAGTGAGAGTTAGTGAATATGCAATCATTTTGTATGTACTGAGTATCTAGGAAAAATAGCCCACAACTTTAAGCTTGAAGATTAAACTGTTTCTGAAAAATTTATTTACATCTAATTTCTTGCGGGATCTTCAGACTCGTACAGTTTTAAAAAGTTGGAGGAGGGTAAGCCCTTCTTTAATACCTGATATATCAAGACGTGATGCAGCTGCGGCCTTCCATCTGTGTACGGGACACGATTGCCTCACCGCCCATCTGTACCGCATAGGCATCTCAACCAAGCCTTGCCCACTATATTATTCTGTCTGGAGAAGTAATGGAAAGGGACTACCTGCTCTGATGTTGGGCTATTTGCATATCTACAGAGGAAGCAAGAATGCTCCTAGGCAAATGGCTTTGATCTTCTGTTTTTATTTCATCGTTCCTTTGTAATCTCTTTTGCCTTGCCATTGGAAATAAAAAACTTTGAGCTTGAATATCTCAAATGCATTTATCTGTACAGAAAATAAATGGGCATATGTTTAGCGAAGTCTACCTAAATTTGAGTGTAATTTTTAAAATAATAAATGGGGGTGTCTTCACCGATACACCCACAAAATTTAGTCAGCATTTCCATATTTCAGTGGTTGCTTCCACTTTTGTTCAGTAATCTTAGCAGGAATAGCTTTGTTAAAAATTTTGTATTTATAAGAGGAAAGAATTTTAATGTTTATAGAATGTCATCATGTGAATTATAATCCTCTGACTTGTGAATTAAGAGTTCATATGTTTTAAAAAATTTATTTTAAATTAATATAACAATAAAATATTTTGATAAAATTGCTATTGCATTTTTATTGTTTTAAGTTCATGCCATAGATCTCATGTGATTTTTATGCATATGCTTTCTCATATATCTGCTAAATTTTCCTTTTCACTTGAACATTTATTCTAGAATCCTAAACCTGGAAGGAAAAAGAAAAAGAAGCTTGCAGTATCTGAGGATTATATAGATAAGGGCATAGGTTATGATGAAACAGATCCATTTATTGATAATGAAGAAGCTGTAAGTACTTGGATAAATTTAAAATTGCAATGTTATTAATTTTATTTGTATTCATGGCTTAAATTTTGTTAGATTATATCTTTTGAAATGTAATGTTAATAATTAAAATTTTGTTATGCTTTTGTATTGATACTGTAATTTTTTTCAAACCTGAATTTGTATGTCAAATATATTTTAGTACTGAGAAGGATTTGTGAACTTCTTCTGATTTGTCTTTAATTTTTAATATATTTGTGAGTTTTTTCATAATTTTAAAATCACATTATTGGTTACATGTATTTAATAATCACTTGTGTGAGGTTTTTATGAATTTATACTTATTTTTTTCACCTACCTTTGTTTTAATTCATATTAAAAGAGCAAAGGTAACCCCTTCCTGGGCTCTACTGATCAATAAGTAACCAACATATTTAGACCAATACAGGATTTGTATTTTAAGAACAAATGAATGGAAAATTCTTATATAAAAACAGAGAGACATTTTCTGATTAAATACGTAATAATACTGCTGCAAACTAATATTTTCATGCATAATTTATATAATTAAGAAATGTAGTAACATGAATTTATATATTAAGAAATGTAGTAGCTAACATATAGTAACTGTGTTGTTTCTTTCAGCTGTCTAAAAGTTTCCAAATAACAACTCTCTTTCAAATAATGATTTCCTATTGTTTAATATCCCTCAAGACAGATTTTTAATGGCTCATATTATTTTTCTAATTCTAACTTAGTTTAATACTACTGTAATATTTCTTTCTGTCATATAATATTTTGTTTGTATAAAAAACTTAAAGGAGGGTTTATCTAATAATTAATTTTTTAGTTAACTAATTATTTAATGTTAAGGATCACATAACCACATTTTTATCTAACTTTAAAGATAGTAATAGTTTTAAATATTCTTGAGCCATTATTTATTTAAGATTAGGTCCTTTGATGAAAATCTTTGCTAAAGTGTTAATTTAAAAATTTTTTTTGTAGTATGATGAATTGGTTCCTTCAACTCTTACAACACAGTTTGGAGGATTTTATATTAATAAAGGAGACCTTGAGTTTCGTAACCTAGGAGATGATGGTGGATTTGACTCAAAAATAAAGAAGAAGGTACAAAATGCTATTTCTCATATGTGTGCATATCATTCCAGGAAATTTTTATAAATTCAGTGATATTTAATTGAAAATAGCTTGTGACCTGTTTTAACTATTTTCTACTTCTGACATATGCATTTATCCCTAAAATAGAAATGTAGTCTTTATGCTTAACTGATATATATACACTATCAGTAAAAGTATCCGTACACCTCTCCTAAAGAAGTGGATCTGGCAGGTGATGTAATTTGATGCATAACCGAAAGCTATAAAAGTGTTGGTAGTGGTATGTCAGGTCATATTTATGTGTTTGTGAGACAATGAGTAAGTCAAAGGAGCTTAGTGACTTTGATCGTGGCATTCTAGTGGGATGCCACCTTTGTGGGAAATCAGTTCGTGAAATTTCAAACATTCTACATAAGCCAAAATCTACTGTGAGTGATGTAATTGTGAAGTGGAAACATTGAGGTAGTGAAGCTGCAGAAAAGCAAAGTGGCAGGCCGAAAAAAATTAGTGAATGCAGCCATAGAACTTTGAAAAGGGTAGTGAAACAAAATTGCAAGTCCTCGTTGATTGAAATCACTCAGGAGTTCCAAAGTTCATCAGGCGTTAGTGCTAGCAGCAGGAGTGTTCGTCGAGAGTTAAAAGACCCAGGATTCCATGGTTGTTCAGCCGCTCACAAGCCAACCATCACTCCCCAGAATTTGAAGTGTTGATTGCAGTGGTGCAAAGCTCACTCTCATTAGACTGTGGACATGTGGAAAAATGTTCTTTGGAGTGATGAATCTCGCTTTACAATCTGGTAGTCCGATGGACGCGTCTGGGTTTGGCAGATGCCCAGCGAGCGCTTCTTACATGACTGTATTGTGCTGACTGTTAAGTTTGGTGGTGGCAGCATCATGGTGTGGCCTGGGTTCCTTAGTTCCTGATGTTGGAAACATGAACTCTGAGATGTATGGGGACATTCTGGACAATGCTGCTCTCCAAACTCTATGGCAATATTTCGGGGAAGGCCCATTTCTCTTCCAGCAGGATAACTGCTTCATTCACACCTCGAGGCTTATGCAGGCATGGTTTGGCAAAATGGGTGTTAAAAAACTGGACTGACCTTCTCAGAGCCCCGATCTAAATCCCACTGAACACCTTTGAGACGAATTAGAACGCAGATTACGTAGCCAGCCAAATCGATCATCCTCACTGCCAGCACTCACATCAGCTGTGATGGTAGCCTGTAAGTCAATTCCTATGGACACCTATCAAAAACTGGTAGAAAGTCTCCCCAGATGTGTACAGGCTATCATCGATGTAAAAGGAGGACCAATATCATATTAATATATGCCTCAGAACTCTGAGTCCATACCACTGGGCGTCCAGATACTTTTGGCCAGATAGTGTATGTATACATAATGAATATATGCATGCATGCTTTCATACCTGAAGAATTTTTTTTTGAAGAAAATTATTTAAAAAATAATAAAGTAATATTTTGTGTAAAGGAATAAAGAGCTAAATATCAATGTATGAAACAATATGGCTAGATAGTTAAGTAACATTAAATGTAAAATGATCCTACTTGATTAATTGCCTCTAGAAGGAAGTGCTTTTGCTGTATATGAATGTTTTAAAATTCAATGTTTAGTGTTCTCATATAAGATAAAGTAAGATATTAGGAGAATTGTAATTGTTTTATATAACTTTCTGAAAAAAAATCTGAAAAAGTGTTTGAATGATGAACCATAAAATTGTGTGGCTTTGGTACAAAGGCTCTAAATTCTTTAATTTTAAATTTGCATTGTATATATTATCCAGTCATGCATAATTTATATGATTAGTAAAACATTTTAATGTTTCTCTTGGATAACAAGGCTTAGAGAATGTGTTGATTTTCTCCTGTGTAAACAAAACATGGTATGTAGGAGTGTATTGATAAAAATTTTACCCTTAAAAAATTTATTTTTTAGTGCCATTCCTTCTGTTTTGTCTGTTTTACTTCTCATTTTCTGATATTAGATTAGTGATATCCTTTCCTAAATTTTTGTTGAAATAGTTTTTTTTTAATGTTTTCAAATATCAAGCCATGTATGCTGATGATATATATTTATTCTTTTAAAGTAATTCATAATCTACTGAGACTTGTTTTAGATAAGTAATTTGTAATAGGACTTAGTTAAATTGCTACTTTATTTGCTACTTTATATAATATTACATGTTAGAAATTTGTGTAATATTTTGCTTTTTAAAATTTTGGTATGTGTGTCATGTGAATTTTGACTGTTAATAAAAAATTTAAATGGTTATGGCAGCTGTCCATGTTTAGTATTTAATATATTATTCTCTCTCTTCTGTTTTTACTTTGATTTTCTGTTGAAATAGCTGTGTTAAGAGTGAACAAAATATTATCTTCTAATTTTTATTAATAGATGCAGGTACATATATATATATATATATATGTGTGTGTGTGTGTAATATTTTAAATATTATGCCCTGCATTCAAGCATTAAAATTCCCTTTCCCTAAGTCCAATACCCAGTAATATTAATTTATCACTTAAAAAACCTGTAGCCACAGAACTTCCCATGAATCGCATGCCTTTGCATTTCTAAACGTGTATATGTTTGGATTCAGGAGTGGGTTAGCATCACGAGCCCCAAAATCTGCTGACCCTACAAATGATAGTCTTATGTCTACCTCGCCCTCACGCTTAATGTTGAAGGGTGATATTATTCCAAGCTGTTCTTCTGAAGCAAATGGATGTCCTTTTGTTGCTCTAATAAATGATTCTGCCTGATTGCTTCCAAATTTAATTTTTATGCCTTTCAGGCTGAATCTAGCTCCAGTCATGTAAATATGAGCTAATTTTCCCTTTCAGGTTATAGTTTAAGGACGTGATGTAATGGGTATATTACTTACTTACACACACACACACATATATATATATATTATTTATTGTTTGGTTGTATTAAATTAAAAATGTTATTGGTAAACATATTTTAAAGTATTGTCAAAAATGTTTCATTTTCACAAGGAGTTATTGTTGTTAAAGTCTACTGTTTGAGAAAATTTTGCCATGAGTTTATTCCATATTCCATGATTTTATGCATATTTTAAAAAATTTTGAATTATTTTTTGATGACTTGATTTTATTGCTGTGAATTTTCATGTTTGTGTCTTCAGTTTAATTTGACATTTTTTGTTGCTTCTGCAGAGATTTAAAGGTCTAGATAAAGATGGAAAGAAGAGACGTAGGTTAGGAACAGAGGAGAATCAAAAACGCCGTGGACGAAAACCATTAAATGATTCTACGAGGTGTGTTATTTTAAGATGTTTGATCAGTTTAATTGTTTTAGTAGTGCTGATTTTCCTCTAATGCATGTTTACTGAAGAGGTTTAGCAAGCATCAATATTAAAATAGCATTCTGTTGAATGTTTTAACTGTCTACCCAAAATCATTCTTACAGTTTTTTAATCTCTTTTCCAATTGTAAGAAATGGACATTGACTTTTTAAGTTATGTATTAAAAATGTTTTTTCTACACAATATGAGTAAAATGTTCGGTAAATGTTTACACCAATTGTTTAATTACAAAATAGCTGTAGAATATTTCAATCTGTAAAACAGTTAGGTCAAAATGTCTTGTCTTACATTGGTAGTAGAACATGTTAACACACAATAAATTTAATACTAGGGGAAAGTCTAAAGTATAATTTAGTAAATACTTCCATAATGCATATGAACTAAATGTGTATAATTATGATATAATAAAATTTTTGTCCTAAATTTTAATTTATACCTGATTTAAAGAGGTATCAGCGCTGTTCATGTATCAGTACTGTATGTGTTATATACTTATTTTTAAAAGGATTCTTTCAGGAATTTAAGGATTTAGTAAATTTTGCTTGAGGCTATTTTAACTTATTCCACATTATGAATTTTTAAATATCCTTTGTTAGTTTTGAGGAAAATTCTTTATAATTTTCCTTTTCTAGTGTAAACTTTTATTAGTTTTTAGTAGTTCTGTATAAGTTATTATTGTTAACATAAAGAACTATTAAAGAAATATAGCTTGTTTTTTGTTTTCTAGTGCCTTAATAAAACCTGTTAAGAAAACCCAGCCTACTGTTGCTGATATGTTACAACAGCAGAAAGCTAAATTGCAGCTAATGCAGCAAGAAGGCCTTCAGCAAATGCAACTCAACCCAATAACTGTTGAACGAGAAATTGAGCCTGAAGAAGAGGAGGAGAACCATGTAGTAGAGGTACCATGCCAAGTTGCACCAGTAATTGGCCAGGGCTCAACAATATCAGAAGCTATTGAATCTGTGGTAAAAGCTGCAGCAGAAGATATCAGTAATGAATCTGCTGGACCTGCAACTGGAAGTAGTGATGGTGAGGAAGTGAAGCAACCAGTTGAAAATATTGAGGCACCAAAACTTCCTGATAACTTACCACCTGAATTGGATGATGTTGTGTCCAAACTGAAAGAGGCAAGTATATGAGAACTATGTAGAATTTTTGTATTTGTTTTCTATTGTTAACTTTTTATGTGACAAGTTAATCTGTGAGAATTTTATTAGTAGGTGCTCATTCATAAACATTAACAATTATTTTGTTAAAGTTTATCAGTTTAATTTTTAGAGCATAAATTTCAGAATTCATTAATTAGTTGAATTAAATTGTGACATTTCTTAATTATTTCACGTTTGAAAATTCTGGTCAAAAGGTTTATTGCTGAATAAGAATGGAGGTAGCAAGATTTAAGGCATTTGCCTTCTTTTGATGTTGCTTCTTGTTTGTAATTGGTGAAGATGATTGTTATATATTTTTCTAGTTTTTTTTTCTGAACAACTCATTCATTAAAACTATAATCTCAATGGACAGAAAATGAGGATTGATAAATATATTATCAGGTATAAAATATTAAGTCTTAGGATGATTTAAAACTATAGTATGAATTGAGAATGATAAATAAGAATTCATACGTAATTTTATAAGTATAGGATTCATGTAGGTGGTTTGTTTCAAGCATGGATTTATAAATGAAAAGAGGAATCAGACATGAATGTATTAGGCCATTATTTTTACTTAGTGCAAATGTACAGTTAATAAGGATGTGTATGTGTGTGTGTATGTATATACAGTATGCCCACTAAAGTTCCTTCCCACCCTCTTAATTTCGGAACGGCTGCTGCTATATTCATAAAAGTGGTGTCTAGATATAGTAAAGTAGCGATGCACTACTGAATGAAACGACCTACCGCACCACCTGGTGCAAAACTGCGGAGTTAGCATTCCTATCTCGAAGACGGAACGAGATAGGGAAAAAAAGTGATTTACAAAGTTGTAGAAAATCATCGATTTAGTACAAAAAGATACTTTATAGACATTAAAGAGAAAACTACAATGGTTAAAACACGCATTTGTTTTTTCGGGATTTCCTACACTGTGACGGGACAAATGGATCTGAGAAAGGAAAAAAAAAAACAACTAATTTTAACAATTTACCTTTATTTGAGATGTTCAAACTTCTCACCGTCTGCTGCAATACACATTTAGATCCTCGTTTGAATCTCACGTTGGCACAGACGTCCGTAATGCATCGTTTAAGGTCCTGCAATGTTTGTGGAGGGGTCGCATACACCTGCTGTTTCAGGTATCCCCACAGGAAAAAGTCCAGTGAAGTCAGATCAGGCGAATGTGGAGGCCACTTTTTGAAACCGCCATACCCAATTATTTGGTCCCTGAATTCCTTGACGAGGTACTGCTTCACTGGAGATCTCAGCTTTGGAATACTCAGCCATGACCACGAGCATCAACATACTACAACCCCAAGAAGATGTCTCTTTTATAGTTGTCTCAGGTGAACAGGCGTGACGTTTCTTACGAATTTGCATACTGCAAAAATTTCGAACACAAAGCGCAAGTTGCGTTGAGTTGATACGACACTATTTTACATGATCTACGTATTGTCTACTCTGTTTATAAAGACAATTAGTACAAAGATGAAACCATCGAGGTTTGAACCGCGGTCCTTTTGTTTGGGGATCAAAAGCAATATACCACTGTGCTCATTGCGGTGTCGTGTTTTGCCCGAAAGATAATCATTTCTCCTTTCGTTCAAGTTTCGTGACGTCACAGTGTAGAAAATCATGAATTAACAAATGCGCGTTTTAACCGTTCTATTCTTTGCATTAATGTCCACAAGGTGTCTTTTCTAACTAAATCGATGATGCTCTACAACTTTGTAAATCCCTTTTTTTCTCTATCTCATTCCATTTTCGAGATAGGAGTGCTAACTCTGCAGTTTTCCACCAGGTGGCGCGGTAGGTATTTTCATTCAGTAGCGCAGGGCTACTTTACTATGCCTAGACACCACTTTTATGAATATAGCAGCAGCCGTTCCGAAGTTAAAAGGGTGGGAAGGGACTTTAGTGGGCATACTGTATATATATATATATATATATATATATATATATATATATATATATATATATACACACAACAAACTTATCTTTGGTAACTGTTGAAATTTATGTATGTCGTAAGAACTAATTTTTCATATTAAATATTGAGGTACTGAATTGTAACTGGGAGTATGGAATTGAGCTGCTGTATTTTTCCAGGGGATACATTGTATAAAGTGTTTAGGGGGGGGGGGGAAGGGATAGAATGGGACCTTGTAAAATTATTATACAAAGCTATGCACTATCCTTTAATAATGCTAATTTATGTTCACATAATTTGATCATAATTTTAATAGGAAATAGAATATATGAATGTTTTATATTTTATCAGTGATTAAACTAAAAGTTTGTCTCTGAATTAATTTTGAGGACAAAATCCGAGTGCAGTTTTGTAGTGTCAGTCCAGATTTTGTGAAATTGGACCATTCTTTGTTACCTCATTTAATTCATATGAAGTATTAACTGCTCTGCGATCAATGGTTTATATATATGGAATTCTATAGAATGTTGTAATGGAATTTATACTGTTTTGGTAAAAGTAAAATTAAAAGTGAGGGTGAAATAATGAATGGTGGTGAGGTATTTTAAGCATGGAAAATATATCCAATCTAGAAATTTTAGAATACCACCTGATTATTATGATATACAACCCTAAATCTTACTTTGAAAATAATTTCATCCAAGTACTTAATTAGAAAAATCAGTGGGTGTTTTTGTAGTGTAAACAGAATCAGTGGTTTATTATTTAAGAAATTATTGGTAAATTTACTCTTTATTTGAAAATTTACATTCTTAATATGAAAGTTATATTTTGGAAATTGTTTTTATCATTAACAAAATGTGATTTACAGGTATCTATCATTGTATAACAGCTGTGGCTTATGCACGAAAACTTCAAAGTATTTCATCCCCCACTCCCCTCTGAGATCCGCTGGTTTTCCAGGCACATTGGCATTAAATATTTTGCCTGTATTAAATTATTACAGAAATGTACATTTTTGTATCATAATTTGAATTGATTTTTGAATGTGTTTTATCAAATTAGCAGGATGGATTTTTGTATAATTCATCTCACTTTAAATTGGATTATTCATATCCAGTTAAACATTCCAATCTGATGGTATATGTATGTAGTGGTTGTTTTTATGTATCTTATGTCATTCTCTCCCCAGTTAAAATAATAGAAATTGTGCTTTTGATTCTTTACAGTGTGCTTTCACATGACTTATAATTTTTTTCCTCTCTTAGGTTGCTTTAAGATCTGAGGAAGGAAAGTGCAAGTTTTTCAGTGATGATGTTAACCGGATGTTATTGAGGTAAAATTTTTAGTGTTTCAGTTTTTTCTGATACAACTGTTTTCAAACATGTGCAGTAAGATGAGACTGAAAATTAGTGGTTTATGTAAAAAAAAAATTAGTACTTGAAATTGTTAGTAAAGCTGTCTAGTAGTGCTATCATTTCCTGTAATCACAAATTTAAAATGAAATCAGAAAAGAATCTCAAAAGTAGGACTTCCACCACTAGAATATAGAATTCTTATCTGTGTCAACCTTGCCATGTTAATAATTACAGTTTACATAACTTTCATGATAAAGAATCACTTGTATGTATTGAGCTTTTAATCTTTGTAGTATTTCGTGCCAAGATCTGCTCTTGAAATTTATTTTTATTCTTCATTCTCCTGAGTAATTTTGAAGGTATTGGAATTGTATTGTTCTTAAAGTTTAGTATTTTTGATTTCTTATGAGTATTTTTAAAAACTGAAGTTTGTTTTTACTGTTCCTGAAATTGAAGCCTCAGAGTGTGTTATAGTGCCAAATTGTGAAATTTACAATACTTTAGAATAGTAGCTGATTCATTTTAAATCCCTCTCCCCTCCTAAGATGACATTTGGTATTCCAGTGGCTTGGATTATCATCACCTAATGTCTCCAGTCTTAAAATGTATGTTTGATTTGTTTACTGTAGCATCTTACATAGATTTGATTGCAGATTATCTTATTTTATAAATTACTCAGGGTAACTGATAAACTGATTCAGATTTAGTATTGCCTTATGAGATATTGTATATCTCTTAATACTTGATTTAAGACAAGACTTGTTTATTTTTTCATTCTTGCATTTAAAAAGGAACAGAATTTTTCTTGATTGTAAAAATGTGAGTTTTGACCGTTTTGAGTGATTTAGCAATTCTTGGAAAATAATCTCGGTTATATTACTTGCATGTATATTTAAGCGAGTCCACCTTAAATAGGCTTTTATTGTGCTTGCAGTAGAATTTTATTTTCTATTTAAGAGAGCCTGACCTATTGCTGTTCATGATAATTTTTGTTAAAACAGAATATGCAGTCAGAAATTTCTTTTGCTCACTTGGGATTGCTGGTTGTGGTGTTTGAATTTTAATAAGAAAATGTAAAATTTTGTTAAATAAAGCATATGCATACAAAGCCTATTACCTTAAATTCCTATAACTGTGAATTAAACTGTATTAAAAGGCTTTAACTCTTTAAACATATCAAAATTTCATTGAGTCTTTTTTAAAGCTCATTAGTACATAAACATTTAATATTTGCCAAGAATAGTTCTGATAACTGAATCATACTAATTTAGTGGTATAAAGATATGTATAAAGTGTCAAATCAGAATTGAAATTAAAGCAAAATTCATGTTATTTTCCTAGAAAATTTTATTGCTCATATGATTTCTTCAAACTATCTACTTAGGTTAAGTTATTTTGCATTAGGCTAGTAAAATTATATTTCACACCAGAAATTTTTTGTATTATCATGAGAGGTTTGATTTTGTTTTATATAATCATTCTTAAATTGTTTATGTCTAATAGTTTGTGTAGAAAACTATTGAATAATAGTATCTTTTTCTAATTCATAAGGAAAGAAATAATTTTCAGAACACCAAAAGTCTTGGACATTTTTTTAAACAATATTTAAGTTATATTTTAAGCTTATTTATAAGTGAAGTTGCAACTTTTTGATAGTTATATTATTACCAAATTGTGTAACAAATATTGATAATTTCATTGAAATAAAATTTTTGTAATTTTTAGTATTGAATTAAAAGCTCAAGAACTAACCAGTGCTCAGAGATCTACAATATATTCTCACCTTGCATCACATCTTCCATGTACTAAAGAAACATTACAAAAACGAGCTAAGAAACTGAGACTAGATCAGGAGGATGGGAAACTGAAGGAACCAATGCAAAAGTTGAAAGATGGTATGAAATATTATTTGTCTTTTGACTTTCTTGGCTTTTGTTTTAATTATTAAGAATACTATGAAATGATAATTTGAATTTTTTGTGTCTTATGAACATAATTTTGTGACATAATTTTATATACATTTATAACTAGGTATTGCAGCCGTGATGCCAGAAATGATGGAGAGGTATGCTGCCCGTTTAAAAGCCTGTGATGCTAAGTAAGAATTCATCTTTTCATTTTGAACTGGGATTTCTGTTTTTTATTTCTGGATGCACTTTAATGGTTTTTATAAGTATACTGCTTTATATAACTGAGTTATATTAAAGGCTAATATCCAAAACCTTTGCTAAAAGCCTTTGAGATGCATGAATTCTGTTGAAAAGTTTAAATGTTGCTGTACAATTTTTATTAATATTGGTGCTTCCTCTTTGCATCATCCCTTTGCCTTAGAATGAGAGATGTCAAATTACAGATTTTTGTGTTTTTCCAAAGCACTACTATCATCAGATATAGTGGAAGGAATAAAATCTTGAACACAAGTTTTACTAATCTTTCAGTTGGTCTGCAATTGATGTGAATGGAATTTTAATTAGTAGTTTTTTACATTTATTTTCATTTATAATAAAAATTCAAATTCATCTGTCACTATGTATAAATACCATTTGTCCAAAGAAGTGGGAAATGATTTGAGAGTGATTAGTGATACTTTTTCGCGATTGGTGACATCTAAAATGAAAGTAATTTTAAATAACTTTATGAGAATTTTACTTTATACTTCCTTCTTTAGCTTTATTACATGTTATTATTTATATTTAAATGATTGATGAGTGGCATTTCATCATTAAAACATCAAAGTTTGATGTAGAATAAACCTTGTGCAGTTTTACTAAAAGTGTAGTTTTTCTTTTTTACTGTACAGTATGAACACTATATGAAAATCAGTTTGCAAGAGAATCCTTTAAAATCAGCTGATGTAATACACAGAGGAAAATCAGTTTAATGCCATTGTAAATTGTATTCATGGCTCAAGCAATATATCTGTTGGCCTGATAAAATTCTTATTCCCCCTTAGAGCCAAAACCCGAATTTACTAAGGCAATTCTTTGGCATGAAGTGTGTGCTTATGGCAGTTTCCCTTAGAGTTCAGTGTAATATAATTTTTTTTAATGTGTATGTACAGGTAATTCTAGCTATTAATCCTCCTTGTGTTTTTCTTCCATTCTTGGCATAATGCATTTTTTAATCCCTTGTTATTTATTTATATCTAGCTGTAAGAACAGTAACAAAGCAAATATAATGAGTGATGAATGAGATCATATTGTAAAAATGTAATGGCTATATTCTTCACACGGAAAATTATAAGCAGATCAGGGTATTCAAGGATTATTTTGGACACCACTTTAACCCTTATTCAGTACTCTTAGATGCAGATTACATGATCCACTGTTCAATTGTGACTTATTTGTAATCTGACTGGCTAAGGAAGTGCATGTGATGCTCAGAGTTCAACATATATACAAATTAAGGGCAAGAAACTGTTGTATGATGCAATAATTGCTGTCACCAACACTTTTTCCCATTAAGTTTAAACTAAAGGCTTTGTCTGATGTTGTATTATGTGAACTTTAGAATTTTTACATAGGAAGCTTGTATGATGGTAAAATATACCTTTATTGATAAGCAAATTTTGAAATGTAATAACTTCATAGTGGTATCACTCAGCTGCAGTTTCATGTAGTCAGATCTGAGCTCAGCTAAGCATTTTATTTTGATCATTCTGTTCTATTGTTTTATTCAAAATATTTGAAGTTGTGTACTTATAAGACTGCTGTAATAGTACCTTGTTGCAAAATGCCTAACATTTATTTCAATTATTCCTGAAACTGTCATCACATTTACTGACCTATTGTTTACTTCATGAATGCCTTAAACTGTTCATGCAGGGTCTCCTTGATCTTTGTTAACTCTCCAAATCAAAGGTTTACAAACAATGTTTTGAAAGCTTGAATAATCTGATTTTGTGAATACTTCATTCACTGCAAGTGAAGATTTGATACTTACATGTAGTTTAGCCCGTGGATTAAATGCTTGGTGAATGAGCTGTAAGTCAACTTTGCTGAAGTCTCTATTAACCCTGTAGTACATAATTTTTGTATTAATTTGGGTAAAAAAAGACCAATTTTTATTTCTTGTAGATAATTATAACTTACATTTGTTTAGACTTGTTTATGTTAAAAAAGCAATCTTTTATGACAAAAAGCAAGTTTTTATGTACTGAAAGATCCAAAATTACCATAACTTTCGCCTTAGCTGGCTTCCTATATTCTTAACTCTGTATACTCTAGTAAATTGCATGACTGATTCAGTCTTTATTTATCGATGATTTCTCTTTTACTCCTCATGTTGGTCTCTTCCAGCATAATTTACAGATTATCCTGTAATATGATTTAGAGGCTACTACTAGAAAATCTGTCTCTGTAAATTACTCTCTCTAATTTCATACACCCCCCCCTCCCTCACACACAATTTATGTCATCAGATCTATAGTAATATGGCTTTAACATCCTAGCAGGGAGTTTTAGCTGATTGTTGATCACCATTTTTCTCAGCATCTTGAAATCAGACATATTGAGTATAATCAAATGTATATAAATGTTTTGAGTTTATGAGCATAATTCTATGGTGTCTGGTATAAAGAGCTTAAGTCAAAAACAGTGATTTAAATATATCAAGTTATTGGCTTTTATATCAATTGCAGAACTATAATTTTGTCTTTAGTCTTTTGTACAAAGAAATGTACTTTTGTATACAAAATTGATAGACTTAAGCCTTTTACACAAGTCAAAAGATTTTTGTTTTGTTTTTTATCAATACTAACAAATATCTAAAAATCACTGACTTAGCCCTTTATACCAGCCACCATAGATTTATTCCAAGGGCCTCCAGCTTGTTGTTTATGATGCATGAACTTTAGATAGAAATTAAAGTTTAAATCTTTTCTAGAAAATTTGTTATTGTGGCCATAATAATACTTTTTCCCAGTCTCTTTTCCTAACATTTTGGTTAACTCTCAGGTCAAACATGGTACCATGATTGTAACCCAGCCTTCTTTTTCTGTATTTATCAGTTTTGCTAACTTTTAGAACAACTCAAAACACTTAGATGTTTTACCATTTTTAGGAAAAAAAACAAGGATTATCTTTAATAATTTGTATTTGTTAGCATTATTTTTCATTTCTGACTGTATTTTTTCAGCTCAAATGCTTTATCTTCCCTGTGTATTCTGATGTTATTCTTTCAGACATTTTTTCTGTTCTGATACATCCTTGCATTTTTCCTATTCTAGAATTGTTTCTTAAAGACCATTTCCTCTCCCTTCACTTTTTTTTAAAAACAATTTTAAAATATTAACTTTTTTTTTTTTTTTTACACAGGACTTAACCTCTTTGTTTAACTCTTGAAGGTTCAACAAATATTTTGCCTCCTTCATTTTATTAAGAAAGAAATGTTATAAGCCAAATGAATTCTTATGATTTCTTATCCAATATAGCTGCAGAAGCTACATTTCTAACAGATACAGCTATTTTCAAAATGAGGATTTTTCACACAGATACATTTAGTACACTCTTCTGTATGAAAAACTCATGTAAGCTAGTATATTCCACTGTAAAGTTATAGCCTGTATGAAATGCATCATTTCCAAATTTAAACAACTCAGCTACAGTGGAATCAGAAACATCAATTTGTAGGAAACCCTAAATGTAAAATTTATATTTTCTCCCTATGTCGAGAGACAGTCAAGAGACAATAGCTCTCCTGTAGCAGCCCAATATAAAGTAGCTCTGTTTCTCCAGCTGTCAGTAATAAAACTATAGTCCTTCAAGAAGGTGTACATCATAAGATGATTAAAATTCATGTCTCACAATGTCTCCGGTTGAACTAAGAGGACAGTCAGGAGAGTTTACCAAACCAATGTGGTAAAGGTAGCAAAATAAAGTCATGTGAAGTGGTGATTCGAAAATTGGCAGTGAAAATATGTCGAGGCAGATCCATTAGAATAGGATTCTTCAGCAGTTGGCTTCATATCTTTTTGCTAGCTGCTATATTGTGGAAATATTTAATTTTGTCAGCAATGCATTTGGCAATAGATCTTTTTGCTGTGTGGTAAGACACTGGAAAAGTTGGTTGATAAAGATTGCAACCCTTTTTTGCAAGATCATCAGCCCTCTCATTGCCATCAATATTGCAATGACTGGGAACCTACTGAAAAGTAGTCCAGCCAGAGTGAATAAGATCGCTAAGTAATTTATTTGCGAGTCGACTGGACATTGAATGTAAAAACTGAGAGAACTGTCTCATTTAGTACTGCCTACCAAATTAGATTAGCTGTATAAGTCATATTGATCTTCAGAAATAAACTAGATAACTTGGTGCTCCTGCATAGGCACTTTTCAAGCTGAAACCTATTGAGAGTTAGTGCGACCTTGTTGCACCACTACCCATGGACTATATGGGGGTCTTTGCTGGATGTGGAAAGCTAGGGTAATAAAACTGCACCTTTCCTAATAGAATATTATTTCTTGTAAGCCAATATAAGATTAAGAACTCAATTAAATATAAAGCCATTCAAAATCTTAAAGGAAAGTAGTTAATTCATAACAAGGGAACCTACTATTATCTGTTCAAACAGTATAACATATCGTCATGTCAATAAGAAAACAACAGTTTTGCTGGGTATTGATGGCATCAACAATCAAACCACCACCAAGGTAGCAAATCTCTCAAGGTAACAGCAAAATCTAAACAAAACATAAAACCTGTAAAATGGTAGTTATCTCTAAATGTTCAAGGTTTGGACCACATTTATTCCAAGAGGGTCACAACTATTCACTTGTAAAATAACAGATCAGAAGAGAGAGGAATATTGCATTGTTATACCCTTTTGAAGTATTTGTTCATTTACAAATTCACTTTAAGCTCTGTAAATTGAACTACAAAATTACATCATTGTAACATCTTAAAAGAATATCACCTTCAGTCAAAATTAGATGGGAATGATTTATTTAATTTTGTTTCTTAACAAACCAGACAGTTGGTATCTTGGTGTGGCTTTTTGTAAAGAAATTTTCATGAAACTTGTTAAGTATAATGTACCCTAACATAGCACGAAGTCTGGAAAATCATTGAGTTATCTTCAACTGTTCAAGGGTTAGAATGTAGCCACTCCAAGTAGTCACAAATCACTCCCTACTAACAGATAGTTCAAAAGAGAGAAAGGAAATATTGCAATGTTTACACCCTTTGATAGCATCTGTTCATGTATGAATTCAGCCTCTTAGCCCTTTAAATTGAACTGTAACGTCTGAGAGAAATATCTCCACTTTTTAAATGAAGTGGGAATGACAGTAGACATATATGTCAGAATGGACATAGACAGTAGACATATGTCTTCTGACTGTAGCATTAATGATCTAGGTCTAAGTATAATTTATGCATATATGTTAAATATAATGAATTATTTATTTTATGAATTCTTTTGTATAGAGATGAAGAGAAGAAAAATGAAAATGCAACAGGGGGCAGTGATGGTGAGGATAGTCAGGAAGAAGGAGAGAAAAAGCCATCTCGATTACCAAAGAAACATTTTGAATGGAATGACACTATCAGGTAGCTTTTTTCAGTAGTTTGAAACATTCTTTTCTGTTCATATGTAAATTCTAAATATATGAAATATTATCAAAACTCAGAAGTTTAATTATTTTAATATTTTTTGTAAGCCAATATAAGATTAAGAACTCAATTAAATAAAAAGCCATTCAAAATCTTAAAGGAAAGTAGTTAATTCATAACAAGGGAACCTACTATTATCTGTTCAAACAGTATAACATATCGTCATGTCAAATGTATGTTAAAGGTTGAGTGTATGTTAAAGGTTTGAGTCAAATATTCTGGTTAATGAAATTCATGAATAAAGCATTTTTTATGATAATGCACAAAAGTGACTGCGTGGTAACCATGACCATTTAATATTAGAACTAATAAGTCAGTCAGTATGACTAGTTGGTAAGTCTTTAGTAATGTGGTTATTGTTTTTAATACTAGCAAGATGATTGGCTCTAATTTTAGTAGATATGTATATTAATACATCTAATTGTATTTCTGATGGTATATCTAATTGTTGTCAGTATAGTGTTAAATGTTATGATTAAATAGATCAAAAGTGTAGTTATTTTTTTGTAATTAAGTTAGATGTATTAGTTTAGAAAAAATATTGCAATGGATTCATATAGTAAATTAATGTTCAAAATATTATCTGTTAATGACATTAGTGAAAACACTTGGCTAGAAGTATAAATCATATGAATAAACCAACTAATAAAAATAAGGGTCATTCTTTGTATATATTGATCTTAATTATATTTTCTTCATGAAAAATGTTTTATTTCATTTAGTGTCATAGAAATTGTTTGCCTTGTGTTATAATCTTTTGCTTTGAGTTTCATATAAATGTGTTTGTAGGGAGAAACTGTTATAAATTAATGGTTATTTTTTTTTTCTCTGACCCAAACCAATTTTCTTGCACACTTATTTATTATGGAGTTTTAGTATAAAAATAAATTTTGTTGTACATGGCACAGGTACTTATCAAAATAATAGAAACTATTTCTGGAGATCTTTTATTAATAAACTGTGGGACCAGCTTTAGCTTGCAAAACAGCACAAATTCAATGTGGGGGTTGAGTGGGGTAAGATATTAAAATTTCACAACATTCATCCTGCATCCTATGTCCTAACTGTTCAATTGATATTGGAAGGGAGAATGTAATCAAACCTTCCTCTCCCAGTGTTCAATAATATCAGAGTCAGGTAGTGGAGGTCATTGTGATAGATACTGTCCCTCATTCTCTTCAAAGCACTTGTTGATGCTCCTTGCATTATTGCAGACACAGATGGTTATTTGATAATAATGCTTCATGCATGTGGTCTGCTAGATGGGTTTCATGCATTTCCAATGTCACAGGACTGAAGAACAGTAAAGACAAAGAGATAGCACTCCAGAAAGTGAGAGAGCCACAACAATGAGTACAAAGCAGTAGAGATAGTATACTTCCAAAGGTATTCACCAAACATATACTTTACTTTACCAATGATAGAATGCATTTCTAAAGCTCAATACATCTGACTAGATGACTTGCGACCCTGACTTGTTTTCTTGCATTGGTGTCTGTAATGAGTGACTTCAGGATTACAGCATGACCAAAAGTATCAGTTTTATGTAGTTCCTGATGAATTATTATTACTGAAACAGGATTATTATGACTCATTCACCTCTTGTTATTTGCTGTAATATAGTCTTTCAGTTCTGTTGTACCATCCGTTAAGAGTTCTGCCTTTCCCTCACTGACATCTGTTTGATGTTGTCATGTCTTGCAGAGGCAACACAACATTCATTTCTGAACCATGGCACAATCATTGATACTGTGTTTCATGATACACTGACAATTTATGCTGTTTTAGTTGCATACACACTCAAAAACCTCATGTCAATTGTTATAACATTCACAGATCTGATATTTTGCACATTAATTTCACATCTAATTCTACATTGATTACATTACTACTGCTTGATAGTGCTCATACATCACTATTATATATATCTCTGCTGGTGGCATTGTCATCATGATTTGCATACACCATGGTGCATATGCTTGTTTTAAGTGGTGTTTCCATTGTGATTCCCAGTTTTTACTTAAAGATAACCTGTACTCAATTTTCTAGAATTGGTAGCATTATTACAAAATTGCTAGACTATTACTATTAGACTATTATTACAAAATTGCATGAGCTAATGATCTTTGTATATATCTGGCTTATATTTTTATAGGAAATACTTGTGTGATGTTGTTCGCATAAAGCTGAAGTGCTATGAAGTTTCTAAAACAAGAATACAGTCTGCTGAAGAGTACCTAAAGCATTTTTTAGAAGCAGAAGTTAAAAACCTTTGGCCTCCTGGCTGGATGCAATCAAGGTGAGTTTTGTTATTGCTAAATTGCTGTATTTAAAAAAATATCTTTTTTGCATAACTAATTTGATAATTTTTTTTCTTTAGGATTCTGTTCAGGGAGAGCAGACCTGCCCATTTCTACATAACGTATGTTTATTAGTTTGTGTATTTGTAGCTTTTTTTTGCTAAATATATCTGTACTTAGTTATGATTCTTATTTATTTATTTATTTTCAAGGAATCGCCCTAAGAAGCAAATACTTGTTCAGAAGAAGAATAATCCTTTACAATCTGTTGCCCTTACTACAAAACCTGCTGTTTCTATTTTGAACAATGTTGTAACTCAGGAATCTGAATTTGATCAAATTTTTCATGATAAAAGTGTGCCTTTGATTCCGCCTGTAGAAAATGTACTTGAGAGAAGAGAGAACTTTGATCTTTTAGCTTCAAATAATGGTGTTTCTGTTGAAGAAAGAGCTGCAGAATATGCAAAACTTTTTACTCTTCCAATCCAATCTTCTGTGCCAGATGATTTATCTGTAACAAAAAATCAAGACAGTATATGTGCTCAGACAAATTCTAGTAAAATAACTATTGATCCTCCTATTACATCATCACCACTGACCAACTCAAAAGTTGATACAGTGGTATTGTCTAAACCTACATTAAAAAGTGATAAACACTCAAGAATAATACAGCCAAGTAAACAGTCACCTTTTCCTCCCAAAGTTGCAGATTATGCTGCATTTGCTGATGGAGGATCTCTTGCTTCAGATATGTTAGCACGAATCATTTGTGCCAGCCTAGCTGATTACCCTTATTCTGGTTCTCACAATATTGAAAGTGCTTCTAAGACTTCAAGTGTGATTTCACCTAATCCTGGTTTGATTAAAGATGTGCATACTCTAAATTCAAAATTTCCAAATGATTTGCATGCTAGTCCGAAGAAGCTGGAAGCTGGAAAATCTAGTGCAGAAAAGAAGAAAACTAGTCAGGACATCACATCTCATATTTCCAGTGTTGGAATAAATATTGAATCCTTGTTATTAAAAAGTCAAAATATTTCAAAACAAAGTGATCCTGGAATTATAGTGAAAAACAAAGGTCTTCCTACCGAAAATTCCACTGCTGTCAACTTGAAGCTGAAAGACTCTATTGTTCCTCATTCAAGACAGTTTGCTGAAGCATTTGAAAGAACTGCTGATATTTCAGCTGTTAGTAAAAAACATAGTTTAAAAGGTCATAATGTTCATGCACAGAGCTCTCCTATTAGTACTAGTTCTTCCTCTCGTCTTCTTAATGCAACAGAACATCTTAGTGATTATCCATCAAGCACTTCTCCAAGATCATCTTTGGAAAGTGCTCACAAAATGGCATTAGAACTGGCTAATAAATACACTTCTACATCTCAGGGTACTGCCGCTGCACCATATAAAAAGAGAACCAAATATGCCTCAAGTAGCAAAATAAATGACCCTTGGACTCAGTTGTTTGATGCCAGTGTTGGCTCATCTCTTCTAGAAGGGATGAAAGGTTTCCCTTTTCCAGTGAGTTTACCTACTAGTTTACCCACTCCTCCACCTGCACATTCATCTTCTCCTCATCGGACAGCTGCTCATACTCAACATAATTCATCTAGAACAAATTCTCATATATCTCCTGGCTTGAGGAGTATACATGAATCTAAATCGGATGCATCTAATCATAATTCTCAGACTCATCCTAATATAATAACTGTTTCAGATGTTCAGCGAAGACAGTCTTTGGTAAGTGAATGAAACATTTGTTTTCTAAGTTAATTGAATAGTGACACTGGAGAATAATTCTCCAGTGTTTTAAGCAGTACAAAAACTTTTTTAAAATTTTCAATATAAGGGCCATGTTATTAATAGGTTATTTTTCCATTGAGTTATAGATTTTGTTCTTGTTGATAATTTTGAAGCTTTTTAAAATTTTAATCCTGTGGTTTGATGCTATATTATGTATTTTTCACACTGAAGCAATGAAATTGCAATTTTTTATTTGTATACATATATTTGAACATTATTTTTTGCCTAGTTTTGCTGTTATGTTGATTATGAAAGTATTTGTAATATTATATTCATAATTTTTTTGTGCTTGTAATTGCTTTCAATAATGGAGTTGTTATTTATTTTTTTTTGTTTGGTATAAATCAAATAAAGACTTCTGAAAACATACCTTTGTTATGGATATTTACAATTACTAGTCACCTGATTTTCAATTTTCTATTGTATACCCATACAGCTTTTGCTAAGCAGTAGTATATGCTAAGCTCAACCACACATTCTTCATACATTGTTTCCTTTTAATTTTTCCCTGCTCTCAGGAAAGTTAATTTGTGATGGCCATAATTTTTCACTGTAGATACATAGCCTATTCTTGCAGTCATATTTATTGCTGAGCTCTACTTGTTGAACATTGAGAGAACTGATTGCTGTGCTAAAATAAATAGCTCCTCAAGAGATCGTTGGGCATTCTGTGCATCAATAACTTTGTTTTAACTTTTTCTTATTATTAAAACATAGTTATTCTTCCAGCAAATGAATTTTTGAAGTAAGAAATATGAAAGAAAAATATTTTGTGTTATGGCATATTAAGATTTCTTTAATTTTTTTATATGCATGCTAATTGTTCCTTCCATGTAATACAGATGTAGCAAAAATATTAAATTTTTGTTTATTTTATCAAAATTTTAAATCTTTAAAGTATTTGCTTCTAATATTGCATTATTTATTATGAATTGTTGTAATAGTATTGTATTGTTTAGTTATATTTGTTACTCAATTAGTGAATCTTCTAGTTTTCCATCCAACTTAATATATAAGTTTTTGGAACTGTACAACAAACTGTCTCATTTCAAATGTGGATGAAATTTTTCTCTGGGGGGAAATAGTAGGTAAAAAAAATAAAATAATTTTATTGCATTAGAGTTGGAGTTAAGAAGACAATTTTTTAGGAATTTTCTAATTTTAGTGGCTATTCACTAATGTTTTTAGCATTCTTCAACAATCATGGATTCCTAATAATGTTAAAAAGAAAAACATATTAAGCAGAGGGAAATGTAGATTTATCAACTATTCATAATTTTCTTAAGGAAAGTTTGTACTGTGTATCAAATCAAGTATAATGTACTGTTTACAGAAATACAGTTTATTCTTTGAGCATGAGAACGTATTGTTTAGTATAAGCTTTGTTTAATGATATGCAGGTATGATACATCATGTTTGAAAATCTTTAAGAAAAGGTAGTCTTTACATGTAGAACCCTCTCTTCCAACATTTCATAAAAATTTATGCTATATATTACGGTCAAAAGTAATTCTCTTGTGTTATTTCTTCTTTCCCTTATCCTTTGTTTACAATTTTATACAGTTTTTAATCCTTGCCAGTATGAAGCCATTAGATTTTGAAGAGGTTACTTGCTCTGTATTATGCCCTATGATTGCTTCTAAAATTACATTCATGAGTATGACTTCATTTGATATGGAAACTGAATTTTTTATGCATTCAGTCTAAAACTACATCACCCCCTTTACATTAGTAAATGTTGAACCTATTATTCATGTTTCTGTGATGTTAACTAAGTTGATAACTAAGTAACTTAGCAATTAAGTTGATTTTTAACAAGTGTATATAATCATTATTTTGGGATGTAACTTTAAAATATTTATAGAGGTAATAAGCACGCTCATCATGTTAATTTTATAAAATGCAATATTTAAAAGTATGTTTAGTGATTTATTCTAAAAGTTCCCATTATGATTGTTGTTTTTATGTACATTTCTGTAATTTCACACATATTTCGAATTTTTGTTAATGGTTTAATGCACATAATCTATACCTCATCTGAATTTATTTCAGATTCAAGGTCCTTGGAAGTCCAACCCTTCTTCACAATCATCTACCTCCCTTAGCCATTTTATGGCCAGTACATCCCCACCAATATCCAACCAGTATAAACCTACCTCTCCTAATCATCATGGCTCAAACTCTCATGTTAACATGTCACCAGTTCCAGCTCATTCCATGTCTCAAATAGACAAAGTGTCAACACCATACAGTCGTAGTCATAGTCCTCTGCCACCAAGAGCAAGTCCTTCCCATTTATCTGCTTTAGGGCATACATCAAAAACTCCACCTTCCAATTCATATTCTCCACATTTGGGACAAGCATCTTTTTCGACACACCAGTCCAGTCATTCTGTGTCAGAAACCATTCATCAAGCTGTTGCGCGTAGTAATAACATATTTGATCCTTCAAATTCAGTTAATCCACCAACCTCCACAGGCACCCTAAACCTTCAAGGTAAGTGTCACAGGAAATTTTATTAAGCTAATTGTTAAACTTTGTTCCACATTGCTAGAACACTTTATGCTAAGTAAGAATTATAAGTCATATTCAAATGCAATGTAATTCAAGTTCTTACAGTTTTCTCTTTAATATCCCAAACCAATTTGATCACATGCTCTCCTTCAAACATCTTCCCAAATATTTGAATTGCAAAATTTACTCACAAAAATAATCTTCTAAAATCATCTATCAAGATTTATACACTTTTCTGATGAAAAATATTAAATGGAAGTCAGTATAAATGGGTTAATTCAGAAATAGTTTTGTGGCTGGGATTTACCTTCAGGAAGTTATACCTCTCTGCTTTTAAAAAGTTGGCAGCATTTTATGAAGATTAAAAAAAAAAAAAAAAAAATTTCCTCACACCTAGTCACATTTTAACTGATGTCAAGCATGCATGAAAGTGCTATACTTAGCTAGTACCCCATGCTAAGTCTATGGCAGGGGTCATCAACCTTTTAATACCTACTGCCCACTTTTGTATCCTTACTGCCCACTAGCACTGCAAATAGCTTAACATAGTGCAAGTGCGAAAGAAATATTACATGGGGAGTTTGTAAAAAATATGTACTTAAATTTATATTTTTATTTATACTTTATGTATGTTTATAGATAGACAATGTAAGTTATATGAATATGTACATTTCTATCCACACAGTGCCTACTAGTGCAGGAGTTCTTTAATTTTAAGAAAAAGAAAGTTAAATGTGAAACCAATAAATTTTATTGAAATTTACATTAATAATTAATGAGATCCTTGTGGCTGAGGCTGCAAGATTAAATATTTGATATTTGCATCGGTTTTTGTAAGGACCAAATGGAGGTGTTTTCTTTCAGTGATATTGAGATATTTTCTTAGTATGGTGATAATATGATTAATGTGTTTTTAGTTTCATCATTATCAAAATTATATTTACTCTCTTCGTATATAAGTTCTAATAGTTCTTGGCAAGTTATACCAACCTCAGCAAAATTTGCAGTAAAAGGATTTATAATCCAGTAATCTCTTGAAAATGTCTGCCAAAAGGCTTCATTCTTTAGTGTTTTTATTTGTTGACAGAGATAAGTTTCTTTATCAGTTTCAAAAAACTGTAGGACATTAATATACAATGCTACAAAACAAAACAATCATGTATCCTTTGAAAACCATCAAATTTATGTTCATATAAGTGACCTAATAAATTGCTCATTATTGGCCTAACTGTCGAAACATTCTATAATCTTTTGCATTAGATTTGATCTTATTTACAACTATAATTATTATTCTTGATGAAGGGAGACATGTACCTAAATGTTTTCATACAAGATGTTTGTGCACCACACAGTGAATATGCAAAATGTTTGGCACTTCTCCCTTCAAATAAGCAACATTTCTATGATTCATCTGTATTCAAAGGTTAGAGATTGAACTGAAAAGTAAATTGCAAAAGTATGTATTAAAAAGTCAAATTTCCAAAGTTGCTAGTGATGCCTTTAATATATGGTAGATCAAACTTTGTAACAATGGACAAAATCCCCTTACTGCCCACTGTGAAAGCTTGAATCGCCCTCTAGTGGGTGGTAAAGACCAGGGTGATGACCATTACTCTAGGGTATTGATTTTTGAATTATCACATGCATCTATATTGTCAAATTGTAAGCCAGAGTAACCTTCATCCTTTTTTTATATTTGTCTCATGATTATTATGGATTTTATGGTCTCGCAGATCGAAATCTGAATTGTTAATGTATTTATGTATTACCTTTAAATATATAATCATACCAAATTCTTACTTTATAATTCATACAATATAACTTAATATGAAATGTTTTATAATTTAAGAGTTTCTGTAAAAAACTTCTCTTCCCCCCCCTCAATAAAATTTCAATTTTATCTGAAAGGAATTGAAATTTAGAGCTTGATAATGACAAGAAACTTGAATTAAATTAGCTCTGTCTGTCCGTGTAAATGTTTGATGGTATTATACACTGTGTTATTTGAAAGGATCATATTAGTTACTTTTCAGTTTGTCATATATGAAGCATCTTTGCTTTTAAGTTATTGGCTATATTCCCTACTTATTTCAAAATTAATTTTAAAAAGAATGGTTTCATCACTGAATGTTCTCTTAACACATTTGCAGCCAATAATTTTTTCACTTTTCTAATACTGAAAGGGGTTAAAAATAAATTCTATAGCTGGTAGACTCAGACATGGGATTATGAACTCAATGTTACAAAATTATTTTAATTTCCATTTTCTCCTGTTGCCTGACAATTTATTTTCAAAGAAACAATGTGCTCAAAAATGTCAAATGGTGTAAATTCACATTAATGGAAACCAGAAAAAGAATTTTAAATTATATAATATATGTCAGTGTTTTGATTGTGGTAATAAATGTAGAAGCCAAAGAGCTGTTAAGTATATGCTAATGTATGATTTAAAAAAAATGAAATATCTATTGCTGACATGGAACTTTTAGTATTGGAATGTTTGCTTAAAGTTTCAAAATTACATAAATGCATTTTTCAGTACATCTGAATGACTGTTTTATTGAATATTCAAAGTTACAGTTTCTGTAACTGTTAAGTAACTGTTGTGAACATGTTCACAACAGTTCTCTCATTTCAGATTTGTATATGCATTTGTTGATCAGTGTTGATCAGCTGCTGGATAAACAAGGAATGAAAGCTTTTGGCTCTTTTTAGGTAATATTTGGGGAATATATTACAAGAAATAATGAATTAAATCATGTAAAGTTTTTAGCTGTATTATGTAATATTAGGTTTTTATGGAATAGCTCTTCGTAGTTACTACAAGGTATGTGTGTTTCCTACAAATACCTCGTATACTCCCTATGATGTTCTTAAATATAGCAAGGAGCTCCAAAGAAATGGCTGTCATAACTTTTTAGATTTAGACGCTGTTGGGTTTTTTTTTTTTCTGTTATTTCTGACCTTTTGCTATTTTACTTTGTTCAGTGGATTTACATTGGAGTCTCCTTTTTATTAAACACAATTATTGTTTTTGAAGTTAAACTGATAAAATTTTAATGTCACACATGTAAATTTTGACCATTTAATCTTTGAGAAAATTCTGCAACTCCTCTAATGCATGGAGTCAGTAGCATAAAGTGTTATTCTCAGATTTCAGTTGATGCTGTTAACAGTATTAATATTTTATCTGTGTTAGACTTAGAAGCTCTTCGGTGTTAAACAAGGCATATAGCACCAGTTTTAATAATTGCTTATTTTTCTGTAGTGAATCTTTTAAAAATAAACTTTTGCTAGCTGAATTGTTACTATGTGTACCATTTTACTATTGCCATAAAAATTAGGTGACTGTTTTTTACTTGTGGTACCTTACAGACCTGGAATTTCAACATTCATTCTAACTTGCATTGTTCATATTTCCTTTATCTCTATTAAGGTGTAAAATCGGTTTTATTTGCAGATTTATTTGGATATTTTTGTTTCTGGGTATCCTTTTGATTTGTTAATAACATTTGTATGTCTCGCACATGCACACAGACATACACACTGAAATCATTGACACATTGACAGAGCATAAATAGCAAAATAGATATTTAAAATTTGATTTTTTACAAAAAAATGTCTTTATAGTATTTTAAATTGTTTTTCAGTTTCTTTTAATCATCTTCATTATTATTATTTCAGAATTGAAAACTGCTAACCCACGGACTAATTAACAAGTGCCATCTGTGTATGTAATGTGCAGAGTAGATGTTAGTAATTTATTTTCCTAGCTTTGGTGAATCTGATCAAGATTTTGAAGCTTTGGTTTTGAGAATGCAAGGGAACAACTGTGTGAAGTGTGTGTTTTAGTGTTGTAAATAATAAGTTCTGTATATTGTATGCTGAGAGGCCAAGTGGCATTTCTGTGATTGATTTTCTCCAAGTATGCAGCTTTCAAAATTACTGCCCTTCATATGTGTGCATAAAAGTAGTAAATATGCAGTGATAATATGTACAGTATAAATAACCCCTTTTGTATAACTTTCTTGGGGAATATTTTTGTCAGTTTATATGTAATTTGTACAGTGTGTATATTGAAATTTTTTGCTTCCTATCTGGTTTTAGTATGCTTCCAATAAATGAAACAAAAATATTCCAAACACCATTGCCATTCACAAATACAACTGCACACAGAAGTTTATATATGCGAAAATTTCTAAGTTGAAAAGTTAATGTGTTTATACATAGCTTTGGTAGGTTTTTCTCTTGCATAAGTTGAGACATTTTTTATTAAATTAATGGAAATTTTTAATAGGTTGTTTTCATTTGTTTAATTTTACTATACATCAATGATTTAATGAATTGTAGGCAAAATTTATACTTTTATTTCCAGTGCATATTTTGCTTCAGAATATTTTATTTGTATATTTAGAAATCTAATGTAATGATCTAAGCTATGAATTACATTTTAAATTTTTTATGTATATTTTTAATTAAGCAGAATACAGATCTAAAAACAGTGATGGAGATCTGCAAACTGTTATGGAGTAATTATATTCAGCATCAATTAAGGATAAAAATTAATGTTATAAAATTCCTCTTTCTATTGGTTACATTTTCTGCATTGAGATCTTGACCCAGTTGACCAATGAATGCTTCAAAAGTTTTTAAATGATAAAATGTTTTATTGTGATGTATAGTTAAATATATTTAGGGTTTAAGAAGGGGATCTGAGGCTAATTTTCAGCTGCATCAAATAGATTCACATTATTTCATTTAGCTAATCATTTGAAGAATATATGAATAATTTTTTTTTTTTTTTTTTTTTTTAAATCTAGAACAAATTAGAATTTTCTGTAATAGATACTGTGCAACCATTTGCAAGTTATCTAATTTAATTTCTTAAAGGTTAGCAGGTCTCTCAGTGCTCTCCGTGAAGCATTTATGCTGATTGAGAGCTTATTCTATTAGTTCTGGACATTTAATTGCTAGGCATGTGATGTTGTAGAAAAATAGCATTATGCAAAGTATGACTCAGTTTTTTAACCATTCAATTTATTTATATAGATCTGTAATTTTCTGGAAAAATGAAAAAATTAAATTTTGCATTTTCTGGAAAAATGAAAAAATTGAATTATGCATGTGTTTAATAAATATTGTTAGATATTTTTACACATGAAGAATATTTGTTATAAAAATATTTTCATTCAAACTTTTAATTGTGATTGTTTTCAAAAATTATCTCTTAACCCTCTCGCGATGAACGGCACGTATACGTGCCAGCAGTTATCCGCGTTTCTGGCGAAATGTCACGTATACGTGACAGTAGTTTGGAACATTTTATTAGTTAATTTCTGGCCACAAGATGGCACTGTATGTCTATGAAATTTGGAGTACACGTAGTTGGGACCTTCAATTCGAAAACAAGACTAGTATGAATCACATGCTGTCTATCGTTTTAAGTAAACAAACGGAGGAATGGATGTATTGTGTTTGGCTGTCGGCAGGTAGGGCATTGCACATAGTCTTTGTTTACGAGATATCTTTGTTTATTTTTCTTTTGCAGTGGGATTGTAGCATTGGGTATATGGGTTCACCGTTTAGTTTTGAGTCAGAATCAGATCCTGTTGCAGTGAGATTTCTTTCCTTTGATGATTTAATATGGCAAAAAGGAGAAAATATTTAACAGAAGACTAAATTTTTGAATTGATGAGAAATGTGTCTGAAACTGAAAGTGATTATGAAAGAAGTGACAGTGATACAGAAATCTCGTCAGGTGAATCTGTTTATTTGGAACACCGAGATCAGAGTGATGATGAAGATATATCAAACATTTCTATTCTGAGTATATCATGGGACGGTACTTCTTTGTGGTCTTCTCACGAAAGGGATTTAACTCAAATAACATTCACAGCAGCATGCAGAATAAAAGTTGTTGATGCTGCATCAAATGAATTAGATTTTTCAGATTTTTTTTTATGAAACTGTAATGGATTTAATAACTAAATTAATGCGTATTATATTATACTAACCAAATTAATGTGTATGAGAGGTACATAAACCAGGAAAGTGAACACAGTTCATCCTCAAAGTTGGCCTGTAACTAAAATAATTGTTTAATTTGCTTTGACAATTTTAATGGGTATCATGAAAAAACCGAAAATTACGATGTACTACTCAACAAATCCCATGTTTGCAACACCTTTTTTTCAGAAAGGTTATGAGTCGGGACCAATGCATCGAAATTCTTCAATACTTGCATTTCACTTCTTCTGATGCTAAAAGATTGAAAAAATTAAACCTTTTTTAGATTTAATCATTCAAAGCTTTCAGAGTTTGTGATATATTCTTGATATATTCCTGATAGGAATATATCAGTTGATGAAAGTCTCTTACTGTGGAAAGGGAGAGTAGGATTTCGACAGTATGTCCCAGCAAAAAATATTTTAAACTGTATAACAAAAATTTTTTAGTGGAGAAATAATAAAAGAATGTGTAAGTAACCCATATATAGCTTAAATAATTAGATTTGTTTGTAAATGTTACTATTTTGGAATTTTTCGTAAATTTAGGCTTAGTGCTTAAAAGTCTGCCGGCCTGGAGGGAACGTTCACGAGAAAAACTTCCGGCCTCAAAGGAAAGTGTGTGATCGGAACTGCCATCGCGAAAGGGTTAAGGTTTGTGTTACCATATCTTGTAAACTGAATCTTCCAGAAATATAGTTATGTATTAATCTGTGGCAGATATTTTAATTTTGAGTGGTTTTGCGTTGTTGTCTTCTTAGCTGTTTAATGTGCATCCAGTGGATTAATTATAGTGAATAAGCATGGATTATTCAATACTGTAGCTTAATCATGTTTAAGGCTCTTTGTTTCATACTTTAGTTTTCATTTACTTTGGTATACTCTTGTTTAAAATGAGCATTATAATACATAAGTAATATCCAAATTGTAAAAGATAACTCACTTAATCTGTGCCAGAAATTTGTTCTCATCCCTAATTGCATGCATGTTGACTGTAATTGGGAGGAAGAACAAAAAGTATGTTTTATATTTGCAGCAGAATAAAAACTTTTCATGCATAGGCTTTCATTCCAAATTTTCTTTGCTGTTATATAAAAAATTATCTCAGTCATAAATATCAGCGGCTCTTTTTTTTAAAAAAAATTGTATAGGTTCTGACAATGCTTATCTTGATTAGTGTTAATTTCATTATTCTATATTTTATAGTTTTTTTAATTAAAAGATGAAGTATGATTTTTTTAAACTATGGTTATCTCTGCAAAATCTCATTTTATCTATCTTTCAATGAATAGCTGGGACCTTTTTAAATGCAGTTGAACCCTGATATAGCTAATGGTCATTTGCTTATCTAAAATTAAATGCAGTGCATTAAAATTTTCTAAAATCATGAGTTACATTCAGGTTGATGTCCTAGGATTAATTTTAGCTTTCTCAACTTGTGGTGGTTTGGATCACAAATCATTGTGCATTTGTAGTAACAAACTCAATTAATGCTAAATTTTGTAGCTTTTTTATTTGCTGTTTGATGGAAATTTGTTATTCTTTTTTTATTTCCATAACTTATTTTAAAATTAAGATGTTTGTTTCATGAATTACCAATAAAATATTGCTTAAAACTTGCTAAAAATGAGTTTCTCTTGCATCTTATTTCTTGTGCACCAAACTCTGAATGTAGTCTGTCTGTTAGTACTTTGTTTTTGTGATCCCTTCTTAGTATTTCTGTGAGTAACATTTGTTCCCTGAAGTGTTGGCAATCTTTAGATATTGCAGCTCAGGAAATTTTGTCCTTTTTTTATTTCTGCATGGTAAGTCATGGTTTTTCTACAGTACAATAATTAGCAGTATTTGTGCACACATTTGCTCTTTTCTTGCTTCATTTTCAGTGGTTTTCTTCTTTGTGCAAGATCATTGATTTAACACTGAGTTCAAAATGTGTTAATCTAATTGCAAAAACATTCTTGAATTGCATTAAGGTTTTTTTTCATCGCTGTTGGTTTATTTTTGTTGTGATGGAATTTAAGTGACTTGAATATTTTTTCAGTTTTTAATAATCAATATGTTCAAGCAGGAATTTGAATGATTGAACAATAATTAATTAACAGGTCTGAATAGTATCATCCAGGCAATAAATTGAATTAATGTATTTCTGTTGTAAATTTCACCTAACTTTTTTAAAAACCCAGTTTAGAAGTTTCTTTTACTCAATATATGTCATCTGCTTTGGTCTATCTTATGTTCTAATGAATATGGTTCTTCATGTTACTCTGTTCTTTCTGAATTGCATTGCTGTAGTTCCAATAAGTCCAGTCTCAAACCTCCAGCTAAAGATAATTTTTGTGGGCATTGGCATTGAATTTGGGAACTGTAATTGTTAAGATTAAAAATCAAATTCCAAAAAGTGTATCTGATAACTGGGATATGCATGTTAGGTTCTTTTAATCATTTAATGTTAGAATGATCCATTTTCCCTTCTGAAAGTTTCTCGTATATATTTCATCTGTTTTATAATATCATTATCTTTGTGATTCTTTACTCTGTATTGAGAGTGAAATATTATATTCTTAGAGTTGTTTTCATTTGGAGAAAATGAGTGAAATTTTGCAACCTGCAAATTGTTCTGTGGTTTATTAGCATCATTAATATGAGACATCAGGGTGTAACTCTGAAATAAATTAGATGGGAAGTTTCTGAGTATGACAAGTCATTTTAGTAGCTTGGATTTCAGCTGTTCACACAACACTATGTTAGCAAAATATTATTACATTAATTAAACAATAGTCAATTTTCTGATTAGATAAGATATTAATTTTTCCTTGTATTATCCTTCAACTAAAGTATTGGGTTCCATTCTAAATGTTCATGTAAAGCCTTTTGTTTAATGACAATATCTGAATTACTAATAGCTTGCAAATGATACCATCTGTAATGTTACAGATTTACATATTCTTTGATTAAATGAATAAATTGCGGGATACAGCTAAATCATTTTAAATATTTAATTAGATAATTATGTTTTTCAGTGTTATAACTGTCTGGTAATTTTTTTTTAATGCTGAATCATATACACTGCTCATACTATGTCTAATAAATCATCCTGTATAACCTTATGATTTTGTTTTGATTATGAGGATCTGAGAGTAGCATACTTTTTAGGAGTCTTGGTTCTTGGAAATTCTGTCAATCTTCTAAAGCTTTAATTCTCTTAGCAAAGCTTATGGTGATTTCCTTAATTTTGTGGGCATCATAAGAAATATAGAACTCCAAATGCATTGCTAAGCATCACTCGGCTTTTTGCATGTTGTTAGAAGTTAACAAAAGTTATTGAAACAAGCATAAGCGGCTTGTAAATTCATGTTCATATTTGAATTTTCATTAAGTAAAATATTTGGAATATTTTCAGAATGAGGTGCTTTATTAAGAAATACCCTGATTTCAACTGTAATAGGTTATGTGTCTATTATATTGTGGTTCAACTGTATTTTGAACTCGAGACCAACTGTGCTTTTAAATGTATATCCTTATAAAGATTATTGTAACCTTATGAATTGGTTATTAATTGCCTTCAGCCAACATTTTATTGCTCTATTGTAACTTCCATGTTAAACACAATGTTTTGAACAATATTTGAGATAAATAACATTTGTAGAATCAAACAGTTTCATTAGATACTTCAACTTTTCAGAGGATTTTGATTTTTACTTATGCTAGGTATTACTGGAAGTTTGATTCATCTGAATACATTAATTTTACCCATTGAAAATATTATTTATCTTTGTTGAGTCTTCAGGCTCTTCTTTATTTTGGATCTGTTGAATGAATTGTACAGGGTTCCACATGCTTCATTATTATTACTGTAACTAGTTTTAAGGTATTTGTGTCGAATACATATACTAGTTGAAGTATAACAGAATGATAAAAATGTGTCCCACTCATGTTTTGAACCTGTTGAATTGTAGCTGTACACATATGAATTAATGTGGTATCAGAATAATCTCATAAATTTTCCTTCAAACATATCTTCAGCATGGTGAGATTGTGAAGTTTATTGATTCAATAAATAAATTAAGCTATGCAAATTCTAATGTTACATGTGAAACCTTATGATGTTGAGTACATTTAAAATGTTTTGAAGGTCTTCCTATTAATGAAGTGTTGTGTTTGAACTATTGTTAAAGCTTAAATTTTATTTAGCATTAAAAGGCTGTTTTATGTAATTAAAAATGAACTATTAAATTTTTTTCTGAAGATCAATGTGTAGTTTTTATTATGTAGTTTCAAAACATGTGCTCTATGTAGCAGTGGATTATTATCTTAAAACATTAATTTTTTTTTTCAATAATGCATTTATCCCAGGAAAGCAGAAAATTAAGAGATTTGCTTTGAAGTTGTGAAGACACCCTCATAAATAAGTTTTAGTGCAATATTTCATTAAACAATCGTTTAACTATCCTTGTATATGCAATTCCATTAATTGTATCCCAAATGCTTCTGTAGTGAACACTAAATTATTAAAATATTTACCTATTCCTTTTTTAGATTCTTTTCAGAAAATGATTGTTATTTTAAAAAATAATTATTCTTGATATTTCATTCAATTGCAACAAAGAAATGTTAAAAAATTTTCTAGTAGCTCATAGTTAAAAATTTTTAAGATTAATATTTAAGTACCGTAATAAGATGCAAACTTGTGTTACATTCTGTGTCTGGTAACATTTTTTAATTAAATTTTCCTGCCAGTTTTCCTAGCTTTTGTGATAAAATTTCAATTTCAGTAGTTATCCTGCCATCACATACTCAGCCCGTCCCTTAAAGCTTAAACTCTAATGTACTGGACTTATTTGTTTTTGAACATGTAGAAAATTATAAAAATGAATTTATTAAAACACGTGAGCTAGTGAAAGAGAGAGAGAGAGAATGGAAATTGAGTATTTTTGGTAGAACAGTTTATATTCCTTGATACATTTGAAACATAAATTTTCTTTTTTTTTTCTCTGTTAACAGTGTGATATTTATAATTTTATAGACATTCATCTAAGTTGTTATAAATCTGTCTGGACTACTTGAAGTATTGTTGTTCATATTCTTGCATGTTATTGTTGTAAAAACTCATGTTTTTGATTTTACTTTAGTTTATTGTAAATAATTTTAAATTCAGTGTCTGTTAAAAGTTACTGTATGATTTCTGTGAAATGTATTATTTTTATCAAATTCCAAAGTAACTGAAATCAAAATATTAAATCTTTTAATTGAAATTAGTAAGCTAAAAGAAAATATTTTTTTAAGCTCATGTTTAAAAGTAAATTTGAATGTGTGTAGATTTGTAGAGCACAGTTAATGTAGTTCTCTGTATTTGTTATAGACTTGCAGTTTAATAATATGCTCTGTTCACATTTTAAAAAATGAGGGTGACAAACTTGTGTTTCAGGCTGAACAGAATTTAGCATAGTATAGCTAAATTTGTAAATAAAAATTTCTCTGTATTTTCTATTATAAATTTGGAAGAGAAAACTACTAAACTGTGTGGTCATTAACTTTGATAGATACTTTTGTTTTTATTGTGCAATAAATGTTAGGGTTTTTTTTTCAATTTCTTTTTATATATCCATTGGTTATTTTACTTATGTTCGATTGTCATAAGTCATTTCTTGTTTGCTGTAATTTAAAATTTATAATTTAAATGTACCCTTTTGTTTTGTAAATACAGTTTAATAATATCTGATCTTACGATGCATTTAATATGTAAAAGTATAAGGTACAACAAATATTATTCTAATATTTTAAACACATACAGATATTCAGATTTTATTCAGTTGCTTTCATATTTTAGTGAGTATACCTTCTTTATTACAAATAAGGTGAATGAATTCTAAATAAACACATACAGGAAATTTGTCATATAGTCATAACACAAATAGTTACCCCATCTCAGTGATAATATTTGCATATGAGAGCAAGCACTCCACTCATGACCCCTTAGATCTGTGTCTCAGGGTTCAGGCTTTGTGTGGACATACTTTTCTTTCTTCATTGAGGTAAGAAGGGAAATCGCTATTTGCATCTTCATGTACTACTTTCTTAAATGTCTTGAAACAAACAGTTAACTTAGCACTCTAAAACTAGACCATTGGTGAGTGTGAATTAAGGATTGATTTGCCTTCCATGCATTTTTATCTATCTGCATTTTGTAAACTTTAATACCCACGCCTTTTTCTTTTAATGTGTTTTGGACTTTTCTTTTTAAGTCTTGTCTTATGCATTAGTCAACCATTTTTCAGTGTTCTGAGGCTAATAAATGTATAATTTTATTTGAATTTTTATAATTTATAATGCATTTACTTTCTGTTATAAGAAATGAAAGCAATGATACGTAGGTTGAAAATACATGTTCTGTATTGTAGAATTGCTAAAAATTATTTTGTCTTTTTTGGTTTCATTAATGCTGTGCATTATAATAAATCTCTTGCATCATACCTATAAAGATTAAAATTTAATTGCTTTAGATAGTAAATTTTAATGAGCACTTACAGTTTATTAAAATTACTGGTATTTGTTTAGAGCTTATCAACTTTAATGAAATATAACTTAGTTTCTAATTTATTTTAGAATTTCATGTATAATATGAGTTAGAAAGTTTGTTGCTCACCTACTGAATTATATTCCAGATCTTGTTGCATATATAAAATTCAGCCTGTGTTGTATATATTTCATAAAGTACAAATTCTGTGAATAATTTTGTTGTACCTCTCATTACCCTCATACTCAATATCAATTTCCATCTTGCTGAAAAATGGTCAATATTCAGATTTAATTGCTTATTTAGTTGTGAATCAGCTTAAGTTTTAGAAATCATCTCTTAAATTTTTTATTATTGTGTTAATCCTGTTTCATTATATGCATTCGGAATCATAGTTTGCAAATTACAATGTCATCAAGCATACTGACGTAATTTTTTCTGTAGTGAATTTCAGAGTATTTTGTGCCCGTAATTGTTACTAATCAGTTCATTAAAATCTGAATAGTATGACTCCCCTTCTCTCCTGGTTGAAAACAGACCTTGAATATATATATATATATATATATATATATAATTAAGAGCAAGCTTAGTCATCCAAAAATGTTCAAAACAATTTTTTTTTCTTTCTGTTCAGTTTACTTAAATTCTTGTCAGTCAGTCAGGTATCATGAATTTGACTCAGTGTCAATTATTTATACGATTACTGAGTAATATTTATCCTGAATCAACAGATTTGTATTTATATTTGTTTAGTTATTTTTGTTATGTACATGTATAAATGTTATTTTAATTTTATTTGTAAACCTATTATTTGCATTGAATGTCTACTGTAGCAAAATGTACTATAGAAAAGAGCTTTTTACAAATAAACCTATATACTTTGTCTTATTTTATTGAGTGTTTTTTTAATTAAATAAATACATATATATATATATATATATATATATATATATATATATATATATATGTGTGTATATATATATATATATATATATATATATATGTGTATATATATATATATATATATATATATATATATATATATATATATATGTAAAATTACATTTACTCTGTTGAGCACGTGGTTTATTGCGTTCTGTTAGTACCTAAATACCTTGACTAAAGGATTACTCATATTCCTCTAAATTATTATGGTGGTATGTGATATTCTATAATCTACACTGCTGGCCATTAAAATTGCAACACCAGGAAGGAAAGCAAATAACAAAACTTTACTTATTGTACGTATACAGCATAGTAGGAAGAAAACACGGTTAAATTTGCAGGCAATTTGGGGGCATACAGGGTCCGAAATTAATGCACTCAGCTGCCGTCTCTGTCAGCTAAAATGGCTCTAATCCGGTTGGGCATCGAATTGAGCTGGGCTTAAATGATAGATACGGACAAGTCATTCTATGCTGCTTCAAGTCTATGCCCCACTTCATCAATCGTAGTGGCTGGAGAGCGGTAGCGGCCTAATCTCTCAGCAACTCATGACCAGATGTTTTCAATGGGTGAGAGATCTGGAGAACGTGCTGCCCAGGGCAACAGTCGAACATCCTCTGTGTCGAGGCAGGACAGGACAGGCAACATGTGGTCTTGCGTTATCTTGTTGAATGATGACGTCTGCGAGACCTCGAATATAGGGTACAGCCACCGGCCTTAAGATCTGAGAAATGTAACGCTGGCTGTTCAGATTACCGACGACGCGAACAAGAGGTGTTCGTGTCGTGTACCCAATGACTGCCCATACCATCACACTAGGTGCAGGGCCCGTATGACGATATCGAATGCAAGCAGGCCACATGCGTTCTCCTCGGTGCCTTCAGACACGGATACGTCTATCATGATGCTGCACGCAGATCCGGGACTTGTCTGAAAAGACGACGTGGTGCCACTTCTATATCCAGTTTTGTCACTGTCGCCGCGCGTCTCTATGCTGCAGTGTCAAGGGAAGCCGCAATAATGGTTGCCGTGCAGACAGTCCGTGCTGCTCCAGACGTCGTCGCACTGTCCGTGAGGATACTTGTGCTGGAAACAAGCCCATTTCCTCACTCAAGTTCCGTGATGTGGCTGTACGATCCTGCAAGGCCGACCTGACAACATGTCTGTCCTCACGGGCGTAAGTGGCGGGAGGCCATTGAGATTCTGAATGGCGTTCAGAATGACCCTTTTGAACCCATCGATTCCATATTCGCATGTCAATCGTTGGATTGACATGCGACTCTCGATAGGCCACGATCCTGCCGCTATCGAATTCTGACACGTGCTGGTAGCCGTTTTTGCTTGTTATACGAGGCGTAACACGATCTTCTCTCAAAGAACCAATATTAAAATGCGGTTTCGGAATGAGAAATCCGCTGCGTAACTTTCCTTTTATACAGTGTTTGAGATGTCGCTTAAATGCTGGCCATTTGCATATCCCAGCATCTTCCTTTCATGCGAATTTGACGTTTGTATCATCCCTCCTTCATGGTGTTGCAATTTTAATGGCCAGCAGTGTATTTCTATATTGCATGATTAGTGAAATTGTAAGTTTTCCATCGTAAGTCTTAATGAAATGCTCTCTCTAGTCTAGTTAAGGGTAATCTGTTGTATTAGAAACGATGACCAGTTGATGTTCGCGTAAAGTTTTATGATGACTGGAAATATATGCATTGCGAATCTCAGGTAAAGACATTTTAAACTTCTATTTGTGATAATTTTGTCTTTTGTAATACACGATAGAAAATGTGAATGAGTATATGTCTTATCACTTATGAAAATGTCAATAACATTTATGGATAAGTTGCTCTTTCGTAATCGTTATTTTCTGTATCTTGATAAAGAACCTTTTAAAGGGTTGAATCTTCCGTGCGTGTGACTTCGTGAAGTGCCAGGTAATTAAGTGAACGAACATTTCCATCGTTTTTTAAACAGGGTAGCATTCAGTCAAGCGTTTAACTGCGGAACAACTTAATCTAAGTTGACTATGTTGTTGCAACTTAATCTAAGTAAATGTCTGTGGACAAAATGTGTGAAATTAACTTTTGTTGGTATAATTGATAACTTGTTGAATATTCGTTCATACATTGGTTAACTTTGATTTTGTCGCTATAACCAAAAGAAGCCTTGCTTACCATAATACCGCGGAGATAAGCCGGCTCGGCGTATCCACCACAATAACAAAAATGGACTGAACATGTTGCCAACATTTTTTAAAAAAATTGATACCTTGTTGTTCCTAATACCCCCCTGGCCGGAGGTTCCAGATCAGGTCCATAGAGGCTTCGGGCTGAGTACTGCGGCTCCGGTTCATAATAGCACCACAAGGGTCAGTGTTCAACTTGTCTAGGTGCCACCACCACAATTTTGACCGAGCACCCCCCCCCCCCAGGCGCGACATCTGGTGGGAGGGTATCTTACCTTCCCCACCCACTGACCTCATAGGACTTTCAGGTCTACGGATTTTACGTGCCCATATCCGGTCTAGACACGAAGGTATTTAACGGCGCTTGTCGGGATTCGATCCGATCACCCTCAGAACCGAAAGTGGGCGCGCTACCTGTAGGCCCATTGATACCTTAATTCCAAGTAGGGATGGGCGTGACGTTTCAACTGCCTTTGTGAGCTAGAAGGTAACGTCATAGGTTTAGAACTTATTAAATCGGTGTTAATCAACCTTTTACAAGTTCGCGAACCTCTTTTATAACAGCCAAGTTTCCTGTAATCTCCGCCGAGTTTGATATAAGGCATTTTTAAGTAAAGAAAGCAAATAGAAAAACCACAGTGATCTTCTCCCAAAGAACTCTTTAAAGAACTCTTTAAAGAACTCTGCGACCACTTTTAGTTTGCTCGGAAGAGGAAAGAGATTTAAAGATCGTTAAAGGATCTTGCATGCTAAATTTGTAAGACGGGCTTAGTGCAACGGTATCTTTAGAATTTCTTTCGTTTGCAATGCACCAACGTATAATCCATGTGTGCTAAAATTTAGTTTTCGAACTCTTATAAGCTGCGGCTTTAATCACCATTCTCGAAACCACGTTTCATCATTTTTCTGAAAAGAACTGAGAACAGTCGAAATCTTCATTCTCAATATTTGTGTGCTGCGACATTGTAAGTTAATTTTTGTATTTTTTTCCCCCTATTTTGCACTGTACAGTTCTTTGTAATTGATGTTTCTTTTATTTTGTTCCTGAATCTTAACTGAGTGACGAGTAAAGTTAATCCACGGCGCGTGTTTACCATCGTGTAGGCCAACCAAGTAGCAACTATTCATCAACTCCAACATTAGTTTGAAACCTGCGCTTTTGGAAAGTGGGATTTAATAAATTTCCCATTTGTACTATTATGTTATACTGTTTGTATAGAAGATTGTTTGAAAAATGTATCATAATCAAAAATTTCTAAATAAGTTCAGTATAGAGAAAATTGTCTTTTTTATGTATTTAATATATTTTATTTCTCCGGAATGAAATAGTCAAGGCAAGATGACATTACGTAAGGAAAATCGCTGGGATATAAATATTTGTCTTGAAGTACGAGTGTTGTGTAGGTCGAAAGCTCTGAGCAACAACAAAATTGCAGAGGAGCCATTGGCGGCTCCAGGGGGAGGGGGGCAGTTGGGGCAATTGCCTCTCCCAAAAAAGCCCGGTGTATTTTTTTTTTCATAGCTTAAAATTATATAATCGTAGAATTATAATAAATGAGTTTAAATTTAAAACGAGACAATGTTTATTTCTTATATATATATATATAACCCTAAGAGCCGATGTTGCCCCCCCCCCCCCCCCAAAAAAAAAAAAAAAAAAAAAACGACTGGAGACCCCGAGAGGAGCTCTAGCATTCATACTGTTTGACGGATAACGGTGGTCAGCAAACTCAGGGCCGCCCAGAGATTTTACGGGGCCTGGGGCAAACTTCTGTTGGGGGCCCCAAGAAATCTGATTAATCGAATAATTTTTTTATTTTTTTGGGGGGCCCTATTTTCAGGAGATTATTTTGAATTTTGAAGTACAGTACAAGTTTCAGAATTTTCTTTCGGAGGAAATCTAATAAATAAATTAAAAAATTTTTGGGGCCCCTCCGGCAGTTGGGGGCCTGAGGCAAAGTGCCCCAGTCCCCCCCCCTCTTCTGGGCGTCCCTGCGCAAACTGTGGGTCGCGAAAAAAAGTGCAGGGGTCGCAGATAGTTTGTATTATATCACACTGAGTTATTTAATTAAAAAAATTGCTTTAATTTTTCTATAATTGCATATTGTTAATCATATTTTATGTATGTTAAAAATTATATGGTATGGTATTGTTAATAAGGTGTCAAATAGTCTTACTTGTCTCTAATTCCATTGCTTCCATTCGCCTCTACCACTCTGTGAGACTAGGTTTTAAAATTAGTAATGGGGGGAGGGGTCGCTACGGTTTTATTCAATTAAAATGACATCTTAACGAATTTTACGTAAAATCTTTGTCAATATTTATTTACCATGAAACTGTAAGCTCGGGATGTTTTTTTAAAGGAAAAGGTGTCATTCAAAGCTCCAACTCAGTTCGTTAAAAATCTACCGTCTGTGTTGTCACTTTCGACATTACTGTTGTAGTTTCCTCGGCGGAATAAAGCAATTTTGTTTAGGTAAGAGTTTTTCTATTTTTACTGCTCTACGGTTCTGAATCCATACGGTAGGTGCATTATTTTTCTTGAGGATCTGTTCTGTTCTTGCCTTTTTTAAAAACCTTCGACAGATTGATGAGCGTTTCTTAATTTTCTCCATTTCTCACAAATATCTGACAATTTTCATTTTTCTTAAATTAAACATTAAGTTTGAATTACATTATGGAAAATGCATGTTAGTGTTTATTCTTTTTGTCTTAAAAGGCCTTTTTTTTTTTTTAGGAAAACATACAGGGGGGAGGAGGACCGCAGCATGCATTGAAATCGTAGAAGGTTGGGGAACACTGAATTAGACAAACCAGACAATGATTACGCCTTACCCCGGAAGATGATAGGAGAGTAGCACTCTCAAATATTGAACAAATATTACCTGAAACCCAGGCTTACCTCTCTCTCTCTTTTTTTTTTTTTTTTTTTCTCCCAAGTTTTATAAAACTGACATTTATAATTTTTATTGTTTTAATATGTTATATATATTAATTTTTAAATATGAAGTTTTAAGTCGCATGTAATTTTTCAAAGTAGTAGAAATTAAGCGAGACTTTTTTAAAATTGTTATTATGCACAGTAAATATAAATCCAAAATCAATAGTTCCTTGATTTTTAAAATAGTTTGTCAAATTTTGCTTATTTCTTTTTTTTTAAGTTTTTTAAAAATAACATTTTCCTAATTAAAAAAAAAAATTGTTACTAGCAAAAATTTTTCATTGGGGGGTCGAGAGATTTTTTAGTTAAAGAAAGTGGCTCCCGGTCGAAAAAAGTTTGCGCACCCTTGGTGTATAATATGTGGTTAGTTGTAAGTTAGAGAGACGCGTTATTCAAACAAGCAAAATTTTTAAAGAAAGAGTGATAAGATGGGATGGAATGCAGTCTTAAAATGCGTTCCTTTCTTTGTTAGACATAACATAATAGTTTTCCCTTAAACGCTTTAGCACAACACTGCCCTATTAGCTTGACCCGGGAGCATCTTTACCCGTCCGGGTTCGATTTCACTTTTCTCCACTGACAAACAAAGACAGGGACTCTTTTTTCCCCACCTCTCACATCCTGGTTGCGGCTTCCAGGACCCTGAAACACATAAATCTTCGCAAAGTGTCCACTATCAGTTATGCAAACATGACATTAGTAGATTCAGCACGTTATCAAACCGTGAAACGTAAGCTAGAAGGTGAATCTTCGTCTGAGACTATTGGTATTGGAAGAAGTATAAACAGCCTCCTGAAAACTTCATTACGTCAAACTACCATAGAAAACTTTTTCTTGCTCCCTTCCTGTAGTTGAACTGTTCAAACTGTTAAGCAAGTATCTTGTAACAAATATTGGATTTTTTTCTTCTCTTACCGTAATTATGTGTATCTACTTATAGGTCTAGAAATTAAGTTGTACTTTTAAAATTATAAAAAAAAATTTAATAAAAGATAATTAACGTAAATTAAAGAGTATTTTATGGTAAATTATCTAATATATATATATAGGTGTGTTTGTGCCTGTCCAAAAACCTAAATTTCGGCTATAAGAATCAACCGCTTATAAGAATCAAAAACAGTAATAACAAACATGATTCTTATAAGCGGAAAACACTGTACTTCATTCATTCAGAAAAAGGGGGAAAACACTCTTGGACTAAGGAGTCCCGAAGCCTGGCATTCAACACTTGTGTTGTTATATTATCTCGTATCTCAATATTTTAATCACTGGGTCACCGACAAAATATTTAGCTGCCGCAAAACCTCCTTTCGATTTTTCTTTAATGAATACAATCGTTTCTGTCATTTCTCTTGGCTTTTCGAAAAATTTTTACTTTTCGCATGTTGCTTCAAAGCAATAGTAAGCTGGTTGAGCATTTAGTAAATGATAGGCATTTAAAGATGGCTCATGCAGGTAACCCGATGTTAATGACTCTGATGAAAAAGACTTCTGAAATACGAGCGGCAGAAAAATTAAAATGCTCTCAAGATACTCGACTGGAAATGCTTTTGTAGAGTTCTGACATTTGAAGTGTCTTTATATTCTCTCTTTTTAAATTGTTTGTTTTGATTAGTACGTAACTTTGTTAAGACTGCTATGTACTAACTCCATTGGATTAGCTCACCTCAATGTTAACCTATGGAGAAAATTTGTCCACGGATTGCAGACTTGGATTCAAAGATTTTTTTAAAAAAATTGTACTCCGTCATAGAGAAAGAAATTTTACATTTGTGTACATTTTTCGTTTTTGTTTAAAAGAAATGCAATTAATATTTTAAAATTTAAATTATTCGGGGAAAAATCTGGTATAGTGTGTTTTAAACGTTCATAAATTCCTTCGGTGGACGAAATTTATAAAATGAATCCTGTAGCGCTTTGCAGAAAAGTTCAGGCTACTTGACAATACCACTTTTATTTGATTATCAGCATTTATGTACCTATAAATAATTGACAAAAATATATTTTAAATAAATAATTTGGGGGCAGCGCTTAACCCCCTATAGAGAGAGAGCCATTACAAACCCTCAAAATGTCAATCCTACGGGGTGTGGAATTCTCGAACTGTCAACTGGACTCCTCCCACCACAAGTGTCTGCAAAAAAAGGAAAAGGGAAATAAGATTTTTTTCTTAGTACATAGCAGCCTTAAAGGGCTACAAACTGTGGGAAGGATGGGATATAATAACCTTAAACGGGCGGCATTTGAAAGGTGTAAGTTTTTTCTTTCTTTTTCTTTTATGAATCAAAGCAGAAATCATGTTATGCAAGCTTGAAGCAAAGTATATTAAAGTTTAGGCGAGAGGAGAACATGTTAGTCTCGTTTTCTCAACAGGCAGGTGAAAGAGATACAAATAGTTACTGTTTTAAAGTGAAATTATAAAAATGGTAAAGCTACCTTGCTTCAGATTCATTTGGCTGAAATTGAGTTAATAGAATCAAAGAGCAGACAACGATTCGTTAATTGGACTGCGTGTATATGTGTGTTTATATATACACTCTACAAAGGAAAAAAAAATTCGACAAAAAAAATTCGACGAACTAAAGAGGAGTTAGTAGGTTGTAATGAAATTTCGTACGCAAAGATGTTTCAACCGAACATGCAAATGATTAAAATTTGGTGTCCAACGAATGAATAGCGGGAGTTCCAGCGCATCAGAACTGCGCATCCAGTAGATGTATATAAGGAGCTATTCTCGATCCGATGTTCGAAATTTCTGTTGCATTTCTACTGCAGATATCTTACGTCGACTGTAACAATGCCTCACCGAAGAATTCGTGCTCTTTGCGAGCATATTTTAGAGTTTGAAATTGGTCATGTCTTCGGATTGAAAGAAGCTGGTTGGGCAAATCGAAGAATCGCTCGACGTATGGGTCGAAGCAATGATTAGACGATGCTGGCAAGAGTGGTCAACAACGGCAGATTTAAGCGTAAGGACGTCAGCAGTTGACCTAGGGCCACAACAGAACGAGAAGACGGAGCAGTTTGATGTTCAAATCAGCTGTCATAGCACCGGATTCGTTGTTATCAACCATCCGACGTGTGGCCCCCGCACACAAGTGTCCAACATGACCACTGACAGCCGAGTGAGACAGCGAATCTACACTCGCACCGACCGTTACGTCGCTGACCCCTCATGCACGTCCGATTACAGCGGTGCTTAGCTCGATCATCTTGGAACTGCGATGAGTCTTTAGTGACGAGTCCCGTTTCCAACTGTGTCCTCACGACCACCGAAGACGTCCACGCCACACAGGGCGTTATGGTCTGGGGTGCCATTTTCTTTGGTTGCTGGACCCTTTTGGTAGTCACTATTACAGCACAGCGGTACGTAGACGACATTCTGCGACCCGTTTTGTTGCCGGTCCTCTTGCACGACCCCGGACTTACTTTTCAACAAGATAATGCCCGGCCGCATACAGCACGTGTTACTATGAATGATCTTCAAGTTTGCCGAACACTTCCTTGGCAACTAGGTCGCCTCATCTCTCCCCCATAGAGCACATTTAGGACGTGATGGGAAGGCGATTACAACTATTCCGGAATGTTGCTGATTTAGCCCGACAGGTGGAGACAATTTGGCAAGAAATCCGGGAACTTTATCAGCATATGCCACGCCAACTTTTATCCAGGCCAGAGGTGGACCAACGCCGTATTGACTTTCTCTCTTTGTAACGATCAAACTCTGGAAGAAATCATTCAATTGTTCTGAAATTTTAATCTTTTTAAATTTTTTTCTGTACATGCACCAATCGCACCAATTTATCGCAATCGGACAACTCCTTGGCGCGTCGATTTTTTGTTATAGAGTGTAACACACATCTATAGTGAAACTTCTGTAGCCGGCCACCTGTGTAAAATGTTATATTTCGTTCAGAACCATTTAAAGACTCCATAGAGTAAGGTGACCAGACGTCCCGCTTTTTAACAATTTGTCCCGCGTCCCGCGGTGTTTTAAAAAAGTCCCGCTTTTTGGAAAGAATGCGCAATAAGCTAGGGAACAGCGGGAGAACGGGAAGGGATTACACGGTTTACAGCGGCCATGTGGCTATTTAGCCAGGATATGAGTTTTATATTATTTTTGTTAATTTTATAATGTTAAACGATCTGAGGTATCATTATTAAAAAATATATTGATAAGGTGAAGGTAAAATCTTGAGAATCATTAAAAATCACGATAGAGAACACATGGTTAGAAATATTTCATCATTTTGAAACAAACCATATTCCATACAATAATGCACTAAAAATTGTGGAATACGCGCTATCCTTACCAGGAACTAATGCTGCGACTGAACGCGTTTTTTCTACGGTCAATAAAGTGTGGACATTAGAAAAATCTCAATTAAGTGTTGACACTTTGAAAGCCGTTTTATGTGTGAAATATAATTTAACAAATTCTTGAGAAAAATTCCATGACCTTTTAAAGAGCAACAGTAATCTACCAAAAAAATTCACGCAAATGAGAAATATGCCAAAGAATAATATACTATACATAATTTTTTTTAATTTATTATATTTGTAAATTGTACTTATGTTGAAATTTAAAAAAATATATTACAATACTATTTTTGTGTTCTATGAAAATTTTTGTAGCACCATACAGACCAAATTTTTAATCACGACCCCCCCCCCCCTCCCCCCGTCAATAGTGTCCCGCTTTACCAATGTTAAAATCTGGTCACATTACCATAGAGGCAATGTTACGGAAGAAACCTCTTTTCGCCGGCCACCCCTCAAAGTGGCCACGTATTTTCGGAACCATTACAGTTCCGCCATAGAGGAGTTTCTATATATATATATATATATATATATATATATATATATATATATATATATATATATATATATATATAGTCCAATTAACGAATAAATTGTCGTAGTTTTTATTTTCAGCCAAATCCTTCAAATTTATTATATCAACATTTTAAGGGAAAAAGCATTTAAAAATTTACGTTTAATTAACTTATAAAGCCAAGTATACCTTTTTGCCATGGTAAGAGAGTTAATAACGATATTCATTTACAGGGCAAGAAGCAAAATATTCAGTCGCTATGACAGGAGAACTTAAACGGTAAAAAATGTTGATCGATGTTTTCTTGCAATCCGAAAATTACTTAATTCAGCAATGAAGGGGAATTGGGGGATTAAAATTAGATTGCCATTACGACTCAATTCACATTGTGCCCATTCAGACATATTGTACATATTAAATATTCACCTTATTAGACCATGTTATGGAATTTATACTTTTTATTTTTTTTTAAACGATAACGACTTCTGGTTGTGTTTTAAATTAATGTAGATGTACAGATCTAAAACTGTTTCAAAAGTGAACCTTTTAATTAAAGCTGTTATTCGCGAAAACCAATTTATCAAGTATGACTGTTGTAGGAATCCCATGAACTTATTTACAGTGCTGCCATCTATTTGCAAAAGAGATATTTCGGTTTAAAATGATTTGATTCTTACAGACACTTGCTTATTGGATTTCTGAGCTCATATAACAAACTCATCTCGAGACTTCTCTCCTTTAAATACGCTTTTCACTTAGCTAATACTGAGAATACCAGAAATAAATACGCAATATAAAAGTAGTACAAAATAATTTGTATTGAAATTTTTTTCATAATCGAAACTATTTAATTCTTATGTTTTCAAGTTCGTTTTTATTATTCTTCAAAAATCTTGCTTAGAGTATTGATAAAATTAAATATCCCCCTAATAAATGTAATAATTAGCTTAAATCTGTTATGTTTTGTGATACTTTTCTATTGCGTTTTTAGATAACGTTTAATTTTCTCGTTAATCGTCCCTTATTTTTTTTATATACACAAAAAATGAATAGATAGAAAGGGGGAGTGATCCCCTAATTAATCAATAAAATATAAAACATACGGACATTTATCAAATATATTTGAAATGAATGGTCAGGTCTAATGATTTTTAAAACAAAAATGAAATCGTAAAATTTCGAAATACCAGAAGTTTTTCGGCTTTTACTCATACAACAAGTTAAAACTTAAGTACTTTGGATTTTATGTTCATCTGAGAAGGATATAGAATTCTAACGAGTCTGCTTATAAGTGAAATCGTTACATGCAATTGGTTTTAAATTAGTGGTGTCATCTAGTGGCAGAATGAAACATTATAAAGTAAATATAAGTTACCATGCTGATAAAACAAAAAAATTCAAATTTCTATGCCTGTTTTTCAAAAGTTATCAATATATAATTCTGTATCATAGTTTATAATATTATCTGTTACTCTTAAGAGATTAATTTCCTTTTAAGAGTTTATTGAAAAACTGAATCAAATTCCATGTAAATGAATATTTATTACAAAACGACTTTTACTTCAGTGTAATTAAACTTGAAAATTTAAAAATCTTCTAATTGTTGTAGATACCTATAGAATCTATATATTTAAGTTGCTAAGCCGACTTTTTGGGCAGTCCATGAGAGAAAACTACTGCATCAATTTACTTCATTTTGGTATTAAATGAAAGATTGTAATCTGTAGATTTATCAAATTTGGTTTTTGTAATCACAATTTCTTTTAATTAGCGATAATTTACAATTTAAAATTGATTTCTGCGCATGCTCAGTGGCATGTTGAAATCTGGCTTTAGAAACTCACTGTTTCTGCGTATGCTCAAAGACATGTTTTAATGATAAACACGTCTCTCTCTGCCATTTATATTTTTATGATAATTATGTTTGTGAAATATAAGATTAAACCTGATGGAAATTGTTTATTTCGCGCTGTTTAATTAGCGATAATTTACAATTAAAAAAAAAACTGCTTTCTGCGCATGCTCAGTGACATTTCTAAATCTGGCTTTAGATACTCACTAAGCAAGAGGCCACTTAAATACATGAATTTGTTTCTGTGCATTATTATTTTCAACATTTGGCAATGATGTGTTGAGAATAATTTGTGTATTAGTGCATTTATTTACTATCTAGCTGTCATGTTTTGACGGGTACCAACTAGTAGTATTTAAAATGAATGAAATCCTGCCAGTTTAATTTGAGATTTTAATGCACCGGTTGGGCATAGGAAGTAAGGCCTTCCGGCGAGTTTAGACCTCAGCAGACAACCACTCCCGGGCACCTGCACCTCAGGCCAACGGGAGAAACTACAGGGAGGCGTGAATCGCTCAGATCGGCTGGCTAGGAGCCATTAGAGATGGCGGACGAATGCAGAATTTGGAAAGAGTTGCCGAAAGATGTATGGCTCCAGAGGCTAGAAAGAAAGAACGTGCATAATTAATGAGGGTAGGGCCGGACGAGAGAGGAGAAACGAAATGATTCAATTTTGGGAATCGTTGTAACAACTATCTAGGAACCAACTATAACCTAAACCAGCGGTTCCCAACCGGTGGGTCGCGACTCGATCCTAAAACTATTAAAATAGTCTTTGTGTACTTCTATAATTGTAGTTTTTATCTTCACCTAGGAACACTTGTTAGTGAGTATGAAACCACTTGTTGCATATATTGCAAACATATATCTATTGTTAAATAAATAACTGTTTTGCTACAAAGTGCTTATATTTTGTCAACCATTTTCAAATCAGAACACATATTGTTTATCAATAATCAATCTGCATCTTCAAAAAAGCATATATATATATATATATATATATATATATATATATATATATATATATATATATATATTTGCATTATTTGATGGTAAATTATATATACATAAGGAAGGGATAGGATACAAATAAGGTTTTTACTCCATCATGGACCGATGGACCGTGGAGGTAATCCGATACGGAAAGGTGGGTCGCCAGCTGAAAAAGGTTGGGAACCACTGACCTAAACAATTTTGAGACATAACAGTCGTGTTCCGCGACTTAAGGAGACCATCCTGCTGAACCTCCGGGAAGTGGCGTTCTGCTGTCTACGGGGAAATCCTGAAGAAAATGAAGGGGATCCTAATAAAGGAAAGAACAAAAAATGAAAATTGAGCTGTGACCCCCGGTGGTTAGCATGAGCTAGCTACGGGTCAGTATCTCTAGGGATAAGACAGAATCTCCCGACTCGCACGTCATATGCCGCTTCATAGAAGATGCCAGTTTATTTTGTAAGCAATCAAATGTGTGAATCAAATCTTATATGGTTTAAAACAGTGGTCCCCGGGCCGCGGACCGGTACTGGTCCGTGGATCAAATGGCACCGGGCCGCCCAAGGAACATTAAATTATTTCCATTTTATTTACTGTGGTGTATTTCTCTCGGCTTTCTGCATCTTTATCGGGTTTGTGCTAATTTATACCTTTGTAACAGAAGAAATCTTGTAACTAATTTAAATTAGTTTATTGTTTATTAAACATTTCAAGATTATTAATTAAAATTGCAGTCATAAAATTGAAAATAAATGCGCTTTCCTGAAAGAAAAAAAAGAAATAAATAAATAAATAAATAAACGAGTTTTTTATTGAACAATAAACGTAACGTTATTTATACATCAGAATACCCTGAGATTGCCACCACAGCACTTAAATCCCTATTGCCATTTCCGACAACCTATCTGTGTGAAGGGGTTTTCTGCAGTGACAACAACCAAAACAAAACAAAACGGAAAAAACCGGACATAAGCAACACACATCGGGTGTCATTGTCTCCTATTACCCCCAGACGGAACCGTCTCGTTGCAAAGAAACAAGCTCAGGGTTCTCATTGATTTAGCGTTCTAGTGAGTTAAAATGTTAAATCACTTTATATTCATTTTTTGGTGTGACTGTATTTTATTCTGAAGGCATGTTTCAATACAATTGAATTAAAATTATTAAATCAAAACAATCTAAAATATAAACAATCAACGCCCCCCCCCTCCCCCCTCAGCGGGCCGCGGTAAAATTATCAAACGTTGACCGGTCCGCGTCGATAAAAAGGTTGGGGAGCACTGGTTTTAACAAAAAGAATTTAACCAGACTCAAATAAAATCTGCCTACTCATTTTCTAGTTAATATTCCTTTATTATATGATCGTCCATTAAACGGACGTCCATACTCAAGCTCGGTGGTTCAACAACAACGAAACGTTTTTACACTGAAGAATATTAAAGACAAAAGCAATTTTCACATAGGACACTGTACGACTAACACCCTCTACATATGACAAATACAACTAATTTCCGTTACACTGGTTTATAAGATACTTGTATGAAAAAATCTTTTCTATTATTAACTAGTTTGAAGAAAATTTCATTATTAGGGAAAACTAAAATATCGAATAATCTAGGTCAGAGCTCCGCAACCTTTTATCTTCCACGGCACAACAATGCTTTTTTCGATAATTCGATAATAAAAAGCTTGATTTTTCGATAATAAAAAGCTTGCAAATGTATAAATTATAATAAATACGTATATGTTTTTATTAGATAAAAAACACAACAAAATAGCTCTATGTATCAAGATAATTACAATCATTTAAGTTTTATATAAATCATTTTGAACTGTACACCAACACAAGAGCAAAAATATAAAATTATAGTTTACGAGTAAAAAAAAAATTCTCTTTAAATATTTATATTAAAATTTGTTTTTTTGGTCTTTACTTAAGCCTAATAAATCAAAGTTAATTTAAACATAACTAATTTATTAATGATATATTTGAGATTGTTTTGATAAATGTGCGTTTTGTATGTGGCTCTATAATAGAAAGAGCTACAGTTCATGGTCAAGGCCCTTTAAATATGATCGTTTGTCATTTTCAATTAGAACCAGTGTCGAAAAACTTTGTTCGCATGTCGTAGAAAATGGGAGCAAAATTGCAATAGCCTTGTCAGAAATTTGTGAATATTCTTTCTTAACTGAAATCCAGAAATATGACGCTCGAGCATACATACAATGTATGGCTAACAACATGTTTTTGTTTTGTGTATAATTTCGACCCAGAAAAATTACATATTAACAAAAAGTCAGAGGAATATTTTACTTGGAAAAATTTCTATTTAATGCGGTGGTTAATTTTTTTATTATCATAATCGATAAAATCACCGCGGCACAGTCAAGATCACCTCGCGGCACACTCTTAATCATTTGATGCCACCTTACAAACCTAGAATTTAGTGTAACTGATCAAAGATTTCTCTTGTTAACTCGGGAATCATCATATCACTTTTACGAGAACAAATTTTATGTTAAAAAATAAAACAGAACTACTCCAGAAAATTTTACTCATTAAAATATTTTATATAAAATGCACTGTATCGATTCTCTTTCCTATTCACTTTTTTCCCCTAATATTTTAGATAGTTAAATATTTCTAAAGAAAGGACGAAGCTCATTAGGAAATAAATTCACTTTTAAAAGAAATGAATTTTATGAAATTTATATGATTGTTGCTAGTAAATTTTTTCAAGTCGTTTATGTTGAAATTTTCAAACTGCCGCATCTTTTCGTATCTCCACCATTTGGAGGGCAAACATCTGAGTATGTAATATGAAAATTTCGCTCCGTGTTTTAAGTCTTAATCTCATTTGGATTTTGTTTTTGAGAGAATGTGTCTGTGTTTCGCCATCCAGTGTAAGTGAAGCAATGAAGTCTGTTACAACTGCAGGAAAAGAGGAATAACATTAAAAATTCAGTGGAACGGGTAAAGACTTTTTCCTCATATAAAATACGAATTGAAGCATTCCTTTATTATTGAAAGGAATCTCAATGATAGCATATATTTTTAAAGAGTATTCATGTTAGTACAATAACTTTTTCACAGCAGATATTAACTTTATATTGTATTTTCTGAAGTAAAATTAACCATCGACTTGCCTTGAAACATCGTAACTTAAGAACGCTTATTAGTCGCGTGTGTTTGGGCATCTCAATCCATTTGTATATACTTCGCCGTGGTAAAACGCTGTCTCCATCCATATTGTGCTGAAAGCCTTCGATGGATTTCAGCTCCTGATGCACCTTCAGACCAGAAAAACCGGATCACACAGAACTGCTCATCTTTGGTGCACGGCTGTGTTCCTTGTGCAACAGCAGCAAAACGAACTGACCGATCAAGGCCAAACTTTCTACAGATGGCGACAAATGCACGTACAGTCAACCAACAGATGGCTTCAGCGGAAGTGTGGATAATTTTTGACTTGCCCTCGTATTTGTATTTCAAACGTCAGTCAGATTTCTTTAATAATTAACTTTTCAGCAACTGTTACAAAGCTGAAGTTCATTTACGAGGTACGATCAGATCCATAGGCATTAATTTCTCCAAATTATCTATCTGATCACTTACGCAGTTGTCCTTGTGAGCTACTGAAATGGGACATCTTAGACCTGTGATAAATAATTAACATGATTTTAGAAAGAAAAGTAAATTTAACTGAACTCTAACGACCGAAAGTCTCATTCTCTTTAAAGTTACGTTTCTTAACTCTAATATAAATAAAAGCGATTGATATCGCTTTTATTTATGTTAGAATTATGATATATCCAGATATATGAATGATGATATACCCCGAGATAAAATTGAGAAGAATGGTGGATTTAAAAAGAGTTAAAATTGATTAAAATTGAGAATTTCTCAGTTTGCTTCCTCTTAGTTCTTTTATGCAGGGCAAAAACTGATCTGCATCACATGTAAATTTAAACTGAAGCGCCATAGCAGGATTTAATATTTAGAATTTTTGTATGTTTGGATAGGTGATTTTGCCAACAAACGTTAAAAAATTTCAAATTTTCTTTAAAGTTGTAGAGCAGTGTTTCCCAATCTTTTTCTCCTCGCGAACCCCTTCTAAAATTCGGAAGAATTTGGCGAACCCCCTATACTAGCAGGTAAAAAGAAACAATAAAATTTGGTAGAATATTTATTTTACATATTGCACAATAATCCATAGCAAGAAACGAAAACATAATCGCAATGTAAAACATCTAAGTACAAACATTAATAAGACTAAAATGATAGCTATAAAAAAATGAATACAAAATCAATTCAACAAACCATATGATTCTTAGTCAAGTTTACGATAAATTTGAAAGACTCTTAATGGGATATTTGTGGCTGTTTGGTGGAACAAAGCAATTCAAAGTTTGGTTCAATATCTGACAATTTCAGTCTTAGGCCAGGTTCTGCATTTAACCTGCTTCTATATTTATCTTTCGGATAAGTGTATGTTGAAAATCCTTTTTCACATAGATATGTTGTGCAAAAGGGTAATAGAACTTCAATAGCTTTCTTTGACAGAACAGGATATTAATTTTTAATACTGATCTTTAAAAATAGCTTTTAGAGAACTGTCACAGGATAACTCTATGAGTTTTTCTTTTTCCAGTAAAGATAGAGGTTTCTAAACTTCCATTTTCTTGAAAAGGACTACGTATCCAGTTGTTTGAGAGGGATATATTGCATCTATTGGAGGAAAAAAAGTCATCGAAAGTTAATTGAAGATGTTCAGATATATTCCTTTTAAGGTTTTCATGAAGTTTAATTGAATTTTCTGATAAAAAGTGCAGAGATAACCAAAACATTCGTACTCATTCATTTGCAGGCATTGGATCCAAAAATTGAACTTTTTTAGCAGGGCCTCAATTCTATCATGCATACTGCGCCTTGTAATGACAGATTTAATTCATTTAATTTACAAAAGATATCAGCTGAGTATGCAAGCTTTTGCAGCCAAAGATTATCGAATACACAAGAGGACAAATAAAACGGATGATCTATAAAAAATGCTTGAACTTCAGACCTCAACTCAAACAAGCGTGTCAACACTTTGCTACGAGAAAGCCATCTAACTTCCGTGTGAAGTAGTAAAGAAACGTGAAGACTTCAAAAGTCCTCATAAAACGCATGGAATAGACGGCAAGTTCAACATATTACGTCATTCCACCAATTCGACATGCTACACAGGTAGTACCTGAAGACAGTCGTTTACTCGGCGCATCATAATCCTATAGCATGCACAAAGTACGCAGGTACGAGTTAGTTTAGGACAAACGGAGCAACAGGTGCTAACGCCATAAGGCGAAAGTCGAGGCCCCAACGTCCATTGTCACTCTTAGCCCGGGCCATCGCCCGGTTGCGAATTTCAGATACGTACATGGATCTTGCAATCGACGGCGGGGCTAACCGTAACGGCCAATGAGCACTTATTCTTTACTACGCATGCGTTTGAACTTTTGTTTGTTTACATTCTGTTTATCACTCACCCCGTGTGTAGCGTTTGTTAGTTTTCTCGCTCGCTTATAAATTGGAAAGAAAGCAAAGTATTTTTCTATATAAAAAAATAAATAATAAATTAACGCACCTTTTAAATATCTAATAAAGTCTTCGAATTTATGTATTTTTTAATAAGCAGCTATTTTCTGTCAACATTATTCAATTTTAGGCAGACAAAATTTTCAATGTAAAAGTTTAGTTTCAGTGTAAAAGTTAGTATTTCTATGTATGATTTTGTTAGGTGCATTTTAATATAAGATTTTATGTTAATTTTTACATTTTACGATAGATAAAATTTGAAGGTAATTATTTTCCATACTCAACCTTACTCGAAATTTTAAAAAACGAAACAAATAACTGAGGTTATAAATATAAACATGGATAAAGTAAAAGACTGAGTAAAAAGAAACTTACCATTGTTAAAATATTCAATGAAAGTTAGCCTCGTTACATCTTTCCGTTTCAACCAACCCCATGCTTCAGCAACATTTAAACGATGGGAATGCTGAAAATTTATATTCAGGATGACACAAAGTCCCTCTTTTACATAAGGATCTCTACATCGTGTATACTTTGTATTCCGTTTAATCCTTATTTTCAATGAAGCTTGACAGTTTTTGTTTTTTTTTGAACAGCAACAGTTTTCTGTAAATGAAGTTCATTATAGGCTACAATATAATATATTGTGGATATATAAAAATATATTACATTAGCATATATTATAGAATTAGAATATATTATACACTATGTAAAATTCGAATATATTATCCGTTATATAACATTAGTATATATTATACAATAGAAACTTTATAAAAAGAAAAGGAATATTCGTGGTTTCTATTTTTCCTAATTTACTTGTGTTATATACATTTTGTCATTTCTTATATTTTACTACAAATTATGAAATGTATCTTGCTATAATAATGTTCCATATTTTGTTTAATAAAGCAATTGTTAGAAATTAAATAATAAACTACACTTGTTATTACCTACATTATTTATCTTAGCTTATTAATAAATAATACTGTCACTTTTTAAATTACATATTTTCGTATTTACAATGTTTTGGTCTATTTTTGCTTAGTTGGGAGGTTCATTCTTTTCTTAATTATAGTATTGTGCATTAAATTCTCATTCAGCTTTTTTAGGGTGGAGAAGCAGCGATAAAAGATTTTTTGTTCGTTAAAACTTGTTTAACCTACTGCTAGTTAATATTAGGTTAGATAATTGTGGTGAAAATAGCATATTATAGTATTGAATCCCCTCTCAGATAGCCTAATGGATAATCTGAACAGTATTAGTCACTGTTAGATAATCGTGAAAATAGCAAATAGATTAAATGCCAATAAAACACAAAACAGATAAAAAATAAACGTATCAACAATAGCTATCAAATATTAATTCTTACCTTAGAATTCTTTTTAAACGATGAATACTGGCAGACATAGTTTCTTGAGAAGTCGTACAACGAATTTTCTCTGGAAACAGAAGATCTTAATATCCAATTAGTTTTGGTACTGTCCCAAAAACTTTTCAACCGGGCAGAAAATGATTCTTCATCATGGATATTCGCTCTTACTTCACATTCAAAGTTATCTTCATTTAAAACAGTGAAGGACACAATTTTAAAGACTATCGGTAAACTTTCATTATCCGCCATCGTTTAGTGCTTTTGAAAACAGAAAGCATGCGTTCGCGATTCGCGATCATTGGCCGTTACGGTTAACCTTGCCCTCGATTGCAAGATCCATGTACGTATTCGAAATTCGCAGCCGAGACTACGTGGAAGTGGTGCCAATCGAAGCCTTGAAGGTGATACAGTGCTTCCCTCAGGAGACTCACAGTCGCGCTCTCCGTTACCAAGCACAGAGGCCCTCACAAGGGACCCGATGCCCCCACACCAACCCCCCTCCGGGCTGGAATAGACGGCAATTTGTAGCGCTCGATTTTATAAAATTTACAATTTCGACAGGATCACTTAAGTAGTAGATAACTCTGCAGGAATACACTTGTCTATGGATACAGCAATGAGTCCATTCATTTTTCTCGTTCATCTTCTTTACCCGTACCACAAAACTAGAAAATTTTCCTCTCACTGATTTTGCACAATCTGTACACACACCCACACAGTAAGATTAGTTAATTCCATTTTTTTTTCAAAATAACCATTGATCATATCGAAAATTGCTTCTCCAGTTGTATAGGTTTTCAAAGGTTTTGCAGATAGTACATGTTGATCGATATTCGTGAAAATATATCTGACGTAGACAAGCGATACTGCGGCGTTTGCTACATCGGTCGACTCATCAAGCTGGATCGCAAAATAATTCCATTTTATTTTCTTCAAAAGTTCATTCTATACATCATTTGCCAAATCATTAATTCTACGTGACACCGTATTGTTTGATATCCAATTTTCCTTGCTGCCTTTTCTCCAAGCATACATTTCGCGATATCTTTTGCACATGGTCCAATTAAATTTTCTGCCACTCTATGTGCCTGTCCAGATCTTGCAGTTCTATAAGTTACTCGAAATGAGGCCTAAAGGGCCATTTCACTATCTTCGTTTGAAGACGGGAAAGAAGAGACACTTCACTTTATTTTTATCTGCTAATTTTCCTTTATAATACTCGAAAGGTTTATCGCTGTGCGTCGGAAGTTTTGTTTCAAGGTGTGTACGAAGAAGTGATAGTTTTAAACTGCCGTTGGCAAGAACTTCGTTGCAGATTAAACAAAGCGGTTTAGGTTCTGACTCTAGCCAGTAAAATAAAAACCCATTTGTAAATAGTCGCTGTCATATTTTCGATTATTCCCCTTTTCTCACCCTGTTCACCATTTTTTCCTTTGTTTTAAATCTGGTGAAAAAATTGCTTACTACAGCTTTCAGCATCATCATGTGTTTTCTAAACAACTCGTTTTTAACCGTCAATCCATAATAAAAATGGAGTATAATAATTATTGAAAGTTATGTACACGAGAAGAACGTCCCTAAGCAAACAAAGCCACAGTAGCCATACTACTAATCGCCAACTAAATATATATTTTGTAGATGTAAAATGCGACATCAAGTGGTAAAAAATAGAACTAGTACTTTTCGTTTGTTAGGTATTGATTGCATTGGGTATTTTTTTTTTCGTTTATTTTTCTTTGGTGATTTTAAATCCCGCTATTACAATATTATTTTCGTGAACCCCATTTGTGCAACCCCCGCGAACTCCAAAGGGTTCGCGAACCACCTGTTGGGAATCGATGTTGTAGAGGGTGGGAAAACTAATTTCTAAATTCTCGAATGTTTTAAGGAAAAAAAGATATTTTTTGGGGTATTAAAGGTGTCGTTTAATTCGTTGGGAATGGAAAAACACTATCCATGAACACCTAATATGAATCCTACATCTAAAAGGAATGAAGTCATTACATTTATCTTGAACAATATCATCAGAAACATACATTAATGTTGCATTGTTTCTCTTTAACTCAGCCTGATTTTTTTTTTTTTGCCTGAGAAGATCTTGAGATTACACCTAAGCTTATCGGAATAGAATACTATAAAAAATCAAGACCGAGAAAAAGATAATAAAATAAATCGCATTTTTCAAAAGATGGTAGCTGAATTTACTTATTTTTCTACTAATATTCGAATAGAGAACCCTTTGAAAACCCATTGTCTAAATCCTTTGCTAAGAATATTTTCAATTTAATTTTTATTACAAAAAACCCCCCATAAAACTGGTCCATGCATCTACAACGTTAAAAATTCATGAACAATGCTTCCTCTTAACGTAATTTTATCTGCAATTTATGGTCATTTTTGCATGAGAGTAAATAATCAATAAAATGTTATCGATAACTTTTTAAGAGTATTATGGAGATAATAATGACTTGATCCCTTTCTTCGCACTTAATTCTGAAAGGATTATGTGTAATAAATTTTCTCGCTAATGTTGCTTACATAAGTAGAGAAGGATTACAGCTAATTAAAATGTTTAGGTGCTTGGTTATATAAATTAAATTTTTTTCCAGAATTATTTTGAAAGAGAATTAAAACTGCGCATCTGTGTTACAGAATAAATTTTAGTTGTAGAAATGTTTGAACACATGTTTTATGCAAGTACGTGAAATAATTAAGCTATCTCAAGAGTTATATCAACTCTATTAAGTATTTATTGGTTGTGTGGGGAAACGGTGAAAGATTAGGTTACTTGGGATTTCAGATAAAATATATTTTGCAAATTTACTGTTTGGGACGTCATGTTATTTAAGGTATATTAAGTTAGGCTGTAATTTCTTTCCAGGCATTGTTCAAATTTGTATCATAGATTCATTATGCCGCATATCAGCTGTTAATAAGTAAGCTGTAAGAGTTCAGAGATTAGACGGAATTGGGGTGTGTAGGCACCGATTACTTTGCATTAGGATTTTTGTGTGCTTGCTTGTAAGGTGCGTTGAGCCCATACAGTAAATTGTGTTTGTCTTTTCATTTTCTTCTTGACTAATTGCTTCTTTGGGGGACTCGGGGCCTTGGGATGTCTTTTGGGCTTACCTGCATCCTATTCAGAAAGTTCCCCTTGAGGTAATTGACATGGTTAGGCTCCCTGATGACGAGACCTGTCGATTACCTCTGTTGTTTTATGGTTCAGTTCCGGCACTTATACAGAATCTTGCCGTTGGTGCGTGGATGCCCAGAGTGCTTGATTTCTGTTTGTTTTTTGTCTATTTTAGTATAATTTTTTTATCTATATCTGTTGGATTATTTATTCAGAGATTAGAGTAAGACAGTGTAGATCAACTGAAAATTTGACATGTGATACAAACCGTTGGAGATTAAGCTGTTCGTAGGCAACAAGCGTACAATATTGGATGCGTTCATTGAATTCCAGAGAGAGCAAAAGACTCTCAAGTTGTTAAAATTTACGTTTCACCGTAGAGAGCTGAAAGATAATTTATTTGAAGCTACATACCTGTAAGCGGTAGTATATAGTTGTGACTTTCATCTATATGTTCTCCAGTAGCGGAGAGTCCATATTCTGCTTTTCTGAGGAGTTAAAGGAATGCTATTATTCGCATAATTAGTGTCTAGTCGACTATTACGTTCTTTATATAGGTTGAACCAAAAGTCTTGCCCTGATTATAAATATTTATCGTTCTCAAACTATTATAATTAGACCAATGTTTGTTTGGATATATTGTAAGTACTGTTATAAATTTTTTTATAAGACCATTTACCTCAGTAAATTTTAACGTGTGCGCCCTTGGAAGCTCGGAGAATGTCGAAGCGGTATTCCAGTTCCCGTCAAGTGTTATTTAACATGTCTTCTGTTACAGTACACGTTTCGTCTAGGAAATCACGCACTAAAGATCCCCAGTGTGGGGGTGCGACATCTTTCTGAAAAAGTTGCAATAAGTCGAAGTAAATGTTAGGGGTAACGCCTCTTGAATCGACGCCATTCCGGCCGAAAATGAAGTCCTCCTTTCAAATATTCCCCCGAGTCCCTCTTGAAGGAGCACTCGCGTCATTTATTGCACACACAAAAAAAAACCCCTACTAAAACTAACCTATCCAACGATACAAAAGTTACATTATTATATTAAACGGTTATTTTGTAATGAATTTTTATAATCAGGGCAAGACTTTTGGTTCACCTTGTATTTTAGTACGTGGTTCTCGTATTGCAATGTTCTAAATCAAGTCGCCTGTTACTAAAATTTTTAGATAGATAATAAATAAGTAGCTAAATTTTGCAATAGCATATTTATATTATGCTGTCCTGGACAAAATTGAAACTGGAGAAGAAATGAAACACTACTGGCTACTTTCGTGAAATTTTAAGTTACTACATGACAGGAATTTAAGGATTTCTGGATTAATTTAAACTTTTTAATCACTTGCAGTGGTTATTGTGCTTGTACGCATTTTACTCGTTAAGAAAATTAAATATATGCTTAACAATTGATGTGGGGTAATTTTCTATGTAATTTGAAATACAGCACTTTAAATAGATTATTTCTTGCTAGAAAGAGTTAATTATTTAATAGAAACAGTTGGAATGGCTGTTTGAAAATATATTACAAGACAAATTTCCATTTGACAAATTACCAAAGAGTTCAATCTCTTAATCTAGCAGGGGTACTCAAACTCACACTCATTATCAGGCAGATGAATTTATAAACATAATTTTGGAAATTTGGACCCGTAAAATACAAAACTGTACCAAAATGTGCCCACTGCTGCACACGTTGTTCGCATCAACGTATCTTTCTGAATCATCCTATTCCAAAATAAAACATGTGAAGAACGTATATAGAAATCGGCTTACCGATTCTTATCTTGATGACGTATTGAGAGTACCGTGTAGCAATATAAAGCTGATTTGTTTAAAATAGTCAAAAGTTTGTCTCAGCATTAACAATAACACAAATATTTTAAATGAACGCTTGAATACATTTAGGTTTTGAGTTTCATTTCTTACATTTTTATATCTGTGATTAGATGGCAAAATGTTATGTGAAACTTTTCTCAAAAAAAAAAATTTTGAGTTTTTCACATTCCTGATTCTCGTTCGCCGATATTTTCTATTTTCTGTAACTATTGTAAGTAATATCCAACTAATTTTCTGAAACATTGGTACCACTTTTGCCCATGTAAAACAAATTACAGATTTTTCATGACATATTGAATCTTAAAATTGCTGTCACGTAAATTTCTTATAACAATTTTTCATCTGAGCACAGATATTATGAAGTATACTATGTGAGGTATGTGTACATTATATTATGAGGTATGTTGAGGTTCGCGTAACGTAGCAAACATATGCATGCGGTCCGCGAGAAAAAAATTTTGAGTACGGCTGATCTAGAGGAATCATACGAACATAATTAATATTGATATTATAAAATGTACTGAAGAGATTGTATAATTTTTCTTTCTAATGAGATTTTAGCTCTGTTCTCATTTAGAGTACTTTCTTATTTATTTTTAACTCATGCTGAGTGAATATATTTAAGAGAATGGAGAGAAATGTTATGAGTTTTGTCAGTTTTAAACTGCCAAAATATTCCATTATTTAGTTTGAATGTAGAAATGTAGAATGGAATGATTTTATTCAAGCAACAACATGCCACTCTGGTCAGTCATTTCCCCCCAACAAATACGTTGAAATTAATACCTGCAATGCTATAGTAGGCCAGTACGTAGGGAGTTGAATACGGAAATAATTCAAACAAAGGTGGAAACTTTTTTAATCCCTTTATTTTAGGTCAAATATGAATATCCTGAGTTTTCCCCCTCCGCCGAGGTGAGCGCTGGTGGTTAGGCCAAAAATGGAGCGAAAAAAAGGTTTTTTTTTCAGTAAAAAACAAAAACAAAACACGCAATCAAAGAAACCGTATATATAAAAATTTTAGAGCTTTAAATTCTGCCTAAAATGAATGGCAATACATAAAAATTACTTCGATTATAAGTTTACTAGCTTGTCTCGAAGTTTCCGCCATTTTTTCAACTTTTGCTAGTAAGTGCGATTTTCGTTATAATCGTGTTTTTCAAGGAAAGTACCTGTTTGAGGAAAAAATAGCTCTAACTAAATGCTGCGGAGCATTTAATTCTACGTTCAATGATTACTAATACATGAAAAGAAAATACATAAGGGTATACAGGTGATTGAATATAGTCTGGCATTGTAATTTTTTTTCGCACCTATATTTATAGGAAATAAATTGAACAAATGTATTAATAAGTATGGGTGCGATATTTTCGAATGATAACTTTGATAAAGCAATTCATCCAAGCAGAGAGAAGTAGAGACTGGAAGCTTCATTAATTTTTGTGAAAAGAAGGCTGCCTTACTTCCATTCAAGTGGCCATTTCTAGTACGCAAAGTCTATAACGCTGTACTTGCAGGACATGCTTGTCTTACAGAATAAGCTAACTCCTACAGAGTACAAGAATTTTGTAGAAAATGGCTTTTTTTACCATTTGGCGTTCTGAAAAGTTTTGGTGTGGTATATGGACTGAAATGGCAATCGAACAAACTCTGATGCGAGCACTTAAGAGCAAAAGTGGGTTGAACCATGGTCGTGGCGTTTCCGATAGTACCGTCACCAAGTGGATTCTCACAATGCCTATTATAACTGATGTTTCCCAGCAGCTAGAAGATTTTTGTGGTTTGCAGTTCACCACTTCAAAACAACACTCTGATGTAGAATGCAGTCAGTAAAATACTGAGAGACAACCAAGATGTAGCAAAGTTCAAGGAAAGGTCTCAGGACCCATTCCCACTATCACATAACATCATGCCCCTCAGCTCTGGTATTGTGAGAGGTAGTGCTATAAATTGTCACCAAGCGTTTGAAATTGGAAATGCTTTTGTGATGAGCATAATTGGGCAAAGCTTCAACGAAATGAAGTTCACCAAGAAGAATCGAGTGATGCCTCTTCGGGGAAACCAATAAAAATTAAGATTCGCAATAAGGAGATACCTGTTAATCCCGAAACACTTTTTCTCCGTACTGCTCTCTTGGAGAAATCTGACAAAAAGTTGAAGGAGTTCTTTACGTATGAATTGGCTTCATATCCACAGTCCCTCTTTGAAGAGAGTGGGATGCGTAAAACTCCCGAATCTGTTTTTATGACTTGTTTACCCCTCTCAGTGAGGCAATCGACCTAAGTACTGGTGCTTACATTGTTGACGAGGGTTTCCACCTGCATTGAGTAATTTGGAAAACTGGGGAACAGTTTTCATCAATACTTTTAAAATATGTTGCATATGTGAAGAAGCATTATAACGTTGGTGCTACTGTTGGTTTTGATGGGTACCCGGTAGACCTTGCCCTCAAAAGCTCTAAATCAGCAGAACGCCTATGGCGTATTAAACAACACGCCGCACCTGACATTGCATTCCAAGAAACAACGACAACTACAATCCCTCGAGAGAGATTTCTAACCAATGACTACAGCAAAAATAGATTGATACCCATGCTGTCTACAGTGCTTCGGAATAAAGGATTTGTGGTTAAGCAGCAGAAAATGTTGACCACCTAATTGTGACAACTGAAAAATTACAATGCCAGACTATATTCAATCACATGTATACCCTTATGCATTTACTTTTCCTGTATTAGTACTCATTGAACGTAGAATTAAAGGCTCCACAACATTTAGTTCGAGCTATTTTTTCTTCAAAAGGTACTTTCCCCGAACAACACAATTATAACGAAAATCGCACTTACTAGCAAAAGTTGAAAAATGACGGAAACTTCGAGAGAGGGTAGTAACCTTATAACCGAAGTAATTTTTATGTATTGGTACTTATATTACGCAGAATTTAATGCTCTAAAAATTTTTTACATATGGTTTCTTTGATTGAATGAATCGGTTTTTATTTATTTTGAAAAACTGAAAAAATACCTCTTTTTCACTCAACTTTTTGACCCTAACCACCAGTGAGGGGGAAAACTCAGGATATTCATATTTGACCTAAAATAAAATGATTAAAAAAAGTTTCCACCTTTGTTTGAATTATTTGCGCTATAGGACAAAATAACATACAAATTTTAAGGCAGAAGTCATATGATAGATATCTCCTGTCTGTTTTTTATAAACCGAAAGTAGCTGGAAGACTCTAGAATCTCACTATATCTAGCAACAAAATAAATAGAATAATGGATATTAAAAAAGAATAAAAAAGGAAGTAGAATATCAATTAATTTCTAAAAGCATTTCGCTAAAAGAAACGTTATTTAGAGAGACAGGAATGTCCGGTAACAATATGAGAAGTTGTGTTCTCATTTATTTTTTTATGGTGTATATGCAGCATCAGATTGCTCAGTGAGAGATAAATTTTATATGAGCTACATAAATGATGTCATTAAAACTAAGCTCTTCCAGTAGCAGAGCTTTGTGCTCGAGAGGATTTATTGAATAGAGGAGAGTTCTAAGACAGTAAGTTTTACCTGGAATTGGGGATTGATTTCCGCTTTATTTTACGATCAGAGCTATTCGGCACCAAAAATAGGTAGAAGTTCACTAACGTATGTAATGAAGGTTAGGTTATCAAAATATTTGAAATTGTGAACGTACTAGAAGTCCTTATATTTAAGAATTAACAAGAGGAAAAAGTGTGAAAGATGTTAAAAATGGTAGTTCCCAGTGTAGCAAGCAGCAGGAGGGTAAAATATCCTCTCATGTTTTAGCAACCAGTGAGAGATTGGCATTAATCACAATCCCGTAAAAGAAGCCAGTTAAGTAAAAATTAGCGTTGGCAGCGTATTTAAAAATATTTTTCCACCGAAACCCAAACAAAATTAACATTAAATATTTGACATTTTTTGGATATTCTTAAGTTCACGAAAAAAAAAAAATGAAATATTCATTAGATATTCATTTATCAAGGAAGTTATGTTATTTTAGAATTTATTTTATTAAATCATCTGATGTTAAATATTTATTTATTAATATTGATTTAGACACGTAATTTTTATGTATGCTTATAAATGTAAAGATCAAAAGCCACAGAGACTACAACCTTGTTACGAACGAATATGAAATTTATGTTAAGTTCAACTTGTTAAATAGAAAAATCAATTGTTGAATAAGGAAAAAAAGTAGAAATTCTTAATATTATTTGAGGTAAGCTCACGTAATTACCTCAAAGAATGAAGATCGCTCAATTTACAGCTAAAAGTTTCTAAGCTGTAAAAAGTTGTTTTCAAAACTAAAAGTTTTGGTTATTAATTTTTTATGAAATGAAATCTTCTAGAACTAAGTGCCTCAGCTTCAAAAACTTCCTAAATTCATTCTTTGTTGTATTAAACGTAGCGCTGAAGAAAATGATTATGAAAGTAGTTATAAACATGCAATATAAAAATTTAATTAAACTTATACTCCCTATGACCAGTATGTTCGTTATTTCGTATCTGCCCTTGAAACATCTTTTCGGAGCTTAATCGGTTTCTTCGAAGAAATCTTTGTATTTAATTTGATATTTTGTATTTTTTTTAAAATCCTTTTTATCACTTGAATAAGGCTCTTGTTGCAGAAATTGAACGTAAGCACCTATTGTACTTACGGAGATGAGTATATATTTTTACACAATACACACCCATATACAATTTTGCAAATAAGACCAATTTTGTAACAATTCTCATTCCCTTATGGCGTAAAAATTTTTATGCTTACATTTATAAAGGATTGGGAAATGCATAGTTTTCAAATTTTTTATTTCAAGAACTAACTTAATAAAACGCAGAATATTTTTACATTAAACACAAAAGGAAACGTTTTGCTTTTATAAAAGTATCAATGATATGGCACATTGATTCTGTTTTTAATTAATTAGATTTAAGGGAATTGCTTTAAGCTATCTTTAATATAGTTAAATTGCAAAATCATAAAAAATAATTATAAAAGAAACTTCTGTACAAATTAAATATCAAGAGATTAAAATGCCAAGTTTTTTATACAGAATAGGAGTTATAAAAGTTTTTTCAAAATAAATGATTAAAAAAAAGTGTGATTGGGAAAAAGTTTTTGATTTAATTAAGAATATTTTTTTTTATAATTGAAAACAAAATGCAAAAAATATTGCAGTTTTCCTGAATTTTTGAACTGTGTTAGGACGTTCTTATGAAAAAAAGTATTTTGTTTAATTTGAGCAGCTATTTTTTCTGATAAAAAACAATTCTGAACGCACAGAGACAAGATATTTGTTACATGAAAGAGGAGTTCGATTTTAAGCCAATGCAACTGTTACAGGGTGTATATGCTAGGTTTTTCGCAATTTTCTTGGCATGTCATATACATACCATGCACGTTCTTTTCAAAATTGCTTCCGGGAAAGCATTTCTCCTTTAAGCCTTCTCACTCTCATTTCCAAAAGAGAAAGAAAGAAAGAGCATTGCTTAAGGAGTGTAAACTGCATGCATTTTATGTGCAAAAGAATTTGAATATCTTCACAGTGTTCACGATACAGAAAGTTTAATATATCTTTGAATAATTTTGCGAAATAAATAAAAATGGTCTTTGTCTGATTTATATATCAAAGTTTTTCCCTTCTCCCCCAAATGGCTGTGAGCACTGAGCCTAGGATTTTTTCCCTGGGGGAGCCGGTGAGACCACTTCTCCGCATGCGTAGCCCCGGGTGCATCTCAGGGGGTGGGTCCACACTGCACCTATTTGAAACATACCGGTGTGACATGGAACTCGACTTTTGTAATTATTTTGATTATTATACTGTTTTAACTCTAAAGAAAAATACTATTTTCTTATTTCACAATTTCGAAACAACATTAATTCGGTTCCATGCACATTTATAAGTGTATTTATTTTATTTTGTAAATCTTAAATTGTCTATGTGCTGAAAATCATTCCTGTGGTTTTTCGTACCGGATTTCCTGGAAGAAGGGAATGTGCCTCCCGTATGCAATTAAGTGTGACCTGTAACAGTACGGATAGTACACAAGGCCATTTGCGCAAGAAGGGAGAATTACTTGCCACCCTCTTGGTCATTAGGGGACATAGTTCCTTCATAGCAACGACCCAGCAACCGTCTTTAAAACCAATCATATATCTGAAAGGTGTTAATTGTTCTAGACCATTTTCTGACCTCTGCGATTTTCGGTGCTGGGAAGTTTTAACGGTTTTTTGAGTGAGTTGAAGAAGATGCTGCGACTGTGATACAGCTGGAGGTTGTCCGCTCTTCGACCCTTTTCGCCTCTTTATATACTGAGGTATCTCGAGGTTTTTGGTCTGCTTTTGGACCAAGTTTAGTATAACAGTGAGAGATAATCATCAGTCTACAATGAGGGTGGTGGTAAGTAAAAATAATTTGTAATATATGTAATCAGGCGAGATCACAGAATAATTAATATATGTAGCTAGGTTTTATTATGTGTTCAAATACTTTCTTAATGTATGTAGATAATTATTATGTTGTTTCTGTGCAAATTGTAACTAACGATAAAATTAATTTTAACTAAGAAGAAGAGAAATTAAATGCTAATACTATTTATTAAAATTGAGTTTGTTTTTCTAATTATCCGCCGCCTCCCCCGTACTGTTTTTGTAGACAAAAACTTATTAATTACACGCATCGCTGCTGTAGCATCTGAGTCTTCATCAGTCAGATTTTCACATGTAATGACTTCTTCATCACATGTTTCGAACAATTGCATGTCACAATCTGAGAATGATGAAATTTTGTGCTTTTCTATCCACATCGCGATAGGTAATTCATCATCATCTTCTTCCTCTTCTTTCGTTGTATCATCAACATAAAAAGTTAAAACTTAGAAAGTTACAACAACTTAAAAAGTTTAAAAAAAAATCAGTAGTCGACAGAAAAAAAGGTTCGTTATAGCCGATTTTTAAGATTTCGGAGGTTCACTATAAAATAATAAATTAGCATTAAATACAATAAGAGAACGACAGGACGAAAATTTCTTTCGCTATATACGGGAGTTCGTTATATACCGGGTTCGCTATAACTGGGTACATACGAGCACGTAGGAGAAACCTTCAGAGAGCGGTAATGGACCTATAATATCCAAATGTGTCGGTTCAAATCACTGCAAAGGAAGGCTGAATATCTAAGCAGGACTGAGAATAAGGGTGACGTTAGAACGCTGACAACAAATGAACGAGCGAGTCTATTGCGAATTGTCCTTGGTCAGTGATGGCCATAAAAACCGCTCTTGCCGCAACCTTCGTTTTGTTTAAATTCCTGGATGTGATAATTTAGGAACTTGATCGAAGACTCAGCATCGGAAATTTGAAGATATAAGTATATGGGCGAATTCTATTATTGCTAATGTCGCAGAAAATTGTAAGAGTTATGCAGTGGATGAAGGGGAATCGGAAGTTGACTGTCGAAAAATGAGTCTTTTAGGTCTGTATATTCTGTTTTGGCAATTGCTATTTCTGACAAACTTGAAGTAGAAAGGCAAACTCGTACAATCTGGAAACCGTATCTGCTAGAGCTGTATCTCTAGCTCATCAGAACCAGAAATGTGTCGTATATCCAGGCTGAACTGTGCGACGAAATCGAGGCGGCGAGGAGAACAGGATGCTGATTTTTTTATTAAAAAAATGAGGGGTGGAAGGAGCAACTTCAATACTTTGTCGTTTTCTTGGAGTCTTTTAGAAATTCATGAAGAGGAATTTGCCCTTGCGAAAAACTCCGATAAAAATTTTACATGGCTGGAAAACATCGGAGGTCAGGTACGGTAATGGGTGGGAATTTAGTAAATAAACCTTAACTTATTAAACTTTAACTTATTAAATTCAAGTTACGCCAAGAGCAAAAAGAAAGAGAAACCACTGTATTAATTTTTCATGATCCATCCACTGTTTCATATAAAATGTGAGTGTTTATGTGCTAGTTAATTAGGATATCAATTAAGTTTCCCTGATCAGCCGAAAAATTTTCAGTTAAGATCAAAACTCAGTGCAAAATTAGAGTCTAGTTATCTGTTTTACCACACTTCTCTTAGTCGAAGAAGCCAAGTTAAAATGGAGAGTCAGTAGAGAATTTTAGTCATGCAGAGAGACAAATTTTTTAATTTGTAACAAGATAGCGGCCTACAGGCGGAAATGAATTCAAAATGCTAGATTTTAGACGCATGATATTATCCCAGAAACTTCTAGAACATTCTAATTTGCATGTTAATTTGCAGCACAGTTTAGTTTGAAGGTTTAGAAAGACCTTTCTAGGGTTACGAAAGCTACTAACCAATTAAAATTTTTACTTCTATTTATACGAGCAGAAAGTGTTGGATGAGAATCTTTCCAGACCGCACTTTCGAGAGGCAAGTTAAGATGTTTGAATTCTCGCAGCACCTGTCATCACGTCTTACTCCATATTCCCCTAATAGTTGCCGTGTTCTGTGTATGTATCTGTCATGTAACGCTTCCGGAGCGACCGCTTCATAAATATATCAGCCTATGGAATCCATTTCGTTTTATGAGTTAGGCTTAACAAGTTAAAAGTAAAGTTCAAGAAGATTATTTGCTATCTAAACCCAAATAATTTTAATTAAAACACCGCAATATCGACACAAATCAACTTTATTTCGATTTTTAGACGGCTGTAATACAAGTATTCATTTTATATACTCAGAACTTGAAAATGTAAACACGAGTGTGTCATTCATTCACCGTCGTTAATTTAAGAAAAATTGAATCAGAGAATCTTCTTCACTATAAAACAGTTTTTCCTTATATAATTATTTTAATATATATATATTTATATTTTAACCATATAATATATATATATTTTAACCAGATATTACAATAATGTCATATTTAGTATTTTTCGAAAGTTGCAAACTCGACGCATACGTAGTGATATGTTCAAAACTGTCTGTACGGTAGAAATGAATATTTCTAAATTGCCAACACACGAGGCTTCCATGTGCTCACATGTGGCTTTCATGTGATTTTTCGTAAAGCATTCTATTCGATGAGAGTGTTTTAATTTCTGTTTAATTTTACTTTTAATAATACTTTTTAACGGTTTGTATTCTATTCGATTTCTTATTTAAACGGTGTGACGTAATATATCGGCCAACTTTCTTTTTTTTTTTTTTTAAATTTCGTATTGTCTGAATGATTATATTTGGATGTAAATTTCAAGCTAACTGAGTTTAACGTTTTAATTGTGTTTAATTGAATATTTATTTGCTTAAAATCGTTCTTTTGTTCATACCGATTTTTCGTAAAGCATTCTATTACGATGATAGTGCTTTTAATTTCTATTTATTATTGTATTTTTGCACTGAGTAATTTGTATGATTTTTTATCTGATTTTCTTTAGTTTATATATTTTATTTTTGCTTAATATATTTATACATAGCATATTTATACATATATATAGCGTAATGCATGAATATAGAATATATTTATATTAAATTGAAATAGACTGAATTAGATTGTTAAATTTTGAATTTTTTCTTATTTACTGAAATAGACTGCAAAAATTTTTTGCACGTGAGTAATTTGTATGATTTTTTAATCCGATTTTCTTTAGTTTATATATTTTTATTTTTGCTTAATACATTTATACATAGCATATTTATAGCATATTAGTTAGATTGTATACATAGCATATTAGTTAGATTTTGCAAGTCGGATTGAAAAATCAGCGGTAAGCATGCTTTTTTTTCCAAAAAGAAAGACTTTTTTTTTAAATTATAAACTCGGATTATAACATCTCGGATTATTACAACAATTTTAATTATAACATCGGATTGAAAATCAGCTAATATTCTGTAAAAATTTCTAATATTTTAACAAGGTTATGAACCTTTTTTTTACTGGAACTGTTCAATTATTTACCGTCAAGTTTTGACGGGTACTATCTAGTGAAATTATGTAATGGAATATGGAATCGAACGAAATGTCCTGGAGCAACATTCGTCGGAGAAACTGGATTTTAACTAAGCTATTGATTGGAACAAACAAAATAAAGTGCTTCACTCCATGAGCAAGAGCACTAGGCTACTTGTACTCCCAGCCATATCAAACTCGTGGAAATAAACGCCTTGCTTTAGTCCAAACGGTATAAGCACAGGAAGTGCCAAAAAATGACCGCGAAACAACTTTTAGCTATCAAAGTCAGAAGAGGTAATTCAGTACGTGTAGACGAAAGGAATTTTGGATTCGAATCACAGAATGGAATCTGAAATGAAAACGTGAGAAATGAATTCGCAAGCATCAGGACAATAGAAACTCAACGTATCCCAATGGAACCTGAAATTCAATTGTGCTGCTTAGCTAGTTTTGATTGAGGAGGTGGCAAAGCTTATAAACGGGGTAGAGGCCACATATTTTTGAAACTATTGCTTGTGGCTTCTTCAGACTGGAGACGAGTATAGGATTGTAAACTGACATCGAATGAAGAATGGGGTTGGAAACCTAATGCGAGGTTTCTATGGAAGCCCCCGAATAGACCTTTTTTTCAATTATGCCTGTCAGGCAAAGAAACGGATTTTTTTAGTAACACTAGTCTAGTTTGACACAGCTGGATTATGCTGAGAATTCTTATGTGACAAAATAATATATAGTTGATATGATACGGGAAGGATATCTTTCAGTTATGCGTCAGATCTTTCATAAAATAGATTTTACTTATGTGAATTTATAAAATAGTATTGAATGTACTGTTTTGTATTTTTTAAGAAAATAAATTAGTATTTTCTATTGCTAATCAGTTTTAGTGAAGTTCGCTATAGTTTACTTTCCTATTGTCAGTGTTCCTGGAGCAATTTCTCCCGTAAAACCTTGTTAGACCTTAATTTTAAGAACATAGTAGCTAAATGCGGATTAGAAAGTATGACGTAGCCAAGTTCTTGAATGAGACTAACAAAGGGATTTTCATCGTTCAGTGGCGATTATGCTAGGTTTACGAAACTCATTAACATCACGATTCTGTAAAAAAATTGAGGGAAGTTTGGAAGGGAGAATCTGACCTATGTGTCAGAATTGGTGGAAGTTAGTACATTTGGCAAGAGATTCCACTCATTAGTGTGTTTAACGGTGTGAGTTACGGGTAAGAGACAGGGGAATTGTGATATATATTTTATAATCTACCCTTGGATGTCCGTTGAAGTTCAGTAACAACAGATTCGTTTCGAATTTGCATTATAGTTCAGATTTCTAGATTTGGATCACAACATATGAGATTCAAGAAATAGTTATAATGCCGTGAATTTTTAAATTAAAAACTGGAAGCTTTTCTTTACGTTTGCCTTGGAGTATAAATTAAAGCGATTCTCTGTAAAATTTAAATGTTCTTAACATTTAAGCCTAAATAGTTTTTATAATTAACATGAAAAGACATTCTCATTTGATAGGTCAAAATATTCGAGTATTTTTTAATATTATCAATGAGCAGAGGCAAAAGTAGTAAAGAGTAATAAAGTCCAGATATCCTAGAGGTAGAATTTTATTGCTGAAATCTTTCCATCGATATCTTAATATTCTGTCTTTCCCCTTTGGGAATGCAGACGCGACGTTTGTCTTTAAGCCAAGCTAATGTGGCAATCTTATTGATCCAAGCCTTTCACCTCTTAATCTCTGAGAATGACAAGTACTTATTCTTCTCTTCTGCGAAGGAGTACTCGTTTAATGATGAGCAAAGAATTTATATAGTGCTGAATAAGAGATCGTGCGATTGTATTTATTTCGAAATGCAAGCTTGCTATTATGCACTGCATCATTGCAATACATACATTGTAGTAGAGATTTCGCACATTTCACCAGAGAGAGGATTATCTCAAAGGTATTTAAACTTTAACTCTCAGAAAATCTCAATATTGAATTCAATATTAACTTTAAAACATAGTCACACTCCTTATGTTCCTCTACTTTCGAGTAAGGGAAAATAGAGTTTGAAAAGAAGATTTGTAATTAAACTGAAGTATATATAAAAGTACATATTTAATACTAAGTACATATTATATATATAAAAGTACATATTTAATTTCTCTGAAATAAATGCATGCATATCTCGTTAGTTTCTTTCTGCTACTGTTAAAACCAAATTTACCGACTGATTAGTGAGGAATAGAAACAAATATCAAATAAATTTAGGTAGGACCTAATCAGTGAAAAAAAATCACCTTATATATATACAGTTGGTTCTCTGTTTAACGACGCTGTACTTAACGACGATCTCTATTTAAAGACGATATTTCCCGGTCCCTCCGACGTAAAAAAATTCTATTTTAAGACGATTTTGTTTCTATTTAACGACGATTTTTTCTTACATGATAAACATTTCTTCAACATTTTATCTACAGGAGGGTTACTTTCTGTGGGGGAGTTTGGTTTCAATAACAGACCCGGAATTTCCTTCATGTTTGTTGCAATCATAGACTTGTTGCAGTGGAAAAAACCGGGGGAGGGGGGGGGATTACTGTTTCTCGGAAGATCGAACATTCTTCCCTGGTGGATCGAATTTCTTAGTGCGGGTGTGGAATCACTGTATTGTACCTACAATGTTGTCATGTGATTTACAAACTGTCCAAAAGCACCCATCCCTCACTCCTTCTGGGAAGCACGTGTTCATGTTTAGAGAATTCATGGTTGTGTGTAGGAGCTCATTCCAGTACGAATTCGAGGTGAGCAGAACAAAATGGCATCAAAGCGAAAGCATCTTACGCTACACGAAAAAGTGAAAATTATTTAAAACTGGGAAGAAAATATTGGAATAACAAAAGTCCAATTCGCAAGACAATTTCAGCTACCCGAGTCTACTCTCAAAGGCATTTTAGCAAGAAAAGAGAAAATTCTTGATGCAGCACAAAAATTTGGTTTGGGATCCAAATCCAAACGGCAGAAAATTCAATGTGGCTGATCAGAAGAGTTTGAGAAGGCAGTCCTGCAAAGGTTTCATCAAGCAAGAGCATCTAACATTTCAATTTCCGGAGTGATATTTAAAGAAAATGCTATTATTCTGGCAGAAAAGTTTGGAATGCAAAATTTTCAGGCTCCAGCTGGTTGGCTAACAAATTTCAAAGAAAGATACGGGCTTGTATTTAAAAGCATATCTGGCGAAAGTGGCTCCGTAGATGAAAAAATAGTGGATGAATGGAAAATAGTGCTGAAGGGGATATTAGATGGATATGATGAGAAGAACATATTCAATGCAGATGAGACGGGTCTATTCTACAATATGGTGCCTAATAAAACCTTAACGTATATGGGCGAAAAGTGTTTTGGTGAAAAACACAGTAAGGAACGATTGATTGTTTTACTGTGCACTAATTCGGATGGGTCTGAGAAATTTACACCACTAGTTATAGGCAAATCAAAGAAACTAAGGTGATTTAAGAATATCACCAGGAAACCTTGTGAGTACCGCAATAACAATAAAGCGTGGATGACATCACAAATTTTTATTGACTGGATTAGAAAATTTGATGCAAAAATGCATCGAGAAAAGAGAAAAGTTTTACTTTTAATGACCAATGCACTGCACATATTCCAAATATCCTTGGACTTACAAATTTTACTATCCATTTCTTATCAGCTAATTGCACTAGCATGTTGCAGCCATTAGACCTGGGTATCATTCGCAGTGTGAAAGCATACTACAGAAAGTCTTTAATTAGGAAATTAATAAACAATTCGGCTGACAGTATAAAAATTAGAAAATTTGCAATCTTGGAAGCAATGCACATGATAACATCAGCATGGAAAGAAGTTTCTTCATCCACAATAAAAAATTGCTTTCGCGTTGCTGAAATTCACAAAGTATTTGTAGTGGAACTGCAAAGTACGGATGTAGAAATCAACGAAGATGACATTACCCCTGAAGAATGGAGAAGTCTTGTTGAAGATGAGGATGTTTCAATTCAAGATTTTTACAATTGTGATAAATATGTTTTAACAACAGATTTCAGAAATGTAGAACAAATTTATGAAGATATTGTAAACGAAAACACAGTGTCAGACGAAGAAGGTGAAGTTGAAGACAAGGAAAACGAGACACTGCCACCGTCTTACACAGATGCAATTTCTGCTCTAGATGTTTTCCGACGCTATATTACATTGAAAATGGAAGGTGACTCATTTAACATTTTAGAAAATCTGGAAAAGAGAATAACGAAAACAAGGCGAATAAAGCAATCAACACTTTTTAAATTTTTTAAAACGTAATTTATTGTATTATTTGTACTCTTTTTTTCAATGTAATTTAAAATAACTTTTTGTGATTAAAATAATGATGATAATAAAAATAACATTTTTAAACATGCCAATATATTAAGAAATATATTGGCAGTCCTAAGTCTGTAAAGTGTGAAGGGAAATGTTATTTTTTCACATATTCTGTTTAAGGACGATCTCTACTTAAGGACGATTTTTCACGGTCCCTTGAAAGTCGTTAAACAGAGAACCAACTGTATATATCTATATAACAGTTCCGTAACTGACTGACTCACTGACATACAACGCACAGACCAAACCGCTGAACCTAAAGGGCTGAAATTTTGCATGGCGATTCTTCTTATAGTGTAGGGGTGCACTAAGACAGATTTTTGAAAAATTCTTATTAGATTTTTTAAAATAAAATTTTTAAGCTGTTTTAGTAACTTTTTTTAAGTTTGCATTTAAAATAATAATTCGGGGGTTATAAAATTTATATCACGAGAAAGAGCGTAAAAATTCCTTTAAAATGAGATCTTTTCGAATCTTTACCTTCATTTTCTGATTTTTGGTGAATTTTTAAAGATTGATTTTTAGAATTTAATTTATTAAATGCTAATCACGTGATTTCTTTTTCTTGTACTACTATAAATAAATTTATCGTCACGTGCATAACAACTAAATAGACAAATTTTTTTTTCTTGCTAATGCGGCAGACGATTGGACATTATCCAAAAAAATATTAAAATACAGTAAAAGATATTATGTTCCTCAAACTGTACTATATTAACTGTACTATATTCTTTAATATTTCCTATTACATTTAATTTGAATATTTTCTTCTACATTATTTTGTCTGTAAAAATATCCCTTACGATTTTTTTATATTTTTTACGATTTTTTTTAAATTTTATATTTTTTTGGTTTATTTTAACATCAATTGTATACATTGATCATCGTATTTATTATATATATATATATATATATATATATATATATATATATATTTGGCATTAATTGCATACTTTGACCATTGTATTTAATTTGAATGTACTCCATACTGAAGTACAGGTTTTCAGCTAGTATATATATATATATATATATATATATATATATATATATATATATATATATATATTCAACATCTGGGCAGTCTTGATAGCATCTCTGAGCTCATGAAACGAGAATGCATTATTCCTCACTGTATTCACATTTTCCTCTTATCTCCTTTTAAGTTAAAAGTGTAGAGCTGTTTAATAAAAAATCTCAAAAATAATAAAAAAAATGTCAGAAGTAACAAGGAATAAAATCTAATTCTTAAGCTTGTGTTTGTTGTGTAGATAAATTAACCTTTAATTTAATATAGTAAGACTAAATAATCATTCTAGTAACTGATTATAATTTCGGTTTTTGAATTAATTAACCTTAAGTATAACAGCCTTGTTTTTCAAATCTTTTTTAAGCCTCTGCTCTAATTTGGTTAAACTGGTTGTTATCTAATTTTTAATTGCCTAAATAATGTAAACGGGATTTGAGAAAATTTCCTCAATCTCCAATACGTTAAAAGGTAAAATTGAATAATTGGTCATGACAAGTTTTGATTTTTTTTTTAGTATTGTTTTGAATATTATGTAAAGTAGGTGGTGAATTTTTATTTTTCGTTGGTTAGTGAATTTTGTGTCTTCAGGTTAACTAATATAAATTTAAATATTAAACTTTTTAGAATGTCTTTATTTTGGAACAGATGTGTCACTCGCACCTCCCTTGGCGATAAGTTGGCGCCAAAAGTTTTTGTCACGAACTTGTCGCCGAGGGGGTTTCCGAAGACATGTTAGGCTTAAAGTGCGAAATGTAAACAAAATATGGAACAGATGTAGTAGACGTAATAAATTGGAAAACAAACTTACTGCTGGCTTTAATAAACTCGTAGGCGCACACGGGATCTTAAAAACACATAAATACAAAAAATTAAGCTTAAATATAATTAGAAATTTGTTAGGGGGGGATGCCACCCCCCGCTAATAAAAGTCATTATAATGCAACTAATAATAACTCATTTAAATAAACATAAAATGCACCTTGGTTAAATTAATCACAACTTAAACCACCCTTTAAATCAACCACAACGTTTTCAAAAACTCAAACGTAGAAACGCATAACACAACTAACATGTAAGTTCATCAAACCACATCTGAATTAACCGTTTAAATTAACTGTTAATTTCAAATAACCGCAAAAAACCTTGTTTAGCCTCCCACTTTATATCCCTAACAACCCCAAAAGTACGCCTATCTCTCAAAATTCTACATCTGTACTATCCAAAATCGAAAGATCTCTGATCCAGCATCGGTCAGCATAAAGCCCAGCGGAGCCAGCCCGAAAGATCACCGAGTAGCTTAACCATCAACTGAATCTGATGGCGCGATGTTGGAGCAACAGTTAAAGTCCTTTAACCTTTTCCTTACGGGGTGGGATAACATGTATCCCATGAACAAGGGCCCAAAAATGAATGAATATATATACTGTATATACATACATACATACATACATACATACATACATATATATATATATATATATACATACATACATACATACATACATACATACATATATATATACATACATACATACATACATATATACATACATATATATATATATATATATACACAGGGTGTCCGTAATTAAAGTCCCACTTTCAAAAGGCTGCAAAAAAGAACCACTGGTCAGAATGACTTCAAATTTGAACTGAATATACTGGAAGAAGGGGGAAACAATTTGACATAATAAAAAAAGTTCCAAAATGTATGAATAGATGGCGCTGTAACATTTTGGAACTTTTTTTTATTATCCCAAATCGTTTCCCCCTTCTTCCAGTATATTCAGTTCAAATTTGAAGTCATTCTGACCAGTGGTTCTTTTTTTGCAGCCTTTTGAAAGTGGGACTTTAATTATGGACACCCTGTATATATATATAAAATTTTTGAATGCGCTAAAAATATAACTCCGTGAACTGGAAAATTCTGGAAAGTACTTAGTATTTGCGAATTTCATGTCAACGCTCAGTTGTACCTGGAAAGAGAGAGACATCTCTGAAGAATGATGAAACCGTTTATGGGCAGTTTATCTATGCAAAGGGGGTATGAAATTTCTCGCTCTAAAAAGGGCCCATTCCCCTTCCTTCTTTATTTTTTTCATGGCTGCAGCCGGCAACAGATTTTTTTTTGTAATTGCTGAAGGTTTTTATTCCTTTTTAATCTCCAGCTAAAATCATAGGCCTGGTATTTTATTGTCTTGATATTGAATAAGGATGCGTTAACTTAAGTGGTATTTGTAACCTTCTGTTATTAAGGATGGTTACATTTTTTGAGATGGGTCATGTAAAATTATTTACCTTTCTCATGATTAAAAAAAAGATGTAATTTAATTTCTCTAAGGCTGCGTCATGTCGTTTCCTGCCTCTCAGTACATGTTTCAAGTTTTATTTTTCGGCCCTTTCCTTTTAGAAGTTCTCAATTCAATTTTCAGTTTTGTGTTTTCAGCTTTTCTTTCAGGTTTCGTTTTAGTTTCGGGAATTTAATTTCATGAATTTTTATAGTGATTCATAACCTGTACGGGCGCATCAGTTAGAACCAGCATATTTTGGTTATTGCACAAAACACAGCGCATTTTGACATCCAATATAACCCCTAATTGATTTTATAACGGCATTTCCGTCAGTTTTTTTATTAATTATTTCTTATTGCTCATTAGTATCCCAACTCAATTTTCCCGTCAACAGTATGACATATTTTCTTTTTACACTTTGTGTTCTAGAATGAATGACAATTTTTCATATGTTCATATAATTATCTGTATAAGCTTGTGAAATATAAAACTGTGTTTGAATGATTAAAAATCAAATAAAATTTTAATTTAAGATTTTGACACGATTTATTTGAAAACAACTTTGCATTTCAACTTGGCTTTAATGCCTGGAACCAGTATTCAATTTTTTCGTATGTACAGTACTTTTTTATGCAGTTCTTTGCGCAATATTTGAAACATATCTGTCCAGTAAAAATAGTATTAGGTGTATATACACACATATACACTCCTATATATATATACAAAAAATATACTAATATGGATAAACTGTGATATAAGAAAAAAGTTACACTGCACGAAATAAGCATTAGAAAATAAGACTATCGGTGTTAAAAAATTTGCAGAAATTAGTTCTGTAGTAAATGAAAGACAGATCATTGAAACGGATGATATAACCCGCATTTACACAGGCGCGAAAGCGGGGAAGAGTGAAAGATGAATAGCGCCCTTTACACGTACGTTCTTTCCCACGTGAAACCACGATCCCGCGCGATTGAGTGCACGTGTGAAGGTGTCGAAGAGGAAGAGAAAGCTTCTTTGAAGCGTGTTGCAAGTTTTCCCGCGCAATCCCGTACGCTCCAAGCACTCCAAGAGCGTGCGTACGCTCTTTTGCGAGTGCTTGCAATCCCGTACGCTCCAAGCACTCGCGAAAGAACGTACGTGTAAAGGGCGCTATTGTGTAAACGGAGCCCTCGCCGCTATTCTCTTCCCCAATCGTGGCGCTCGCTTCGGGGGCGAGTTTTCTGGTCGAGGGCCACGTCTCCCCCCACGTTGGGGGTCAAAGGGGGAATGGTGACCGGATCGCTTTTCAAAAAGGGACGAATGGAGACGGGCAGGGGTCAAAGCTCAAAGGGGAGAAGGGCGTTGGGAAGTTGAGACGGGAAGTATTGTTGACAGTAAGAGGCGGGAATGTGAGAACGGTCATTCGCGTCGATGCAGGAGAGTGACTAATGTCTCTCGAATGTCTTCCGGGGGACGAGGGGTGGCTCGTTTTTCGGCTGTGTAAATGCGGCTTTAGAATTGACTATCATTGAATGAAAACTTTCGCTGCGATCTGAATGAAAGTGAAAAAATGTCTAACCGATCGATAATGCAAATTCTTTCTTCAAGGTAATTTTTTTTTTACTAAATTATAATGTTTCAACCGATGTTTACAGAAAATAGTTAAGAATATCTAAATAAAGTGCATTCAAATAAAATTTCCCTGGAGAGAGAGAAACTTTGTAAAAAAAAATACAGAATTATAAATATAACAAATTTTTGAGAAATATTCTATCATCGCTGTAGTAATTGAAAGACAAATTATTCAAACGGACGATAAAAGAATTGACTATCGTTGACTGAAAAATATTTCTGTGATCTGAATGAAAGTGAAAAAAATGTCTAACCCATGATGCAATTCTTTCTTCAAGGTAATTTGCTTTAGCAAATTGCAATGTTTAAATCGATTTTTAAAAAATTTTTTAGTGACATTTATTTGAAAAGAGCTTTCTCTTGCAATTAAGATTACTTGAAATTCATGCAGTCTCCATGTAGGAAGTTTCCTGAAATTAGAACAACTTTGAATGTCAGGTAAAACACACAAACCGGAATTTGTTGTTGGACGGACATTTAATTTAATATAATGGAGTTGTTCGAGTAGTTCAAATTTAACGAAGCGGTTTTAACTTAAATAATTGAATGCAGTTTTGATTCCACAACAATATTAAACGTTATAGAACACATATTATTAACAGTAATTCAATTAAAACTGATTGAAAGTTTAAAAATATTTAGTATAATAGATTTGTGTTTCCAAGAACGGGAGTTTTCCTAAAATTAATTAGAACATGCAACGAGTTGGATGAACAAGAAAGGATGAACAATTAAATTTCTTTAAACGGATCCAATTTAAAGCTCTACCTGGTAACGATTTCTTACAGAAGATTCTTCAGAATTCTGCTGCTCTCTTTAATGGAATGTAAACTCTTCGTGCGACTGTAATTTGGGATTCTTCAGTGATGCTTACCATTTAAAGAATTCTTAAGATTTCTCTTCAATTCAAACTTAACATTTTTTGATAACTATAACACTTCAAAATATTATAGGTTATGAGCAGTTAATTGAAAGCAGAATATGATACATATATTAATAAATTATATAATCCTTAAATATTAACTACCTACGTAAATATTTGTTCTTAATAAGAATATTCTGTTTTAACTTGATAAAAATGCATAGGCTTTATGTAAATAGTTTTAAATGAAAAAGTACCTCTTATTAATTCTACACATGTAAAGTTTAAATGATTTCTGCGGGATGCTTCATTAACGACCGAAGAACAAAAACTGTTTCTGAGTAGTAAAATGTTTTCCTAAAACCTGGTGACTCTTCGTTGAACATTATGTTAATACATGATCAAATGTGCTGAAATCTTTGAAAGGTAAAGAATTTTTATAGGTTTATACGCAAGCTTACGACGACCGGCTAATAGCCACCGGTCACAACGTCAGTAATGTCTATTTAGTTCCTAACTACACTAGTTATCAAAAATTAAGGAAAAATCACAAAAAGAGGGATAACACGTTCAAAACTAGGCCAATTTGTTTAAAATTTGAATATGTTGTTAAGCAAAAGGTGCTGAACAATACTACATTATGCAAAATAGTGGCGCTGCAGTCGGAATACGCCATTTGCGAGGAGCATAAAAGTGCATGTCTCAGAGCAAGGCGACAATTGTCGCTGCGATGCTGAGATTAGACATTTGGCATAGCCAAATTGTTACAAAGACCTCCAGGCATCATTTGACCGAAGAACTGCGATGGCGAGCTATTGGGAGACTAGAGGCAGGACAAAGTCAGACAGATGTGGCCAGATGGCTAAATATGAGTTCTTCTGAGGTTCATAGACTTTGGCAACAATTTCTAACCACGGATTCGGCATCTAGGAAGTTCAACCAAGGACGGCCATACGCTACGACGAGTGCCGATGACCAATATTTGTCATTATGCGCACGAAGGAATAGAACCGCAACTCCTTCTGAACTCAGATCGTCCCTCGCTGCAAGCTCCGGAAGGTTGGTATCAATGTCCACCGTGCGTAGAAGGCCTCACGAAGGTGGTCTTTTTGAGAGGCGACCAACCATTTGCGTCCCGCTCACGTCACGCCATAGGCGGGAACGTTTGCAGTGGGTACATCAACATGTCCACTTGGCGCGTGAACAATGGAGGGCTGTTCTCTTTACGAATGAGTCCAGGTTTAGCCTCCAAAGTGATAGTAGGCGTATTTTGATTTGGAGAGAACCTGGAACTCGTTATCATCCATCACACATTCGTGAAAGAGATGCATACGGATCAGGCAGTGTCTGCAATTGGGGTGGTATCTCTTTGGGGGGACGCACAGACCTCCATGCCTTTCCCCGTGGAAATGTGAATGCTCACACCTATAGAGAGGATATCCTTGATGCTTATGTGCGCCCTTATGCCGGGGCAGTAGGTGACTCTTTCGTGCTACAGGACGATAACGGGAGACCGCACAGGGCTCGCATCGTGGATGCTTATCTTGAGCAGGAAACAATTCAGCGCATGGAGTGGCCAGCTCGATCACCGGACCTGAATCCTATCAAGCATGTTTGAGACGCTTTAGGGCGACGTATAGCTGCTCTCAATCCTCCTCCTAGAACCCTAGCCACACTTTCAACTGCTTTGCAAGAGCAATGGCTCTCACTTCCTACCGAACTCATAGACCGCATAATTGACAGCCTCACACATCGCTGTATGTGCTGTATTGCTTCTCGGGGGGATCATACGCCATATTAAAGGTACTTTTTCTATACCAAACTGACACATCCAATTTGTTCATTGTATACATATGCTAGTTTCTATAACACCATAATTGTCTGGCGATTTCATTTTATGCTATTTTACACCTACCTATGTGTTGTATGATGTGAATAAGTTTTCGCGGCCTCTTCTTGTTTCTTGGCTCTGATCCTCTGTATCCCGCTGCTGTCCGATGTTGTTGTTGTTGCTTATGCTCCTTGACCGACAGCAACATCAGGTGAAGACCATTATAGGCTATTGGGCTGAGTGAAGCGGCTCCGGTTTTAAGTTAGCACCACAAGTGTCGAAGTCCGACTTGGCTAATGGACCGGTCCTGTAATTTTGAACCGAGTCAAGTGACGAGACCGGTACACTTGACCCCTCACATCCAGAGGTAAATTTTAAGAACTTAGAGGACATTGCAGCCGCGTGCACCTGCCGCCATTAGCGTACACGGCGATGGATTTGTCAGCGACGAACATCGAACCAGATACGTTCAGATCACTCGCCCGCTGCTCTTACCAACAGGGTCAACGCGCCCTGCTGTTCGATGTAATAACGTTGATGCCTGTTCGTGCTCCGGCAGGTACGGTGGCCGTTACTGTCGTTTGCGTCTCTTCTGAAAATCTGCTTTAATAGTGATATGATGGAATAATGCCATCGTTATGCTTCATGATGAATTATATTAGTTCAATGAATACCAACTGTGTAATTCTTGCATCTTTCCTCTGGATCCCTGACTAAATTTTTCTCATCAAACACTCACGACTACATATCCAACAGCGACTGCTTTCTGTGTGTGATCAACTCTCCCCTCATTCCTTCACGTGATTGTCATCGCATATAGTATATATATATATATATATACACAGGGTGTCCAGCGAAGAAGTACCTGATTTCAAATTGAAAAATCTCTAGAACAAAGATTTGTAGAAGAATGCAACAAACGGTATTTTTATCGTGAAAGCTGTAAGAATTTTATACACTAATTTTCGAAATAGTTACAAAAGCTGCTAACAGATGGCTCTGTACAACTCGTATCAGCATGCTTATATAAACTTGTGGTCTTTGCAATCACTACATCACAATCTGTCCACCATTCGCTCTATGGAGGTGGCGCAATAAAATGTAGTTTCTCAACAGAAATTGATTCAGCTGCCACACAGATCGCCGATTGAAGCTCGCCCAGCGTGATGGATGGTTCCTGTGGACAGTATCTTTTAATGTGCCCCACAAAAAATAGTCACAAGGACTCAGGTCCGGGGAACATGCCTGCGGCTCTATTGCTAAAAGCTGTTAAAAGCGCCATCTGTTAGCAGCTTTTGTAACTATTTCGAAAATTCTTACAGCTTTCACGATAAAAATACCGTTAGTTGCATTCTTCTACAGATCTTTATTCTCGAGATTTTTCAATTTGAAATCAGGTACTTCTTCCCTGGACACCCTGTGTATGTATATACACTCAAGAGCCAAAACATTATGACCACCCCTACATTTTGCAATGAATTCGCCTGGATGACGTGGAAAGCACGTGATCAGGTGGAAGTGGTATTTAACTGCTGCTGGAGAGTCTGAAGAATCATTCTTTCACTTACTTCTGTGTGTGATAGGAAAGGCTGCGGATCTAAGCGACTTTGATAGAGGGCAGATTGTAATAGCTCGAAGGCTCGGAACAAGTATTTCCGAAACTGCACGACTCGTGGGTTGTTCGCGACCTACAGTTGTTAGTACTTATGCAAAGTGGATGAATGACGGTGAAACCAGCAGTAGACGACATGGTGTTGGACGTCCACACGCTATCAAAGAAAAAGGTCGTCGGAGACTGTCTCGCATGGTGAAGCAAAACCGGAGCCAGACAGTGACTGAGCTGACAGCCCAATACAATGCAGGGCCAAGTAGAATAGTATCGCAGCAAACTGTTCAGCGGACACTGTTGGATATGAGGCTACGCAGCAAACGTCCCACTCGTGTGCCTTTGCTGACCAAGCGTCATCGCCAACTGCGCCTGCGCTGGGCCCGGGAACATCGCGACTGGTCGATGGATCAGTGGGACAGAGTTGCCTGGTCAGATGAATCACGGTTTGTCATTCATCACGCCGATGGCCGTGTCAGGATACGCCGTCTTCCAGGCGAACTGTTGCTCCCTCAATGTACAGTAGGTCATACACAGGCCGGTGGTGGCGGTATTATGCTTTGGGGGACGTTCTGTTGGGCGTCTCTGGGACCAGTGGTTGTGGTAGAGCAGACCATGAATGCTACAGGGTATCTGAACATCATTGCGGACCAGTTGCACCCTTACATGGCCTCTGTTTTTCCAGCTGGAAATGGAATGTTCCAACAGGACAACGCCCCGTGTCACAAGGCTAAAATTGTGTTGGAGTGGTTCCAGGAACATGATGCTGAATTCCAGTTAATGTCCTGGCCACCTAACTCATCGGATCTCAATCCGATAGAACACATTTGGGATGTCATGGGATGGCAGCTCAGAGTTCAAAGACCACCAATTCGCAATATCTCGGATTTGCGAGACCGTTGCTTAAACATCTGGTGCAATCTGTCTCCGGCCATCTACCAAGGACTTGTGGCATCCATGCCAAGGCGGGTTGAAGCTGTGTTGCGCGCCAAAGGTGGGCCAACTCGTTATTGACAGGTGGTCATAATGTTTTGGCTCTTGAGTGTATATATATATATATATATATATATATATATATATATATATATAGAGAGAGAGAGAGAGAGAGAGAGAGAGAGAGACGGGCTTGATTTGTAAGGAATGACATTCTTAAAAGATGTTTCCTCGCTTCGTCTAGCTGTATGAATTATTAGAACACCAAAGGCTGGAACCCCGGTTCTATGAGACGGTTGTTTCGGCTTGAATTCAGCAACCGAGTAAATAAATACGTTTGCTAAAATAATTGAATAAAATCTTGAGAAAAGAATTCAAGTGTCAATAAAAGCATTAAAACGACGGATAATACGTACTGAAATTAAGTGTTGCACAAGAGAAATTGAAATTCGAAGGTTATAATTGTCGTTTGTGAAGCTTATAGGTGTTTCGGATCGAGGAGTTGCTTGTCAATAAAAATAAAATTCATGTATCACTAATCTAATCAAAACAATATATATATATATATATATATATATATATATATATATATATATATATATATATATATATACAGTGGAATCTCAATCTATCGTTGAAATGAACGATAAATGCGGGAAAACGATAGATACGGAAACATAACAAAGCAATATGATCGTTGGGACTGGATAAAATGAACGACACATACGGACAAACGATGGATCCGAAAACGATCGATCAAGATTCCACTGTATATATATATATATATATATATATAATAATAATAATAATGTTCACCATGCAATCACTCATGCGAAATATTAAAAAGAGAGAAAAATTGAGAACATAATTTGTAAATAAACATAATACGAGTATATCCGTCAAAAGTGAGGTGCTATAGCTATGCATGATAAATGTTTTGCGAGTTTGAGTAGTTTTATGTACATGTCTATTAATTATAATATATTCATGTTCATCATGTCAAAAATTGTTGGAAAACATCTGAACATAAGTTTGAATATTCTACTGAAGAAAAGAAAATTCCCTAGGCTTTTCTTATCCAGATACGTAGTTTACTTAACTCTTTATAAACTATGAACAAATACTGTGATGAGACAGCTCGTACAAATAAAGGATTTAGAAGATTCTTTTATTCCCAAATTCCCTTGTCACAAAAATGCTAACACAATCAACTTTTATAAGTAGGAACATTGTTTATATGTATCCATGTTTGTCTGTCTCTCATGTGAATTTATTCATGTATAAATTTTACACTTCATTATATTCTCGTGTTTACAGAGAAAAATATGAAATTCTGAATAGATAAATGATTGCAGAAATGAATATTTAGTATTAAAATACATATTTTTGACCTGTCATAATGACACCCTTTTATTAATGTATTTTTAAAATCGCATTCTAAAAGTGGTAAAAACAAACGGAATAAAATGAAGCTGACTGAAAATTTATAAATATTGATGAAGTATACACATTGTGATAAAATGAACCTTACTTAGCGTTATTTAATTTTTAAATTTCATCGAGAACTTAAAAACCAATTTCTTATACTGCTCTGGGTATTTATAAATAAAACGTAAGAACTGTTTTTATAAAGCGTCACATATAAAAGCAACTTCGAGATTATGTAACTAAAAATAAACTTTATAAACAAAAAGTTGTTAATAATCTTATTTAAAAACTAAATTAATGAATATATAAAACAAACGAAATGATCAAATTTCAGCTGAATGAGCTACTGACTTCTAGATATAAATGGACACAATATTTTATAACTCGCATCAAATGATACATAAAACAGAAACAAATCTTTTCTTAAATTTACCAGATGAAACTAACTGTCATAGTTTATAAATGTACGGAAATGTATTCAAAATATTGAAATTTAATATAACTTTCAGATGAAAGCAATTTATTTAGCATATTATTTCGAGGCAATATATATAATAAACTTGAACTCAGTTTCCGGGAGCTTAAGTTAAAATAATTTTACGTGTGAGTACATGGTTTTAGTTGGGTTGCGTAACATAATATTTGAATTATCACATGGAGTTCTCTAAGGGAATTAAATATGTGTTTTTCTATTCGTGGAGAGTAAATTGCTTTTGCGTTGTAGCAGTTTGGAAGCTACATTATATGACTGATTCTATCTCAGGTGATTTAGGGTCTGGGTCAAAATGCTTTTGAACATTGCAATATAAAAATAGACGAAACTTAAATAAAAACTAGTTGGTACCCGTCAAAACATGACGGCTGGATAGTAAATAAATGTACTAATACACAAATTATACTCAACAAATCATTGCCAAATGTGGAAAATCATAATAATGCGCAGAAACAAATTAATGTGTTTAAGCGGCCTCTTGCTTAGTGAGTATCTAAAACCAGATTTTAAAATGTCACTGAGCATGCGCAGCAAGAAATTTTTTTTAAATTGTAAATTGTCGCTAATTAAACAGCGCGAAATATACAAATTTACATGAGGTCTAATCTTATATTTCACAAACATAATTATCATAAAAATAAAAATAGCAGAGAGAGATCTAGAGAGACTCCTCGAATAAACGTGTTTACCATTAAAACATGTCTTGAGCATGTGAAGAAACAGTGAGTTTCCAAAGACAGATTTAAACATGCCACTGAGCATGCGCAGAAATAAATTTTTAATTGTAAATTATCACTAATTAATAGAAAGTGCGGTTACAAAAACCAAATTTGACAAATCTACAGATTACAATCTTTCGTTTAAGACCAAAATGAAGCAAATTGATGCAGTAGTTTTCCCTCACGGATTGCCCAAAAAGTCGGCTTAGCAACTTAAATACACTCATGGACAAAAAAATTAGCGCACCAAGAAGGAGTCGTCAAAATGAAACGAAATTTTACATACGTAATGACTACTTTGATATAAGTAAATTATAAGAAAATCAAATAAAAAGGATAATTTATTTCAGAGAAAAAGGCAAAAGAACGGAGGAGTTAATACTCCGTTGGACCCCCTCTAGCGCGAATGCACGATGCGATACGATCGGGCATTGAGTCATACAAGTTCTGTATGATGTCTTGAGACATTTCGTTCCATATTTGCTGTAACCTTGCCTCTAGTTCGTTCAAACTCGTGGGATGCCCAACTCGTAGTCCCAAATGATCCCAGATATGCTCGATTGGAGACAAATCTGGGGATCGGGCAGGCCAAGGAAGGGTAGTAACAGTGCGGAGACAGTCGTGTGACACCCTTTTCGTATGAGGCCGAGCATTGTCTTGTTGGAAAATGGCTCCTGGGAGCCGTTGCATGAGTGGCAACACATGCGGTTGCAGGATTTCATGAACATACCGCTGGGCTGTCATGGTGCCACGGAACAATACTAGGGGTGACCGTGTATTCTACGCAATGGCACCCCATACCATCACACCGGCTGTGGGAGCGATGTGTCGCTGTACAGCAAAGGCAGGATTGAAGCGTTCACCACGGGCTCTCCACACAAGAACACGATTGTCATCACTGCCGAGATTGAATCTGGATTCGTCGCTAAAGACGACCTGGTTCCATTCCGCTGCAGTCCAGTTTCCTCGTGCGCGACAAAACTCCAAACGGAGGCGTCGATGGGTGGGCGTCAAGGGCAGCACACGTAATGGGCGCCGCGATACCAACTGTCCTTCAGCCAGGCGCCTTCGTATGGTTCGAGAAGACACAGAGGCCCCTAGTGAAGGTGCTACCTGTGCCTGGATGGCGGCCGATGGAGCAGTTGGCTGTACGCGTGCATTTCTTACGATGTGGCGGTCTTCTCGACGACTGGTCTGTCGAGGGCATCCTGAGCCTGGTCTTCGTGTACATGACATCTCTCGGGTCCACTGGTCCCAACACCTCCTCACAACACAATCAGAGCGGCCTAATTGACGAGCTACTCGCCTAGCTGACCACCCAGCTTTCATCATCCCGACGATTCTCCCCCTCTCAAACTGCGACAACTGCTTATATTGTCTTCGAACACGGCGTAATGGCATGTCTATCTCAGCTCTTCCTTTGTAAATGATTCAGCACACTCAAACAAGCTTTGGTTACCTGTTTTCTACTCCACAGAGTATGATGTTCAACGCCCTCTACCGGCTATACGTAATGCGCAATCACGCTGCATTTCTAATCATTTGCATATCTCCCCGACATGTACCTTCATTGCAAGTTTCGTTACGATCCCGCAATTATTTCTTGGTGCGCTAATTTTTTTGTCCATGAGTGTATATAGATGTGTAAGTCTATAATGTGTAAGTTGCGTATTCAATGTAAATATGTGAGTTAATTTTATATTTGAAATATTAATTCATATTATTCAATTATATATTTAAATTTATTTGGTATGATAAATAATTATATATTTTTAACTTAACTGGTATGAATACAGTGGAACCTCGATCGATCGTTCCCCTAATAATCGTTTTCCCGTATGTGTCGTCTACTTCATCCAGTCTTGAGGGTAATATTTATGTTATTTTCTAGCATTTATCGTTTAGTGCAATAGGTCCCTTTAAAAACAATCGATCGAGGTTCCACTGTACGTGTTTTATCTAGAAGTATAATAAAATTAACCTATATTTATCTTGCATTTACTAATTATTCGGTACTTCTTATAAACTGAAAAATTTTACACTGAACTCCCAAATATTAACAGGTGGAATCTTCGTAAACGCTTATCTTTCTCTGTCTCTCTAACACACACACAAAATTTAGCTATTAAGTGCCGAAGTACCTTACGCAATATTCATCCTCTCTCTTCTTCATGGAATTAACTTGCAGTTTCAACAGTAGGCGTTGAGCAGTTGTTATTGCTATAGTGGTTTACTTGAAGTTACCACTAAACATTTTGCCATTATCCTCCATTCTAAGTTTATCAGGTGACTATATAGAAAATCCAGGGGTGTCGTGTCTCCCAAGCAATTTCTTGCTAACAATTTTGTCATGACTTGGCAAGGCTTGTGGAATATGTAAACTCAGATTCTCATATGATACGAATATGATACGGAATATATAATTGCTAGAAAGCGTAGATAACAAATTAAAAGTTTTCTTCTTGTAAAATGAAGCGTTCGAAAGAATGTCAACATACACTGCAAGCAAAGGAAATTTTTCCGAAGAAAAAAAATGAAAAATGTTTGAAATTTACTTTTTTATGTGAATAAAATCCTGTTAAGACAGAATTTTGATGAAAACCCCCTGACGCTCCATTTTGTTTTTATTACATAAGGCAAATTTTTGATTCCGTGCTTTCTGATTAACCGTGCATACACGTGCATAAACGTGCAGAAACGATATTCTTAAAGCTATTGTATAACTCTAGGTATCCTTTTATGATAAAATTTATCACAGATGTAGTTAAGCTATAAAATCCTCTACCCTGCAAGAAAAATTTGAATCTTTTTAAGAGCGTCAGCTTTCGACAAATACGTTTACAAAAGCGAACGCAAATAAATAATATAATGTATATATATCTTTTTGACATACTTATGGCTCAATCCGAGCTTTCGTTAACAGCTTAATGGAAACTTTTTGTCAATCATTTTTTCCCTACAACTCTATGAAGCGATTCATGTAATGACTTTTAGATGCGTATATCTTGATAACGGCTAGTTTTTAGGTAGCTAAAGAAATTCTGTTAATCAGGGAATAATTGGATAGGCTACTTTGTGAGTCAACAGTGAAAGTCGTAAGAAAGTACTTCAGTAGATTAAAAGTTCTGAAACAAAAGCTTTCGAAATCTAGTAATTGTTTTGCTGGCATACAGAGACTTTTCAGAAAATTATACTCATGTATATTTAGTTACGAAAGATAATAAAAAGCACTTTTATTTCGTCCATAACTGATATAGTTTCATAAGGAAGGAAAATTACCCGGTAACGAGGAGATTTTTTTATTTTCGTCTAATATAGGTATATATAAAGAAATAGCGCATAACGAGACAAGTAACTTGATTATATTGTTTATAGCAATCTACGTGTTAACATTTACTTTACTCCCCTTTTCTACCAAATAGAGTGAACAAATTTTGAATACGTTTACAATGTTTTCTTGTTTATGCTTCTGAAATTTGTGACTCAATATTAGAACTGTATATAAAAATTAATAAATTCTGCTATTGTTAAGGCGGCGGTTGACTCGTAAAGTAACTTTATAATATAATGCTCATGGCGAGCATTATATTATAAGTGTACCAGTGTTCATTATAAGTGTAACAATGTTTTGAATGCTAGGCTCAGAAGCTGTTCCACTTCAATCAGTTCAGTACAATCTGCACTGACTTTTAATGCAACGATCAAAGGGATTCTCGAAAAAGCATCCTGGTGGAGCACAATTGCTCGGCTTGTTGGCTCGCTTTCAGGCACTAATTACCGAATGCTCGTGTTACAATACATTATATTACAGCGTTTTGTTAAAAGTCAGTCGCCGCTTTTCGAATTACATTTTGTTTGTTTAAGCCAGGTTTTGATAGCAGTTCAAAGATAGGAAAATCATAACGGCAATCTAAGTATTATTTAGTAGAATAATCTTTGTAAGGAAAGTAACGACAGGCATCTTTTGAGCTACAAAAGCAATCACCTCTCGATAGCCACCTTTTACAGGTTAAAAACAATACAATAAATGTAACAAATAGGCCATGCGTTTACCTTGTTTTGATTTAAGAATTTGATAAAAATAAGCATTTTTAATTACTAAAAATATATTTACGACTTCTGAACAAAAATATAATTTTGTTAATTAATCTGCTAAGTACAATAAGAAAAAAATATTCCCTATATAGAACATCAGATTGATATTTTGGTATATAATCGATATTCATCTCGGTGTCTTATTGCTCTCAGAACCGCACGGTAGTGAAAGTAATGATTTGGTAATAAATGAAATAATGAAGGTATATGTAACACATTGTACTGAATTGTAAGTACACATTGTAAGATGTTGTATAAATAATATGTTGTATAAGGTACAAGAAAGCGTAGAGTGTATTATGAAACGAATTTGTTATACGTATAAAGGCATAAGCTGTATATAAAGTTATTGTACATATTGTATATAATGTTAATTGTATATTGTGTGTGCCGCTGTAGGTGGTATATAGTTGATATGATATAGAGTATGGCATTGTATAAGTTGTATATGTAGAAATAGTATATGGTGTTTTTTTAACGTAAGCTGTATTTTGTAAAAACTTTTGCTTCCTTTGCTTTCTGGTGTTGCCAGAGATATTGGAAAATTTGTATTAATTTGAGCTGAAATGGTTGTTTTCCGGCTTGGAGGTGGGGGCGTAAAGCTCTCGCCCCCGGAGCATGAGGGACCCGGCTGGACTGGATTGCCGTCGGGATGATTAGATTTCATTATTGAAGGGCCGTATAACCTTCGGGTGTGGACGGCGGTGATATTTCTTGCTCTCAGAAAGCCATTTCTAATGATGCGTGACTGAACGATTTTTGAGTTCACCTGATGTTTTAAATGCACGATGTAGATTCTTCAGCATACAGAAATTAGTCTGATAGCGAATGAAACTCGATTTAGTAAGAAAAAAAAAAGAAAACCGTTGGTTCTTTAGTAGTGGTAATTACATGGCATTGGAGAAGAAATCTTGTCTCTAACCAACAACATGATGCAGACGTGATACTGCAAGTAGTGTGAGACCAGAGCGTTCCACACTTGTTCTATCGGATTCAGGTCTGTGATATTCTCATTTTCCAACAGTTCATCCACTGCATACGCACGATGAGATCTAGCGTTCTCATCCATAAAAGGGAACTGAGAACCATTGACGCCTCGGTAAAGACGTACGTGAGGAATGATCCCCTAACTGCAATAGCGGTTTCATGTTAATGAACCACGTTCGAAAATGTGGAGCTCAGTATGACCGTTTAGCACAATGGCTCCCTTGACCATGACACCTGCAGCTCCATGCCGATGTCTTTCGGTAATGTTTGATGGATGATACCGTGCTCTCACCTCTCACCAGATTAGCTGACGCCCAGAATCGCTAGTTAGACTGAAGCGACTCTCATCAGTGAAGAGTACCGTGCACCATAGCTGAGCAGTCCAATCTTTGTGGTCCTTATACCATTTTAAACGGTGTCTCCGATGGGAGGCAATGGCGGGATGCAACGTTCTGGCCGTTGGGCGAACAGTCCACCTTTTTTCTTACGTCTGGCCACTGTGAACCGCGACACTTTGCGTTCTGTGGCCATCTGCAGTTTCTTTGCAATATTGCTTGACGTCTGCCGTCTGTCTCTTTTGTCCTGTAGGAAGATATATTGGTCATCTCGATATATTGGTGTTCTTGGGCGACCACCATTGATTTTTCTAACAGCTGTCCCAGTTGCTTTGAAGGTCTTCCACTCACGTGAAACAATACTATGGGCGATACAAAACTCTGCTGATACATTACTCCCCATGCGTCCTTCTTCAAGCTTACCAATAATTCTACCACCCGTAAATTCATCTAATGGTTTCCTACTAGATATTTGTTTAACCTGTAACACAATTATAATTCACTATACCTTCTTATTACGACGAGCACACTAACTTTCTATTCTCTAACTTTTCTCAGGAGAGCTGCTTCTATGAAATTTAGTCCTGTCGTGTGCCGTGCCACGCGACAATCCGAAAGTTTGAATATACGTCACTTTTCTACTGATCAGGTATCCTTATGCATATCACCTGCAGCGTTTCCTTTTTCGTGTTTGCCAATGGAATACTGTCGGCCCTTAAGTTTTGCACACCAGTGTACTAGACACTGGTTGAAAAGATTTAAATTTGGGATGCAAAATCAGGGAGTATTAGAGTCCAATAATTGCCAGCCAGTTTTCTTGAAATATACCTACATACGTCGAAAGTGTCACAACTAGAAAATTTACTGATATATCATATAATCTACTATATATTTTGAGTCATTTGAACATATTTTGGGCATCGGTTGTAACACGCATATCAATAAAATTTAACTGGAATCTGGTCAATATTGACTTCTTTTGTGAGTTATGTACACATACCACATATAAAGACGTATACACTGAGAGAGAAACACTTTGGAAATTAATAACTTTTAGAAATGAAATCATAAATCATAAATGAAATAGCTAAACTAAACGTACCAGGAAAATCCGTATTTCTCGAACATACAATTTCTGGCTGAGGTAGCCTATTGTTAGCGCATTGGCTTTCGGTGCTGAGGGTTCCCGAATCGAGTACCGACAAGCTCCATTAACCCTCAAACCGGCCCACCGGTCATTATGACCGGCAGTGGTGGAAGTAAGGGGTGGAGCAGGAGTGGGGAGAGGCGTGAGCGCTTGGCTGGCTTTCAGATCCTCAGTCAGTTCCTGGACATCAGGGAGAGCACATCAGGGTTTCACGAATGTTCGCCATTTGCCAATAAGTTGCAATTTTGTAAAAGTATGGCGGTCAAAATGACCGGTAGACCTGTTATTGCCGCTGAGCAATATCAGGCCTACCGGTCCTGATAGGGATTTCAGTGTTCTGTGCGATTTTTAAAGTATCCTGTGAAGCCTCGACATCACTCTTCTCTACCTCAATCACTGGCAGGCTAATTTTTGGAACAATTATGTCTGAGAAACATTGTTCAATTCTTTTAAGAGCCCTACGATTTGATGATGTAGATACCAGATCAAAATAAATTAAATAAATTGAATAAATAAGTGTAGATGATTTTTTCCCTCACTATTCATCACTAATATGAATCAAACAACCCTGTGCACAATATCAACACGCAGTTCCATCGTAATAACGCAAAAATAACAGCTTTTTAGGCTTGGGGGTCAATTTGACCGATAGTCCTGATAGTGGTAACACATTCATGGGCCGGTTTGAGGGTTGAATACCTTCGCGTCTAGGTCGGATATGGTCACGTTAAATATGAAGACCAGAAAGTCCATCTATGAGGTCAGAGAGGGGGGATGAGTGGGTACGATCCCCCCCAGATGTCGCCCCTGGGGGGGGGGGGGCGCTCGGTCAAAATTGAGGTGGCACCTGGGTAACTCGGACTCCGGCCCTTGTGGTGCCCTTATAAACCGGAACCGTACCTCTGAGCCCGCTAGCCTTATATGGACCTAGTCTGGGATAACTTTCGGCCAGGGGGAACTTGAAACAACAACAACATACCAATTCTGTACTGCATAAATGAACTGGGCCAGGCCAACATCCTCTAAATTCATAGCTGAAAGACAAGAAATACGTAAAAATCTTTGATTATTGTATAATATAACACGGCTGAAAATGTATAACATTTATATTTATATTACTATTAAAATAAATTAATTTCGAGAACCAGCAATATTATATTTGACGAACAGGAAGAAAGTATCCATGGTAATTAGCTATTTTGCCATTCATTTAAATAACTACTTGTCGAGTTCATAAAGTTCTCTGCCTGTTTTCTTTAAAATATCACCAGAGTTAAATTTTATGCCTGGGGGAATTAGTTAGTTTAAAAAAGTAACTTGTGGTTATTAAACAATCAAAAAATTGCAGAAGTTTGTATGCCCCTACGCATCATTACTTTTCCCCCAAAACATAAATATATTCATTCAGATGGGGCTTTTCATTTATGAAAAGCTTTTAACCTTTCAATTATGAAAGGTTAAAAGCATGAAACGTGTACAGGAATGTTCATAAAAAATTTGTATCTATACTGTATTTTTTTGATTCATGATACTTTTAAAATTGCAGTTCTTTAAAATTAAACTGAATGAGGAAAAAAAAGTTGCGCAAATAATATTTCGTCACAAAAATACTTTTTAGAGCCTTTAATGGATGCATAAGGGCAAAAGAGTTTTAAAACAGTCTTTCCCGCCCACCTCGTTAAAGTGGTTAGTGTCGGGGACTTCCACAGTATGGGCTCGGGTTCGAATCCCATTTAAGAGATGGACATTCCTGTGCAGTCAGTCCCCTATAACAGAACCAACAACGGCCCAACCAACAGCAACCAACAACGGCCCAACAACTTTTTTTTCGATAATTCCGCGGCACACCACAAGAAAAAGATTGCAAATATATAAATTACAATTAATACGTATATGTTTTTATTAGATAAAAAAAACACAACAAAATAGCTCTATGTATCAAGATAATTATAATCATTTAAGTTTTATATAAATCATTTTGAACTGTACACCAACACAAGAAAAAAAATATAAAATTATAGTTTACAAATAAAAAAAAATTTCTCTTTAAATTTTTATATTAAAATTTGTTTTTTGGTCTTTACTTACGCCTAATAAATCAAAGTTAATTTAAACATAACTAATTTATTAATGAGATATTTGAGATTGTTTTGATAAATGTGCGTTTTATATTTGCACGTTTTATATTTGGCTCTATAATAGAAAGAGTAAAAGTTCATGGTCAAGGCCCTTTAAATATGATCGCTTGTCATTTTCAATTAGAACCAGTGTCGAAAACCTTTGTTCGCATATGTATGTCGTCGAAAATGGGAGCAAAATTGCAATGGTCTTGTCAGAAATTTGTGGATATTCTTTCTTAACTGAAATCTAGAAATATGACGCTCGAGCTTACATACAATGTATGGCTAACAACATGTTTTTGTTTTGTGTATAATTTCGACCCAGAAAAATTACATATTAACAAAAATTCAGAGGAATATTTTACTTAGAAAAATTTCTTTATAATGTGCTGGTTAATTTTTTTACTATCATAATCGATAAAATCACCGCGGCACACTAGCGGTTGCGGAGCACTGCCCTATAAGATTTGGTTTGGAGCGCTACGGTCAATTTTTGCCACACGAGGGATCATTAGACCAGGACCAACTGCTTAAAGCCAATTCCGAACGGCTACAAACGTCCATGCCAAGAGTGGGATTCGAACCCTCAGACTTTGGTATCGAATGCCAGCACCCTAGTCATTCGGCCATCGTCCGGTTCCCTTAAATGGTGCCCGCATAGTAAAAAAACTAACGAAATTGAGGTGTGTATGGATGAATGTCCTACAAGGGCCAGGCTGGGCTAGAATTGGCCGAATGGCTAGGGGGCTAGAGTTCGATCCAAAGCGCACTGTTGACGTAGATTTTACAGGCCTGCCTTAAACTGTAATTCCAGCTCTAATTATCCCTTATCTAACAAAAAACTGACGGTAGCACGCTCAACCAACCAACCAACCTTAGGACAAGTGCCTGTTGCGTTGGAAAATCAACTTGAATAGCGCAAAAATTTTAAATGAATTGGTTTCAATTCGGTTTTTAAGTTTCCCAGTATTAATTTTCCTACCTTCCACTTCCGGCGGGCTGTGGCCGAATGGCTAGGGCGCTGGCATTCGGTACCAAAGTCTGTGGGTTCGAATCCCACTCTTGGCATGGACGTTTGTAGCCGTTCGGAATCGGCTTTAGGCAGTAGGTCCCGGTCTAATTAACCCTCGTGTATCTAAAATTAACTGTAGCTCTCCAAACCTAACATTCATTTTTTTTTATTGTTTTTAACCGAACATGTGATAGGAGGAATCCCAAAAATGCAAATATTAGGTTTTGGTGATAGATGATGTAAAGAAAGGAAACTTTTTTGGCTACAAAGACAGTTCAGTATTCCTGGAAAATCAGACCGTTCTGGCACAGTAGAAGTTGTTTGCGGTGCAAGCATCAGTCGAGACGAAGCAACGTGTGACAGGTACTGTCGACGGCGTTGTGCTAAAGAATCGATAAGAACCAAGAGCGATAACAGTTCGAGCCAAGGTAGAGCAAGTGTTTTTGTGTAAGAAATGGAATGTGCCCTTCTACATTATATGCGATTTTGTGATATTTCTAGCTTATAAGTTGTTATTCTTGTTTTGGAGGTAAATACTGTTTTAGTCGTATTCAAGAAGATTTTCATTTTACTCATGACTTTGTTTTGCTCTTGCAAAGAAACACTGGTATTGTGAGTTAGGTAGCAAAAGGCAAAATGTAACCCGTTTTATTTTGCGGCTTATTTATAATCCAACCAAGTAGTAGATCATGTAACTGAAATATCTTTTTTTAGATTTAAGTCGAAGGGAATAGGCAATAAATCTTCTGTTTGTTGAGATTGAAGTTTTAGTTTTTACCGTAGCATCCTTGGAAGTGACTAAATAAATAAAAAGAAAGATTCTTTAAAAGTTAGACGACGATTTCAAGTTTATACTGAATACTTTTATATGCAGTATTCGACACCCAAATATTATAGAGGATTCACCGAGGTACTTTCTAGGGAAATTCGATATTTGTCAGAATATATTCTCCAGGCAACACACAAGAATAGTTTTTTCAGCAAAGTATCTTGGGAATATGCAAATCGTTATTTCTACGGCACTTTTAGAACCTATATTTGTGCGACCAAAAAGGAGAAAAATTACTTTCATAATTGCTAAATTGTAAAATATTCTTGTTTACCTGGAAATATTTATGTTGCATCTGTAATTGATGCTAATTAAAGCTAAATTTTGACATTAATTCCGTTAAATTTTTAAACGAATAAAAATATTTCTGAAGTATAACGCTCTTAATATGTAGTATTATGAACATGGCTTTTACTGTATTAGTGCCGTAGGTGTCATATCACTTGAGAATCTTAAGGTATGTGCCTACCTTTTGGGCACTTTTTTGAAAAATAGGAAATTTTTATGAAACACAAGTGTTTTTAGTTAGAACAGGGAATAAAACCATGAATTTAAAAAAAAAATAATGAAATTTTCAGTAACTTTCCAAATTTGGGTAATTTTTAGTCAAATTTTAGTAAAAATTGGCGTTTACGCCAAATCTTCTAAAACAAAATCTAACCAATATATTTCACTTTTTTTTCAACAATATATTAGTAATCACTTACCTGTGTTATGAAGCAAAATATTTGCAATACCTCTTAAACTTACTAACATATACCAAATTATGTATACACAACAAGATTTTAAAAAAATTTTCATATATTTTTCAATAAAAATAGCTCTTAAATTAATAAATACATACTTACAAGCTATATTTTGCTTCATAACATACCCACAGATGAGCAGAACCTTGTGACAAAATTTTATATCAATATCTTAAAAATCTTTTAAGAAATGAGATTTATCGTAAACGTATAAAATGAAAAATGCAGTTTTCAAGAAAATGCAAATAAATATTTTATTGTAGCACAAAAAAATTATAGATAAACTTTATAACCTCAAAATTCACCATATTGTAGGTCAAGCCTTCCGTGGCTTCATTTTTAATTAATTTTGATTTTCTTTTAGCTTTTAGAATTTTTCTGCATGTTTTTGTTGTTGGCAGAATTTGTCGCCTCGATTTTTTTATTCGCTCATTGTCAATTTCCATGTATTTTTCCAACATTTCTGGTTCAGGTTTTAATTTCAAATAATTGAATACAGGTACAAGACCCATAAAACCTGAATTAAACAGTACCACGGCAATAGAAGAGCTTAATAACAATGTTTGCAGCTGAACAAAATTTTCTTTGGGTAAAATATTCCACAAAACATTGTTAAATGACTCATTATTGTTTTGAGTCATGCCATGCAAACACTTTTTTAGTAACTTATGATCACAAGTTCTAGGTAAGTTGGTTTTATAACTTTGACAATTGCATCTGGAAGTCCTGGGGATTTTTCTGAAAACTGCTTTCCTTGATGCAATGCTTGCTTATATTTACACCAACTTTCGGACCTCAGGACACTGTCCATGCATCGGCTTTTCATTGCTTGAGCAACAATGAAAAAAAGCAGCTAATACTGCTGATTGCATATTTTGCAGATTTCCAACATTGCTGCGAATTGCAATGCCATAATAGTTCTGTAGCTTGTCTATAAAGTTATCAGTGAGTTTACCCTTTCCACCAAGTCCTTTAATGGTCTTCTTTAATTTTCTTAATTTAGAGCCTACTCGCTTTTGAATGTGTTCTATACATTCTAGTTTAGTAACTGAGTTTTCACCGTAATATCTTTTACTTTCATGAAAGCCTTGGAATCTCCATCTCCGTAATATTCGTGAGTTCTCGTTTTACAACCGATCTTTCAAAAATTCGATATGCTCCTACTGCTTCCATATTTCCAGATGACCCTTTATAGTTAGAGCATAGATGATTTTCTGAACGCTTCGCTTTACAAATTTTGCAATGTTGGGATATTACTTCAATGTCCAAAACTTTACCAGAATCAATAGAAATGGCAGAAACGCAACCATTTAGGGACATGTGCCCCCGTCTCTGCCATGTACCATCTACAGATATGCCACAAGTTCTACTTTTTTTAAAATTGCTTACTTCTGCTGATGACAATTTCATATTTTCTTCTGATACAAATTGAACTGCTTGTAACAGTTTGAGTTCATGTTTCCGGAAAGTTGCTTTGGAAACATATGGTAAATTTAATGTACTCAATAACTTCTTACCAGCATTGAATCCTCTGCCAATCAATCTTAATCCAGGCACCAATAAAGTGTTTAAGTTGCTTGTTTGCATAGGTTTAGGGGTCGATGTAAATTCATTTATAAATCCACAATCACAAACTAAAGCAAAGTTTGAACAGAGGCCTAATTTAGAATGCTCAGTCAATTTCAATCTGAAGCAAACAATTTGGGCAACAGAGAATTGAAAATATATTAATCAAAGTTTCTATATTAATTATTCTATTACCTTTACTCTGTTGAATATTTTTTATTTGAAAATCCCCATCAGCACTTTCAGAATTGTTCAATTTTCATGAACTAGCAGTTGGTTTGTTCATGGCTGTTACTTTAGAAACAGTGTATTGATTCCCACTGAAACGACGCTTCTACTTTTCGTAGACTTTGCTTTCACCATTATAAAAGGATTTATAATCAAAAGAAACTTCAATTATGATAAAATATAACAATCAAGTTCAAAAATCTAAGAAAATGGCTAGTAATTCCGAAAGAACTGAGATCGCACGTTGAACGTAAATAAAATATTATGATCTAAATGCTGCCAATCTGTAATTCAAAATTAAGCAAGAAAACTGTTGCCAAACACAAATTAAATTATAAAAGTAAATAGAGAAAACTTAATTCTACATTTAAAAATGAAAAATGAGCATTAAAATTGTTTAAAAGTAAAGAAATAGCTGTATAAATGCATTGTTTACATTTCCATGGCCCTTTAAAGGGTCGCTTCCGGTTCAGAACGTTCATTTCCGGTCTATAATATGGGCTATAACTTTGCTTCTAATTATCGCTGAACCAAAAGTAAAGCATTTTTGGAATCCTAAATGTTTGAACTTTAATTTAAAATAATTAAAAAAATCGAAATTTTTCGCAAAAACAGAGATTTTAGGGTAGGCACATACCTTAAGACATTATATTTTGTCTCTTCTACTTATGGAAAAGTAAAGGCGAATGTCTTACGACAAAGTGCCTCCGCATAAGGAAAAAAAAAAAACCCTTATGGAAAAGTTGTTAATGCCACCATAGTAAAGATTTTACGCCATAGTTGGATTAGGATAGATGATCTGAACCACTTAGATGAAAAATTTAGATATTTACTCTGGTATAAGGGACTTTCAGCATTTGTAGCTTGTGATTCCGTTGAAGTATTAAACACTAAAATGGAATATTTATCAGTTGGGACATTACAGAAACTTTTGCAATATTTACGAATAAGAAATTGAGAGAAAACAGAGTGGAGTTACTTTTTTTTGTTTGTTCAATCTAGTTGAACATGTGTAGGGTGATTCCAGTACTAAATAAACTACGCTCTATTTAGCTAATCAGCCTTTGATTAACCGTTCAGCAATGAGAATGGATGGGAATTCCTGCAGTTAATCACTGGAAAGGGATGAAAACTATGCTAAGGATGTCTGAAGGTATTGTTGGGCTTAAGATGGTCAGAATATATGATTAATGCATAGAAATAACGGATATTCAAAATGACTTTCAGCCTATCTCTTCTGAATCATAATATTTTCACCAGAATTCTACAGTATAAATATAGTTTTTAAATGGGAGAAGCTTTAGAATTCTATATTAATTCTTCTAAGACATCCGTTTTTATATTGATGATCTCCTAGTGCCTTTATCTTAAAATACTACTGAGTAATATTTTTGAATTCCGTAGAGTTTAAACACAGAAGATTATATTTAAAATGGTATTTAAGAGGCAGAATTGACAATAAATGCCATTTCCAGTTTGAAATGGAAAGAATGGATGGCTTTATGGGAGGGGTAGCTAACTTCACTTGAAGTCTGTTTGTTGAAACGGGCATCTGTTTTATAATACATTGCAGTAAAAACACGTATTTGTCCAAAATGTTAGTCACAAAAGCTGTTTTGGAGGTTTGAACTTTCAACTTGCACAGTCACAGCTAAAGTAACGATGACAATTCAGCATTGTCTGTAGTTATTAATTCATTGGTTAATAATTTAACTATCCCAAAAGTGGGGGAAACATTCTCAACGAAATGTTAACCTACAAAAAGGAAAAATAAACTTCGTAATTCACCTTACAATTTTTTTAATTTTCTACAAACAGGCTTTAAAATTGCAGTTAATTTTAATCAGGTTTTATTTGGGCTTAATTTTATTATGTAATTGATTCAAATAAAGTAGACCTCCCCCTCATGAAAGTGTTTATCATACAAAGTTCATTTCAGAATTCAATATGAAATTCAATTCGCAATTGATGTATAAAGGGTGAAGTCTTCTGATGTTTGTCTAAGGTGTGGTGCATAAATACAATACATTTTGCTTCAGAAATTTATACCGCGTTCTTTTCTCCGATATCCCATACCGGATTTATCCTAAAAATTGACACAAACAGCAATAATATTAAAAAGCAGATAAAGCAGTTCTGTATGAAAACGATGCAAATTTCTGTAATAACGTACGTATGTAGTTTTCACATGCATGCGTTTAACGATTCAAATTCCTCTCCCGAAAATCCTCGTATTTTTTATTGTATGAGATTCATGAGAGTGACGAAAAAAATAGATTGGACTGACAAATGGAATATTAGATTGACGAATGGAATATATCACTTTATTCAATCCACCAGAAAAGTAAAAAGACATTTATCCGATTTTTTTGAAAAGCATTTTAGGAATTCTTTAGGAATTTACGCAGTTTCATGTAGTTATAGAAAATATTAAAATCCTAAATGTTTTGAAATATTTGCCATGGTCTCCTTTTAAAGATGCAGGTTTTTATTATATTATTTTCCAAAAATTCAGAATAGTTGGGCTTTAGTTATATGTATACAGTTTTTATTTTGATGTTTCATTTTGAATCTATTTCAGTGCCTGTAATTTCTATGAAGGGAATTTCTCCTTCCTCCTCCATAATTGTTTTATACAAGAAAGTTAGTTAACGTCACTGAGAGACAATTGCTTTCCTATTTTATTATTAATGTTATATTTTTTTTATAATTCAGGGATTTTCGTTGGTTATTTACTTTAGGAACATCATGGAATCTTCAGTGCCTCCTATGAGCTCCCAGAAACTAATGCAATATATAGATCTATTCCTTGACTTTCAATCAACTTAGTGCTCACGTTTAACGTTTTACAACGAAAAGGAAAGTTAGTGATGTTGAATAGAAGTTAGTTTATATACATTTTGTCAGTATAGTATCCGCATACACCTAAAAAACCACACCTGGAATATAACTCTCCGCAAATCAAAGATATAAAATTCTAATGTATTCTGAGTAATTTTCGCTTGAAGATGCCCGAATAGCTAGTGTTAATCTTCACAACTACAGACTGTGGGCTCGAGTCGTGGGTGTTCGTAGCCTTCTGGAATCGGCTTTGAATCGTAGGCCCCAGACAGTTTAGCTCTCGTGTTTTAACCTCGACGGACTAAGGCCCCCGTTAGAAGATTACCCCAAAAGACCGTTCTGGCCGAGAACGAGAAGCATCTTTCTCTTCCCCCACAGAACATTCTGACTATTGTATTGAAATTTGTCACGGTGGGGTTCGAGGAATCCCCACTATTAGCATCGGGTCATAAAGTACGCCTGGGTCGTTTCTAGACAATAAAAGAATATCGAACAGAGAACGACCCTGAGGTGAGGTTGAACTGTTGGTAGAATGACCCCCCCCCCCCCAAGCACTAGGGTGGGGGGCAACCTAGGAGAATTTCGGCCGGCTGTCTGGACTTCTGAATGTTTGGCCGGCTAGGCCGGTTCGGTCTTCAGAGGGTCTTAAGATTATCACAGTGCTCCAAGCCAATCAGTTTGAATGAAAACTGCAAAAAGACAGTTGCAATGATAAACGACACGTAAATACACTTATATAAAGACGAATTCATTAAGCCTTGATGATATGCTTAAGTTAAACTTGTTGGGGTCCCCCTGTAATGGATTTATGCAACCCATCTAATTGTACCGATTTAATAAAATATTCACTTTGTAACTACAGTACCATAACAAAAAACTATGAAACAGTTGTTTAAATAAGGAGTATTTTGGAGCATGCATATATCTCGCCATACCCTGAGTATCTTAATTTTTTTAAAGAATACATAACTAGAATGCAGAGGGATTTAGTGTGATCTCCCAAGTTTTCATCCCTCGGCTCGACTTCTCATAGTTATGTTTCTTTTAAAACAATAATAACTCCCCGAACCTATAATTGAGGTCTTTACTCGTAGTTCCCTAACCACAAAAATACACTCGCCACAAAATATGAAGCTCAGTAGCAGCTTTTAAATTCTCAGGAACCAAATAGCTGAGGATTCTTGCAACTTCGATGGTGGCTTTACTCATTTGATACGCACGATCAATAAATGTTAGATAATACATTACACACCGATTTGTTTCCAGGTCAAAGTGACCGGTTTTATTAGAAGAGTTCATTCCAAGTAATGACTGCATGCGACATCTCCTGCTCGCAAAGAAATAGAAGTCCAGTTAAAGATTAACAGAAATCGCAGTTACAGAAAAATACTGACTTACTCATCTTAAATCGAGACTAAAGAAACATTCAAGTTCTATGATGGAAAATATAAAGCCAAGCTTTGTAGATTACTGTTGACATTTATTGCTACATAGCTATTAAAGTAAAAAGAAATGTGACAGGATCATTTAAAGTAATTTGTACACAGTGACAAAAAACTACTTTAACAACAGAACAAAAGTAACCATTTCTTGGTGAAATTTTACCCATCAATTTTCACAGAAGAACCCTATTCTTTTGGTAACTTGAAATAAATATCCTAAAGTATTGCTGATAAAAACCATAACTCGCGTATTTTTTTGAAATATAACGAATTTCGAAAGTCATTTCATTATTACCAACGATTGATAGCTCTCCATTTTTTTAGACTGAACACCAATATCTCGAAAAACTGAAATAGAGGTCGCGATAATGATAGAGAAGACATGCGGTCTTACCGGAAGAGAAGTCATTTTATTCCTCTCCCAAGGAGAGAAAAGAAGACGCGATAAAAGTAAGTTTGTGAATGCTGAGTAAAAGGTCGTTCTTAATGTCCTTCGAGAGTTGGAAGAGGTTTATTATGCTAAAAATAATGGAAAATTGGAAGCAGTATCAACTGAAGTAAAAAAATTATTTTCTTTTCCCACCCATTATCAAGAAATTATGCTACACGGAAGTCAATCATTTTATCTGCGGGTACAATGCAGTATAATCTAGGACTATTACCCGAAGGATTATGAATGTAATTAAGAATTGGATGGTTTAATACTCGCGGAATTTCCCCGTCATAACTTGTTTTACTAGCTTTAGAAACAGATAGTAGAAATGTTCTAGTTTAAAATTACCTGAAAACTCAAATTTTTTTCCCCTTGCTTAAACTGTAGAGAGTGAGTTCGTTTACATGATGTTTATAAACTTCAGAACCGGTATTAAATGTTGATTTCAGTGTGTTTAGCCCATCGTGTTTAAGAGGATTGTAGCCTTTAGAGAGCCAACTAATCAACCTAACTACTAAAGTTAAACAAACTGTACGTAAGATTTGTTCTTATGGCTGCTATTGTACTAAGAAAAATAATCGTATTTCCCTTTTCCTCTTCTTGCAGACTCTTGTGGTGGGAGGAGTCCAGTTGACAGCTTCGAGAATTCCACCCCCCCTTAAAATTGACATTTTGAAGGGATTGGATGGCTCTCTCTCTATAGGGGAGTTAAGCGCTGCACCCCAATTTTTATTAAATTATATTTTTGTCAACTATTTATGGTTACATAAATGCTGATAATCAAATAAAATTGTATTGTCAGATAGCCTGAACTTTTCTGCCAAGCACTACAGGATTCATTTTATAAATTTCGTCCACCGAAGGAATTTATGGAGCGTTTAAACACAGTATACCAGATTTTTTCCCCGAATAATTTAAATTTTAAAATATTAATTGCATTTAAAAAAACGAAAAATGTACACAAATGTAAAATTTCTTTCTCTAGACGGGAAGTACATTAAAAAAAAAAATCTTTGAATCCAAGTCGGCAATCCAAGGACAAATTTTCTCTATAGGTTAACAATGAGGTGAGCGAATCCAGTGGGGTTAGTACATAGCAGCCTTAAACTAATACTTCCAACGCGGACTCATCTGATAACCCGCTTTTTCTATACTTGGAAAAATTCATGACTTTTAATTCATAACACAGTGAATGAAATAAGAAGAATACAGTTGTATTAAAGTTTCGTATGCGCTATGTAGACATGTAATCCTTATTTTAAAAGATTAAAAAAAAAAAAATTATCCCTAAACTCAAGAAATAATTTTTTTTTCTCTCTTCAGTTTTAAGCACAATTATGTACACGTTTTTAAAATCGTCCACAGTGGTTTTAATAAAAAATTTAGTACTGGAAATGTCTCTCAAAAAGATCCAAACGGGCCTTTTGCAAACACGTCTTATAATTTCTTTATATTTTTGTAGTTTTATACGATCACAACATTATTTAGTTTCTCAAGTCTTTAAAAACAACAGTCTTGTCTGTAAAAGTTTTCTTTATAGAGTTTGAAACTCTTAATGTACGTATTATTGACTTCGTTGCTTTCCAATTTGACTGTATGTTCTAAACAATGCAGTATAAGCAAGTAAATTACATCTAATGTTGTCAAAAAACTTTAAAGCTTTTCGAACAGAATTCAAAGTAAAATTGGTGAGCTCAGGATACCATGTTCTGCTGGCTTCTTTTGCACACAAGAAACAACTATTGCTAATGGTATTTTTTGTAATTTCATTGTGTCGCAAACTGCTACCTTTTTGCTACTTTTTATGTTTAATTAAAGCCTTGGGTATAATGACTACATAAAATATCATGCCTTCTTTAGAATAGCAGAATCATTTGACGAGGTAAGACATTGTTTTGTATTATTAAGGGATCAAGTAAGACAAAATACCCGCACAAAGGCTTTACAAAAAAGGGTTTTATAGAAATACTCCTGTAAGTTAATTTCATTTAGTTTCACGATTGTCGAAATTCTAGAGCTATATTTTTTACAATTCTGTAAATTCCTTTCTAAAGGACATCACAAGATCTTAGAATGATACATACTCAAACAGATTATATTCGCAATAGTGTGTTAATTTGAATTATTTTTTAATATATTTGAATGGGTATTACTAAAGGGATGTATTTATAATGTGTATGTATTTCTATTTCCATTAACATGTACTCAAAATTCCAAATATAATCAATAATATAATTTACAATATATTGAGAATAAAACAGATTACCCTACCCAATTTTTAAAAAAGAATTTACACAAAGCTCACAAATGCTCTCCTTGCTTCTCGCGAATGAAGATATTTTTTCAGGTAATAAATGTTTGAGCAAATTTAAAAAGGTTTCATCGTCTAACCTTATCTTATCATTCAGTCATAAATTCGGAAGCATGCAGCTGGCAAGGTAAAAGATGCGATTTATTTTGAGCTTCAAAAAGAGTTTAAAGATATTCCCACGAGAAAAAGTGGAGCCAATCAGGTTTTAGCCCGAAGCCTGGTTGAAGAACGAGCTCTTTAGAATTCTGCTTTAAGTCTTTAATCTTCTTTAGGCAATCAGAATTATATTTTATTGGTGTGATTTTTTAGAGTAATAAATTGTTGTCAAAAGATAGAAGTACCTAGTTAAAGTAAATGTTACTCATACATACATGGAACTAAAATCAATAAATTTCCCCGTTTATCTAATGCAGATGATCTGAGACTTGAATAAAAGTAATGATGTAAGGTAAAGGGCAAAAAAATCGGTGCAACAGGGGAAAATTAATTGAAAAGGGTCCCAATATACTTAACAGTATATTTATATAACAAAATATAATATCAGAGTGCGCATAAAAAATTAGCATAGCAGGAAAGTAATCATGATAATTTGTTTAAGGGTGGCTTAAGACACGGGATAGATTATAAATGCTATTCAAATGAATAAATTTATAATATATAATAATTTGTGATAGTATCTTTGTTGAAATTGAGAGGGATAACGACTTTTTTTATTTAAAATGCTGTCATAATAAGGAAAAAAATCGAGTTAATGTTATTCAAGCGTTTCACTATTCATTCCGCAAATGTAAATGCTACCTAATATAACATGGTAGTTAATTATACATAATATGTTTGAACTGTAGTAAACACTAGAGCTAAACTCTGCCTTACTAGAGGAGGTTATTTATACAAACTTATATAATACAGGTGGCTCTCTGTTTAACGACGCTCTACTTAACGACGATCTCTATTTAAAGACAACATTTCCCAGTCCCGGTCCTCCGACGTTATGGACAATGTTATTTTTTTCACAAATCTGCTTAAGGGCGATCTCTACTTAAGGACGATTTTTCACGATTCCTTGAAAGTCGTTCAACAGGAGCAACTGTAACTCTATTAGTAATGTCGCCCTCATCGTATGATGGTTCGCGACTCGGCTTCGAATACTGTGATTCCTGTGCTGTCCCCTCAAAGGCAGCGTTGTTGGACAAAGTATCCAAATAAAAAGCTAATGGAAATGTTCTCACTACCGAAATTAACCCTATTTTGGAAAGAAAAAGTATCTGTAATGTGAAATAAGAAGGAAAACTATTGCATCAATTTCTTATTTGGTAACCCTGAATGGGAGTTTGGTTTGGTTGGAGCGCTACGGTCAACTTTTTGCTACACGAGGGCTAATTAGACCGGGACCTACAGTTTAAGCGATTCCGAACGGCTACAAACATCCATGCCAACAGTGGGGACTCGAACCCACAGGATCTGAACCGCATGCCAGCTCCCTAGACATTCGGCCATCACCGGCTCAAAAATGGGAATTGGAACTTGGAAGGAAAATTGGAACTGTTGAGAGCCACAGTAAAAAAAACATGCATTTGTAAATGTAGTTATGTGCATGACATATAGTATTATATATTTTTGCACAAGGAAGTAATGGTACACTTTACTGAAGCAATTTTTTTAAAAGAACTATCCATACTTAAAGTATTGCCAAATTACGCAGTTTTTAAAAAAAAAGTGTGGCCATGCATAGTATTGTAATAACTGCATGTAAGTTTAAAAAAAACTGAGCATGTAGCTAACGTAAAATTATGTGAAAATAAACTGCATTTACATACGAGCTATAGATACCAGATCTGCCTAACAAATAGTACAATCGCGATATTTATAGAGTGCCTGTTTTGTTTAATACATAAAACTGTAAAATTCAAAATTATATCACTGATTATTACCTATCGAAGGCAGACATGCACTTAACATATTTGTCACAGTCGACTTAATCGATGAGAGTAATATAATATTCCTTTGATAACAGAATAATAAAAGGCACATTGAACCTTTTCGTGTAAGATTTCCATTATTCCAATAGTTTGTGAAACTAAAACTAATTAATCAGAATTTACTTCTCCCAGAAAGGATCATCAATCGATAAAATGGTATTCCAAAAATCATGAATTATCAGACGTCCTGGAAACTAATTTAGAAAGAAATATAACTTCTTCGAAGGTTTTTTTTAAAGAAAAGATGAATAAAAAACCGATTTTTTAATCTAAAACTAGTTAACTCCGTGACACTATGAATTTACAGAGAATGTTAATATATACACGAGAGGTCTGACGTAATTAACTTATTCCTAATTCTAGATAAATAGGGATAGATTATGAAAATAAAAGCTTTTGCCACGACAGAAATTGAATATCAGAGATTTCGGAACAATTTATTTTCTAAATAATATGGTAAATAATTTTAGAATTTTTTATTCTAAGAAAAATTAAATGTAATGCAACCTTTTTATACATCCTAATTGATTAAATAGCTTGCAAAGTAAATTTTTCTTTGCGTGTCACAGCAATACCTACTACTCCAAAAGCAACAGGAAACTATGCTTTACAAAGGTTGAGTGGTAGCAGTAAAACGAGGCCTAACTAAAATCCTTTATTTATTAAAGAATCGACATGCTCTGTGAAAATACTGTTATTTATAGTTACGGTAGTAAATACAGGTCGTACACAGAGAGTGAAAGCATCTCGGATTCTAGTATAAACCTTGTCAATTTCCCCTTAGTGATTCAATATTTCATTTCTTCTCCTGATAAATTCCTAGCAATTAGAAGCAGCGTTTTTCTGCTTAAAAATTAGGCTTTCTCTATGATATGTTCTTTTTAATCGCTAACAGGTTTCTAAGTTTCTTGTTCCTTACTGCAGCGATATCTTTGGTATCAATTTAATGCAAGGGAGCTAAGGCTTTTGAATTTTTCAAGAACTGCAACTAAAATCAAATCGGAAAAATGACTAACAGTTGAAAATCGAACCCAAACATCACAAGCAGCACGCGGGTTGATTTTCTGGTTAAAATCATGTTAATAAGTTAAAAATTCTTTAAAAATGTAAATATTGCATAACAGTTGCAATTTAAAATATATGATTTAATACACTAGATTTCCTTCTCCCCGTTAGTGTTGGCAAGACGTTTTCAAGAACAGAAAATTCCCTCTCTCAATATTTATGGAGTTTATGTGCCTTTGCTTAGGCGTCATTAGTTAAAATGAAACAATCAATGCGCAGTTAAATGTATGCTGTAAAAGCAATTATGTACGATAAATATCGCACAATTGGTTGTTTTCCTAAACCAGTGCTTCCAATCTTTTTCGAGTCGCGACCCTCTTCAATATTTCCCACTCATCCTGCCCCCCCCCCCCCTTTTACCCCTGCATATATATTATTATTATTATTATTATTATATTAAAAGAGGGTTCTTAAGACATGTAGAGAGCAGCCGAGAAGAAACCCTACTGCGATTCACGAGCAGAAGGCGTTCGCCTAACATTGAGGTAGAGGTCTGGCAGATTTTCAGTAGGGTGGCCAGCCATACAAGCTACTTCTACCACACTACACATGGTGACTTGGCCGTCGTGGATGTAAAGGCAATCTCCGTTTTAACCGTTCAAGCTCACTTCTATGAATTTGTTTGTTGAGCAACGGTCCTTTTTTAAAAACTTCAGCATTGAGGTCATATAAATATGGCCAACGACACGAAACAGAACCGCAGTATGAGTTAGCACGTGTAGCTTTCCACCAAATCACACTATTCTGGGAGTCAAATCCTGAACTTTGATTTGACCAAATAGAATCCCAATTTTTAATTTCCTGAATAACACAGAGAAACTAAATTCCATCCCGTCATAGCAGCATTGTAGTAGGAATTTCATTATGTGTCGCAGCTTTTATTCGTAACACCAACCACTCTGAAACTCCTTACAACAACGTGTTGAAATAGCGAATCATCGCAACAATATGCTCAGCCAGAAAGTTCTCGACTGAACTTTTGTTACACGACTTAACTTTGGGTGACCGAAAACCCTCTCAAATTATTGCTTGACACGAGTAATTTAGCTGCCAATAAAATCAGTGACGATGTTCTGGTCTCACTATGGACACAGAGACTTCCAATTTCTATGCAGCAAATCCATTCCGTTTGTAGTGAACCACTTGAAGGTTTAGCCAATACTGCCGATAAGGTTTATGAAGTTTAAGGGCATGAATCAAATGTTTCAAGTGTTTCAGGAAATGAACTAACATTGCAGTCGCTCAAGGAAGAAATTGCGTTATTTAATGCAGAAGTAAAAACGCTTAGCAGCCATCCACTTTCCACATCGAGGTAGAGATTCAAATTTCGAAATATTACGCCACGTCGTCATCGTTCCAATAGTAGAAAACCGTTTATGTTGGTGCGACTCTTGTTTTGTAAAAATGCTAAGAAATGTACACACACACCCTTGAAAAAAATCCAGGAAAACTAAAAGATCGTGTGTTACTGCGGTGACGCACGATAACATAATCTGCGTTTTTTGATTGATAGTGGAGCTGCAGTCAGTTTGCTTTCCTCGGAAATAAACAAGTCGACCACACCGAACGACTTTTGTTTATACGCGGCTACTAATGGCTCGAAGATAAACAAAAATGTACGGTTCAAAGCGCAATTAAATTAGTAGATTAGGTTTACTTAGACATTTTTTGTAGAAGGTCGTGGTTGCTGATATCTCGCACCTACATAAACGGTGCTGACTTTTAGGAAAGTATGGTAATCCTTCTCGATGAGAAAAATATATTAATATATAACTCAACAACTTTGTTATCAAGGGTATGACTTCCACCCAAAAAATTTAACTTTAGTAGCTCATAACAATCTGTCTACAAATATCTTGTCAGGGCACTTTTAACCCCCAGTTTAAATGCTGCTCCCAAACCACGCTCAGTAACGCAAGGTCTAGAAGTACGAGGGCCAACTACCTCGTCTAAAGTAACACGCTTATCCCCGAGAAATAGCAGTTGTTCGGTTACTATATCTGACTGATATCCTATACCCCATATGTAAGATTTGACTCATACTTTGGTCTGCAAATTAATGTTTTCTAGAATCGATCTCGCTAAAGCGTACCACCAGATTCCTATCAAACCATTCGAAACTCCTAAAACAGCTGTCATTATATCAAGTGGACTCTTGGAATACAGGTCTATGACTTTCGGATTTCGTAACACTGCTCAGACTTCAGCATTTTCATCATCGAGTACTTAGACATAAGGAAAAACAGCAAATTTCATTTTACATTTATTAATTCCAACTAAATGTTTAATTTAACACAAAGGAAATTTGTAATAAATTTGAAAAGAAAAGCAAGAACAAAACAATGCACCTAACGTATGGATTCACCATTACATAACAATAAACCAGAAAAATATTACATAAATAAATTTCTCTATTCCGTTAGAGAAACTACAGTAGCAATGCCACGTGGCAGCACATACTGATAAAGACTAACTGGCATTTTGTATTTGTTTAATGTATGTAGTAAGTAACACGTTTTTCATTTACCGTCCAATACAGGCGGTAAATGAAATCAATTTCTAACAAACTGAATTTGCACTTTGAATGAGACATTTTTTTAAAGCATCATTTCTCTACACTTTCAAGGTAAATATATGACAAATAATTCTGTGAAATTCGCTAAAAGTAATTTTAATTGAATACAACCGTGGTGACGCTCCCCCCCCCCAGAAACCCTTCGGGACCTCCAGGTTGGAACACCTGTCCTAAACTGAATTAGAAGTTCAGCTGTCACTGGGCTTTACAGTATAATCTCTTAGGGTACATACATGCTGAAAATGCCTTGGCAATTTGAGGTTCACGGACGATACACTGATGTTTTCCTCTATATAAAACAATCACTTAGAGTGGAACAGTTATTCTGAATGGTTTTTATTGAATAGTCCATGTCGACGAGGATAATGGCTTTTGTCGGTCTTAATTTATATGGACGTTTAGAACGATATAATAAGAAAACAAGAATTTTTTTTCCCGCATCTGACAGATTTTTATTAGTCCCGTAACACTCCAAACTGCCTTCAAAGCCTTAGGTAGTCAATTATTGCACGTTTATTTGGCAACATAGATTTGTGCCTCAGGTTTCATTCTATTTCTGAAAACTTTAGCTGAAAGAGAAACTATTTTCTGGTTAATCCAATCCTTTGAGATAAATACCACAAAATCACCTCAACTAATACATTCAGGCAATGGAAGGAAAAAAATATATGGTGTCTGTGCTTTCCAGTAGACAAATATTTTTTAATAAAACAATAGTAAATGTGATTACGATGAAGAAGATACAAGGAAAATACGATACTAGTTGGAAACAGGGATAAACTTTTGTACTATGTTTACTTGTCATCGACTTCAGTTTCAATGTCTGTTGATACCTAAGAGCAACCCTCGATGAGCTTATGAACTTTATGGGGCAATTTTGGTTTGTATTTTTCCAGAAGTCTATCCATAAGTTTCTTTTCCATTGTATCCTTATTACGTTTTCCCACTTTTTGATTTATTTACGAAGTTTAAAAGTTAACAGTGATATCCCTTTAAGCAGATAAAACTACGCCCTTAGCCGTTACATTAGATGAATTTTATATCGTTTATCGTCCAAACTTTTCAACCGCAAAAGCTCGATGTGATCCAACAGTGGCGAAATATAAGCTTTCTTATTTTTGCTGATTCTAATGTAACACTGATTGCTAAGAACTTATAGGTGATGATATGCCATACACAATATGCCACCACAAACTGCACTAAACATTTGGAGAGAAACGTTGCTTATCTGGTTGATAGAAAGGAAAATTCATGTCATGAATCGAAGAAAAGACGGCTGTTAAAGAAGCTGCAGGTATCTTTTCTCCACTTCATTAAAAGGATTTTCATTCAAACACCGAGCTGAATGATTAATAAAAAATAGATAAGATTTTCTATAAAAAGCAACATTATTGTATGTATCAGAGTGTAATACGAGTGATGATTTTGGCAAAATTCAGCAAAAAGAAGAACTATTAAAATGTCCAAAACTTTTGGATTTTATTTCAAATCCATGATATTTCAAAGTACAGGCATGTAACCAATACTCACCACACTCTCACTTGATTCGGCTCTGTGTTTTCTTTGGTTTTATGAAATTACCCATTTTATCTGGGAGATTTCAGTTTTTATATATATTTAGAGAAGGAATCAATTAAGAATATATTATTAATTACTTACTGGTTTGGATTACCTAGCATATAAGACTAGTACATTAGCTAGCATATAAGTACGTAAGGTACCTTGCCTTATAATTAACGCCCTAAATGCGCCATTAAATTATTAGTGTGTCATTTGTACATCAATTACCTTGACTTTCTTCTCATGCATAATAATTATAGATAATTGATATGATAAGTGAGAAGCTTCGTTGATATAATAAGGTGTCACTGAGATATATTTTACAGAAATACGATGACTGACTTTGGGAATTTAGCCTTTCGTGATTCTATATGTTAAGGAGTATCAAGAATTAAAATTACTTTTGTAAGAGAGCATCAAACAAATAAATAAATAAATAAATAAATAAATAAATAATTTTCAGAGTTAATTAGCGAATTTACGCCCGTACTAGTCCTATAAAAACGGTGAATGGTTAAATGAGGGAAAAGAACTAAATAAAGCTAGAAACCGTGTTCTTCAGCAGGTTTCAGAATATTTTCTTAAGGGACATATTGAATATTAGAGTAATAACTGTTATTTCTATCAGATAAGCTCTCAAAATAAAAAAGAGTTTGTCCAATATGATGGAGAAATTAGAATTTTTAAACTCTTTAAAATACTCTTCAACGTGAATTCATGATTTCATACTTTTCATTGGTTTTGATAGTGAATAAAGATGGCAACCAACAAAGCATTCTTCAAAAGAACAGAAACAGCGAATAAAAATCTTTTTTCTAATCTAAAAGCTTATTCTTTCAATATTAAAATTCAAAGTAAATTTTTTTTCAAAGGAAATCATAATAAAAGACTCTTCCACCTTACAGTCTAATCTAGGAATAATCATAAGTTTAAGAGAAGCTACGACTTCTATATTATAATGATGTTATTTCAATCTGCTTCAGAGAAAGATTTTCTTGCGCTAGCTTTATGCTATTGGGTTCCTTGTAATCTACTTTAGATGCACAGAAAAGAAATTTTTTATGTAAGGAAGGTGATTGACTGCTAGAGAATGCAGATTGCTTTGCATCTCGACTTTTCGTTCGAGGCTAAAGATATTGCTATGAATTCTTTCCTTTGCATTTAAAACGGTAGAAGAAATATCATGTGCCTTTGGTGTAATTATTCTTTGTATATACATTTTACTGTTTAATTCAAAAAAGCATGCCTTCATTTTCCTTTGATCGTTTAATTTTAATATATATTTCAACGTGTACTATACTCGAAAACGAAAAAGATTATATTGTATCCACGAAAACAATGTCAAGGTTTGCAATTTAATTTTCACGAGCTTAAAATTGAATGCAATTTGAAGGTATCATACTGAATCAGACTTTAAAATATTGTATTTGAATCTATTAAGATATCCATACACCTTCGGAAGTGATTTTTTGAAATTTTATAAATTTTGTTTTTTTATCTATTTTTTTTTAAATGACATGTAAGTTAAAACTTGGAAAATGTGTAAAATATTTAGCTGTTACATTAAAAGAATTTTTTTAGAGGGGGAGGGAGAACTGGAAAAAATTCGTGAAAATTTTGCATTTCCGCAAAATTTAACTCAAAAACAAATAAATATATTACCATTTTATAAATAGGAGAATTAAGATAATAACTTTCTCTAAGGAATAGTATTCTGAGGATTATACTCAGAATCAATTTATCTATCTCACAATCTGTAGCAGTTAAAGTACTGATGTACAGAAAAATCACTTAATATTCATTGACACTTGCAATTTATATCTATGTAAGAAAAAAATAATTAATCTGCAATCATGAGCACAGTCTACTCACATTATAAACATTTAGATAAAGTATGCAAAATTTTAGGGCATTTTAAGCGTCACTTTTTGTTACAGGAAGTTTTGCGTAAAGAGAAACGATGAAAAATTAATTCTGAGAAAACACTAAGAAATAACTTTATAACACATTTCTTACTTTAAAAATAACTATTTTCATGCTAAAATCCACTATATTTATAAATTCAATCATAATTGGAAAGGTAAAAGATTAGGCTTTAATGTTATAGCAAAGAAAAATCTCTATTTTGATCGAAAATGCTGTTTTAAAGGTGTCCTGATACCTTATTAGGTCTTGGTAAATTATGAAGTTCATCAGTGAAAATTATGGAACGACTTAGAGGTGTAATGGCTGAAGTCAGTCCAAATACTTTGTCCGAAATGCAGAAAGTCTCAGTTCGATTTTTGGGACAATTAGTTGCACAAATATCGATGAATGGGAAAATAGGGTGCTAAGTAAGTCTTGAAGTGACGCCCGAATGGACTGACTGATTTTGACGGTGTTCGGGGGCTCACAGATATCAAGCGAAGAGGATAAACACATAACAGTAAAACTCCTCGAGAAGATTTATTGATCGGAATGTGTAGTACATTGGGATCGTGTTCGAGCCCTAATAGCGCATATAGATTGGTGCAGAGTTCTCTGCCCGACTCCTGTCATCACATTAGTCACGGTAACATTAGACACGGTATTTAGAACCACCCCCATTCCCGCCCGCAAGATTTCTTTGATGTGGTGTCTCCCCCGACCCCGCTTGACACCATTTGACCCGCTGACCCCTCACCCTTTCTTTGATGGACCGCCAGAGGAGGCGATCCACGCATAGTACAGAGTACAGAGTGACATAAATCACTGGATTCCCCAAGGCACAGGCAGAGAACGCTGCACCAATGTATATGCACCATGAGATAGTGAGGAAGGAAAATGAAAATGGAAGAGCGTAAGGCATAGTGGTCTTTAGAAATAAAGGGATTTCTAATGGATAAAGAGCTCTCATGTTTTGGCAGGGGGGGGGACGTGAGGCTTATTACTGAAGGTCATATCCCCCCATAGTTCCATTTTTCACCTTGCATCTCTCTGAAGAGCAGAAGGTGCCTTGTTCGGTCTATAGTCAGTCTAGATTTTTTAAGCTAAGGAAAATAGTGAGAATGTATGGCTGAGTAGCTCTCATTACATTGGGCCTACGGTCAAATAAATAATTCAACATTGATCGGTGTTCCAGGGAATCCCGTTAAATTGGGGGGGGGGGGTGAGAGACAGATTCCCAAAGGATGAATAATGACATGACTGTATATATCTTGGCGTAAAAGCAGGAAGACCATGGTCGATTTCTAGCTCAGTTAGGTGGTTTTTAAAGTGTTTGAAAGACTATGGCTGTATACGATCTTTAACTAATCCCCCTGAACAAGTCCTAGAATTGACAGATCTTTCTTAGGACTCTTATCAGGTGGTGGCGAATGTGAGACTTATTTGTGAAGATCGGGACTTAGCTCAAGTGTGTAAATATGCAGCATTCTGTCCAGAAAACACAGGGTTTAGGGTTTAATTTCTGAACTGGCTAACTGCATTTAATCTAAAAGAAAAATTTACAATATGTTATATATATATATATATAAACATACACACACACACTCATATAGTATTATAAATGTTTTATTATTATCATTACGATTACGAAACTACATGTTATTACGATATTGCTACGATATGTAATGCTACTAGTTATGAAATCCCTCTCCCTCTATCTCATTCTCAATGATTATATATATATATATAAATAATAAATATATATATATATATATATATATATATATATATAAAATATATATATATAAATATTATATATATATATATATATATATATATATATATATATATATATATTATATATATATATTATATATATATATATATATATATATTATATATATATATATATTATATATATATATATATATATATTATATAAAGGTGTGTGTGTGGCCAAATGGCTAAGGCGCTGGCATTCGGTACTAGAGTCTGTGGGTTCGAATCCCACTGTTGGCATAAACGTTTGTAGCCGTTCGGAATCGGGCTTTAAGCAGTAGGTCTGGTCTAATTAGCCCTCGTGTAGCAAAAATTGACCGTAGCGCTCCAAATATTTGCACCATAGGAGGGATCTGATTGTCTAAAAGTTCGACATAGTCCTTCTGAGTTAATTTCTCTTTTAGGGTTACAATAGATCCCTTCTGAAAAACTATGCGATGACCGCCGAAACCCTCACATATTTGCCTCATGATTGACAATTGGTATGAGACAAAACAAGATCATACGCTTGTGAAGGTGTTCTCCAGACATACGTACGTCCTGTTGCGGGGAACAATATGAACAATGATTCGTCTGAACAAACGTCAATTTTCTACACATCACTCTACCAGGATTTGAGCTCGTGGCACCTCTGTAGAGCACATTTTGCATTCACATCTGTTACAAGTGGTTTGGGAATTATTACTCCTCCGAAAATGTTTTGTTTGCGAAATTCTTTCTTCGCTGTTTGGGCTCGAGGTGCCGGACCATTGCGGCACTGACTTCATATGAAATGAGATGCAGTCGTATTAAAACTAACAATTTATTAAAACTTGACAAAACAACATATTAAGCAACTCATTAACACAACGTAACAAGAATAAAGCCTCCTGGCTTAAATATTGTTGCATACACACCGTACGGCGTACCGGTGACTGCTTACCGGTGCACAGTAGGTTACAATCAGGCGTAATCCTTTCACCTGCACACTCGCTCTCTCTTTTATGGTGAAGGTCGGCAGAAGGTGAACAAGTGAAATGCAGATTTGCATATTCTCCTTCCGCTTCTTCACGGCGAGGTGTTCTTCGGCAGCGTTTCGGCTTCGTGGTAGCGTTTTCTGCGCCACAGCTCTAATGATTGATACTGGAGCTTGCAGCTGCAGCCTGAGCTCTACGGTCACTTTGGCTACAGTTGTCTTCTTCGATGTCACAATCCGCATTAATACCCGTCAGTCTCCAACTCAGCTCTCTCTTTCGTCCCCTATTCTGTTCACAGAGGATTTCTTTTCGTGAACTGTGTATGCCGTCATGACTTTCGATAGCATAGTTCGGGAAACACCCAAAATCCTGGAGGTTGCGGTAACAGATACTCCAGTTAGACGAGCTCCAACAATTTATCCTCTTTGCAAGGTTTGACATCTTACGCTATCCCCCCCCCCCAATGCACGATGCCCTTAGCTTCATTATTGCTTCATCGACATTGACATAGTACGTTAATAAGGCAGCCGAGAGCAGAGCTCCATATCATCGGTATGGATAACTTTTTGTCGCTAAATTTCCGTTCTCAGGATTAAAAAAAAATTTGAGATTGAAAGGGGAAAATTATAAATAAATAAATGACAACTATTAATGTGGAAGAATTAATACACTGAAGTGCTACTGAATTAAGGATACCTACCTAGTAACGAGTTGGGCCTCCTCTGGCCTTCTAGTCTGGGCTTCTAGGTGGCCAATTCATGACAGAGAAGTCAGTGGAATGCTCATCCAACCAGCCAGTAGCCAACCGGGACTTGTGAGAGGTACAGTTGTCTTGCTGGAAAACTCCATTACCGTGCGGATAACAGAACAGCATAAACGGATGGAGGTGATCACCCAGCAACTCTACGTACCGAATTGAATTCAGGGAGGTTGGTACACGCACAAAAGATCCCAAAGTGTGCCACGAAAAAAACCCCAGACCATGATTGAGCCACCATGCCCTTGTACAGTTCCGCCAGGCATGCAGGATCCATGGCTTCATGAGCCTGACGCCATATTCTCAGCCTCCCGTCGGCGTTAAGTAGTCGGAATCGAGACTCATCACTCCATGCTACTCGTTTCCAGTCCTCTACACTCCAGTCTCTGTGCTCTCTTGCCCAAGGCATGACGTGCAGCCCGATGGTGAGTATAAAGCAATGGTACTCTCGTAGGTCGACGGCTCCCGAAACCCATACGGTGAAGCGAGCGTTGCACAGTCCGTTTACTTACTGTACGACTGGCACCGTCATTAAACTGGGTGGTAATTTGAGCTAATGTTTGTCTTCGCTGGCTACGTACAATACGCCTGAGCCGTCTCTCACCACGCACTGTCAAGGCTAATTGTCCTTTGCAGTTTGCCCGATCGCTAGTTTTTTTTCCACCATCCATCTATTCTTGGTATACTCTTGATACTGTCGACCTTGAAAATCCTAGCTGTCTGACGATTTCGGAAATTGAATGGCCCATACGTCACTCGCCTACGATTTGTCCGCGATCGAACGCGTCTAAATCAGGCAGTTTACCCATACTGGCAATTCCAACAACTAATTCAGAACAACCACAGTACGCGCTATATATGCAGTTACCACAGCGCCCTCACTTGCGCATACATAATGCGCAGCGCTACACAATTTGCATAGGCTTTGCTATCCCTAATTCAGTGGCACTTCAGTGTAGAAGGAGACACGGTGGCAGAGGATTAACCTGAAGTCGATGGGATACCTCAAGTCGGCTTGTCTCGAGGTCCGATCCATCAGAGAATAGCGCCCTTTACACGTACCCTCTTTCACGAGTGCTTGGAGCGTACGGGATTGCGCGCGGGAAAACTGCAGTACGCTCCAAAGCAGCTTTCTCTTCCGCACAGACACCTTCACACGTGCACTCAATCGCGCGGGATTGTTGTTTACGCGGGAAAGAGCGTACGTGTAAAGGGCACTATTGACAGGTCAGAACCAGAAGTGCTGGGCTATTGTAATTTAGATTTTAGATGAGGCTGGAGGGAAAGTTAAGAATGGAGAAGGAGACCAGAATAAATAGCTTGATTATAATCACTTTGATTATGACCACTTTGATTATAATCAAAGTGGCCTTAGGACGCCTATAGCATTCCGTTTGTCGTAGTCTCGGAGGTTAGCTATTTCTTCGTTGCGTATTGTATATAATCCATTGTAGAAGTTAGTTGTGAGATCCTTTATGTGTTGCCAAATGGGTTCGATTCTCATATCCCCTACTTGACATTAGAATAATCTATACACTATATTCTATAAAAAAATACCTGTGGCCAGACTTGTCTTTTAAGGAATACGAAGCATTGTTCTTAAACACCACCACTATGGAGAGGTGTTTCCATATTTTCATAACCACCTGTATATGCGCATGTAGAAACATAATTCATTTATATTTACGTATATATTTGGAGAAATTTTATGCATCTTTGTTAATGTAGATATTTTTAAATTGCTACAACGTCTGTTTCAATCATTTCCGCCGCATACTATTGAATCTCCCCAGCAGGTTTTTCCTTCGCATGAGAAATAAGTTAAAAAGAGAAAGAATTATACATATAAATTACAACATATTATATTTCGGGAGTATTTTCCTCATTAGACTTCTAAAAGTAAACCAAATATGTTTGGGCTTCTGCATATGAAAAAGAGTTTTTCTTGACAACGAATCAAATCCTCAGTTGCTCAGGAGCTAAATGTTATTCAAAGTCTTAGATTTCTTTCTTCAATCGTTATTTATAATGGGAGCTCCATTCCTTAATTTCCTTTTTTTATTAGGTAATAATGTAAAAATATATTATATGGTTTTGACTTATCAAGTTTCCTTTTATTATATAATATTTCATTAATTTTACCAGAACCTGTTATTCAGATCTATGTTGGTTTCGTATATATTATTAAAATTTTATCAAAGTGGTACAATGTCACTGTTTGGGAAATATGGAATACAATCCTTGCTTTTCACTTTTCTCTTTAAATATCGCTATTTTTCTTTCTGAATACACTATTGGTTACTGAAAAAACGAAGTCTTTAATAAAATATGCAAATTTTCCACAGCTTTAAACTGCTTTTAGAAATGAATAGGATTCTTCAGTTTGTGTTCAGTAATATGCTGTAGCTTATTTTTAGCTTAAAAAGGTCACTATCCTTTTCCATAGAATTCATGTTCTATTTCTAATAGGGATAAAAAAATAGGAAGAAAATTCTGATATATAAAGTAACATAATGCATGTTAATAATTGTAAGATAATAAGTTGTTATAATACCCGGTCTTTATTCGATAAGAATTTTTTCTTAAAAAATTTATTTTGCTAAGAATTTATATCATATGACTTGTAATTTTAATGTGCTTTTTCAGTTTTTTAAAATCTGATTGTCCTGGAGTAAATATTATCTGGTGTTTCAAATTTTAAATAGGTGTAGAATTATACCTAATGTTTTAACATAACAAAATTCAAAAAAATTTATTGAAACTTTGTTAATATTGTTGTAAGTCTGCGCACAGTGTAGCAGTATAAATTTAAATTTTCAGAAAATGCACCAACTTTTACTTCATAAACAAAATTCTTATTTACTTGTAATAAAATTAATTCAAGAAACATAATGTAAAAGGTTTAAAGAAGTCATACTGAAAATTTGATGTATAATGGATTATATCAAAAAAAGTTCTAGAAGTTCGAAAAACAACCAAAATTGTGATATTTTTACTTGTGTAAAAGTGATGAGTCCCCCTAAGCTCCATTTTATATTATATGTACAAATTTAGTTTAAAAAAGAACTACTGTTGTTAAGGCTTTAGATGTTTAATTTTTTTAGATTGCCAGCAGAGAAAAAAAATATCGAGTTATTTAGAGTGAGTTTAATCAGACTTTAAATGAACCCCCACTATTCTAATACTGCTCCAATCTAAATCCAGGGCAAATCTTATTTTTCGTTTTAAGATGTGGTGATTTGTTGATGTTATTTTTGCTATGTCTGCATAAAGAATACATTGGCAACGTAGAATTCGAGATTGACTGTGACGGAATATATATTACTTTCTTTGCCTGATACTCTCTGATTTCCTTGATACATGAATGAATACTCTAGTTTCTCTTTTATTTGGGGAAATAGAGAGAACACTTTTTATGTCTCTTTTAAAAGTCTAAGTTCATAGGGAGGAAAGTTAATTTTATGTAACGTATTAAAATTTATTAAACAACCAAAAACAATTTTCAGTCTATCCGATTCATATATTAATAATTTCATGCATAATAAAGAGTTATTAGTTTTAATGAATTTCAGCCTACTCATAGCTTGAGATTTATGTGGTTGATTGAAATTACAGATTTCTTATATTTTTTTTTCTGGATAAAATAATAGCCAACAGAACAAAACTCTTAGTTTTCAATGATATGAACAAAAAATATTACGTTTAGTTATTTCTTGAGCGGATGTACTTTGTTATTTTAGTTATACCAAAATTAGAACCTTATATACCTATGCAATCTAAAAAGGATTTACCAAATGACCCCCAAAATGACCCCAATATAAAGAAAATTTCAGACATAAACAACTTTTTTTACATTCGAAGTTTTTGTTTGAGTTATGTTTACAGATGCGGTTACAAATTGTTTTAGAAATTAATATTTTTGAAAAGTATATTTGGGGTAGTTGGTAAATATTTTGCAGATGTCGCAGGATATTATTTATTGACATTTGCTGATACTTCAGTATTGCTTTGCTGAATGACAGTAAAAGCTTATTTCAATTATGATCTAATTTGGAAATTCCTTAGTTGTAACTCAAATGGAAATTATGTGGCATACATTTGTTATTAATTCACTCTTTAGATTAAAGGACAATAAAAATAATTTGTTTGGGTAATATAAAATTTTTTCAAAATCTTTAGTTTAATATTTTTTTTTTTATAAAGAGTTGCTTTCCGAAAAGTTTTGTCAAAATAAATTATTCGTCGGAAATAAATTTCTTTGATATAGCTAAAAATAAAATTTATATTTACTAAATTTTTGTTGTTTAAACCTTTCAGTGAAGTGTGACTATAATGAACTAATAATATAATTGTCCTGAAAATTTTTCTATGTTACAGAAAATGATCACAGAAATTCCAGTAAAGATTTTTATTACTTACTCTTTCAGAGTCACTAACAATAACTTCGAATATAACACATTTAAACAATTATTAACAATTCCTACTGGTTCTTTGAATCTACTTAATCCTTTATTCCTTTCATAACAGATAAGCAGTCGCTACAAAACTAGGGATGATATAGTGTCTCGATTTATGTAACAATTTGAGTGGGAAGAATACATTAAATGGTTATACTATTTTCATCTAAACATATTAAACTTGTGAAATATTTCAACAAGTTCTGTTACTGAGTGAATGCTTTATCTAAAGTTACTCCTTTCAAATAATGCAGATTAAAATTAAGATCGCTCTGGAAAATCGGGGTTGTTTGGTTTGAAAACTTCGTTTCTATGTAAGTGAAATAAAAGTTAAATGAATGAAATACACAAAGTAATGTACTGGAAGTAAATCCATTTAAAACCCAGTCCTCTTTAAACAGACACTTGTAGTTTTATGTAAATTGTTTTAAAAGTTTCACGACAAAGTAGAGTTTATTTGGAACAATTAAAACCTACATTAGATTTTTTTAGTTATATATTTGGAATAAAAAAAAGCGTTATCCCATTTAGACTAAACTGTTAATATAAAGCGAGTGTTCGGTAAAAATATTTACCTTCATTAATTAAAAAATTAATTGAATTCATTTATAACAAGCTTTATGAAGCTTAAAAAGCATTCTTGTTGCATGGAGATATTTTTGTAACTGGCTGCAATTTTCCCACTTTTTACAATCTCTCTTAAAATACGCTTTGTGACTATACATTCATTAGCTGCTGAGAAAACATCTAATTAATGTGAATGCATGGAAACTAGTGTTAATTTTTCGCAAGTTCTGACATGAAAGATAGTCAAATTCTAAAAAACGACATCCTGATACTTTAATTTTAGCTTTAGGTATTAGTAATAAGTGTTACTATACCCTATCACAACTCTTTTACTTTACCCATCTAAACATATGAAATTATCACTTAATCGTATTTAATATAACACAAAAAATGTGCACCTGTTTTTATAGTGAAAACTAATTTCCATAGTTTTAAGATATAAAAATTGGTATTCTTTATATTCCCACGGAATGGAGGATGCTATTACACAGTAATTTTCTTAGAAGTTATTGATCCTTTTAATTACAACCCAAACTGTTTATTTTTATATCGTTTAGTCAACAAAAGAAGTAATTCAGAGATTCTGGAGAGTATGTAGGGGATTTTTAAAAATTTCGTTAATAGTTTCTATTCACTTCTAGAACGAAAAAAATTCTGAAAGAAACACATTTGATGTTCGTAATGTAAAGTCGCATCACATTAGCCTAAAAATTCATAAAATTCCTAGTAGTACTTATAATGGTCACAAATCTCTGGACAATAAAGTATAAGATACAAATATAAACGACCCAAACTTTCGGTTTTGCGTTAAAAAAAAGGGGGGGGGGGAGGAACTTGTGCTAATTGTGTAAAATGCAACGAAGTAGAATAACTATGTATTCGGATAATGAACAGCCATAAGGGCCATAACTATTTTCCTTGGGGCTCTTCTACAATAATAATCATTATAAAACTTATTCTTATTCCAGATATCAATGTTTGTAGGTAAGCCTCTGCGTATATTATTAAATTGACTGCATACTATTATACAGTGCTCCACCGATTGTTCAGCACCACAAGAGCAAGTGCTACTTTTTCCGTGAAACTTGTTTTGATAACTACCAAACGACCCATGTCCCGTGATTGCTTGATTTATGTAAAAATCTGCACTTAGCCTGTCACTTTGAACTTGAGGAAAAATTCTCTTACTCTAGTTCCCACAGTTATATTGTTCCACTTACCTTGCCAGATGCGTTCCGCCATTTGAAATAATTTGCTTTCACTTGGTGGACGATAAAGTATTGCAAAAAAGTAGTAATCATGAAAACAAAGAGAAAACTAGCATAAACGCAACTCGGGTATGACTTAAATTACATATACAACCAGTGCAAAATTTAAGGTTGTAATCTATGAATCAAACAACTTATAAACCCAAGACAAATATTATAATGTTGAAAGATACATGCCGAAAGCTAAAGCGCATTCCTTATCCCAAAGTATTTCTTCTCACTTTGCCAATCCTCTCTATTCTAGTCTTACTGCAGTGCTTTTCCTCTTTCTCGTACCTAGGTAGTTGTGGTTTGAAGATTTTACAAGAATTGCGGCAGCAAAGAAAACAAACTTAGTTTTTAATTAGAAAGGGTGGAAATTTCTGACAAAATGGTCATCTTATTGCTTTTATATTTCTATAAAAGAGGTTGGGAAACGTTGCTTCACACTTTGCTCTTTTGAAGCTATCAACAATTATCTACAGATGGCTGTCAATTAGTTGCGTTAGCACTCAATTTGTAGAGTGGTTCTAAAATGAGATACATGAAAATATATAGAGATCGTTCTTTCATGTTTATTACTACATGTATTTTTGAGGGATATACCATGGCAGCAAAAGTAATAAACTTGTATAGGTAACCTGGTTGTTATTTCTGGGGTAATTTCAGTTCTAATTCTGTTGAAGAACTATGACAAAGGACTTTATATGCATATACGTAATATACTTGTTCACATGCTAAGAGTATAACATGGAAATATATAAGAAATGGAAATATTTGTATTATAAAAGTTATTTTCAGAGATTTTTTGGATGTGTTTTTATAAAGAAAAGTTACCGTCAACTGGGGTAGCTTTGGCCCAACAAACGAAAAAAGATTGTATGTGCTGTATCTAGACAAAAGAGAGTGATTATCACTTATTTATTGCAAAGGTCAATAGGTGGCAGTAATGCCTTGACTTTCTCATAGTCTCAATTTACCACAACTACAGTGCTGCTCCACTTTGATATCACTAAAACGCATATTGTTGTTTATTACTTAAACGTATAATTTAGCATTACTTGTACATGGTCTAAATTTGGCCTAATCTGTCTCAACAATTTAAATGTTTGGTTTTCAAGAGCTGGGCCAAAGTTGTCCCAATTCAAGGTCCCCATTTTAGCCCCAAAATTCAGAAAAATTAAAAAATAGTTTAAAGTTTGTATGTATACTTTAACAATGGTTTAGATTACAGTTAAATATGTTTAAAATAATATAAACCCCTTACCATATCAAATTTAATTGGTTTACAACCATTATTTGCTTTTCCTATGAAATAAACATGAAAAATGGGACAAAGTTATCCCAGTTGACGGTAATTAATTCTATATTGGGAAATAATATATATATATATATATATATATATATATATATATATATATATATATATATATATATATATATATATATATATATATATATATATATATATATATATATATATATATATATATATATACACTATCTACCAATAATTATTTGGACATCTGTGATAGGAAAGATAAACAAAATTTATTCATATTCAATAGCTGGTAGCGCCTCCACGAGAAGCAATTACAGCCTCAACTCTCCGGGGCATGCTTTCCACAAGTTCTTGTATGTTGGCTAGTGGTATTTTTTCCCACTCGGCTTGGAGAAGACATGTAAGTTAGTTCACAGATTTTGGGCGGTTGTAGCACCCCTAAATTCGGCTATACAACTCGTACAGGAGGTTCTCGATAGGGTTCAGGTCTGGTCTCTGGGCGGACCATTCCATTCGGTTAACCCTATTGTCCCCATACCAATCCATGGTGGACCTCGCAACATGACAGCAGGCGTTGTCGTCCTGGAAGTAACATGGATCCAACATGTAAAACTGCCATAACGTAGGAAGCACACTGTTGTCCAAAATAGTGCAGTAGGCATCTGCGTTGAGCTTACGATGAATTGAGACCAAGGGTCCCAGTCCATACCAGGAAAAACACCCTCATACCATTTCCACCTCTGCCATTGCTGCTTTGGAAGAGCAATGGCTCTCACTTCCTGCCGAACCCATAGACCACATAATTGACAGCATCACATATCGCTGTATGTGCTGTATTGCTTCACGGGGGGATCATATGCCATATTAAAGGTACTTTTCCTATACCATACTGACACATCCGATATTTTCATTGTATACATATGCTAGTTTCTATAACACCATAATTGTCTGGCGATTTCTTTTTATGCTATTTTATACCTACCTATGTGTTGTATAATGCGTATAAGTTTCATTAAATTTAACGTGTAACTTTTTAAGCAATCGCTATCTTTGTGACTTTTCCTTAATTTTTGATAACCAGTGTATATATATATATATATATATATATAAATAAGTTTTAAAATAAGTTGGCAACACTAAAATTTCCCTAATACGGCGATATTTATCCCTACTATGTCTATAAAAGTGAGTGTGCATGAGTTTCGTGTCTCATTGCTTGGTGGGAGCTAAGTATTTTGTATCTTTATGTGTATAGTCTATATGTTAGTGAGTAATTATTTAGTTAATTAGTATTATTCTATTTCTGTATCTTAGTAATAAGATTTTTTTCATTTTTTTCATTCTATTCATCTTGTAATTATGTTTTAGTTGACTATATTAGTAAAAAATCTGGTTTAACTTATCTATTTCACCTAAAATATTTTCCTCTTCATAATTGTTTATTACTGTCTTGGTGTTATAGCCGACCTCTGGGAGTGTTCCCTGGCTTAAAACATGTTTAACCGGGGTTGGGGGGTCACAACCCCCCCCCAGTCAACAACTATACCACCTCCAATTCCGTTTTTTGCTTATTTATATATGTCTATCTTATTTCAGCTTATAGGAGCATTAAATGGTCACATCTGCCCTTTTAGTCATCTTAATTTTAAATATCTATATATCGTAAATATTTTTGTGTGCAGCTTAGCGCCTAAAATTTATTTACTCATTTTTGTTTCATATTAAGTAATTTACATTTGTAAACTATATATATATTACAAACATATTTTGCAAATCATCTGTTTTAATTATTTAAAAAACGAGCTATTCGCTGAATTTCGTATTTACTGCTACGGTTATAATTTTTAAAGAGATGTAATTAACATTTTCATGAAGAATCAGTAATATTTTAAATTTTCATCGTTTCTTTCTCTTTGTAGGATAATGATTTGCTTTTAAACAAAATGGATATATTCAAAGCAGCGTGAATACCTAAAATATATAATAGTTATTTCTAATAAATGAAAATTCCTGGAGGAAAGAATTTTTTTCAGATTTAAAGAAATGTTATGCAAACTATAAGCTTTCGTTCATTGCTCCTATTACAAATTAAATCAAGTATTAGCATGCGAGACTGCAATTAATCCAACAATGAAGGCAGCTGAAACTAATTAATCATAACCTCCATGCTTCGAGAGAACAATTAATCGATGAAATAGGGTAATGATAGTCTAAGCAGTATTAAGATGTTGCTATAACATTATGCGTCTTAATGTTTGGTGAAGTTTAAACCACTGCAGGCAGTCTTTTTAGAAAGAAAATCACGATCTTTTAGCCAAAGAAAAATTAATTCTTCTCTATACTGTAAGTTTTGAAGATAATGATGACTTTAGTTATTATAAAAATGTCTTGGTAAAAAAAAGTTTGTAGTGTTGAAACTGAAAAAATAAAAAACGTGAAGGTATTTGATAAAGTACTTTTTCATAACACTATTGTCGTCACGTGTATGTATATATATATATATATATATATATATATATACATACGTAAGTAAAATGAAAGAAAATTTAATCCTTTAAAAATAAAGCAAAATGAAGAAAAACGTAAAACTACTGCTATAATTTAAAGAAGTTGCATAAAGAACTAAAGCTCAGTCGAATAAAATGAAATGGAATGTTGGCCTCTAGGTGCTGATGAGCAAAAGACTGAAAATTGGATTCATTGTCTCATATATTGTTATCGCTCGGTAAATTTAGAGAAAATAGTTTTTATTATTAAGAGCTATTACTCAAGTCACCGTACACAGTTATTTAGAAAAATAGAAAGTGTAAGGAAGTGAAGGTGAACTTACAAATTGCCAGTCTGAATGAGCATTAGGGTGGGTCGAAAAAAATAAATATTTTTTTTTCGGAACGCTTTAGTGCGAAAAATTATTGTAATAAGAAGAAAAACGGCATACAAAAAATTAAAATCGGTTAAAATCTTCCATTCGCGCATCGTACTTGAAGTTTATGAAAAATTGCAAAAATCACGATACTTTTGCAATTTTTTTCTGTTAGTTAAAACTTTGAAAACAAACATGCTTTAGCTTTTTATGCTTGTTGTATGGTTTAAATGACCTAAATAAATTAAATTCTGGTCATAAATCTAATTTTTTTCTGTTCGCGCAACGTCTTTGGAAAAACAGAAATTTAGCAATTTTTCGCAATTTTCACTGTGCAACTCTTCGCTCGATTTGCTAGAACAAAACGACCCAGAACTCACCACACGGAGATGGTTGCACGTCGAGTTCCACCCACAACCTACCCATCCAACCATCCAATTGTTGGGTGTGGTGTTTACATTATATTACATCTATTTACAAAGATTTTCCATAGAATAGGATTATTTGGCTTACTCTGTTTTTTTCTTTTTTCTTTTTTTATATCTATACATATTTAACGTCTGATTTTTTGGAGAAATGATGCATAACAGATCTAGACTGCAGTGTTGCTCGGATATAGCCATCTCTAGCTTATGTCCACATACTTTATTCGAGGCCTTTGTCACAATTTTTACGCACCTCTCCAGAGTCGGGTGTGACCGGGAAACTTTAGAATTTCTCTCATTTGCATAGTATCAGAATTGATGAATGATTTAATATCATCTTCACTTAGGTTCCGCACCATTGGGGGAGGATACACCACACAAGAATTCCAATTAATAATTTCAATGTAATCGGAAGCTTGAAAGTTTATCTTTGTTGGTACGAAATTTCTATCAGTCTTCTTATTTGGGACTGTTTGTCTTGCTTTTAAGATCCTTCTGTAACCAAGCTCCCAAATATGTTCTCTTCAACATATTCAGAATATGTTTCCTCAACAAGCATTGCCAACAGAACATTCTCTGGTTGCGCAAATGCATTTCGTTGAATTACTGGATCGACAACTTGAAGTAATTCGTCGGATAAAAACCGTGATGTTTGGATTGCTTGAAAGACATGTTTTGGTCTGTCAGTAAAATATTTGTTATTTTTTATGGTAAACCACATAGCCATATATGATTACAAGATGAAGCCAACTATTTCTTTTAAGTTTCCGGAGGGATCTGATGAACTTATATAAAACCTAAGGACTCGGTTGGCCGCAGTTAGCCATCTGGTATGGGACAAAGGACAGGGTCCCTATTTTCCATGTCTTCTGGTCATTGTCCCAAGGTGAATTCATTTGAAATGTTAAACAAATACTGTTGGTCTTTGTTCAACAAATTCCTGTCTATATCAGGAATCGAACAATCTATGGGTTCATAATGAGCCACAGGGAGTTTTTCACAGAAAGTGAGCTGCTGCCCGATCGGCCCACTAAAAGAAATGGGTCCTGCAGTTTGACCGTCAATATGTTGGAAAATGTGGCGAAAAGGAAGCTCATTAAAATGCAGGAAGCATATGCACCACTGCAGCGGGCGTCCTACATGATTTTCTAGTCGGTGGATGACACCGTTCTTCCATCCAGAGTTGGTTACATTGCCATTACACCCTACTACTTGTAGTTTTTCTAGTGATATTGATAGTTCAGACAAACGAGAAATAATGCTATGAGTTATATCATTTGATAGACTCGAGGAAGGAGATACATGTTCAATATAAGTTGATCCAGGTTCCTGAATAAGAGAATAGTGTTCTTCTTTCCCATTCCTGCGAAATTACTTGGCATTCTATTTTTCAACGAACAAAGTGTCGTCTTTTTGTCAGTCAAAGAAAAGACCCCAAGTTTCCTCAGTAGGTGTGAATTGACTTCAATTGAGTTTAAATCAGTTCAACCTATTTCAAGTGAGTTCTGGTGCTTTTTGTTCTAGCAAAACGAACGAAGAGCAGCACAGTGAAAATTGAAAAATATTGATAAATTTCTGTTTTTTCTAAGACGTTGAGCGAACGGAAAAAAATAGATTATTGATCAGAATTTAATTTATTTAGGTTATTTAACCCATAAAACAAGCATAAAAAACTAAAGCATGTTTATTTAAAAAGTTTTAACAAACAGAAATTTTTTTTTAAAAAATCGTGATTTTTGCAATTTTTCATAAACTTCATTTACGATGGGTGAATGGAAGATGTTAACCGAATTTAATTTTTTGTATGCCGTTTTTCTTCTTTTTACAATAGTCAACTTTTCCGCACTAAAGCGTTCCGAAAAAATATTTATTTTTTTCGACCCACCCTAATGAGTATGGTTACTACTGAAGATTACTCAAACTACTGATACGGGGCACCAGAGGGAGAATATGATTCGTGTAACTATAATAAATTTTACAACTACTGCGGGTTTCAAGAGTTGAAAAAGACTCCTTTTACTTATAAATGACGCATAATAACTGTGTGAAATTATTCATGAAACTGTGTGAAATTATTCAGACGTGCTCTATTGGCGAGAGGTCTGGTGACCTGGCAAGCCATGGGAGTACGTCATATCCTTGAAGACATTATTGGGAGAGTCGCGTAGTATGTGGACGAGCGTTGTCTTGTTGATAAATGGCACCTGGGTGACTTCATAGCATAGGCAGTACAACTGGCGTTAAAATCTCGTTCACGTAACTGTGTGCTGACCAAAGTGCGTTGAAGGACGACTAGAAGTGATCGTGTGTCCCAAAAAATCTCTCCCCACACTGTCACACCTTGTGTAATCGCCGTATGCCTCTCGACAACAAATGCCGGATCGGACCGGTGGCCTGGTCGCCTCCACACTAGTATACGCTGGTCATTAGCATTGAGATTGAATCGGGATTCATCGCTCAGGATCACTCGCCTCCAGTCGGTCACACTCCAGCTTGCCCGAGGTCGGCAAAATCCAATTGACTCTGCCTATGATGTGGTGTCAGTGGTAGATGTCTAAATAGACGTCGGCTCCTTATACCTGCGTCAGCCAGTCGTCTCCGAATGGTTTTCCTTGATACCACCGGATGTCTGGAAGGTGATAAATGGCGTCGACCCAATTCTAGCGATGTTGTTGGTGGGGATGTGGCCGCTCTTATGATTGCGTGATCCTCGTGCGAGTTTGTGTTCCTGGGACGCCCTGACCCTCCGTGACTGTAGACTATCCCTTCCGTGATCCATTGTTGCCAACACAGATCCACTACCATATCGCTCCGACCGAGGTGGCGGCCGATACGCCTATTTGACCAACCTGCTTCTCTGAAGCCTACTAAACACCCCCTCTCAAAGTCCGACAATTGTTCGTACTTTCACCGGTTACGTCTCAGAGGCATCTCTAGTCACAATACCGTCCATCCAAGTCGACAGATTTGTTTGAATATCCCCATGGCACAAGCAGTCATACTCTTAAACTATCCCAGCTGTGCATCTCATATGATCATAGCACGCTTAACCTTGTCTTATTGGCGTCGAAACTTTAATCATTTGCATGTCACTTACCAGACTACATTCCTGCCAAGTTTCGTGATAGTAGCTCGATTTCTTCTGGGTGCATATATTTTTTGTGACAGAGTGTATATATATATATATATGTAATAAATTTTAACCACCTCTAATCGCCTGTAATCAGAGTTCTTTCACTCTATGGTAACCTTTCCGTCCTTTGCGAATACTAACCTACCTCGCCAATTTCTGGCAACCTGTTGACAGCTACTTCTACGCTCGGCAGTTGAAATGTGGACGTCGCGCTTTAAGGTCATGTTATTGTTGGAATAAAGTTATATGTTCTTGTATTCGAATCATATTGTTTTTGGCCACGATGCTTATTTCAGGAGATGACCATTCGGGTCATCTCATATATATATATATATATATATATATATATAGTTCTGTGTTATTAATATAAAAAGTGTACTGAAATCGAAATTTTCTTTTACTATATGGCTCAAAACAAACATGCAGGTTTAATATGATTGATTTATTATGATAGCCTTTCAGTGCGCCTTAAAGGATTCTTTCTCTTTGATTTCATTTTGCCTTTTTCTGATTGTGATTTGCTTATATGATTAGCATAAATATACAGAATCCTCGTCGTCGATTGGATCCGTTACATTCGCTTAATGCGTATTCTAATCGCTTACTTCTTTATTCTTTAAATAGCGGTTTCGAAATTTCTTTGAATAGAATGCGAAAAATTTATTCATTTGAAGAACTGTGAAACCTTATTCATCTAAAAAAACTAAAGAAATTTATTCATATTTGCAGAAGGGGGGGGGGTTCTTTTCAAATTAATGCAATATTTTAATTTATTTGGCAGTTGACTGGCAATTTGAAATTAATCTTCAAGATATCGATTTTCTGTCGGTAATGGATTTTAGGAGTAGAAAAAGAGATTATTCAGATGATATTGAAAGTATAAAATTTCGATCTGAATGGATTATGTTATATTCTATTTTTTGTTGATTCATTTTTCAAAGTAAAAAAAAAATCAATGCATCCAAGAAAAAGCACATACGAACACTAACGGAAAAAAATCTAGAGCTTATTGAATGTGTGATGAGAAATCTTTTCCTATGCTGTTCATTATTGTTTGAGAAATAATATTTTTCTCTGTACTTTATATTGCACTTAAAGCGTATTTAAGTATGTTTTTTAATTTTGCCGTATTTTGTAAACACATAGCTGAAACCATTGCATTTATTGACTTCATTAATTTAATTATTTCCATTCTTAATGACGTTAAGTAAACTGTCATCCGCTTGACTTTAGTAAGAGAACTCCGAAGCTTCTTCTGAATTTGTTAATGCCTCTCTTTATCTGCTAAAATTTGATGTCTGAAAACATAGTGTGTATATCGCACCCCGGCAAGAAAAGTGGCACAACTCAAAAATGCAGCATTTGAGAAAAATCAACTTAAAGAATACTATAGAGCTTGAACTCGCATTCCAATAAAACTGATACAACTGCCCTCATGTGGACAAATTGCAAGATAGAGATGTGTCGTTTTTCGTGCACGATGGGGCACTTCATGCATATTTTTCAATGACATAACCTCAAAATTGCCATTTTTTGATTTGTGTCACTTTTCTTGCCGGGGTGCGATATGTGTCTGTGCACCGGACTGACATGGAATTCATCAGGTGTTATCTTGCTTGGAGAGAAACCAGATTATTTCTTACAGTATATTAAGGGGACAGTGGACCTTCAAACCTAACTTTTTTTGTTTTGAATGGATTTGCTTGAAATCTGAATATGTGATTAGTACCATAGATATGTAAAAGTGGTTAAAGTTTAAAGATGAAATATTAATAATTTATGAATTATGAATTATTAATTATATCAAAAATTGACCTAATTAAAAATGTTCCATGCGTATTTCTTTTGCATATAATTTGGTAATTTGTATTTACAGGATACCTTATGGAACTAACAATGAAACTTATTGCTTATTTTAAGCATTCATTAAAACTATAAAGAGAAAAAAATAATAATAGTAAAAACACCCTTTTTATTACGCAAAATATCTATAAATCATCTTTTCAAGAACAAAATTTAGAAATTCCGAGCTACGAAGCATAATATTTTTCAATAAGATTTATTTGATATACAGTTAGGTATACAAAGCTTAAATTTCAAAGCAATACGATAATTAGAAATGCGCCTGGAGCAGTCTGAATTTTAGTTTGACATGAAATTTTTATTTTGAGAAAAACGCATTTAAAGTTATTGCTATTAGTAACCACATAATATCTAAATTAAATACAAACGCCTATAACTAGGAAAGTAATCACAGAAATTAAAAATTCTTTTTGGAACACATTCCTACTCGTCCGTAGTTTCACAATTCAATAAAATAAAAAAATTGAATTTTTGGACAAATTTCACAATTTTGAAAGTCCACTGTCCCCTTAAGCCTGACAATTCGAAAACTGTCTTCTCACAGTTTTCCTTTACTTACACAAATGCAAAAATATACACCTCCAGCGTATCTAGCAGGTTTCGTGTTTTTATGGGCTCCTCACAGCAAGGCATATTCGATAGGTACTTTGGAGTGGAAAAGATTTCTAAATGCAGAATATCTTTCAATTTTTTACTGGGGATCGACAAACAGATTACAACCGAAGAAACAATCTTGTATCATGAATGGCGGGGCAAACTTTAAAATACTTGAATCGCGCTTACTCTAGGGGCATTTGAGGTTTGAAATTCTTTTCTAAATAAGATATCGTGACCACAAAGGAAATGTTTAAAAATTGATGGAAAGTCACAAAATTAATAAAAGAACAGCATTATTTTATATTTTACACGCATTATTAAATATGCCAGCTAATAAATTAGTTGGAGAAAAATCCCGATGCCCACAGAACCCGTGAATAAGGTACGAACACGCTATAAGACTAGTGAATCTTCTTAATTTTATGAGCTACTAAGCATTTCGATATCGTCAAATCAGTGTTAAAGACATCATTTAGATCCAAACCCGTCGTTAGTTCACAGGTTGGCGGGAGATCTCAATCAGACATCTCCAAACTCACTCACGGTGAGTGAGTAATATATGACTTTAGACTTAATTATTAAATATCATGCACAGGAAAATTTTTGCTGCAAGAGTTTACGTGATAAGTAAATAAAAATGACTAAACAAAAAAAAAATATCAAAACTAACTTTTTAAGAAGATTTCGTGTACTTCAAGTTATAGTAAAAGTTTATGTGGTTTTTCAACAGCAGGAAGCTATAAAAGTTCAACTGATAAATTACCTAGCTGTTATTTAGATATTATGAGATGTTTTTCAAAAAATAATTTTAAACTGTATTTTTCTAAACTTGTTCTTTTATCCAACGTTTTTCTTCTTTAGGTTATCTAAAACTATTTGCAAAATAGTAGCACGCAGTTTCCTGTGGAGCCCTAATTTTCAAAATGCTGTCGCATTTCTCGAAAAATTAAACCTGTCAAGAAATAGAATAGACTTTCGATAAAATTGCAATTTAAGATTCTGTTAACTTTATTTGGGTGGGAGGTGTAAATTGACCCCACATATATAACAGGATTAATCGTATATAATTTTATTTATACTAGGTGGCCCGTGCGAAAATTTCGCTTACGAATAAGATATGATTAATTTTATAGCGAGTTTGTTGGTTTGTAGTAGGATGAAGAACCGGTTCATTTGTAGCCATTGTTTATTTGTCAAATAACAATGGTGCGTAAGGATAATGCAAAACTGATTACAAAACGCTTTTGGCCGCAATATTGGAGGTGAAGCATAAGACAAAACAAGGGAGCATGAGATATGTAATGTACATGTCAAAACATATTTGTAGACAATTTTCAAAGTTAAGTATGACACAAACTCGGGGAAAATGTGATACTTCCGTTTCAAAACCTCTTTCTACACACGATTTTACCGTGCCGTATCCATGCATCCAGGGAAAGAACTCTAGGACCAAAAGTCAGTTTTTAACTTCAATATTTAAATAAACAATGCAATGTGTGATTCTAAATTAACAATTTGTCAGAACTTAATCTTTAAAATGGTACCTCGTTGATCGATTTTGGTTAAGTATGAAGGGAGAAAAATGGATCGTCAGAAAAAAATCACCCTCTAGAAATAATATATATACAACATAGATGAGGGTGATAACGGTACATTTCTTAAATTTAAAGGTTAGTGTTCGAGAGATAAAAGTGAAAGTAAATAAATAAGCGACTGCGTGCTTGTCATCTAGCAATAAAGCAAATCTTTACATGTCTTTAGCACTTTTTCCCATATCTCTATATATAAAACAGTGCCGTAACTGACTGATTCATTCATTCACTGACTGACATACAACGCACAGACCAAACCGCTGGACCTAAAGGGCTGAAATTTTGCATGGCGATTCTTCTAATAGTGTAGGGGTGCACTAAGAAAGATTTTTCAAAAATTCTTTTTACATTTTTTTAAATTAAATTTTTAAGCTGTTTATTAAACTTTTTTTACGTTTGCATTTCAAATAATACATTGAGGGTTATAAAATTTATATCACGAGAAAAATCATAAAAATTCCTTCAAAATGAAATTTTTTTCGAATTTTTACCTCCATTTCCTGATTTTTGGTAAAATTTTGATTTTTTTTGTGATGGTCAAACATATCATTTGTAAACAAAATCACATCATAAAATTTCTCAAAAAGTTTCTAAAAAATTTAAAAATTAAAAATTTTTAATAAAAGTGGGGTAATTTAAAATCTTTATAACTCGAAATATTATTTGTCGAATTTGAAATTTTTTTCATTTAATTAAACAGAAATATATAAGTTTTAATTTTAATTCGGCATTTTTTGAAATATTAATTTTTAAAGAAATTAAAAATTTTTAGATTAAAAATTACAAAAAAAAATTATGTAACTTATTTTTAAAAAATCAGATTTTCAAAAGTAAATATTTTTTTCAAATTTTCTGAATCGCAATTAAAGTAAAATAGTTGATAAAGACTTGTTCCAAGTTTCAACCATTTATTTTTAACGGTTCTTGACTTATAACAATTTAAAGACGAGAAATGGGGAAAAAACCCATCATGCCGAAAAACGCACTTACAGGTTTAAACAACGATTGGCTACTGTTACAATGTTGCAAAAATAATAATAATTTATTCTGTTCTAATTACGATAGAAACATTAGTTAAACGTCATTTTAAGCGTAAAAGAACGAAAAAAAATTTAATGCAATACATTTTTTTCTGAAATTTGAACAATTTTGTGTCCTGGCCCCCTTAAAAAAATCTAAGAAGAACATTTGAAAAATCTTTCTTAGTTCACCCCTCCAGTATAAGAAGAATCGCTATGCAAAATTTCAGCCCTTTAGGTCCAGTAGTTTGGTCTGTGCGTTGTATGTCAGTCAGTCAGTTATGGAACTGTTTTATATACCGATCCGCTAGTCACCAACCGTTGCCCCAATCTCATTTTTTTCTTCGACTTGAACCATCTACGTGGTAAGACCTTTATTTTGATTATGATTTAATTATGACACAAATCAGAAGCTTTCCCTTGAGAGCTTGCTGGAATTTTGTCATATGCAATTCAATTGCGTACATAGAATTGAATAAATAAAATTAAAATCTAGAAAGGCATACTAAATAAAAATATTTCCAATAATGTATATTTATTTTTTACGGGGATAGAAAATAGATTTTAGTCCGAACAAAATGTTTTTCAATGCAAAAAGAATAATATACACCTACGCGGATGTCGTCAGGAAAGAAACTCATTAATAAATTCACAGAATGGTAATAAATGAAGACAATTTTAGAAGTTAAAAAGTTTTTTAAAAATGTGAGCACGCGCACGCCCTTTAGCGGAAGATAAAATATTTATACTTCGATTTTCAAACAAACAATACAATGTGTAAGTCTAAATTAAAAATTCGTCAAAAGCGGAGAAATCTTTAAAATGGTATCTCATTTATCGATTTTGGTTAGGTAGGAAAGGTGAAAGGGGATCGTCACCAAAAATCATCTTCTAGAAATAATATATATAGATATATTAACAAAAAAATAGATTATAACTTTGAAATTTCATGAAAAAAAAAGATTAATCCCGTCATATATTTATCCTTAAATTAGTATGCTGTGATAATTAACTGGTATTGCAAGAATTTGTTGTTTTAAAGTTTCCTGATTAAGCTAATGTGTAAATATTTCAATGTACTGGAGGGAACAAAGAATTAAATTCTATATTTATCTTCAGTAAATGACTCCAACGAATGGAAAACATATGAGCATATTTTATGAAATCTGAATTTGCTCTAAGGTAACATTGATTTGGAAAGGTATAACTCACTTCAAGTTAATTTTGATTCAGGGAAGTTTTTTCCACTCATGGATTCAACTCCACACGTGTAAAAGACAGACATCTTTCTCTCAGCACAGAAATTGCTGCATTTATGTTAATAAAATAAAACTCATAATTATTTTTCAACTAATTTTTCTTTAAAAAAATCTGATCTGAAGTTTTAAAAACGCTATATATGATTGACAGTGGAAAATTGATTTTCGGCTCAGCTACTAATTTAATTTTGAAATTGAAGGAAGAAAGAATAATCTCTATACTTTGTATAAAAGTCCTTTTAGCAACTCAAAATATATTTTGAAATATTTTGTTTACTGGTATAACTAAATAATGTACTAATAATTACCCAGCGTTAGATTCACTTTGCTCAGTGAAATCATTCTCTAGGTGGTATAAAAGTAAAGGGCAATTCTTCAAAATTTAAAAACATACTAAAATTTATTAACATTTATATAAGACTGGCGTTTACCCACGCAATAAAGTTACATCTTAAATAATTACATCATCTAATTACATCATCTAATTACATCTCTAATTACATCATCAATAAAGTTCGCATCTTAGTAGCGATCCACAAACAACTCGCTCAACACAGCACGCTTACAAAGCGTGTCTAATATACAACCTACAGGTTACAAAAAATTCATTTAAAAACACCTCGACCAATGGCAAGAAAGAAAAAAAATTTGAATGCTATAGTGAAAAGAAATAGAAATTAGCATACAGCTACAGTGATATAGGGAGAAATGTTCTATTTCTAACGTATACATATCTTATTTTAAAATACTAGGTGATGAGAGAGTGTAATTGATTAAGTGCATTTTCTAAAAAAAATGAATCCATTTATATTTGATTTGTTTGGAATTGAAATTTTTATCTACCATCTTCTGTAAAAAGGAAAATAAATAGAGCAATATATACTTCTGTCGTTTTGCACACGGAATCTCCTTTATTTGATGGAGAGATAATATGAAACTATCACTAGCTGTTTTTGGTAAAAGAAATTTACTTAAAGAAGAATAACACGTACCTTTTTCAATTCAATTTAAAAATTTTAAACTTAAATTTATCCGTGGTATTTTTTTCATACAGTGTTAGTACGCTAATTTTTTTCCCCAATGCGGAGGCACTTGTCGTCAAACATTCGCCTATAATACGTTGCAATTTTACCACCCATTTTATTATAGGGGCACCATATAGGCGGACAGCATTACCCCCTATGAAAGGACGACACGAACGGAGGCACTTTTCGTGGCGCGACGCCAGGATTCGGTCCGAGCACCTTCAGCACCGAAAACCAGCGCGCTGTACCACTGGGCCGCCACAAGCTCTAGTATGCTAATTTATAAATAGTTGTTGAGTTAATACTTGTATAATGGATATTTTTACAGGATATTTTGTTTTACATTAATAAGGAACGTACTGTAAAAAGATGACAGATATCACTGGAAATAAGAGGATGATAAGAAGGTGGTTTTAAGACGGTCGTTATGATGGCATTAAAGTTTCTTGTAAAGTGTAAAATTTAGTTTGACGGGGAATTCATGTTTTACGGCATATGAATATTCAGTTACTATTTCTTGCAGTCATTTTCGGATTTCCACGGGGGATAGGTTTGAAAGGTTAAGACCTTAAATAATTCGAAATCCAGTACAGAAGCTATGACAGAGCTCTGTCAATTACTATATTGTTATGACAATTTTAAAATATTCGAGGTACATATTGAGAGTGTATTACAAAATGCCTGAGATGTATGCTTCTCTAACTTCAAATGAGGGAATAAAATATCTACTAGTTGGCCCCTTAAAATCAATTTTAGCTAAAATAAAATTGAGTTACTCCAAATCCTGAAAATTAAATGGAAAAAATTCATTGTATATGGAAATCTCAAGACAAATGACTTTTCAACGTTTTTGCAGTTCATAACACTACAGAAGGTCGTTCGCATTTTATGGAAACGATTTTGATAGTTAAATTTTATGTATAAATGCCGTATTTTTTGTGGCAATTTGCTTCTGTCTGATAGCCATGGTTCTTGACAATAACTCTAGCTCCAATTTTCCATAAAAGTGAACTTTTTCTTACTACTGTCATGTCAATTTTACCCCATTCCTCTTGGACCGTTTTCCAAAGCCCATTCAGTGTTCTTTCCTAAGGCTCATTTTAATAAACCGAAAATGCAAAAATCCATTGGAGAAGCGTCAGGGGATTTTACAGGTATTCCATTAAATGGGATACACTTTATTCCTGTTTCTGATATTTTCTTTGCTAAATAAGTGGCAGTTGATTTAGACATGTGACTAGAGGCTTTGTCAACATAAAGGTCTATTTTATCAATGTCCTTTCCATATAAGGCTGAAATTTCATGTTCAAAAATTGGTTCTAAAATATTCTGCTGCTAGTAGAGTGAATTAATTTTGGCTTTACTTGAGACATTTTTGATTTTTAATTGGCCGTTTCAACAAAATCCTGCAACTATCATGAATCCATTTGGGAAATTTTCTGTAAACTGACGAAGTCATTTCGTACAGTCATTCCTGTCAGTTGAGCAATAGAAAATTGATCTTTTTTTTATTACAGTCACTTAACAACACCCATGCCTCATCGAGTGTTACCATAAATTTCTATTTTTCAGCAGCTAGGTGTTTTGCCTATAATTTTCTACGATTTGTTTTTCTTTCAGCAATAGGCTTTGGCAAAAGCAGATGAACTTTAGGTTTAAACATCTTCTTTAACTTCAAATCTTCATGAATAATTTTACTTACAGTACCAGAAGACATTCCTAGTTTCGATGCAATGGATCTTTGAGTTGGCAGATTTTTTTTTAGGATCAGAGACTTCACTTTCTTCTTATTTACCTGCTTTCGAACAGTGTTAGGATGAGGTTTCGCGGTCTTGTTTTCATTTTTACTTTCAGTTAGACACTTTCTTACTTTCAAATTTAATATATTATAAATACCTTTTATTGAAATGGCATAGATCTAAAAGAAAAGTTGGCATCCGTTAAACAGGTGCATTATTATTCATCTATTTCCTTTGTATGACATTTCTGATTTCAAAGTAATACTTAAACGGAAGTTCTTAAACGGGAAGGATTGTAGCTATGAGAGATAGCAAGCTAAATATTTTCAGAGCTATTTGAAACAAAAAATATTAGTACTTCGTTTTCAGTTGGTAAAGTTCAGTATAGAGGACTCCGCAGTGTTATGTAATTAATGGCATATCACCCCCTTTTGATTTAGTTTCCCTTACTTCGGTTATGAGGTCAAAATTTCTTTTGATTTTTTTCTAATGCCCTTTCTTCTTAGATTTCCATACGGAACTATAATTTATTTTAAATTCATTAGCTTAAATCTTGGGATTTTATTATTATCGATAAAACGTGCATTTACTTACCAACTACATACTGTTTTTACGGAAAAGTTTATTCTTCATGACAGTACGCAAGAATGATTTCGAAATGTGCATTATTTGTAGCTGTGTGCTTAAGTGAACAAAATTTGTGATAAATCTCTAAAGCATTTAAAACGCTATCTAGGGTAAGTTTAATGTTATTAGTTCTTTTAATTTCTGAGCCCATTCTTGTTTTGGTAATAAACGTTTCCTTCCTGATACGACGTGTATAGTATTGTTGAAGGATAGCACTGGAGAAACCTCAGCCATAAATTGTCTTTGATTTAAAAATATTTTGTAAATTTAATTTTAAGAAAAATCTGAAATTATTCATTGAATCACCTTTTAAGCTTTAGATTTACAAAGGTATATAACTAAGAAATTTGCATGAAACATCTATTAATATTTTATTTTTAATATTTTCCTCTGCTAAAATTATAATGAATTCATTTTTATGCATATTAAAAAGTGTAATAATGGAAATGGTATGGAGCCATAAGTATAATACAGTAATTTGTTTACAAATAAATATTCCCGAGGGTAATATATTTTTAAAATTATGGCAATTTATGCAAAATATAAAGTGTCATCCATCGTCTTGCTACAAATAAAATCAAGTATTAGCATGCAAGACTGTAATTAATTCAACTATGAAGGAATTTGAAACTAATTAATCATAAATTCTATGTGCTTCAAAAGAACAATTAATCGATGAAATAGCGCAATAAGTTTATGGGGTATAAAGATGCTGCTACAACATTATGCAACTAATTTTCGATTAAATTCAGACTACTTCGGGCAATAGTTTAAGACAAAATAATAGAATATTTAGTGAAGAAAAAAATCAACAGTTTTCCAGACAAATGTTACTTTAAATTTTTCAAAATAAAAAAGTTTTAGGGTGATTATGAATTATAACAATAAAATCTATAAAATCTAAGAACTAATGATGTCTGAAATATTAATGAAGTTTGAAGAATGTAATGTACTTTGAATTTGTTTATCCAATAATATTAATGCGTTCACAGAATATAATAAAATAACACGTATAAACACACACACACACACAGATATATATATATATACACACTCGAATATATTAAAAAATTTCGCAATATAATCAAACGCTCTAATGGAAAAAGTTAGGATCGGTAAAATGGGAATCGGTAAAAGTTTTAAAATAATTTCCAGGTTTCCATCATCAACTCTAGAAATGAAAGGTATGTTTTAAAAGGCACATTTTTCTCTTCGACACTTTTTGTTCCATAAAGTATTTTGAATTACTGTGACGGAATGTATTTACAATAAGTTTATCTAAGATCTCTGGAATGGTACAGTGGCAAGGAAGACCGCTTCAATGCCAAGAAGCATGGTTTTGATCTCCCGCAGACAGCCAGTACAGTACGATGGCGTCCAACCGTTCGGAACAAAGCTTGCGGACCTTCAGGAAACACGAATAGGCCAGAAACATATGAACAGCATCAAAATGCTGAGGATTCAATGAAAAGTGTTGCCAACGCTCTGCGTTGTTCGAGTCGAATTCAGTACCTTCTGCGATGCTCACAAAAGAAGTTGGGTGAAATTGGGATGTATAGAATTAATCCCGCTTATTACCGGGATGGTTTAGGCGCTGGCTTCCAACAGTAGAGACAGGAGTGAAAGACATACTGTGCAAGAGGTCGTTTCATACGTTTTGAAAATATATTGAAAAAAAGTACGATAACAATACGCGGGCTATGATTCTGTGTAACTTCTAACTCTGAATCCTTACTTTAGGATTAAACTGCTACTCAATTTACAGAAAAAAGGACATTGATAGAAACGATGCAGGGTAGCTGAATTGGGCATTGACAGGAAGTTGCATGAAAACTTTTTCCTTATGATTCTTTTATTATAATTGGTTCATTTCAATCAAAGTTAACGTTACTTTTAGAAATTTAAGTTTGCATTTGTTATCTTAGTCAAAATAGGCAGGCGAGATGTGTTAGCAATGTAATCGCAGACGATCTCAGTTCTTTCCCTTCTCTCTGATCAACGATTTCTATTGGATGTCTTATTAAAAGCTACTATTGGCTCTTTCTGGATCCTGTATAAATTTATAAATACATGTGATGTTCTTTTTCAGGCAGTCTGTGTCTATCTGTGTTGTTGCTTGTATATGTTTGACTGACTATTAATAAATGTCTTATTTCCCGGGCCATTGAACTCTTGTAATTTAACGCAGTTGCCTCTTTTATTTTAACATAGGAGAGCTTACGGCGAATAATTGTCTAAGGGGCTACTTTTTACTGGGTAAAGAGCAAAATTTTGTTCGAGAGCTATGAGATTGTAAAATATAAATTTAAGCAATAATTTAAATTTAAAAGCAAATATCATTTAACTTATTTATGTTAAATAAAAGCTTTAAATTGTTTAATATTATGACTTAAGTGCAGGTTCGAAAATTATAGCATGTTAAAAATTTGAAATATACATATTTATATACGGATCATTAAGTGAAGTGTTAAAAACTTTAAAGCCTAATAGTACAAAAGTTGGGACATCCGTCATTGCCAGCTATTATTAAATTTATTAAGTTTCTTAAACTTTGGTGCAATAAACTAATTCTAATTCTAAATTTTTTAAAGGTTCATACGTTGTGGTTGTTTTTTAGTAAGGGAATTTAAAGTATTAAAATACTTTGAAAGAAATTTTTTTTATATAATATATGAACCGATAGAACTAACTTTTGACTTTGTTTGGGAGTCAGCTAAAAAACTTCAATATTAGGAGTGACGTCAGTTATGAGACTAGCATTCAGAATTTTTTTTCATTTATTTCAAGACACTTTTATAAAATCTTTGCTGAATGAAATTATATGATAATTACTCGCTTTCTATGCATATATGTTTACGTATATGTATATATTATGTGGTTTGTTTATATATATGCTACATCTGTCCACATATGCTTTCTAAAATAATGGCAAGGTCTTCATTTTTATGTTTGATCGTTCTACGTTGCCAAGTTCTGTTTGATCGCAAATTCTGAGTCTACACATTATTAAACTATGCGTGAAAAGAGTTTCTGTCAATCAGTTTAAGTGTTATCTAACTGTAACGAACAAAGAAAAAAGATTAATGATTAATAACTTTCTGATTCAAAAAGCAAAATTTCTCCACATGTAGAATAAGAGTTGAGGTTTATAAAGTTTGCAAAATTGAACAAAACACAAATTTGTTATTTGAAACTGTATAAAATGAAGTTATTTACAGCTCTGTGTATGTGTGTTTTGATGATCAAGAAATTTTTTTGAATAACTGGTATTAATAATTATCATGTTTTTAAAAGGTAAAATAATAAATGAATAAATGTTTAGTGAACTAAAAGATTTATGTATAAAATAAGTTAAAATATTAAATTATCATTTCATTATCTTCTAAAAGCGTTACAAAAAGGTTGAAAACAAGTAATTATTTTTTATAGCATCACATCTGACGAAATATTTAGAAAAGTGTAAAATGAAGCATACTGATGCTTAATATACAATTAAGAAATGAAAATAACAGCAGGAATTACAATTATGGAAGTTAAAATAGTTTGTTTTAATCCAAATGTTTCTTAATACAGTATGTTTAAAGCCTCCTTAGGTAAAGACGTTTTATTTGCTATGGTTGACGTATGAAAATATATACTCAGGTCCTTTATTAATTAGAAGCATTCAAACAAATGAAATAATTTTATTACTTCAAGCTACATTTATTTCAACATTGTAATATTCCTAATAAAATCTTAAAAAAGGAAAATTTTATCATTCTGTTATATTTGCAAAATGTGTAATGAAACAAAAGATTTATTTATTGTAATGGCTCAAGAATATTAATAAAGAAACAAAAGCATATCGGTTTGTCATGAGTTTCTTTCGATATGTTTCAAAGAACTACTTTTCTTTTGATTTCATTTCATCGTTCTCGAACGAGATTTGCTCCTGTGATTTGCATAAATAATAGAACACTCTGCGGGAGTTGGATCCTTCTCTTTAGATTAATGTCTGTTTCTCTTGCTTACTTCTTCATCGCGAAACTGAAATACCCTCTCTGTATTTTGTTTCAAAATGAATTCAAAGAATTTTGTTCATGGTAAAGAATAGAAGAAATTTATTCATATTTGAAGCTTATGGAGATAAGATTGCTTTTCAAGTTAATATCACACTTTAATTTTTTTTTTTGACACTTAAAGGACGATTTAGTTTTCCTCCTCTAAATATCAATTTATTGACATATTTTTTAATAAAAATGATGGATTTGAGGAACAGAAAAAAAGGATTACATGAATGATATTAAAAGCAAAGGTGTTCTTGATAAACCGATTTTTTGTAGATTCAAGTTTTTCGTTCTTTATAGAATGAGAACGGAAAATCCTGTTAGACATGCAAGATTTTGAAATAAATATTTTTTTTCATTGAATGTGCAATACGGTGTACAGTAAAATGTTTTTTTTAAAATCTAGATTTGCTACAAAATAAAATTTCCTTTGTTATTTAATATTGGTGTCGACATCTATATTACTGTAATTATAAATTACTTTTATGTTTCGAAACGCATGCATTTAACTGTCATTTACTAGTATAGTTTTAATTTCCCCAACGTTAAAGGGGTGATTGTTACTGGCCTCTCTATTATTACGAATATTAACTATTTTTAATTTTAATATTACTTATTTTTTTAAAATTTACCATTAAATAATGACGCTTCATCTCGATTCTGTGATAATATAGATTTTGTAAAACTTTTTTGTAAACACGTGGCCTAATTCCATGGTTACAGACTTTGTTTAGGTCTGTCACAGTTGAAAATGAACCGGATTTTCTCGACCGGGAGATGGCCGAATGACTATGGCACCGGCATTAGGTACCACAGTCCGTGGGTTCGAGTCCCATTATTGGCCTGGATGTTTGTAGTCATTCGAAATCGGCTTTAAGCAGTAGGTCCCGAACTAATGATCCCTTGTCTAGCGAAAAATGATCGTAGCGCTCCCAACCAACCAACCGGATTTTCTCCCGTAATACCATTTAAGGGGACAGTGGACTTTCAAAATTGAAATTTGTCCAAAAATTCGATTTTTTATTTTATTGAATTGTGAAACTACGGACGAGTAGGAATGTGTTGCAAAAAGAATTTTTAATTTCTGTGATTACTTTCCAAGTTATAGGCATTTGTATTTAATTTAGATATTATGTGGTTTCTAATAGCAATAAACTTTAATGTGCTTTTCTCAAAATAAAAATTTTCATGTCATACGAATATTCAAACTGCTCCAGGCGCATTTCTAATTATCTTATTGCTTTGAAATTTAAGCTTTATATACTTAACTGTATATCAAATAAATCTTATTGAAAATAATTATGCTTCGTAGCTCAGAATTTCTAAATTTTGTACTTGAAAAGATGATTTATAGGTATTTTGCGTCATAAAAAGGGTGTTTTCACTATTATTATTTTTTTCTCTTTATATTTTTAATGAATGCTTAAAATAAGCAATAAGTTTCATTGTTATTTCTATAAGGTATCCTGTAAATAAAAATTACCATATTATATGCAAAAGAAATGCGCATGGAACATTTTAAATTAGGCCAATTTTTGATATAATTAATAATTCATAATTGATAAATTATTAATATTTCATCATTAAATTTTAACCACTTTTACACATCTATGGTACTAATCACATATTCAAATTTCAAGCTAATCCATTCAAAACAAAAAAAGTTAGGTTTGAAGGTCCACTGTCCCCTTAAGTCTATCAACGGCAAGTGTTTTTCCATTTGTCTTATCACAAGAGGCTTTATTTTGAGATCCTTCAGTGCTGTTCAGATTTTTCCTCCTGTCCTTGAGAACATTACGGCTATGTATTATTTCCTAAACAGCAAGAAATCGCTTGCAAAAATATTAACTGTAAGAGGATGTGAAAAATTGCAGTCTTTATGGAATGAATATTAATGTCGATGAGTCTGTCAGTAAATAAACCTATAACAGTAATTCCAAAAAATGTGAAAAAAAAGTTTATATTCACATTTGAAAGTTGAAAAATGAGTGAAAGTGACTACTAATAACAACTTATATTTTGCAATAACCAAGCTCTGCAATTTTAATCGGAAAAATCGATCTTATTCCTTTAAGTTAAACAAAATGCAAAGCTGCTGAAGTTTGATATGGTAAAAAAATATTAATCAACATTAATTATCTTCATGTGACAGAAACCAAATCAGTGTAACATTGTTGACGTAAAAAGTTGATATTTTTATTTGTTTATTCTTAATATTTAAATAAAAAAAAGTCGAAACTTCTTTTACACCAGTCAATTTCATTTCAGTGAGAGAAAACATAAAATTTAAATATATTAAAATGGTTTTGAGGTCCGTGCTAGACTGTTACTTTCATTCAATATTCATAATGTCGAAATACAGTTAAAGTATGGAAAGCTTTGTTTGAATTGAGAAAAAAAATCTTAATTAAAACCGAAAAAAATATATTACAATAATTCAAAATTTTATATTTCATGATCAAACGGAAAGAAAATATTCAAGCACTGATTCACTAGAATGAAGAATGAATTTACAGTTTTAAAAGCTAAGTTGTTTATGTTCACAGTTGGTTATGTCTATTCGTTAAGCGACGATTACGAAAATTGTCCTTTCGTACTCATATTGACCACAACAAAAACTTTAATTTCCATTTTGATTTGAAGTTATTTTTCATGGACTTTTGTCTGTAATGGGAGGATTAGTATTAATTGCGTATCAATGGGTACTCAATATAAAGTTGGTTTCTTTGAAATTTATGTTTTGAACTTTTGATTTCAAAATGTCAAAGCATTAGAGCTGAGAATTTATTTTTTAAGCTTGCATAATCTTCTATTGCAATAGAGCGAAATCCAAATATATATTCAACAACATTCCTGAATATTTTGAATAAAACGGATTATATAACACACTACCAACTAAATTTCCTTTGAGCATGAAATTTTTAGTTGTGTAAAATATTAATGACGGGTAGATACTATTTCATATTTTGGAAATTGTGACTATCCGTCCATGAATAATAAGAAAAAATTCATACCTAGAATATTGACTTTAAAGGAAAAAATCACATTTTTAAAACAATCCATAACTTAAGATAACTTTTCTTTAAAAATTGAGCGATTTGAAGAAGGAAAATACTGCATGTAAACGATTAAAAATTTTTTATTTTTTGAACGCGGAGGTACTTGTCGCTTGACATTCGCCTGTATGTACACCGTGAGACTGCTGGCCCTTCATTTAAGGGGGCACCGAATAGGTGGCCAGCACAACCCGTAATTTAGAGCCGGTCCCGTAATTTAGAGCCGTTTCAAATGACGAGACCGGTACACTTCACCCTGCATCTCCAGAGGTAAATTTGAGAACTTTAAGGACATTGCAGCCACGACAGATTTTTCATGCACCAGCCGCCATTAGTGTACACAGCGGTGGAGTTGTGAGCGACGGGCATCGAACCAGATACTGCTCTTGCCAACAGGGCCAACGCACCCTGCTGTCCGATGTAATAACGTAAATGCCTGTTCGTGCTCCGTCAGGTACGGTGGCCGTTACTGTCGTTTGCGTCTCTTCTGCAAATCTGCCTTAATACGCTCAGATCACTATCCCGCTGCCTTTGCCAACTAGGTCACCGCGCCCTACGATTCAAGATGAAAATCTAATTTCCAAGTTCACTAGTTCATAACTTTTATGTAGTAATGGAAACGTTACAAGGAGCGAATAATTTTTTTTCTGAGCAATTTCTGAAATCCCCTCTCATTGTGGGGACCATATTTCTAACATACTATTACAATCTATATATATAAAACAGTTCCGTAACTGACTGACATACAACGCACAGACCAAACCGCTGGACTTAAAGGGCTGAAATTTTGCATGGCGATTCTTCTTATAGTGTAGGGGTGTACAAAGAAAGATTTTTGAAATATTCTTCTAAGCTTTTTTTAATTAAATTTTTAGCTGTTTTAGTAACTTTTTTAAAGTTTACATTTAATATAATAATTTGAGGGTTATAAAATTTATATCACGAGAAAGATCATAAAAATTCCTTTAAAATGAAATCTTTTTCGAATCTTCACGTCCATTTTCTGATTTTTGGTGAATTTTTAAAGATTAATTTTAAGAATTTAAGTTATTAAATGCTGATCACATGATTTCTTTTTCTGGTACTTTAAATAAATTTATTGTCACGTCATAACAACGAAATAGACAAAAAATATTTTTCTTTTCTTGCTAATACGGCAGACGATTGGACATTATCTAAAAAAATATTTAAATACAGTAAAAATATGTTCCTAAAACTGTACTATATTAACTCTACTATATTCTTTAGTATGTCCTATTAGATTTAATTTGAATATTTTTTTCTACATTATTTTGTCTATAAAATATACCTTACGATTTTTTTATAAATGTATTTCTTTTTACATCAATTGTATACATTGATCGCCGTATTTATTGTATATATATATATATATATATATATATATATATATATATATATGTATGTATATTGGCATTAATTACATACATGCATACATTGAAGTTGTATTTAATTTGAATGTACTCCGTAGCGAAGTGCGGGATTTTAGCTAGTATTCATATAAACATATATTGTTAAGTCAAAATATATTCAGACTATTTGAATTGCTCATTTTACTTAAGACTTCTAATTTTTTTTCTTGAAAAAGGAATCTATTTTTCTTTCATATTTTTGCGACTGAATTTTGTAATCAAGGAAAACGGGGGGGGGGGGAAACTAAATAGCTTTCGTGACATACTTCGGTTGTTAACACTCGGTATCTTATTATTGTTGATACAAATATATTGCACTAAACGATTGCTTGAAATTTTGAGGAAAGACATGCACTGGTATCAATTTAAGTACGTATTAATAGAAATTTATTGTAGTTATTAGTAATGGGAAATTTTTGTTTGCGTTTACTGATGATCGTAAGTAATCACATACTGCACACAATATAACAAGAAACGGACGGTCCCGACGTCATTGATGATCCATTTTCCCAAGTGAATAAAGCTTTCTGAATTTAAAATGCTTTCCGAAGAAGCTTTCCTAAAACAGTCCAAATTATTAGGTAAAGAAGTAGATTAAATTGCAAAATCCATAAGCTTTGTGTGTGCGTATGAGGAAAACAAAAAACGGCTCCCTCGGGGGAGCCTGTAGTCCAGTGGTTCCCAAACTTTTTCAGCTGGCGACCCACCTTTCCTTATCGGAATGCCTCCACGGTCCATCGGTCCATGGTGGAGTAAAAAAACCTTATTTGTATCGTATCCCTTCCTTATGTATATATAATTTACCATCAAATATTGCATATATATATATATATATATATATATATATATATATATATATATATATATAGATAGATACATATATATATATATATGCTTTTTTGAAGATACAGATTGATTATTGATAGACAATTTGTGTTCTGATTTGAAAATTGTTGACAAAATATAAGCCCTTTATACTTTGACAAAATATAAGAATTTTTTCTTATCTTTTCTGATGGTTTATTCGATGGTTTCTGATAGTTTTAGGATCGAGTCGCGACCCACCGGTTGGGAACCGCTGCTGTAGTCCATAGAGGGCGCTTCCCCAGGTGGTGGATCTGGGAATGTCTCAACTGGAATCTCCATTGGGTAATGGAATGTAAAACAAAATACCTCCCGCGGACCAACAGGTAGAGTCCAACATCTTTCCAGGCAGTGCCCCTCCTTTTCCTTTCCTTGTATCCCTTTTTTCTTGTTTCTTCTGCACAGTTCCTGGATACGACAACAACAACAATATGAAGAAATTACTTCGCCCCTTACAGCTCTACTCTTAACTTATTTATAAGTTATGGGGGCAACGTGTGTGTGTGTGTGTTACCAAGCAATGCTCTACCTAATGTAGTGATGACTATTGCACTTTATGCTAACAACGTAATCTCGAGTTTGCGTTTACTATATAGCATAACAGACACATAGGGGGCGTCCATTAATAACGTGAGGCTTTTAGGGGGCAGGAGGGGGGGTCTCGGCAAATATCACGTAATTTTTTTCCGCAAGAAACAGTGTAAAATTGCGAGAAAACTGGGTAATATTAAGTCAAACATGTTCTACACTAAAATATGGCTAAATCCTACGCAATAGTTCCAGTAGTCACTCTTGAGACCATACATGAGTCCCCCGGGACTGAATTAGAATGAATATTCTTTTACGAATTTTAGTAATTCCTATTTAAGTATTTTATTGTTCGATTTTCTCACTGTGACTCTAGACTACGATCTTAGTAGTCTTAAATACTAGTCTTAACTAGTCTTAAATAAAAATAATTAAGCAAATTATGTTTTTTGAAATAAATCCAACGCAATCAAGCACAGATTAACGTATTTACACTAAAAATACGAATTTTGAAAAATCTCACGTGAGATTAGGGGGGGGGGGGTCGAGCCAAATCTCACGATATCTCACCAGGGGGGGAGGAGTGGGTTGAAAAATCGCCAAAATCGCCAAAACATCGGGAAGCAAGAAATGATCTCCCGGAACAATTTTGCATCATAATACTAAGGATAATTTAACAAGAAACATTACAACAAAAGGTATAATCATTCTTTCCAATGTTCAGGCACTACCTCTGGAATCATGCGTGAGGACCACGAATCCAACAAAGTCATCTAAATTACCCTCTATTCAACGAGTTGAAGTATTCTGTCAATTAAAGGAACTGTAAACTTTGTACTTGCTTCTCTCAAACTTAACTGAGATTCACAATGGTGTGCGATAAATTCTAATTTAAGTAGGAAATAATATTGAATTATTCTTGACTCAAAAAATTTTTTTTTCCCGTGAATTGCTATAATCCCTGTACCAAAATTTTATTTGCAATACAATGCTCAAAATATGAATAGTTATTAAGGTGTTCAGTGGCATGCTCTAAAAATAAGCGTAAATCGTTAATTGTTTATTCCTCAAGGGGAATTTTTCAATCTGATTGCAAATATGTCTGCATTTTCCTTTTTACCGAACACAAGTTTTCCAATTTGAAGAATGGCGATTGTCTACCATTGAAACTAAATATTTTCTCTTGTTCGTTTCAATTTTGAGATTAATAAGTAACTGGAGTCAAACATGTATTTACATTTATATACAAAGAAACAATTATTTTGGCTCCTCTCTTGAATCATATATTTTTAACGAAGGCTATTCTTAGTGTATATTCTTTATATTCTTACTCATGGATGTAACATTTCTTCCGCTCCATTGCAACAATAAAAGTTGATATAAAAATTTATTAATTTCTTTAGAGTTGTAAAATTTAAAACTTACACGAGAAATGTAGTTTTTTCTTGTGTATAAATTACGCATTAATTGAAATTTGTACACTCCTCTCTATTATGACAGAAAAACTGTTTTGTATACTTAGTTACGTCAAACATGTACAAAATTAAGATATCTAAAAATCTATTCTATTAAATCTATCACATTGAATATGCTTAATTTTATTTTTGAATAATAAATTTCATTTATTAGTCTATCTGAAAACTAATATCTTATGTCAAAATTCTTAGTTTTAAAATAAGTTTGAAATGTTTGTTCTTATATACCATCTTTTGTGAGGTAAAGTGTTTGGTGTTTGAAATAACGCAATTCTGCATAGTTTTATAGGACTGCGAGACAATCCTGTGCAAGATTAAAGGAAAGGAAGAGCTTATTGATACAAATTCAATATTATAATATTTAATATAAAAAAACGTTGGCTGAACTAACTTGGTTACCAGATGAAGAATTTCAGTGAACAAAAAGATTTGCTACTTTTCGCAGTCGTTTTGAGATTTTAAATTAATATTTTTAAGTTTTCTAGTGCTCGTGATTGAGGGTGTGCTTTTTTTAAATGAAAATAATAACTTAATTGACAGAAACTGAAAAATTATTTTAATGTTCTAGTGGGGATAAAAATTGATTTCAGAATAGAGTTTTAAAATATTATTTTTATGCCGTATTTTCTTGATTTATAAAAACCACGTATTTCTTATTTCTTTTAATATTTTTTATATATTTAACTGTCCTTTTTCTTTCGGCGGGGGAATCTTCTGCAGTTAATAATTTTTCACTCTTAATTTTTCTTTACAGATAAATTTTACTAGAATTTCCTTCATTTTAAATTTTAAGAGGTGGGAAAAACATCAAATGTACAACAAACAAAATGTATCTTCCAGTGTAATTTGTCGAGGAAAATTTTTTTAGCCCGTGCTTAAGCAGTTATATTATTTTACGTATTGTCTACCTATGACTCAAGGAGTGGAACTCACGCAGCCTGCAAACTATAGTGTTCTTCCATACACTCATTTTTTAAAATAAGAATTTTTGTGTAATTATACAGCTTATGAATATGTCGCAACCATATTTTGAATAAAATATTATTGTCTCTTAAGTTTCAATAGTTTCCTTGAATAGATAAGAATATTATGGGGAACATATTATTTTGTTCTTGATATCTTTTAAAATGATTTTTAAAAGCTACAAAAAAGTCTTTCTCGTGTAAAATAATTATTTTTGTACAATGCTATTTGCTGCTGAAAATTTTCAAAAATTATTGAAGGATTCTATGCTTCAAGAACAGTTTAAAGAAATAAGCATTGAATTCGACGTTCCGATTTTAAAATTCTTTGTACTGCAATTTTACTTTACAAAAGCTATATAAATGTAAAGAGACTGAAAAAAAACATTCTAAAATTTAAGTAGCACTAAGCTTTTATATCATTTATCGAGTGTTTAGGATTACATAAAAATTTTTTAAATTTATAACGTAAAAAAACAAAACAATATTGAATTAGTTTTAAATATTATATTTTAGTTACATATCATTTTATTTATAGCTCGAATTAAGTTTTACATAAAGTAATTCAAGTAATTTCCAATTTTCATTTTTTTAAAATTAGATGTTTGTACAGTGATCATAAATCATTATTTAGCCGTCAAGAAGACATAAGCAAAAAGTTTAAGCAAAATTTCACTAACCCATAATTATTACTTGTTGTGAAACAGGAACTCTGATTCATCGGGAAATACATCACTTCTCATGCTGAAAAGTATCTACATTTCATTTTAATACAGTTCTAGGTCAAACTATTATCATAAAAATAACATAAGCGTCAATTTTAATTATTACAAATAAATATAAAATGATGAACACATTTAGTTTGATCTTTTTCCATGCAGTATAAAAATTTTCCTGGAATTCCTATTTTCTTAATAATTCGGTTAATACTGGTAAGAAAGCTGAAAGAAATATGTTCATAAAAATGAATGCTGATAGTAGGAATCATTAGGTATTGCAAAATGCATTTCATAAGTAAGGTTTTATGAATACAATTTTTATTTAAAATATGAAAAAGCATGAAAAATATTTAAGATTTACAATATTTTATTGAATGCAAACTTTCAAATACAGTTTAAAAGGAATATTATCTTTCTACGTGTGGATTAATAGTGAGCTTAACTACGGAGCTTTAGAATAAAAATACTGAATACTGGATGATAAGAAGAAGGTCACAAAATAGAAATGTCTCTCTTTGCGTATTGTTGCTCACCCATGCTCCGTAAATGCCCAGTTAAAATGTTGCCACGAGTAGAACATTCTCTTTAACTAATAAGTTCAATTTTGACAAATGCAGTGCATTTTTTTTGCTATGTCCTCATAATAAAGACACGTGAATTTTAACCATACTCTCATTCATAGTTGGAGAAGTTGGTGAACTTTCTCAGAAATCTTTTGGTGTCGAAGTTTTCAGAGGACTGCTAATTTCATCCTCATGAACAAATATATCCGTACTGTGCCCTATATTTAATGTTTTGGAGTACGTTTTGCCAGGATTTATATATTCCGCGAAAAAGTGTTTCAAAAACTGGAAAATATCTTTTAGCCTGTTAAGTCCTTCTTCAGTAAGACTCAAGACATTTTTAATCACGGTGCTTTCGGTATCAGACTCTCCGTTATTCTTAAAATCCCCGTCATCAGTTGTTTTAAGAACTGAAGGATCAACTGTTGGAAGAATTATAGTTGAACCTCTTCGTAATTGTATATCCGACTCATCCAATTCAGTTGGATGATATCCTGTGTTATGATCTAGAAGAACGTTTCTTGAATGTTGGTTACCATTATAAGAAATTCCTGAAATGTTTTCATGAACAACTGGATTGGTTGTCTGTGCGTTATTCAGATATTTAGGTTCAGACACAATGGAAATACTGCCATGGACATTGTTGATTATTACATCTGACTGACTTACTTCACTTTTGTATGGTAGAGTAGTAGTTGTCAGTTCGGAAGTATCTTTGATACTGTAATTAGTTACTGATCTATGTGATGCAACCGAACTCCCACGCTGACCAAGGATTCTGTTAAGTGTAGGATATGTGGATATGAATACAGGAGGCATTGCTGCACTAGTCGAAGGCTCGGTGAATTCATTTTTTGTATTCCTATCATCCTGACTCGGGAGAGATGTTTCAGTAGTAGAATCCATTAGAGGTTCTTTTGATCTGGGGACATATTCTTCAATGTAAATTTTGGAAGGTTCTTGTCTTAATTTTGAGGGAAGCTCTGTGTCACCCGTAGCTATTACAGTATGAGAAGATAGTTGATCAACATGTTCACCTTTGTTATTGTTTCTGAATACCAGTGGGGACATTGCAATATTTGTACTTGATGTATTTTCAGTCGAGTCTCCAGGTGAATAAACTTCAGTAACTCTTTTTGTAAGTTTTTCGGGAATAATTTCGCGATACTTTTTAGCACTTTGAATATCATAATCCACAAATTCGTTGTCATTACCGTTATCTAATACGAAGTTTCGAAATATTTCATGGAGCCCATATCTTTCTTTCATGTTAGCACCTTCGTCCTTATTTTCAACTGAATAGCTGTCAGTGACTTCATTTTTTATCTTTCCAGAGAACATTTTATCAAATGTTCTAGTACTTTGCACATCATTTACAATACCTTTGATGTTCTTTCCGTAAAGTACTGTTGGAAGAGAGACAAAAGGGCGGGGTAAAATATTTCCCTTCTTGGGGTTTTCTTCCGATAAAGATTCTTTATACACTGGGGCTGAATACCTTTCCGTTTCCTTAAATTTTCTTCCTACTGTATCCGATGAACTAGAATGTTTTTCTGATATCATATACAAAACTACGTCATTCTTTTCCGATAATGATGAATAATGTGGCAATGGTCTATGGCATTGACATCTTCTTGTCCCTTTAGTTTCCGAACCATATTCTACCATCTGATTCATGGGTTTATAAGTGCGTTCAATGGAAGATAACCGATCTGTTTTCCTATTTAAAATTGATTCAGTAAGGGTTGAAGTATGAAAAGTTTTCAGTTTGACGGGTGTTTTACTTTCGGAGGTATGTGGGTCTTCAGACGAAAGCATTAGATGTTCCCCGTCAGATAGGTTGATATTTTGGGCTTCCACATCCTTGTCCAAATCGCTCGAAAATTGGGTATCAGAACCGACTTGTATGTCTGATGTCTTCCCCGTACTAACTCGAATGCTTAATCCCAAAGAAGTCGGATACACAGTTGGATTTTCTTCAAAGTCTCGACGAGAATATGCTGTATAAAGTTCTGTGCTTTTGTTGTTGACTCTTTGCCCCTTTGAATGTAATTTTTTCCTTAAGGCATCCTCAATGTGTTCAATATAGGATTTTATCTTATTTAGTTCCTTGATTCCCTCGTGAATGTCCAAATTTATATGACCTGATTTATCGGAAGAATGGTTCAGCAGTGGGGAAATGACGTCACTTTTAGCCTTTAAGGTGTCATTAGTGGAATCATCGGGCAGAATGCTACCAGTATTTACTTTACGAAGACTCGCGGCTAGAAGATCCATAAGATGCTTTTTAGTGACAGAGGCACTGCCGAATGTGGGTGATTTCGTCACAGGTTTATTGTCCATTGGAATTGCTCTTTCATATCTGTAGGCAGACGGTAATGTCTGAAAAAGAAATTTTCATAGGTGAGAAAGAATATTCCGATTATAAACATACAAGAAGTTCGAAGCAAGATTCAAAAGGATATTTCGTTGTATAAAGATAGACAAATTTAAATAGCCTCCATATATGTACTCAATGGTAATTTTTAAATTTCTCCTCAATTTAAAATCTTGAAAATTATATTCTTGAAGTTACTGACATACAATATATAAAATTAACAATTTTCTTAGTAAATTGTGTATAACGTTTTACGATATTTTTGTAGAAAGTGTGTATATGCGATTTCATACTATAACATGTATTCCAAATATATGTGCTAGTAAAATGATTGTGATGAACCAAAATGAAGCAAGTTTTTGAATTAGTTAAGATAAAATATTGCAACTACCTATTAAAATCATATTTGTGTAAATAATTTTTACTGCATGCAATTAAATTTTAATAATTTTTTCCGTTAAAAATATATTTTATTCTACAGTAAAAAGAATATTCATTTATATGTAGATGAAAAGAATGAAAAAAATTCTCATTAAATAATACTCATTAATTAAAACACCAGTTTTCAAAATAAAATAACATTTCCAATCAATATATAATTTTAAAGGATTTTTGATTTTATTCTCATCTACAATGTGATTTTTTCTTGTAAAGCCCAACTTACCAAAAGTATAATAATCTGATATGAATTATAAATTATTGGAAGTTATTTTTTTATTACTAGAAAACAATACCTTTTAAAAATATCATTTTAACTTTTGAAAGAGTTTTATTTAACTAAATGAAGTGTATTGCGCATTTACTATTTTATTTCCATTTTATTCATGTCATAGTACTCATTGTATTGTTAAATTGATATAACTTTTTACTCGTTACAATTACTTTTTACTAGAAAAACAAAATCCTATTTTATCATGAGCACATAAAAAGATGAAGAAGCACAATTGAATGGGATAGCTAAAAATAATTTTTATGGATTACTTGTGAGTTGTTTCCGAAAATGTAATTAAAGTAACACCTAGGCATATGTACGCTTGTACGACATTGATTTGAAACCGAAAGAGAAGTACATTTTCAAGTTTCTAACTATAAAAAACTGACTCTATACCTAATCATTTAAGCACCATTACCCTTTCAAAACTTTAAAGCAGATCATCAGTTACACTGAGAAATAAAAGAGTAAAGTTTTAAATTCTATATGCAAGCTTGAATAGTTCTGCATAACCATTCAATTAACATTTTTAATAACGTGAGAAAATTTCTGTTTCAATATTACTCTGGTTGGAATATACTGAAAATCCTAGCCATTGCACTAAATTTTAGTCAATTTTTTTATGTGCCCTACCAACAAATTTGTTTGAAACCGGATCTAAATAAAAAGCGTATAAAATTGAGGGAGGTGCCATCTGGTGGGGAAAACTTTAATGTTATATCTGAGCGTTTTGAGGAAAATATTAATATTAATAAAATTGATAAACATCTTTTGTTATACAAAACTAATACTCAAAATTCATCCTGGAACTATTTAAGAGTGGAAAAAATGTTTTTGTTCCAATTTTAATTCGTTTTGAATATTGTTAACCGGTTTTCAGACAAAAATGATATTTAAAATCAACACTTAATCGTTTTTTGCTTTCATATAGTATATATTAAAACGAACAGTTTTAAAATAATACTTTAAAGTTTTTATTTTCTTGACTAAATAAATTTTTTTTGAAAATTATGACACCATTATACCTTTTATGTTGAAAATAATAGTTCTGATTTAATAATACAAGCTATGTATTACAGTAATTAAAGAATAATTTTTTTTTGTTTGTTATTTTCCAGAATCAAATGAAGAACTTACTGTGATACGCAGGTAAGGAAAAGTAGCGTATCATGTCATGTAATACTTTAAAATTTCCCCTCATGAAACTCAGCATTTTCCCCTATCGTGCTGACCTGGTAAACCCTACGATGTGGTGTCGCTTAGTCTAAATTTCCTTATCATGATATTTTCACTTTTCCCCCGTGGAAATCTGCAACCATCACATTACGAATTGTATGACCCTGAACAGGGCCTTTTTTTCCCTTTTGCTTGCAAACTTAACATCTTGTTTGCTGAGGGACACCTTTATCTTAACTCGTTAATTTCTTCACTGTAATATATTCCTATTATTTATTTCACTCTTTAAACTTAATTTATTCTTTAAACTATTCTTTCATTATCAATCTTAATTATTTTAATTATCATTAATTTTACCCTTCAATCTTGAAGGTATTAATTAAACTAAATCTTATTATTCTTTAAGTAACTTGCATCCTTAAATTTCAACTACCTTAACGATTTTTAATACTGAGCACATTTACATTGATTACATACTATCTTGCGACAGGAGGTAAAACCAGCTGGTCAAGGCACTCTACTTCTAAAAACTCAACTCTGCCTCAGAATCTTCCTGTACAGAAAGATCTTGTGTCGTGCTGCTGTTTAAATTTTGAATGTTTCAATGCCCACTTCTTTTTAACTTCTTCAAGGGTATTTTATTATTAAAAATGAAGATATTTCAATTGGTACTTTTCCGTTAGCCGGACACATTTGGCGTTTGCTCTCACAAGAATCGTCATTGGCGAGAATGAAAAGTTGCCAAAATAACAACCCTAGGAAAACGGTTAAAGGGTAATGCATAGGCTACATTTTGAAGAAGCATTGTCACACACGAAACGTTGGAAGAAGATGGCAGATCAGCATGTATGAATCATGTGACAGAACATGATTAAGTTCCGAGACCCAGCTAAATAACCCTGAAATTCACATGAATAAAAATTGGAAACTAATATACCACAAACTAAACTTGCTTTCTTCACAGTCGCACAAAAGATTAAACAATTGTAATTAAGCCCCAAATGGCGACATAAAAAAACATTGAAGAATGGCACGCCACAATTTGCAATCGTGGTAGCTGAATTTCGCTGAATCGTGGTAGCTGAAAAAAGGGGGACCTTTTGAAGGACATTAAAGATTTTCGGCCTCCTAGCTATATATATATACTTTCTGGATAAAATTATGTCTATTTACATATTTTGTTCATTCACGCAAACGTATCACGCGCGTTACAGTTAATTAAACAAACAGCTGAAAATGCGACTTTAGAACCATATTTGGCGATATATCACTTATGCCTGACTAACGGAAGAGTACCTTTCAATAATTTAGAATACACCAATATTAACGTGTTGGAATACTAAACGCATTTTCTGTCGAGAATATGATGTAATCCTTCAGAATATATTGTTCCTTTTCCTGGGTTCGTTAGGATTGAACAAAATCTCTTCAGAAACTGCACACAATTTATTGTTCTGTAAATTCTTCAGGCGCATACACAAATTCAAACAGAAAGCACGTAACAACTCTCTTCTATACTCTAAAAAACACAAGTCAACTCTAAAAAACTCTAAAAAACACAAGTCAAGATACCAGAGTCTTCAATTCAATACACGCCTAACGCACTTTCAACACATTAGATTCTTAGTAGAAATTGAACTGAGTTCCAATGCCAATGTCAGGTATATTTATAGACTTCCAAAGCGCTCCCTATCGGTCAGCCAGCTAGATATCACTAGAAGCTTCCAGAAAGGTCTAGATAGCAATTTGGCGACCATTTGGCGCCATATCGACAAATGTGGCGAAATATCGCCAAATTTGACGACCAAAATAAGTCACCAAATCCATCGCCAATTTGGCGGTAAATCTCTTACTTGGCTAGATTACCATAGACTCATAAAATTCGTAAATATAAATGCCGCCCTCATGGTATTATTTTGGTTACCAAATATGGCGATATTTCGCCACATTTGGTAACCAAATTAAGCCCTAAATGGCGTCACCAAATTAATTCACCAAATCCATCGCCAATTTGGCGATAACTCTCATATTTGACTAGATTACCATAGACTCGTAAAATTCGTAACAATATGCTTTCATAATAAAAATATAGAAACGAAACAAGTTAAAGAAGTTTTGGGAGAAAAAGATTAAAATACTCATTATAAGCAAATAAAAAGTAATTTATTTGGAAATTTCAAAAACCAGTAGAACTTTCCTGTCTGTATTGGCTATCAAAATTCGCGAACTGAGTTTTCTTTGCAATTATTTGTAGTGAATATTTTAAGCTTTTCTCTCCTACCTAACATGCATTCATTCTTTATTGACCAAGCTATAAAGAATTCAAAATATATTCTTTTTAAATAACAAATTACTCTTTTAAATTGCGTGATGATATACATTAAGACACGTGTGTTAGATTTAATTATATATAAAGTTCCATCTTAAAAATATGAAAATTTAAATTTTAAATACATTCAAATAAAACTGTTACAAATGAAATAAAACCATTTACAAAGAAATTTTTTTAACTTAAAGTACTTATATGTTTGAGTGTTTCATTTAATTCTTACAGACTATGTAAGTTTGAATCCAAATATACGTTTACACCAGAAATTAGGTACTTTGAAGAGACTACGTATATGATTAAGGAAGAATGTTGTACCTAGTCTTAAAAACTACACGTAATGTTTTAGGCGACAAAAAATATCCTACTGAAATTAAGCTTTCTTTTTTATAAATAAATAAATAAATAAATAAATAAATAAATAAATAAATAAATAAATATATATTCTTTATTTATTTAACGTTTGAAAGTTTTGCAGTTTATGATTCGAAAGTGGTAAAAGTTTATGTTCAAGTCATTTTTTGAAAGCATTTATTTAAATTTCTTTTAATAATAATGCTAATAATTAAATCACGGCGTGCTCAAAAATAGTTTTTTTGGTATTTCTTTAATAAGTGAAGAAAAAAATGATTGAACGTTTGATTCCAAAGCATACAATTCTCATATTTTTACAGTTTTATTTTGGACATTATTGAATTAGAGATCGTGTGACTAAAAAACTAAAATAAACAAATCAATTATTTATAATTTATAAGCCGTTATCTAGTACCATGTCATGATACATACCAAACGCTTGAGCAGAGCTTTATGATTGTATTTTATGGTAATATTATGTGATAAATTCGTAATGAATGAAACTGTTTCCCAATATATAATCTAATAAATTAGATTAATTACAAAGCATTTCTATAAAAGATGATCGTTTTGTTACGCCCTAAAAAGCAGTTGTTAGTTAAGGAGAGAAATCGATTATATTTGTCGTCATCTGATGTGTATAAGCGTATTAGAAAAGCAAAGTTGCAAGGGAATGAATAGAAAATTAAAGAAAATACAAACAAAAATTTATTTACCTTTTGGTTGAGATTTAACACTGCGATAAGAAAAATTAGTAGTAAAATCCGCACGTCCATGTTTTTGCAGACACTGTCTTCAACACGCAGAGAAGAAATATGGGGAGAAACGATTGCCAAATTGGAAGGTTCTAGAAATTGTGACGTAAAAGGAAGTATTCGATTGCGTTGGCAGATCCTGATTGGCTGCATTTTTAGGTACGTCATAAAGGATAACGATTATTTTTTGCTTTCATAGTACGTAAGTAAAGGTATCTGAAGATATTTATCTCTTTGGAAAATTTATAATAATTATGATTATTTTCTTATATCTACAGGAGTATAACATATAGACCCTGAAACAAAATTAAAAAAAATAGTGGAACCTGCTACAGCCTCTAAAGAATCTCTCAATTACTTCAAGTGTTTTGAATATTTATTTAATACTGAACGAACGGAATGTAATTGAGAGTTATAGAAAATATACAACAGTACATTTGTCTTTCATATCATTTTTCCGAGAAAGAATATTCCGAATGTGTTTGTAGCTCATTCATTGTCAATAGCATCAGATTAAAGTTGAATAATTGTCTACCATACCTCATACACAGGGTGTCAAAACATGATTTCAGACTCTTTCAAAAAGGTAATTGTGAGATATCTGACTATACTTCGGGACAGTCTATAAGACGTTTTGACTCCAGTTTCGATGCTTTTTTAGCAAACCAATTTGATTCACATGTTGCTTGCGTTAATAACTGAAAGCTGGGGCTGCGAGGTGATATAAAGCTGAAACTATCTGCCTAACTTAGTTATGGAAATACTCTTAGGAAGAAGCTGGATTACTTCCACATGGTAAAAAATCAGTTGTTATTCGATGACATTATCTTTTACTTTTGTTGTAAAATCCGCGCCAGTTGTCATGTGTTCACATTTAACATCTTATGTCCCCAAATAGCATGTTTTGATGTAATCCATTGTTCCTTAAATTTTTGATGGATTTCATCGAACATATATTTTACATCGTATCCTCTAATTATTTGCTATTTTTTTTGTATTCTTATGGTTCAAGGTGATTTACACGGAACTTTATTGAAAAAAGCCCAATAATCTTAAAGGAGAAAAACTTCCGAGTTCAAATTTCAATACAAAGTTCCTTACCTTTTTCCAATCATATCGATATCACAGAAGTAGGTATAACAAAAGGATTAATCGGCAGATAAAAACATCAGCCGGGAAATTGAAAAAAAATAAATACCAACATACTGAGGCTTGCATTTGACAATATGCATCAACTAGTTGATTTCTCTTTGGATGCCGATGACAGATATTTTCAGTATCTTCTTGAGTATTGATGTATTTTTGTATTTAACTATACAAACAAGGAGATCTAGAGAATCAAGTTAATGAAGAAAACAGTTTTCACAACCGTTTCTTTCAAGTTTGCTCCTGGTGTCAGCTAATTAAACTGGTTTTTCCAGGAAATATCTCCCCGATTGCGGAAATATTATTTTTATGAAAATGATTAATACAAGAATCTTGATATAGTTTGTATTCTTTGTTATACAATACTTGTAGACGAAAATGATTTTTTTTATTTGATGGCAACGACTTTTCGTTGATATGGAAATTACCAAAATTTATTTTAAACGAGTTGATAGGGGATAAATACAAGTGATGAAGGATTATAATAAGATTATTAAACTGGTCTCTTCAAAAATAATTAAAGCCTTAATATTGAGGTGTATTTTCAAAGAGTTTATAAGAATTATTCGATTCTCTTCAAACTGCATTTCAGGGAACTAGCAGAACATTATAGAATTGAAAAAAAACATATGAGGGAGCTAGTCACAACTCTCTTAAAAGCATTCTGGCTGTCTCAGGTACCACGCCACGAGCGCTAGGAAAATCAAAATTGTATTAATTGAAAGAATTCTTCTTGTAATAACTATCTGGACAAACCGTTACAACTCATTCTTGTAGTTAATTGGAATCGGCTATAATGTGTAGAAGACGATATGTTTAGACTTTTTGAAGCTAAAGATAACCCTAACATTCCGAATTCAGTTGGACAACCAACCAACCTTTAAGTAGTACCTTGTCCTTTAGATTCAGATGAATATGCATAATATCAAAATGTATTCTTCGGAGAAACAACCGTTGAACATGGTTTAAAAGTTTGCTTCAATTCTTCTGAATTCAGTTCATTTGTTTTATGGATGTGTCAAAAAGTATCTCATGTTAATCTAGTACATACAGAGCTCTTTAATATCTAAAATGCTTGGAAATTCATATTGGGAAGATAAAATAGAGCACCCGTATATTTCTTAGTTTTCATTTCGATTCAATGTGCTATACAAAATCCTGTCGACTGAAATAAACAAGTTGGGGAATAACTAAGGGATATGGAATATTTCCACTACATTTTTGACCTGCAGTTTTTACGGCTGTTTTACCTATGCCTATGAATGATAGATTTTTTATTTCATTTTGTAAAACAATCCTCAATTATACTTTACATTGAATTAATAGAATCTCCAATGAATTACTGCTCTGAAACTTCGCGGGAAGATGTTTATTGCTTACAACACTCATAATTTAACGCATTTGATGAAAGATGAAAAAAATTAAAGCTCTATTAGATATATTTTCAGATTTTAAAAAATGAAAAGTGATGGAATACAGTAAAATGCTCGCCGACAGTTGATAATCTGACGTTAGGTAAACAAGGGTCCCGGCTCAACCTAGTGATTAGAGCCTCCAGATTTGGTACTGAGAGCGCTCGGATCGGATCCCGACAAGCAGCATTGAAAGCTATTGTTTCTAAGCTAGGTTTGGGTGCTGTTCAGCATTGCTTCACCTTTCTGCCAAAAGATGGCAGCACATGTAAAATTGTTTTGTTTGTTTGTTTAAAAATTATATTTATTATTTTTTTAGAATAAATAGCTTAAAGATTAATATTTAAATTGGTAAATTACTTGCTAGATTTTTAACAATTTTTGGAATAATTTGTTTATACATTTATTGCTTTAAAACCTAATAGAACTTTTATTATTTATTCTCTTCATTGTATAAAAAAGACTGATGCATTTTGGGTAATTTTCAAGCGGATTTTTTTTAAGTTGTTCTAAGTTTTTTTTGGTGGAATTTCTCTTGAAAACGCTGTTGCTATTTATTCTATGTTATCTATTCATTAATTTTTTGAGAAATTCAAATTATTTATTTAAAAATCGGAACATCCAGGTTAACTGCTAAAATCACATTATTGCATTTTATTCTAAAACGTATTTATAGCAAATAACTAATGGATTTCCTAATATTCAACCACACCATTTTTAGTAAGTAAATTCTGCTTATTATTTAAAAATTAATTCCCATTGCATCGCAGTTATATTATTATAAATTTCATTACAAAATAAATCGGTTTTAACTAATTGAAAAGTTTTGTGTATTGTTCTTTTCTCTATACCTTATGTCAGTTATCTATTTTTCTCTATTCTTAAATATTGTTCTTTTTATTTTATTTTTCTCTATTAAATATTCTTAATGATCGTACAGGTGCATTAAATCTTTAGGCAGGAAAGTCCTGTGAGATTTGGAGGGGTGGGAAGAGGGTAAGAGCCCCGTCTGATATTAACCTTTGTGGTACTCTGTCTAAAATTCAGTGGCACCATAGGCGTCATGTTGGCTCACCAGAATGATTATCCTGTATAAAAAGAAGCCAACAAATCTTCGCGGTATATGTGCGGATGCCTTCAATGCTAAGTGCCTGGGAAAAGATTAAGTTTAATTGCTTTCGTTATGATATAATTTTCACAACAGTGTTATATGCTTATAAATATGTCATGCTATGCGCTCGAAATTTTAAGTGATACATATGATGCAGAGAGTGTGCAGATAATGAATACCTTCCTTATATTGAACGTAACCTCATTGAATGCAGCGAAAATCGAACTTATAAGTAAAAAGGTGACACTTATAGATAAAGCAATGTAAAGGTGTTTCCAGGTGATCGAATATTTTGTTATGACTGTAATCACTTTTTCTCCTACTGGAGAGGATTTTGACCTCAAACGAACTTCCTGGAGCAAAATTCTGCCCGCATATTTTTTCAACGAAACTCATGGCACTTTGAGATGAACATTTGTCTTATTCGTGTCATTATTTTCTAGAGATGGAAAAGAGAGAACATCGCTCATTGTATGATCATTGCAGAGGACCGAATTTACATTGAGTATTCTGGAAGCTGTCAAAGGTCCTTCATATTAAAAACTCCTTCCCAGTAGGGAATAACAATTTTCTGTTACGAAAGATGGGTAGACTCGGGGAGGGGCAAATTATGTTTAGCAGTTTTTATAAGTTTTAAAAATGCATAATTTTTGCAATACCACTTTCAATTTAAGCGGAATTTGGTCATACGGCTCCACATTGATGTCTACGACAGGAAAAAAAAAAACCTATCGAACGCAAATGATGATTCAGTTGATGTCCTTCACTGCTGATGTTGTTTCAACTAAAACAACCAATCAACAGTTTAAAGATATAGAATGGGAGAATGTAGAGAGAAAAAGTTCCTTCTCCATTGGAAAGCAAAATTGATGCCTCTATACTACAATTTTAATTTTAAGTTCTACATTCTTTCTTGGACACAGTTCTTAGTAACTTCTGTTTAAAAAAAAATTTTTGCAACCTATTTCGACAACTTTCAGATTGTTGGAAATACGGAATACGAAAGCAGTGTTCATAACTAGAAGGTGTTTCAATAAAGTCGCGAACAGGAGAGGTTTGCATATATAGGTTTGATAAAGGATTCTTTTAAGTGTTTTAATGAAAGACGATGAAACCATTGAATACTACTGTTAATTGTGTTTGAAAAAATAATAAAGCAATTTATACATTATTTTTTTATATGATATTAAAGTACTAAATCCTTTTTTCCCCGAAAAGTTAGAGATAAAAAACATTGCAAGCAAAGAAAAGAATATATTGCTAAACAATTAATATTTTCTTACAATTAGTTTGGTTATATTTATATGATACAATTAAGATAGGTTTATGCATTTATTTCTATAAGAATGCAGGGCAGGGTTGCTCGACTCCTGAAGTTCGAGCCATTACCAGATGTTACGAGACGGACAGTTGGATTCTCGTACCCCGAAAATGGAAAGTTACTTTCAATTAGGCACATAATCATATGGGGTGATTCTAATATACAGCCAGTTAGGTGTCTAAATACAGGCAGGAAGGGGACTTGTACAAATTGAATAAAAGAGGTAGGATTTGTATAATAGTTACATAAAGGTAACGACAAAGGTGTATATATATATATATATATATATATATATATATATATATACAGTTGGTTCTCTGTTTAACGACGCTCTACTTAACGACGATCTCTATTTAAAGACGATATTTCCCGGTCCCGGTCCCTCCGACGTAAAAAAATTCTATTTTAAGACGATTTTGTTTCTATTTAACGACGATTTTTTCTTACATGATAAACTTTTTCTTCAACATTTTATCTACTGGAGGGTTACTTTCTGTGGGGGAGTTTGATTTAAAAAACAGACCCAGAATTTCCTTTATGTTTGTTGCAATCATAGACTTGTTGCAGTGGAAAAAATCGGGGGAGGGGGGGGGATTACTGTTTCTCGGAAGATCGAACATTCTTCCCTGGTGGATCGAATTTCTTAGTGCGGGTGTGGAATCACTCTATTGTACCTACCATGTTGTCATGTGATTTATGAACTGTCCAAAAGCACCCCTCTCTCACTCGTTCTGGGAAGCACGTGTTCATGTTTAGAGAATTGAGGCAGTGAAAGGCAAAGTGGTGTAAATCACATTTTCAACTTTTTTTATTTGAGGGCAAATATGTAATCTCCATGTTCAATTTATAGTGGAATTGCAAATAATTATTGTTTGCAATATTATAGTAATTATTATGAATAATAATTTGTTCAGTTTATAGTGGAATTTTTGTAGTTTTTGCAGTAAAACGCTTTTGACTTACACCACTTTACTTACTGACTTACACCACTTTGCTTTTCACCGCCTCAATTCATGGTTGGGTGTAGGAGCTCATTCCAGTACGAATACGAGGTGAGCAGAGCAAAATGGCATCAAAGCGAAAGCATCTTACGCTACACGAAAAAGGGAAAATTATTGAAAACTGGGAAGAAAGTGTTGGAATAACAAAAGTACAATTCGCAAGACAATTTCAGCTACCCGAGTCTACTCTCAAAGGCATTTTAGCAAGCAAAGAGAAAATTCTTGAAGAAGCACAAAAATTTGGTTTGAGATCCAAATCCAAACGGCAGAAAATTCAATGTGGCCGATCAGAAGAGTTTGAGAAGGCAGTCCTGCAATGGTTTCATCAAGCAAGAGCATCTAACATTCCAATTTCCGGAGTGATATTTAAAGAAAATGCTATTATTCTGGCAGAAAAGTTTGGAATGCAAAATTTTCAGGCTTCGGCTGGTTGGCTAACAAAGTTCAAAGAAAGATACGGGCTTGTATTTAAAACCATATCTGGCGAAAGTGGCTCCGTAGATGAAAAAATAGTGGATGAATGGAAAATAGTGCTGAAGGGGAAATTAGATGGATATAATGAGAAGAATATATTCAATGCAGATGAGACGGGCCTATTCTACAATATGGTGCCTAATAAAACCTTAACGTATATGGGCGAAAAGTGTTTTGGTGGAAAACACACTAAGGGATGATTGACTGTTTTACTGTGCACTAATTCGGATGGATCTGAGAAATTTCCACCACTAGTTATAGGCAAATCAAAGCAACCAAGGTGTTTTAAGAATATCACCAGGAAACCTTGTGAGTACCGCAATAACAATAAAGCGTGGATGACATCACAAATTTTTATTGACTGGATTAGAAAATTTGATGCAAAAATGCATCGAGAAAAGTGAAAAGTTTTACTTTTAATCGACCGATGCACTGCACATACTCCAAATATCCCTGGACTTACAAATTTGACTATCCATTTCTTACCAGCTAATTGCACTAGTAAGTTGTAGCCATTAGACCTGGATATCATTCGCAGTGTGAAAGCATACTACAGAAAGTCTTTAATTAGGAAATTAATAAACAATTCGGCTGACAGTATAAAAATTAGAAAATTTGCAATCTTGGAAGCAATGCACATGATAACATCAGCATGGAAAGAAGTTTCTTCATCCACAATAAAAAACTGCTGTAGAGTAGCTGGAATTCACAAATACCTTGTAATGGAACTGTAAAGTGCGGATGTAGAAATCAACGAAGATGACATTACCCCTGAAGAATGAAGTCTTGTTGAAGATGAGGATGTTTCAATTCAAGATTTCTACAATTGTGATAAATATGTTTTAACAACAGATTTCAGAAATGTAGAACAAATTTATTAAGATATTGTAAACGAAAACACAGTGTCAGACGAAGAAGGTGAGGTTGAAGACACGGAAAACGAGACACTGCCACCGTCTTACACAGATGCAATTTCTGCTCCAGATGTTCTCCGACGCTATATTACATCGAAAATGGAAGGTGACTCATTCAACATTTTAGAAAATCTGGAAAAGAGAATAACGAAAACAAGGCGAATGAAGCAATCAACACTTTTTGAATTTTTTAAAACGTAATTTATTGTATTGTTTGTACTCTTTTTATTTCAATGTAATCTAAAATAACTTTTTGTGAATAAAATAATGATGATAATAAAAATAACATTTTTAAACACGCCAATATATTAAGAAATATATTGAGTCCTAAACCTGTAAAGTGTGAAGGGAAATGTTATTTTTTCACAAATTCTGTTTAAGGACGATCTCTACTGAAGGACGATTTTTCACGGTCCCTTGAAAGTCGTTAAACAGAGAACCAACTGTATATATACTAGCTGAAAACCCGCACTTCGCTACGGAGTACATTCAAAGTAAAAACATCGGTCAATGTATGCAATTAATGCCAATATATATATATAATAAATACGACGATCAATGTATATAATTGATGTAAAGTATATATATATATATTTATAAAAAAATCGTAAGGGATATTTTTATAGACAAAATAATGTAGAAGAAGATATTCAAATTAAATCTAATATAAAGAATACTAAAGAATATAGTACAGTTAATATAGTACAGTTTCTAGAACATTTCTTTTACTGTATTTTAATATTTTTTTGGAGAATGTCCAATCGTCTGCCGCATTAGCGAGAAAAAAAAAATTATTTTTTGTCTATTTAGTTTTCATGCACGTGACGATAAATTTATTTAAAGTACCAGAAAAAGAAGTCACGTGATCAGCATTTAATAAATTAAATTCTAAAAATTAATCTTTAAAAATTCACCAAAATTCAGGAAATGGAGGTAAAGATTCGAAAAAGATTTCATTTTAAAGGAATTTTTATGATCTTTCTTGTGATATAAATTTTATAACCCTCAAATTATTATTTTAAATGCAAACTTAAAAAAAGTAAAAAAACAGATTAAAAATTTAATTGAAAAAAATCTAAGAAGAATTTTTCAAAAATCTCTCTTAGTGCACCCCTACACTATAAGAAGAATCGCCATGCAAAATTTCAGCCCTTTAGGTCCAGCGGTTTGGTCTGTGCGTTGTATGTCAGTCAGTCAGTGAATGAATGAATGAATGAATGAATGAATGAGTCAGTTACGGAACTGTTTTATATATATAGATTACAAACGTGCTTATGTAATAGTGTGATATGGACGTGATATAGTTTGGAATTTTCATTGCAGAAAACATTATTTTGTAGAATAAATCTCTTTTTTTCCTCTTTTTTTACCTCGTAACTTTAATATGTTAGTGTAGAAGGTCATTCAAAGAATGAAATGTTACGGATTGTAATTTCATGAAAATGCATGCATATTATAATACACTTGTGAAATAAATTAAAAGAATTGGCATATTTTATCACATTTCATGAAAAAAACTGAACTGAATGTAAAACCACTGCTTCTAGACAAAAATGCAAATCTTCTACGTCAAATACGTAAGCGTACACGTGTGTGTAGGCGGAGCCAGTAGAGAAACAGGCTTTATAAGCGCGCGTAAGTTAAGACGCATTTCGTTCGCTAGCACACCTCGGCGAATTTCTTGGTGTTATTTTGCAGCAATCGTTAATTTCAAATTGTAACAGTAAAAATGAGTAACCAACAAAGTTTAGATGATGGAATGAGGTGGCGAATTGTGGGGAGGTTAGATGCAGGCGAATCTAAAGTCCAAATTTGTAGAGAGTTCAATTTAACGCCCAGCGTCGTGTGTAACTTATGGGAACAGTTCCAGGATGCCGGATCCGTCGAGAGAAAGCCTGGCCAAGGTCGTCCAAGAGCCACAACGGTCAGAGAAGATCGCCATTTGTTGATTATAGCGAGGCGTAACAGGAGTGCTACGGCTTCTCAGCTCTCTCGTGACTTGTATGCAGTCACAGGAACCCGTGTATTAAGGGTGACTGTTTCCAAAAGACCTCATGAGAGAGGGTTGTTTGCAAGAAGACCTGCTCTTTGCGTCCCGCTCACTTCTACGAACAGGAGAATCCGTTTATCATGGTGCATAGAGCATAGAGATTGGAGTATGGATCAATGGGCGACCGTTCTCTTCACTGATGAGTCCCGGTTCAGCCTAAACACCGATTCTCGCCGTACGTTCATATGGAGATAACCAGGGAACCGCTACCTACCCTCCAATGTCCGCGAAATCGACCATTAGGGTGGAGGAGGTTTAATCGTCTGGGCAGGCATCATGTTGGATGGCCGCACACCTCTCCATGTCTTTGAAAGCGGCACTGTGACTGGTGTGAGGTATAGGGATGAGGTCTTGGAGCCCTATGTTCGCCTTTTCAGGGGTGCAGTTGGCCCTGAGTTCATTTTAATAACGCGAGGCCACATACAGCTCTTCTGGTCGACGAATTTCTAGAGAGTGAGGATATTCGCCGGATGGATTGGCCAGCCAGATCTCCAGACCTTAACCCTATAGAGTTTGTCTGGGACGCTCTGGGGAGGGCAGTTGCAACTCGCAACCCCCCTCCGAGAACCATCCAGGGAATGAAAACAGCGTTGCTGAACGAGTGGGACCAATTGCCACAGGAAATGATAAACTGCCTTATTTCAAGTATGAAAACCCGCTGCAAGACCTGTATATCTGTAAGAGGGGACCATGCCCCCTATTAACCCATCTATTAACCAATTTTTTGTTTATTCTGCAACCGCCGTTTCTTACCTTTCGACTCCAACGAGTGTTACTCACGATCATGCGTGTGTATTACAATTATTGAATGATTATTTGTTTTGTATTGTATCAATGTATGTACATATCAAATTTCATCTTCGGTTTCATGTTTTATCGCTGTATATTCCTAAGTTGCTACGTTTGATCGCAAGTTCTCAGTCTCGACGCCATTCAACTACGCGTGAAATGAGCTTCTGTCTGCCAGTTTAAGTATGATCGAACTATAATGAGCATAGAAAGAAAAAACCAGTGATAAAAAACTTTTGATTTAAAAGGCAAAATTTCTATCCATGTATAATAAGACTTTGGTTTGAAATGATTTGCAGAATTGAACAAAATACAAAATTGCTATTTTAAGAGGTTTCAAAGGAAGTTGTTTGCAGTTCTGTATGTATGTTTTGTCGATCAAGAATCTTTTTCTAATAACCAGTATTAATGATTATGTTGTTTAAAAACTAAAATAATAAACTTTGTTGGGAACTAAAATGTATATGTATGAAAAAAGTTAAAATATTAAGTCATTATTTTATTATCTTCTTAAAGAGCTCCAAACAGCTTGATAACCTGTAATTAATTTTGTAGCACCACATGTAACTAAATAAGTCGAAAGAAGATAATCAAGCAAATTTAAGCTGAATAAACAGTTTAGACACGCAAATAACAGTTAGAAATTACAAATAAAAAAGTTGAAATAGCTTGATTTGTTTTTAATTGAAATGTTTCTTAATTCATCGAAATTTCCGCAGAACATCGTTATTTACGCCTTTGTTTCTTTTTCCGTTATGGTGGATGTATGAAAATGTATATGTGGCCTTATTATTAATTAGAACCGTTCAAACAAATTAAATAATTTTATTACTTCAACCATTCTGTTATATTTGCAAAATGTGTACTGAAACAAAAGATTTTTCATCGTAATGGCCCAAGAATATTAATAAACAAACAACATATCGGTTTGTCATGAATTTATTTCAATACGATTCCAAGATCTGCTTTTCCTTTGATTTCATTTCATCGTTCTAGAGCGAGATTTGCTCGTGTGATTTGCATAAATAATAGAACACTCTGCGAGAGTTGGATCCATTTCTTTAGATTAATGTCTGTTTCTGTTGCTTACTTCATCGTGAAACTGAAGTAACCCCTCTGAATTTTGTTTGAAAAGGAATTCCAGGAATTTTATTCATGGTAAAGAATAGAAGAAATTTATTCATATTTCAAGCTTACGCAGATAAGATTGCTTTTCAAGGTAATATCACTTATTAATTTTTTTGACAGTTTAAGGACAATTTAGTTTTTATTCTCTAAATATCAATTTCGTGACATATTTTTTAATAAAAATGTTGGATTTGAAAAGAAGAAAAAAGGTATTATCTGAAGGATATTTAAAGCAAAGGTGTTCATCTTAAACTATGATTTCTTGAAGATTCATGCTTTTGCTTTTTACAGAATGAGAAAGGAAATTGATGCTAGGTTTTCAAGCTGTTGAAATAAACATTTCTTTCTTGAATGTGCAATGTGATGTACGTTTTATTCGTTTTCTTTTCAAACGTAGAACTGCTACTAAATAAAATTTACTTTTTTATTTCATATTGGAGTCGACATCAATATTACTATACCTATAAATTCATTTTACGTTTCAAGACTTTTAACTGACATTTCGTCGCAATATTTTAATTTCCGCAACACTAAAGAGATGATTATTCTGGCCACTCTATTTTCCCGACTTCTGAATATTAACCATTTTTAATTTTATACTACTTCTTTTTTTAATTTACTATTAAATAATGACGCTTCCTCTTGATTCGGTGATAATAACTTAGATGATCCCTCCTGCATAGTAAGAACCACACGTTTCCGAATCGACATTTAAAGACGTTAAATGAACCGGATTTTTCCTTATGTACCATCTAAGTCTAGCAATGGCCAGTGCTTTCACATTTGTTTTATCACAAGTGGTCTTATTTTGAGATCCTTCAGTTCTTAACATCTTTTTCCTTCTGTCCTCGAGAACATTAAGGCTATTGTAGCGTACTGGAAATATGGTCTTATTTTTTCCCAAGACCCCACATAGAGCTTGAAACACAGCTGCGTGTGTATCGGGGAAAATATTGCCAGTTTCCACCGGTTTTGAACACGTGGGGGATTAAAAAACGTTTTCCCACAGATGCAGACAGTAAAGCTGTCATCCTAACGATTCTGGAATGTAATAAAGTTTCGGCGTTACTAAGGAACTGTCACCAATGATTGCCGACCCCCTCTCTGAGAGAGAGGCCGCACGGAATCCGCCTTGTGTGGACGTGTTTTTTTAAGCTCCTGTGTAGGGACTGATAGGTCCGGGAGCGTGCTTTGTAGATCTGCACAGAGTTAAATGGAATATGTTGTAACCTTAAATATTAATTTTTTGTTGTTTGTAAATAAAATTCCTCGTTAAGTTTCTGTTTTAAAAATTGGCTCCGCATTTTTTTAGGACTCTGTCTTTCTTTGCTATGGATCCAATAGTTGTGAATTTTTTTCAAAATGCCTCAGACAGTTTAGCCTTGTCGTGACGCTACACTATGCATTAATTCCTAGACAGGAGGTAATCTCTTACAAAAATATAACCTGTAAGAGGGTGTAAAAAATTTGTAGTCTCTGAAGAATGAATATTAATTTTGCTGAGCCAGTCAGTTATCAAATCTAATGCAGTTATTCCATTAAATGTGAACAAAAGGCTTTTCGCAATTGAAATTTAAAAAATGGGTCAAAGTGACTACTAATAACTTCTTATATTTTGTAAAAAATAAACTCTGAATATTTAATTGGAAAAATCAATCTTACTCATTTGAGTCAAACAAAGTGTAAAGATGTTTATGCTTGATATCGTAAAAAAAGGTAATCAACATTAATTATCCTCATGTGACAGAAACCATATCAGTGTAACATTTTTGCCGTAAAAAATTATGATGATGTTTTTATTTCTTTATTCTTAATATTTAATTAAAAAAATAAGTCAGAATTTTTTTACACCAGTCAATTTCATTCCAATGAGAGAAAACAAAAAATTGTGATATATTTAAATGGTTTGGAGGTGTATGCTAGTCTGTTACTTTCATTCAATATTCACAATGTCAAAATACATTTAAAGTATGGAAAGCTTTGTTTGAATTAAACAAAAAAACCTTAAAAAGTAGGTGCAGAAAATGCATAAAAATGCGTTCAAATGGAAAGAAAGAACTCAAACAATGATTCAAATGCATTAAGAATTAACTTACAGATTTGAAAAAATAGTTATTTATGTCAACAGAAAAAGGAAATATGTTTGTATATTTGAAATTGCATAATGAATCCAACGGAGGCCAATCAGTTTTATACAATGAACTTCCTATTGACTAAGAACATTTATTTACTTAAATATAAGACGAGATAAGAGGGTGTTTGAAATTTTATATATTTGAAACTTTTTAATGCAACTGACGGAAGCCATACATTTTTAAATAATTCATTACATATACACAAAATAGGACACAATTTCTGATGATGCAGTAAATAGTTCATATTGAATCTGTAATACTAGAAAAATTATGATTGAGGTATTCAAAATAATAGTCGTAGAACTTAGTTGCAATTTCAAGTAATATCTTCGATTATTATATGTAAATGAACCCTTGCACGTACTTTTGCATGAACATGTCTATAAGAAAATTGTCTATAAGTACTCATATTGACCACAAAACTCTCATTTTCGTTTCGTTTGAAGCTCATTTTCATGGACCCATCTTTATAATGGAAGGATTAGTATTATTTGTGCATTAAATGGTACCAAAATTTAGTGAGTTTCTTTCAAGTTTTAAACTTATTATTTTTAAATGCCAAAGCATCAATGCTAAGATGAAGTTTTCTAGTATAGCCATAGAGGGAAATACAGATATGCTAAATTGTCTCCAAATGAGAGGCTAAATTGGCAACATTCCGAGATACTTGGAATTGCCTTCCTATCACGTCTCAAATGGGCTCTATGGGGGAGAGATCAGGCGACATAGGTGGCCAAGAAAGGGTTCGGCAAGTGTGAAGACAATTCATAGCAACACGTGCAGTATGCTTCCGGGCATTATCTTGTTTAAAAGTAAGTCCGGGGTGGCGCAAGAAGAACTGTAGCATAAAGGGTCGCAGAATGTCGTCTTCTGTAAGTATGTCACTAATAACTAGCAAAGGGGTATATCAAAGGAAATGTCACCCCAAACCATAACGCCCTGCTGTGGGCGTGTGGGTGTGCGATAGTAAGGGAAGGATCCCTGAACGTTTCCAGACAAGTGTTTAATGGTCGTCAGGACACAGCTGGAAACGGGCTAAAGTCTATACGTCCCCAGTCAGCGCAGTTTTAAAATGATCGAGTTCAGCACCACTTTAATCGGACTTGACGGTGTACAGGTGGGTGCGGGTACCGCGTCGCATGGTTGATAACGACGAATCCGTTGCTGTGACAGCTGATCTGACAATCGCTCTGTATTCCCGATCTGATGTTGTCCTAGGTCAATCCCTGCCGTCCTGAGGCTTAAATCTGCAGTTGTTGACCCACTCTAGTCAGCATCGTCTAATCATGCCAACCAGCTTCTTTCAATCCGATGATACGACCTCTTTCAATCTCTGAAATATGCTCACGACTGCTTCGGAAAGGCATTGTTACAGTCAACGTAAGATATCCACAGTCGAAATGGTATAGAAATTTTGAACCTCTGATCGAGAGGTGATCCTTATATACGTACTGGATTCGCAGCTGGATGCGCTGGAGCTCCCGCTATTCATTCGTTTGACACCAAATTTTAATCATTTGTATGTTCAGTCAATATATCTTTGCATACGAAATTTCTTTACAATCGGAAAACTCCTTCTTGGTGCGTCCCTTTTTTTTGTTATAGAATGTTCCTGTTTTGTTTTAACGAAGGCTATTCTTAGTGTATATTCTTACGTTCTTACTCATGGATGTATCATTTCTTTCGCTACATTGCAACAATAAAAACTCATAGGAAATTACAACTATCAGAGTTACAAAATTTTGAATTTACACGTAGAAATATAATTTTTTCCTTGTGTAAATGTTACGTATAATTGAAATTTGTGCACTCTTCTCTATTATGACAGAAAAATTATTTTCTATACTTTGTTATGCATAAACATGTATAAACTTAAGATATGTAAAAATCTATATCTACTAAATCTATCAAATTGATTACGTTTAATTTTATTTTTATATTTGTATTATAAATTTCATTTATTAGTGTATCCGAAAACTAATATCTTATGTAAAAATTCTTAGTTTTAAAATTAATTTGAAATATTTGTGCATAGACATAAACTTTTGGGAGATAAAGGTTTTGATGCTCGAAATATCTCAATCCTTCATAGTTTCAAAGAATTAAGAGACTATCTAAAGCAGGATTAAAAGAACTGAAGAGTATTATGATTACAATTCAATATTAGAATATTTAATGTAGAAAAATCGTGGGCTAAAATAATTTGGTTACCAAATGAAAAATTTCAGTCATCGAAAGGGTTTGCTGCTTTTCGCAGTTGTTTTGAGATTTGAAATTAATATTTTTGAATTCTCTTGAGCTCGGGACTGGGGGTGAGGTTTTATTGAATGAAAATAATGATTTAATTGGCAGGGTTAAAATAATTTCTTTAATGTTCCAGTGGGAACAAAATTTGATTTCAGAATAGAGTTTTAAAATATTCATCTTTTTATACCAGTATTTCCTTGATTTATAAGAGCCACCTATTTCTTACTTCTTTTTACATTTTCTGCATATTTGCCCCCTTTTTTTGGAGAGGGGGGAGGGAGAACTTATGCAGTTAATAATTTGTCGTTCTTAATGTTTCTTTAAAGTTGAATTTTACTAGCATTTCATTCATTTTAAATTTTAAGAGGTTTTAAAAACATCTAAAGAGAATAACTATTTATTTACTACAAACAAAAGGTATCCTCCAGTGTAAATGCCGAAGTAAATTATTTTTGCCCGTAGTTTAAAACATTCATATAATTTACCCGACAATTGCTTGATTTATAAGAAACACGTATTTCATACTTTTTTTTAAAACATTTTCTGCATATTTAATCCTCATGTTTTTGCGGAAGGGAGGGGGGGGGGAACCATGTAGTTATTATTTTTTTACTTTTTATTTTTGTTTAAAGATAAATTTTACTAGAATTTCCATAATTTCCAATTTTAAGAAGTTATAAAATCTTCTAAATAGGATGATTATTTACAATAAAATAATGCGTCCGAAAGTGTATTTTGCCAAAGTATGTAATTTTTGTCCATTTCTAAACAGTTATATATATTTTATTACCTATTGTCTACCTATAACTGACTGAGTGGCACTCATGCAGCCTGCGAATGATTGTTTTCCTTCGCATACTGATATTTTTAAATGATAATTTTTGAGTTATCAATCAGCTTATGAGCATGTCGCAACCACCTTTTGAATAAATTATTACAGTCTATTAAGTTTTAAAGTTTCCTTGATATATAAATTTACTATAGTGAATGTATTTTTATTTTTTATATCTTGTAACATAATTTTTAAAAGTCCCCAAAAGGGTCTTTCTCCTGCAGGGCCGCCCAGAGGGGGGGGGGGCAACTGGGGCACTTTGCCCAAGGGCCCCAACTGCCGGAGGGGGCCCCAAAAAAATTAAAAAAATATATTTATTAGATTTTCTAAGAAAATATAACGAGAGCAGTGCAATGAAATATAATAATTATGTTAATCATTCATGTAATAAAATTTTAAGTATGAGTAACTTAATTTGAATGTGTGTTTTCGTCTCTTTGCATTTTTTATTTTTCTTGGGGCCCCCAACAGAAGTTTGTCCCAGGCCCCGTAAAGTCTCTGGGCGGCCCTGTTCTCCTGTGAAATAATTATTTTTGTATAATATTATTTATTGATGAAAAATCTTTCTATCTAAGTATCAAGTATTTCAAAAACTACTTGAATTATTCTATTTTCGGTTCTGTCTGCAGTATCCTGATGGACGTATCCGTGTCTGGAGGCACCGAGGAGAACGCACGTGGTCTGCTTGCATTCGATACTGTCATACCGGCCTTACACCTCGTGTGATGGTATGGGCAGCTATTAGGTACACGACACGAACACCTCTTGTTCGTGTCGTTCAGTAATCTGAACAGCCAGTGTTACATTTATTAGACGTTAAGGCCGGTGGCTGTGCCCTATCTTTGAGGCCTCGGAGAAGTCATCTTTCAACAAGATAACGCAATACCGAATGTTGCCCGTCCTGTTCAGACCTACCTCGACACAGAGGGTTTTCGACTGTTGCCGTGGCCAGCACGTACTCCAAATCTCTCAGCCATTGAAAACATCTGGCCATGCCGTACTGTGACGCCACCTCTCTCCAACCACTACGATTGAAGAAGTGTGGCATAGACTTAAAGCATCATGGAATGACTTGCCCTTATTTGTCATCCAGGCCCAGTTCGACTCGATGCCTAACCGGGTTAGAGCCGTTTTAGCTGCCAGGGGCGGCAGCCGTGTGTACTAATTTCGGACCCTGTATACCTCCAAATTGCCTACAAATTTAATCATGTTTTCTTCCTACTATGTTGTATACGTACAATAATTAAAGTTTTGTTATTTGCTTTCCTTCCGGGTGTTACAATTTTAAAGGCTAGGAGTGAATTAATAGGAATTAAATACGTCGTTCAGATTTTTAAATAAAAATTGCAATAGCTAAATAGGGAAATTTTTTTAGACTTTATAATACACCCTGGAGTTTAACTACATCAGAAATCACTGAGTAAATATGAAAACACAATCTATTATCTAAATATATCTAAAGATGATTTATTTCATAATTTTGCATGAAAATGTTGAGATAGATATAAAAAATACTTTTGAAAAATTTTATTAAAATTTAGTTGTTAGCCATAGAAATAAAATATCATATTTTGTGTAAGTTCTTTGTACTGCAATTTGTCTTTTCAAAAGTTATGTAAAGAACAATGAGATTGTTAAACGAGACAATGCATTTTAAAATTTCAATAGCACAAAGAAGCTATTTATAGGCTTTATCTTAGTGTTTAGGATTATGTAAAAATGATTTTAATTTAAAAATTTAGTCACATTTACAAAAATAATATTCAAATGGTTGAAAATGTTTTAAATAAAATAATATGTAGCTAAAATATTACTCGAATTGTGTTTTCGGTAAAATAATTTAAGTAATTTCCAATTTTCATTTTTTTAAAAATCAGATATTTGTACAGTGATCATTAATCCTTATTTAGTCATCAAGAAACAAAAGCAGAAAGTGCTAAATAACAAAAGCAAAAAGTGCTAGCAAAATATCACTATTCTCTAATCATTGATTGTTGTGAAACAAGAACACTGTATCGCGGAATACATCACTTTTCAGGCTGAGAAGTACCTACACTTTGATTTTTATACATTTCTGGTCAAACTATTATCGTAAAAACAATGTTAGCATAAATTTGAATTATTTCCAATAAATATAAAATAATGAACACCTTTAGTTTGATGGTTTTGCATGCAGTATGACGTTTTCCTTGGAATCCATATTTTCGTACTAATAATATGAATAAAACAGGAGAGCAGGCTGAAAGGAATATCCTCATGGAAAATTAATGCTGATAATAGGAATTATTGGGCATTGTAAAATGCATTTCATAAGTAATATTTAATGATTTATTTTCAAACATATAAAATAAAAAATAGATTCACAAGGTTTTCTTTAATACAAATTTACCAATACAGTTTACAGAGACTATTTTCTTTCTACATGTTGATTAATATTTAACTCAACTACGAAGAGACAGAAAAATGATACTGAAAACTGCGTGAAAGAAAAAAAGTGACAAAACTGAATTATTTCTATTTGTGTATTTTTTCTCACCCAGGCTCCGTAAATGTCAAGTCAAAACGTTGACACGAGAAGAAAATTCACTTTAACTAGTAAGTTAAGTTTTGACAAATACACCTTTATTTGTTCTTTTTTCCCAATGTTCTCATCATAAAGACTTCGGGAACATAAACTATTATATTTTTTTTCTGGTAAAGAAGCTTTTAAAAACTTAAAAATATTTGTTAGTGTGTGAATTGCTTCCTCGGCCATAGAAAAAACATTTTCAGTCATGATGCTATCGGTTCCAGATACTCTTAGCGTTATTCTTAAAATCCTTATCAGTTGTTTTAAGAACTGTAAGATCAACCGTTGGAAGAATTTTTTGGGGACTACTTCATGATTTTACATCCCACTCATCCAACTCAGTTGGAAGATTTGTGTTTTCTTTCAAAATCATCATATCTTCCTCGATTTCTAACTTTTTGTTATTTTTATTTCCCCCCGACAAACCTGCATCAAATTTGGATTTTGCGGAATAAGCCCGCAATGTCTGAGTGAAGTATACAGATGAAGCAGTGTAAGAGTTAGGTGATTCTTTTTCTAATTTCACTGAATTCCTCAGTTTATCAGAGGCAATGACGTGAGCCTTAAATTTGGGTGCAGAGGGAATTTTTATCACGGACAAATGGGTCGAAGTGCCTGTGTCATTTGTATCAACGTTACTGGGGAATTTGTTCAACTGTTGGAATAACTTTTTGGGAACCACTTCATGATTTTACATCCGACTCATCCAACTCAGTTGGAAGATTTGTGTTTTCTTTCAAAATCATCATATTTTCCTCGATTTCTAACTTTTTGTTATTTTATTTCCCCCCCGACAAACCTGCATCAAATTTGGATTTTGCGGAATAAGCCCGTAATGTCTGAGTGAAGTATACAGGTGAAGCAGTGTAAGAGTTAGGTGATTCTTTTTCTAATTTCACTGAATTCCTCAGTTTATCAGAGGCAATGACGTGAGCCTTAAATTTGGGTGCAGAGGGAATTTTTATCACGGACAAATGGGTCGAAGTGCCTGTGTCATTTGTATCAACGTTACTGGGGAATTTGTTCAACTGTTGGAATAACTTTTTGGGAACCACTTCATGATTTTACATCCGACTCATCCAACTCAGTTGGAAGATTTGTGTTTTCTTTCAAAATCATCATATTTTCCTCGATTTCTAACTTTTTGTTATTTTTATTTCCCCCCGACAAACCTGCATCAAATTTGGATTTTGCGGAATAAGCCCGTAATGTCTGAGTGAAGTATACAGGTGAAGCAGTGTAAGAGTTAGGTGATTCTTTTTCTAATTTCACTGAATTCCTCAGTTTATCAGAGGCAATGACGTGAGCCTTAAATTTGGGTGCAGAGGGAATTTTTATCACGGACAAATGGGTCGAAGTGCCTGTGTCATTTGTATCAACGTTACTGGGGAATTTGTTCAACTGTTGGAATAACTTTTTGGGAACCACTTCATGATTTTACATCCGACTCATCCAACGCAGTTGGAAGATTTGTGTTTTCTTTCAAAATCATCATATTTTCCTCGATTTCTAACTTTTTTTTATTTTATTTCCCCCCGACAAACCTGCATCAAATTTGGATTTTGCGGAATAAGCCCGTAATGTCTGAGTGAAGTATACAGGTGAAGCAGTGTAAGAGTTAGGTGATTCTTTTTCTAATTTCACTGAATTCCTCAGTTTATCAGAGGCAATGACGTGAGCCTTAAATTTGGGTGCAGAGGGAATTTTTATCACGGACAAATGGGTCGAAGTGCCTGTGTCATTTGTATCAACGTTACTGGGGAATTTGTTCAACTGTTGGAATAACTTTTTGGGAACCACTTCATGATTTTACATCCGACTCATCCAACTCAGTTGGAAGATTTGTGTTTTCTTTCAAAATCATCATATTTTCCTCGATTTCTAACTTTTTGTTATTTTATTTCCCCCCCGACAAACCTGCATCAAATTTGGATTTTGCGGAATAAGCCCGTAATGTCTGAGTGAAGTATACAGGTGAAGCAGTGTAAGAGTTAGGTGATTCTTTTTCTAATTTCACTGAATTCCTCAGTTTATCAGAGGCAATGACGTGAGCCTTAAATTTGGGTGCAGAGGGAATTTTTATCACGGACAAATGGGTCGAAGTGCCTGTGTCATTTGTATCAACGTTACTGGGGAATTTGTTCAACTGTTGGAATAACGTTTTGGGAACCACTTCATGATTTTACATCCGACTCATCCAACTCAGTTGGAAGATTTGTGTTTTCTTTCAAAATCATCATATTTTCCTCGATTTCTAACTTTTTGTTATTTTTATTTCCCCCCGACAAACCTGCATCAAATTTGGATTTTGCGGAATAAGCCCGTAATGTCTGAGTGAAGTATACAGGTGAAGCAGTGTAAGAGTTAGGTGATTCTTTTTCTAATTTCACTGAATTCCTCAGTTTATCAGAGGCAATGACGTGAGCCTTAAATTTGGGTGCAGAGGGAATTTTTATCACGGACAAATGGGTCGAAGTGCCTGTGTCATTTGTATCAACGTTACTGGGGAATTTGTTCAACTGTTGGAATAACTTTTTGGGAACCACTTCATGATTTTACATCCGACTCATCCAACTCAGTTGGAAGATTTGTGTTTTCTTTCAAAATCATCATATTTTCCTCGATTTCTAACTTTTTGTTATTTTATTTCCCCCCCGACAAACCTGCATCAAATTTGGATTTTGCGGAATAAGCCCGTAATGTCTGAGTGAAGTATACAGGTGAAGCAGTGTAAGAGTTAGGTGATTCTTTTTCTAATTTCACTGAATTCCTCAGTTTATCAGAGGCAATGACGTGAGCCTTAAATTTGGGTGCAGAGGGAATTTTTATCACGGACAAATGGGTCGAAGTGCCTGTGTCATTTGTATCAACGTTACTGGGGAATTTGTTCAACTGTTGGAATAACTTTTTGGGAACCACTTCATGATTTTACATCCGACTCATCCAACTCAGTTGGAAGATTTGTGTTTTCTTTCAAAATCATCATATTTTCCTCGATTTCTAACTTTTTGTTATTTTATTTCCCCCCCGACAAACCTGCATCAAATTTGGATTTTGCGGAATAAGCCCGTAATGTCTGAGTGAAGTATACAGGTGAAGCAGTGTAAGAGTTAGGTGATTCTTTTTCTAATTTCACTGAATTCCTCAGTTTATCAGAGGCAATGACGTGAGCCTTAAATTTGGGTGCAGAGGGAATTTTTATCACGGACAAATGGGTCGAAGTGCCTGTGTCATTTGTATCAACGTTACTGGGGAATTTGTTCAACTGTTGGAATAACGTTTTGGGAACCACTTCATGATTTTACATCCGACTCATCCAACTCAGTTGGAAGATTTGTGTTTTCTTTCAAAATCATCATATTTTCCTCGATTTCTAACTTTTTGTTATTTTTATTTCCCCCCGACAAACCTGCATCAAATTTGGATTTTGCGGAATAAGCCCGTAATGTCTGAGTGAAGTATACAGGTGAAGCAGTGTAAGAGTTAGGTGATTCTTTTTCTAATTTCACTGAATTCCTCAGTTTATCAGAGGCAATGACGTGAGCCTTAAATTTGGGTGCAGAGGGAATTTTTATCACGGACAAATGGGTCGAAGTGCCTGTGTCATTTGTATCAACGTTACTGGGGAATTTGTTCAACTGTTGGAATAACTTTTTGGGAACCACTTCATGATTTTACATCCGACTCATCCAACTCAGTTGGAAGATTTGTGTTTTCTTTCAAAATCATCATATTTTCCTCGATTTCTAACTTTTTTTTATTTTATTTCCCCCCGACAAACCTGCATCAAATTTGGATTTTGCGGAATAAGCCCGTAATGTCTGAGTGAAGTATACAGGTGAAGCAGTGTAAGAGTTAGGTGATTCTTTTTCTAATTTCACTGAATTCCTCAGTTTATCAGAGGCAATGACGTGAGCCTTAAATTTGGGTGCAGAGGGAATTTTTATCACGGACAAATGGGTCGAAGTGCCTGTGTCATTTGTATCAACGTTACTGGGGAATTTGTTCAACTGTTGGAATAACTTTTTGGGAACCACTTCATGATTTTACATCCGACTCATCCAACTCAGTTGGAAGATTTGTGTTTTCTTTCAAAATCATCATATTTTCCTCGATTTCTAACTTTTTGTTATTTTATTTCCCCCCCGACAAACCTGCATCAAATTTGGATTTTGCGGAATAAGCCCGTAATGTCTGAGTGAAGTATACAGGTGAAGCAGTGTAAGAGTTAGGTGATTCTTTTTCTAATTTCACTGAATTCCTCAGTTTATCAGAGGCAATGACGTGAGCCTTAAATTTGGGTGCAGAGGGAATTTTTATCACGGACAAATGGGTCGAAGTGCCTGTGTCATTTGTATCAACGTTACTGGGGAATTTGTTCAACTGTTGGAATAACGTTTTGGGAACCACTTCATGATTTTACATCCGACTCATCCAACTCAGTTGGAAGATTTGTGTTTTCTTTCAAAATCATCATATTTTCCTCGATTTCTAACTTTTTGTTATTTTTATTTCCCCCCGACAAACCTGCATCAAATTTGGATTTTGCGGAATAAGCCCGTAATGTCTGAGTGAAGTATACAGGTGAAGCAGTGTAAGAGTTAGGTGATTCTTTTTCTAATTTCACTGAATTCCTCAGTTTATCAGAGGCAATGACGTGAGCCTTAAATTTGGGTGCAGAGGGAATTTTTATCACGGACAAATGGGTCGAAGTGCCTGTGTCATTTGTATCAACGTTACTGGGGAATTTGTTCAACTGTTGGAATAACTTTTTGGGAACCACTTCATGATTTTACATCCGACTCATCCAACTCAGTTGGAAGATTTGTGTTTTCTTTCAATATCATCATATTTTCCTCGATTTCTAACTTTTTGTTATTTTATTTCCCCCCCGACAAACCTGCATCAAATTTGGATTTTGCGGAATAAGCCCGTAATGTCTGAGTGAAGTATACAGGTGAAGCAGTGTAAGAGTTAGGTGATTCTTTTTCTAATTTCACTGAATTCCTCAGTTTATCAGAGGCAATGACGTGAGCCTTAAATTTGGGTGCAGAGGGAATTTTTATCACGGACAAATGGGTCGAAGTGCCTGTGTCATTTGTATCAACGTTACTGGGGAATTTGTTCAACTGTTGGAATAACTTTTTGGGAACCACTTCATGATTTTACATCCGACTCATCCAACTCAGTTGGAAGATTTGTGTTTTCTTTCAAAATCATCATATTTTCCTCGATTTCTAACTTTTTGTTATTTTATTTCCCCCCCGACAAACCTGCATCAAATTTGGATTTTGCGGAATAAGCCCGTAATGTCTGAGTGAAGTATACAGGTGAAGCAGTGTAAGAGTTAGGTGATTCTTTTTCTAATTTCACTGAATTCCTCAGTTTATCAGAGGCAATGACGTGAGCCTTAAATTTGGGTGCAGAGGGAATTTTTATCACGGACAAATGGGTCGAAGTGCCTGTGTCATTTGTATCAACGTTACTGGGGAATTTGTTCAACTGTTGGAATAACGTTTTGGGAACCACTTCATGATTTTACATCCGACTCATCCAACTCAGTTGGAAGATTTGTGTTTTCTTTCAAAATCATCATATTTTCCTCGATTTCTAACTTTTTGTTATTTTTATTTCCCCCCGACAAACCTGCATCAAATTTGGATTTTGCGGAATAAGCCCGTAATGTCTGAGTGAAGTATACAGGTGAAGCAGTGTAAGAGTTAGGTGATTCTTTTTCTAATTTCACTTTATTCCTCAGTTTATCAGAGGCAATGACGTGAGCCTTAAATTTGGGTGCAGAGGGAATTTTTATCACGGACAAATGGGTCGAAGTGCCTGTGTCATTTGTATCAACGTTACTGGGGAATTTGTTCAACTGTTGGAATAACTTTTTGGGAACCACTTCATGATTTTACATCCGACTCATCCAACTCAGTTGGAAGATTTGTGTTTTCTTTCAAAATCATCATATTTTCCTCGATTTCTAACTTTTTGTTATTTTATTTCCCCCCGACAAACCTGCATCAAATTTGGATTTTGCGGAATAAGCCCGTAATGTCTGAGTGAAGTATACAGGTGAAGCAGTGTAAGAGTTAGGTGATTCTTTTTCTAATTTCACTGAATTCCTCAGTTTATCAGAGGCAATGACGTGAGCCTTAAATTTGGGTGCAGAGGGAATTTTTATCACGGACAAATGAGTCGAAGTGCCTGTGTCATTTGTATCAACGTTACTGGGCAATTTGTTCAACTGTTGGAATAACTTTTTGGGAACCAGTTATAGAGTTTCTTCTTAGGGGGCACTCTATTTTGTATTCTATACAAAACACAGTTTATACATGAAACAATGTTTATTGAATTCGTTGCACATATAATTGGCTTTTACAGCAATAAGCATGCATACTACTTGTACGGAATGTATAAACACAGCTTTCAAGAACAATATATTTTTATACTCACGAACAGTAAGTCAAACCAGCAGTACTGCCATGTAAACTTCTGGCCCGCTAAGCACTAGCGCAGGATAACACCTTTTTAACCTTAACAACCTCCCCTTTTTTCTTAATGACGCTGCGTGGTATTTATACTAAGAGCGTATGCCGAAATTAGCATATCTGAAGCAGCTTCTTTAATTCATTAATTCAAAAGTTCGATTCTTGTGAATCGAATCTTGTGTATACCTTACACAGTTCAGGATTTTACATCCGACTCATCCAACTGAGTGGGAAGATTTGTGTTTTCTTTCAAAATCATCATATTTTCCTCGATTTCTAACTTTTTGTTATTTTTATTTCCCCCCCGACAAACATGCATCATATTTGGATTTTTCGGAATATGCCCGCAATGTCTGAGTGAAGTATACAGGTGAAGCAGTGTAAGAGTTAGGTGATTCTTTTTCTAATTTCACTAAATTCCTCAGTTTATCAGAGGCAATGACGTGAGCCTTAAATTTGGGTGCAGAGGGAATTTTTTTCACGGACAAATGGGTCGAAGTGCCTGTGTCATTTGTATCAACGTTACTGGGGAATTTGTTCAACTGTTGGAATAACTTTTTGGGAACCAGTTCAGGATTTTACATCCGACTCATCCAACTCAGTGGGAAGATTTGTGTTTTCTTTCAAAATCATCATATTTTCCTCGATTTCTAACTTTTTGTTATTTTTATTTCCCCCCGACAAACATGCATCATATTTGGATTTTGCGGAATAAGCCCGCAATGTCTGAGTGAAGTATACAGGTGAAGCAGTGTAAGAGTTAGGTGATTCTTTTTCTAATTTCACTGAATTCCTCAGTTTATCAGAGGCAATGACATGAGCCTTAAATTTGGGTGCAGAGGGAATTTTTATCACGGACAAATGGGTCGAAGTGCCTGTGTCATTTGTATCAACGTTAGTGGGGAATTTACCGTCTGAATATCCTGTGCTATGTTCTTGAAGAATGTTAGTGGAACGTTCATCCCCATTATAAGACATTCCTGAGATTTTTGGATAAAGAACTAGATTGGTTGTCTGTGCGAGAGTATAAGAGTTAGGTGATTCTTTTTCTATTTTCTCCGAATTACTCAGTTTATCAGAAGCAATGACGTGAGCCTTAAGTTTGGGTGAAAAAGAATTTTTATCACGGATAAATGTGTCGAAGTGAATGTGTCATTTGTATCAACGTTACTGGGGAATTCACCGTCTGAATATCCTGTGCTATGTTCTTGAAGAAAGTTTGTGGAACGTTCATCCCTTTTATAAGACATCCCTGAGATTTTTTGATAAATAATTGGATTGATTGTCTGTGCGTTACTCAGATATTTCGGTTCAGAAGCAGTGGATAAACTTTCATAGACATTGTCCAAAATTACATCTGACTGACATTTTTCAACTTTATATGGTGGCGTTGTCTTCATATGCAGAAAAATCAGAAAGTAATAGGTCTCTGTTCTTTGTTGATATGAGAGTCGATTCTTTTCTCATATCCCAAGTATCTTTTATCCGGTAATTAGTTTTTACTGTACTTAGTGATGCAATCGAACTCCCCCGCTTACGAGAAATTTTGTGAAGTTTACTGTAAGGGGATTTTCATAAACGAGGCATTGCTGCACTAGTCGACGGCTGGCGGAATTCACTTTCTGTATTCTTTCCATTCAGACTCGGAAGAGATGTTTCAATCGAAGAATCCATCATAGTTTTTTCTAAACTGGTTTCAGATTCTTCAGTGTAAATTTTGTAAGGTTCATGCCTAATTTTTGTGGGCAGTTCTGTATCACTCGTAGAAATTGCAGCTTGAGAAGATAGTTGATCAATGTGTTCCCCTTTGTTGTTGTTTCCGAATACCAGTGGTGAAATCGCAATATAGGTACTCGATAAAAGATTTTCAGTCTTGTGTCCAGCTCAGTTAATATCAGTAATTCCCTTTACTGGAATTTTAGAGATAATTATTAAATACTCTGAAAGAAAAAAATATTTTTTTATAATTTAGGAACCGAAAGAACTAATATTTGGCTTTCAGTGGGAGTCAGCAATAAAACTTCATTATTAGGTGTCATGTCAGTTATGAAATTAGCATTCAAAAATATGCTTTTTTTATTTTGAGACAATTTAGAAGTTTAATTGGATAAAATAGTATGAGAATTACGTCTTTTTTATGCATACATGTTCCGGTATATGTAAGCATTATGGGATTTTTTTCACTTTTTAAAATGATTTGCAAGTTCTTCGTTTTTATTTTTGATTCATACATGCTCCTGAGTTCCTATGTATGATTGCAAGCTCTTAGTCTAGACACTATTTCTCTATGCATGCAATGAGTTTCTGTCAGACAGGTAAATTTGATCGAACTCTAACAAACATAAATTCAAAAAAATTCAATGATAAATAACGTTTTGATATAAAAGGGGAAATTTTCTCCCCACGTAGAATAACAGTTGAGGTTACACTAATTTGCAGCATTGAACAAAATAGAAATTTACTATTTTAAAAGGTTTTTAAAATGAAGTTATTTACAGCTATATGTATTTGTGTTTTTTAGATGAAGAAAAATTGCTTTAATAGCTAGTATCGATGATTATCATGTTTAAAAAAACTAAAATAATAAACTTTGTAGAGAACTAAAAAGTTTATGTCTAAAATAAGTTAAAATATTAGGTCATTTATTTCGGTTCTTATCTGCAGGCAAATGGGCATGATCTGGCTGTCTTACTGTGGCTACAAGCAAGATTACAGACGCTACAAGTAAGAAAAAATAACAATGAATTTTACTTAAACATTATAAACCGGACACGCCCCACGCAGCCCGCAAGCTTATATCGACCTGTTCTGGAATACTTCCGGCCAGGTGGAAAAAGCAACAACATTTTACGAAAAATAGTACAAGCTACTGAAGATTCTAATAACATTACTAAGTTGTTGACACATCATTTTTGAAATACGAATTTGAGTTCATAAAAACCATATTTAAAGAAAATGAGATCTATGGCATGTCAAGATGATTTCCCTTTAAAAATTGTGGGATTTTTAGTATGAAAATGATGTGTATAAAATAATCAAAGCAAAAGTCTAATTTTTAAGTTAAGGCTGCTATGTACTAACCCCACTGGATTTGCTCACCTGAATGTTAACCTATGGAGAAAAATTTGTCCATGGATTGCCGACTTGGATTCAAAGATTTTTTTTAATAAATTGTACTCCGTCATAGAAAAAGAAATTTTACATTTGTCTACATTTTTCGTTTTTTTTTAAAAATGCAATTAATATTTTAAAATTTAAATTATTCGGTGAAAAATCTGGTATGGTGTGTTTTAAAAGCTCATAAATTCCTCCGGTGAACGAAATTTATAAAATGAATCCTGTAGCGCTTTGCAGAAAAGTTCAGGCTATCTGACAATACCAATTTTATTTGATTACCAGCATTTATGTACCTGTAAATAGTTGACAAAAATATATTTTAAATAAAAAAATTGGGGGGCAACGCTTAACCCCCCCTATAGAGAGAGAGTCATTACAATCCCTCAAAATGTCAATACTAAGGGGGGTGGAATTCTCGAACTGTCAACTGGACTCCTCCCACCACAAGAGTCTGCAAGAAGAGGAAAAGGGAAATACGATTTTTTTTCTTAGTAAATAGCAGCCTTAACTTGTAACAATTATAATTTTCGACGCCGCCGACGCTAAACTTTCTCCCCACTGATAATAGGCTCACCGGAAGGTAAGATCGTGACGGGCAGTGAAGCGGTGAACGTCTTCTCACTAGAGTGAGCTAAAATGCAATTGTCTGTCTTCATAAGATATGCAATCGTCCCTTGTGTATATGTATTTTATATCATGATGTCCTGCAATAAAGTCCATGTCCGGCTAGCCGGATTCTTGTTACTGACTCAAATTAGGGCATCTGCTATAAACTAGTTTAAAATTTTTCATGAATTAATTGAAACGTTGAAAAGAGGGAATACAGAGGCTGTTCGCACATTTTTTAGACGATTTTGGTAAGCGGTAATAAAAAATCGTTTGCTGCAAAAGAAATAATTGCAATTGTACTATGTTTTTAAAAGTCAAAATTATCGTCTGCGGCTTGAAAGTTTTGTTTTTAATCAAAATGGCGTTTTTAACAAAGCAGTGGTTCGAAGGCTACATTTATGCTCTTTCCGAAGAGAAATATGCATACTCCGTTATCCAAAAACGATGTGAGAGTCATGGTTTTGTGATATCTAAAGCGTCGATAGGTAATATCGTCAACAAGAAAGGAAAGAAACGTCAAATTGGAGCCTCAAGTGGGACAAAAATTCCAAAGAAGTATCGAAGGAAAAAACGTACATCTTCGGCTATTGCAAAGGTACGTTGTTTAATTTTAAAACAATGTCTAAAATCCCCCTAGTCAAAGGACAGTTGCAAAATCATTAAAATGCTCGGTGTCCACTGTAAACAAAATGATAAACGTTGATTTAAATCTTAAGAAAGCGAAAAAACGCAATGTGCATCGTCTTCTTCCAAATCATATCGCTGAACGCAGGACACGCTGCAGAATTCTATATGAGAAACACTTATCCAAAGAAAAATGGAAAACAATTGTCACAATAGATGAATCATGGGTGTATTTAAATGATTGCTACAAAAAAAGAGCCATTTATTATCATAAAAGGGGAGAAAAAAATTTAAGTACATGGTTCAAAGAATCGAAAGAAAGTTTTTCTAAGGGATTCATGATTGTTGCTGGTTTTTCTTATAATGGCAAGTTAAAAATAAAGAGAGTGGAAAAAAATGTCAAGATTAACTCCAAATACTGTCAGGAACTTATTTTATCGCCAATTTTTCTGAATGAAATACCATAGCTTTACCCACAGTGCCATCAATCTGTGAGACTCCATCAGGACAAAGCTAGCAGTCACACATCAATATCCACTGTAAATTTCCTGAAAGAAATGGAACAAAAAACTGGTATCAAGGCCATACCCTTCACTGATATCCCTACTAAATCTCCCGATGTATCACCTATGGATTTTTGTGCTTTCGGACTTTTAAAATCTGCATTATCCAAACGTCGTCCCAAAACCCTTACAGGACTCTGGAAAGCTGTTCAGGAGGAATGGGATAGAATACCTCCTCTGACACTTCAAAAGGCATTATTATCCTGGAAATTGCGGTGTCAAAAGATAGTTCAGAATAAGGGATGTCAAATAGAGCATTTAAAACACAAGAATTTTATGTAATTTAGTTTTGTGAATACAATATACATCGTCTAAAAAATGTGTGAACAGCCTCTGTAGTTTTATTCCTAGACAATTTCTGAATATTTCAAGTATACTGTTCCAATATTCATATAAACATATATTGTTAAATCAAAATATTTTTAGAAATATTTGGAATTCCACATAGCATTGAATATAGGGATCATATTTTATTTAAGACTGGTAAACATTAGGAATTTTGTTTCAGGTGAAGGAATCACTTTTTCTTTGATCTTTTTTGTGACTGAATTTCGAAATTAAGGAAAACTGGAATTAACAAAAATAAATAAAAATAAATTACTGCATTCCAGACATACTTCAATTGTTTGTACTCGGTAACTTATTATTATTGATACAAAAATAATATACTAAAAGATCGCTTCAATTCTTCATGAAAGACATGCATATGTAAATGACATGCATATATAGGCATTAAAATAATTTTTTTCAATTTTACGATCTCAATTTTTAATCAACTCCATTAGGAAATTTTTATGATATTTCAAAGAAACTAATGTTTAATGCTGAATCAAGTTGTTTAGGTCTCTCTCACAGTTATTTATAATGGATGTCGCTGTAAGAATTATTCTTTAAATACACTTTTAGACAAAAAAAAATGTAGAACCAAGAAGGGGTAAAACAAATTGGGCACAAATTGATATGCATACAGGTTTCGACGGAAAATGCAAAATTTTAAAATTTGGCGGCCAATGAATGACCATGTGACGCTGCAGCGCATCTTAACTGCGCAAGTGGCAGGATTTAAAGAGGAGAAATTTCGATTCCAGGTCATAAATTCTTTGCGAATTTCATTCCGTGTACTCGGGTAGACTGTAACTATGCATCGCATACAGGTGCGTGAACAATATGCGCAGATGTCAGCATTGGAGAGAGGACGGGTAGTTGGGCTGAAAGAAGCCGGTTGGTCTAATCGGCGAATCGCTCGACATTTGGCGATGCCACTATTAGACGATGTTGGCAGGAATGGGTGAACCATGGCCGAACACAGCGTTAAGAAGGAAGCGGTCGGCCTAGAGAAACGACAGAACGTGAGGACCGGGCAATCGTCAGAGCGGCACTCACAGCGCCAGATTCATCATTATCATGGATCATACGTGCAACTGGTGCTTCAATGACCGCCAGGACCATTCATAGGCGGCCCAGAGAAAGGGGGCTGAGCTCACGCCGCCCCTTGCGCCGACTACCACTGACCTCTGTACACTAACAAGCCCGTTTGCAGTGGTGTCGGGCACATTCGATCAGTGATGAGTCCCGTTTCGAATTCAGCCCCGATCACCAGGAATATGTGTCTGGAGACGCCCCGGACCCATATTTCCATTCCTTACATGAAATCGCGCCATTACGTCGTTTTGCGGCTGCTGATTGGTCAATTGAGTTTGCATCGGTAATTGCCATAATAGTTGATCCAAAGCGCATTTTAAATGAGATAATTGCTAAAATCTATTTCTTAGTTCCTTTCATTTCGATAATTGCATAATATTTGATCCTAAGCGCATTTTAAAGGAGATAAAATCAATTTCTTAGTTGCTCTCATTTTTATATATATTTTTTATGCCATGTTTTACAAGGAACATGAATTTTTTAAAGTGGCGCCACCTATTAAAATAAAAGTAATTTAAAGCTATTTGTAAAAGAAATTTTCGCCATGAATGCCTTCTTATTTCTTTTTTGCACATGGACAATTGTAAGAAATTACCAATTTCCATAGTAATTTCAGCTTAAAATTTTAGGAATAGAATAAAATAGAGTAATATTTTGAGTAATATTTTCCTAAAATATTACTCAAAATTGACTTTTTTCTTAAATTTAAATGTTGAATTTAAAAAAAATGAAAGCTTTATATATTTATTTATTTTTAATTTAAATGTTGAATTAAAAAAAAAAATTGTTTATTTTTTTAGTTAAAATCTTAATTGCAAGATGCAAATTATATATTTTTTGCTGTTTTGCACACTTTAGTTTTTTAACCTTACTCTTAAAAAATAAAAATTATAAATACTCTTCTAAAAATTACCAAATATAGACTGAAAATAAGGTGACTTGACTGTACAAATGCATAAATTTTACAATGCACAAATATGCAATTTAATGCCATTTTGCATTAGGCGATTAAGGCATATATTTGCTGCTAGGGAATGTTTTCTCTTTTTACTCGGTGGCACACCAGCTGGTCGTCCGGCTGGCAAGCGTTTACTACCCCTAGTAATGTGGGGAGAGCGTCTTGCATTAGAAGTTGGTTGAACTCCAATTGCAGCACCACTTCTTCGATTTATAGGTATGTAAATACCAGCTGTGTGCAGAAAAGTTTCCCAGCTTCCTGTCGACTTAACATTTTTAATTCTTTTTAAGCCTATTTGTAGAAGATTTATAAAGTTCATTTTTCTGCGAAAAAACATCAAAAATCTCCTTACGGAGTTGTTGGCGCCTTTCATCGGAAGATGTAGATGCAACGTCTTCGTGAGTAAAGTTTTGGGAAATTTCTTCTGAAACAGTTGAAGGGATATCTTCTATACTACGAGTGCCAGGAATCTGAAATCGTAATGGCTCAAAAAATTCCTTAGGAGGTGCCTTTTCTCCTAAAGCCAAAACTGCTATTTCGTGTTTATCCTTCGGTCGCACTGGTGGAAAATTGCTTGTCACAACGTCAAAATGATTGTGCTCAACCCTTCACTTCTCTTCACCGAGGTTCACTTAGGTTCTTTCTATGGCATAGGGACAAATGAGATAGTGCAAAAATGAGTCGTCACTGAACAAGACGAACATAAATTTATTTACAATTAAACATTTAAACAGTTTCACACATAACATAAAAATTACAGAAGACTGAGCACGGGATGGGCAAGCCTACAATATCTTACCAGACCTCGGCTATCCTACACTCTAATCTAGTTACCGATTAATTAATTAACTGGAGGCGAGACGAGCCTGCTTTAATCTTGCCAGGCCTCCTGAAACTATTCTCAGAGATTCTCTTTCTCTATCTTAATTCTAATTACCAAGTAATTACCTAACCAGAGGTGAGACGAGCCTGCTTTAATCTCGCCAAACCTCCGATTCCTAGCATAGACGCTCTCCTTCTGTCCTTTCTTATTGACTGCCCGGCGACCCCCTCCACCCTCTTGGGTTCAACGCCCCCACAGCCAATCCTCTGATTGGTAGAGGGGTGGGGAATCATGGGGTACAAAATTTTCGCTTTAACAAGCACTCCTAGTCAAACATTACACTACAATGATTAAATATTGAAAATTGATGTTTGCAAAAACGATCATATAACCCAATAGGACACGAGGAGCAACCACTTCTTATACTAACTAAATAATAATCATTGTTGACTTTCACGGAAATTTTTTTGTTCATTTTCCATTTTTATGTCTTCTTTTTTTATTATGGATGCTTTTCAGTGACAGGAGAAATATTCGAGCACTTGCACACCTATTATTAGCAAAATCTCTCAATTTTTTTTACGTATTACGCTCCTAAATGTGTGGCTACAAAATCTAAAAGGGTCAAAACATTGCAGGCTTTTTCCCGACATAAGACTTCATACTTAAAAATACCCACGCACACTTTTGAAAAATTGTTGGTGTGATGGCTTTTCACTTCCTGATTCCTAAACGCCAGATACCACAATATTCTTCTTTCCCAATAAGATTGCAAATATTTATTCCAAGTTGCATATGTTGGTAGATAGGCCCCAACATGGCCACATGCATTTTTGTACGTTTCGTCAGCTTCTTCAATAGTCCGAGCATATAGAATGCGCTGAAAAAATTGCATCAGTATACCCCTGTGCTCTTTTGGAATTTCATGCTTTACCTCCCACATCCATCTCCATACTGCGCTACATGAAAAATGTACAATAAATTTCTGGAAATTTTTTGCAGAGCTTTAATTTCTGTTTCAGAGTCATGTGTCATAAAAATATTGGGAAATCCTTTACCACAAAATGCCTTCTCTAATGCTTCATTTAAAAGCTGAAAGCCTTTTCGTTACTATTCTTCTGTCTGTCCTTTTGTAATTACGACCATCAATTGGTACAGCACACAGACGTAACATGAATGTTATACTGTGATTTTCAGGATCACAGGGAGAAGTAGAATCCACGAAAATCATTTCACCTGCGGATTTCAATTCACGGGCTATTTTCATGATAGGTGTCACAATCACTACAGTAAATGGTTCTTCACTAAACCGAACAATAATGCATTATATTCATATACTTTTAACTTCCCTTTTAATTTCTAAAAATAAAAAATAAAAAAGCATTATTTTATTTTACCATGAATATTTTAAGTTTCAAAGAATGTATGTTAAACCTTAATAACAAAAGTGTATAAATTTATTAATCATTTATTACTGCCTTAAATTTTCAAGTTTAAATAATTGATGACAGCTTGGGTGATTCAATAACTCTTATTTTTCAAAGGGATCAAAGTGAATCAACACAAACAAACAGTGGCAACTCGTGGATATGAAAAGTGTGTGTGAGGGATGGGGGGTGGGAGGGGAACTCTTTATGGTAATATCCCTCAATTACCATAAACTCCTTAAATGTCATTTCTACCCGAAACAAACAAATATCTAGTCTGTGCTCAATAGGAAGCTTCCTTCTCACTTAACATGAAATTCCAAGAATAACACTATGCCATTGTTTCTTATAACTTACCTCAATCACACCTTGACCACTTCTTCGACCTAAATGTTGAAGACGCCACTGGCCATACCAAAAGTTAACAGATCTGTAAGGAGGGTTGATTCTACTGTTGGCCATATCTTCCTCGATAATGTTTTCTTCCAGCTGTAATATTCCTTCGTGGTATTTGCATGCTTCAGCATTACCCATGCCATCATTGAAATATTCAATGAATTTTTCCCTACATTTACTTGCAGGAAGACACGTCAATGCTTCTGTTGTATTGAGGCTATGGTTATGTACATCATTAATTGTAATGAGAGCAAAAAGTCCTTTCTGAAAATAAATATAACTTAGAATTTTTGTTTTATAAATACATCACTAAAGTAAACTGTATTTTCAATTTTGATTTTTAAGTTTATAACTTACATTGAATAAATACTTGACATCTTTATTATATTTATAAACTTTTATTAAAATTATTTTAAATAAAATTATTTTTAGCAAAACTACATGTTCATGCACATAAAACGTTAATGGAATAATTAGCACAACGTTTGTTAGTCACATTAATTCTGTACATTTTTATTACTTACTTCTACAAAAGAATCAGATTTCTTAGTTCTAGCTGTGTTTAATTTTACTTTGATCTTAATTGTAGCTTGGCAGCCTGAATTTTTCGAGAAACTTCTTTTATTTACATCAGGTTTTATTTACACTGTGATGACAAACAAATATTTTGCTGCAATTGAGATACAGAAACATAAAATTAACAAAATCAAAATTTAAAGTACAAGAAAATTGGAAAATATATGGTTGTGGGTAATAATAATAATAATTGGTTAGTGAATAGAAAAATTTGGTTTTTTACTTTTAGAGAATAAAGCTTAACTTCTTTCATTTAAATATTCGGTATATTCCTTTATGAAATTCCTGCATGAGAAATTTTGCTTCATTTAATTCGTTGTATCAATCAGTGTCTATTGAACTGTATCGCCTACACATCAAACCTCTATATTAGTATAATTTAAAATTTAATAATACATAAATGCAATCAGAAATCATGCAAATAGTTTAAATAGAAAATTTTGATTTAAAATACTTACTTACATGACACTATGAAAGAATTTCAGTCAAAAGTTTTTATAAACAAATAGCTTGTCATTTTAATGTATACATGATTGCATATACTTTTGTTTTTACATTAACAGATGGCGCCACTTAATAAAAAAACAATTGAAATAATCAACGTTCCTTGTCATTAAAGATGACATATTTTATTCTTTTAAACGTATCAGAAAGAAAACTTTATTTGAATAAGGAAAACAACTTAATAATATAGAAAAGTAATACTTACGAGCAAACAAAAAGGGTAATAGATGGATTTGACGATCTTGAGTTCCACTGTATATTTGTCAATTCCCCAAATTGCTTGACCCATTTATTGCAATCGGTTAAATTTTGAATGTTACTGCGTAGTACGATACTATTATTTGAAATAGATTCTATTTCGTTGAAAAATAGTGATGGAAGTTTTGATTCTTGAAAAACAGACATGCTTGCATAAACATCAGCGCATCGAATGCACAATTGCCGATGCAAACTCAATTGACCAATCAGAACGTGGCACGATATCCCGCAGAAGGACATCCACCACCTGTATCAATCAATGCCAAGCCGAATAACTGCTTGCATAAGGGCCAGAGGTGGACCAACGCGTTATTGACTTTTTCACTTTGTGAAGCTCTTTCTCTTCAATAAATCATCCAATTTTTCTCAAATTCTAATCATTTGTTTTTCTGTAGATGTACATCACATCTACCGATTTTCGTCCCGTTCTTATAACTCCTTCTTGGTGCGTCGTTTTTCTTTTTTGTCTAAGAGTGTACTTTCATACTACCCAACATTCCAAGAACTACTGTTTATGCAAGGTTAAAAATTCCCTGTCAATACGTTATATTATAATTTATGATGGTGTGATAAGTAATCAAACACTTTTCATATAAAATTTATTTTATTTTTCTATCTTCTGGTTTGAAATATAAATTCATGATTAAATATACAGAGACATAAATTACAAACTGCTGGGATTATAACTAATATAAAATTTTTGTTTGCATTTATTGAACAACGTATGTAATCACACATGTATAGGAAGTACATTCAGAGGTGCAGGTAAATAAACTATAGTAATTTAGGCTCATTTTAATTTTGTAAAACTTAAGGAATAAATTTGCCAAATAAAAAAAGAAAGGATTCTATAAATGAAAACGTGTTAAAAAATGAAGTGTGTACACTTTTAAGTAAAGGCGAAAAATTACGATACATCCTAGAAACTTTTTAAAGAAACGGTTTAAAAGTAATTTGATTAAATTGTGCGGCTATATTCCTTATGATACGCACATAGATGTATATACACTAGGGCGGAGCGTAAAAAAAGTTTTCGATTTGGTTTTTGATCTAGTGCGGAAAAGTTGGGTAGGTCACGTATGCAAAGTTTGGGAAAAAAATTTTTTCTTTTAAATCCTACGCTCGTCTTCGGCATTTCTGCCATCAGTCGACGAATAGCCCAATATAGAGAGGAAAATGCAGAAAAGCGAGAGATAAAATTAGCCTCCACAGAGTTGTCAGTAATAAACTTTAAAACAATGGGGCAGGTCTTGAGGTGGTCACCATCCATATCACCCTGGCGTCACAAAGGGCAACAAGCTGAATCGCTGATGCCTATCCGATTTCAGATGTTTTTATAGATAATCATGTACAGTTGTCTTACGAAAGCAAGCAACTCCAACAGACCGAGGCAAGGAACTAGGGATTTTATTACTCTTGTTGAGCAGGATTGTCCACCTCTTATCCACAGCTGTATCAACATATAAGGATATTCTATTAGGTTTCATTTTATTGTAAATAATTCTTTTAGTATTTCGCAGAGGCAGAGGAGAATCAGGATGGGCCATAAGAAATTCAGCCTTGGCAAGTTTATCAGCCTGCTCATTTCCAAAAATATCCCAATGGCTCGGAATCCATTGAAAAGCAGGGATTTTAGTTTGGGAAAACCGAAAATTCGTTTCCATTTCGTCCGGAATTTTTAGCAGATTTTCGCTTTTTTCTGAAATAAAATTCAGAAAAAAAACCCAGAACTCACCACGGAGAGGTGGCTGCATTGCGAGTTCCACCCGTGCCCACCCATGCACCCAAACATATGGGCACTTAACTCCTTTGCCCTTGCAGTTATTCCGGTTTTACTCTGTACTTGCATTTGGTTTCAAATGATGGCATAGCTTTTCTCGACTCTGTTCGGGTTCTAAGTAAACCGTTACGCTTATTTTCTCCACACACAGCCGCGGAAACTAGTTTCACGAAACGTTCAACACTTTGGGTATGGCAAAGAAATTTTAGGCTTCCCAGGTGTTGAGCTACAGACTCTCCACTGGAAATCAAATTAAGTTGAGTGACGGAATGTGGCAGTGTCTGATTCCTTCCTTTTTTTCGTTTCTTGCTCGTAAAATCCTACGTAGTCCAAGTTCTCGAATGGGCTGTCTGTCGACTGTGATCATTAACAAGATTATTGCTTCCGGGTGGCCAAAATAGCCATTTCTCTGGATAATGGGATCGACAACAGTCTAACTCGTTTTTAGGATAGTGCGAGACGTTTATTGTCTTCCACAAATTTCGTGGAACATCCATGCAATATGGATTTAATTTGACTGTAAACCACACATGTGCATACACTTTCATGATGAACTCTGCCAGAGTTTGAGGTTGGTTTGAAGGCTCTAAAGAGCTAATGTATAAACGCATCATTCGATTTGCAATTGCTAGCCAACGTGCATGAGACATTTTCCCAGGGAGCTTTTGTGACAAACTTGATGAGCAGTTTAAATTTGTGACAACTTGACAAATATCCCAAATGTATCGCTATCTGTGCTAAGATTCTTCATGTCAATTTTCGGAAATTCCCTACGAATTTCACAACTGGGAGTTTTTCACAATTTGCCAATGTTTCCCCAATAGGACCAGAAAATGCATTAAGGCCACTCGTTCCAACATCCAAATGCTGCACTAAATGTCGGAGTGGCAACTCATTTGCGTGCAACTGGCAGATAAACCAATGCAATGGTTACCCAATGGCTTCCTCAAAACGGCGAATTACGCCGGTTTTATAGCCAATATTAACAACTGCTCCATCGTACTCTATAGAGTTGGTGTTGTTGCATATCGATACTTGACTCTACTCTTTCAAAGAAACCAAAATGTTGCGATAATATTGAAATCAGGGGACTGTGGGGATTAGGTAACATGTTTGCCTCTGTTTTCATGTTCCTCAAGCACAATTTGACAGGTCTGGCCGTATGGACAGGAGCTTTATCATCCTGGGAAACACTCTCTTCATCGGAAACAATATTTGCAGCATAGGATGAACCTGGTTGGTAAAGAGTTCGGCATAGCCCTTCCCGGTGTATCTCCCTTTTAGGGTTACAATAGGACTTGCTGAAAACCACGAGAAAACAGCCCAAACGACGTCAGACCCGTCTCCATGATTGATAGTTTTCACGAGACAATCAGGATCATATATCTGTTTGGTTGTTTTCCAGTAGTGGGCACGTTCTTTTGTGGGGAACAATGGGACCGATCATTAGTCTGACCACACGACATTCTTTCACATATCACTTGACCAGGTTTTGTGCTCGTGGCACCATCGTGGACGACGTTTTGCATTCACGTCTGTTACAAGTGGCTTGGTAATTGTTAATCATCCGTAAATGTTTTGTTTGTGAAGTCGCTCATACCTATAATGGCTGATACGGGAGCCTGTAGATGAAGATCGAGCTCTATGGTCAATTTGGTTGCAGTTGTTTTACTTTTACAAGTCAAAATCCGCTTCAATACTCGTCCGTCTCTTTCACTCAGCTCTCATTTTCTTCCACTATTCCGTTTCGCAGATGACGTTTATCCGTGCATTATGTACGCTGTCATGACATCCAATGCCATAGTTCTAGAACAGGGGTTTCCAACTTACAAGTGTCCAAGGGCCGCAATCGAAAACACCTGTCTAGTGGCGGGCCGCAATTTAATCTGAACCATACCCAGGACATTTTTTCTTGAGGGAGGGGGATTTGGAGGATTTGTGTATAGTATGTACTATGAAATTTTTAAAAATTTGAGGATGAACCTCCAACAACGACCTTGATTATAACTGGCCAACTTTCGTTAAATTACACAGACACACAAAAAAAGTCAAATAAGAAAGGGGTATTTAAATAAGAAGTGGGGGGGGGGATGAAATAGAACATGAGTGGACACCCTACTTTTCATGGAATTCGAGGAAAATCAATTTTTTTTGTTAATGAACAGCATTTGAAAATAATAAAGATTTTCACAAAAACATTTTTCGTTAACTAAGAATATCTAAATTGATGCTGCAAATTATTTTCCTAAAAGTCTTTGCGGGCCGCAACAAAAGGCACCGCGGGCCGCATGCGGCCCCCGGACCACCAGTTGGAAATCCCTGTTCTAGAAACACCCAAAACCAAGGTGGTTGCAGCAAGAATTATTCCCATTTGACGCGCTCCATCAATTTGTCCTCTCTGTAAGGTCTGCAAGGTTTAACATCTTACATTATCTCCCCAAAACCATTATGCCCATAGCTTCATTACTGCTGCCTGACGGTAGAATAATATGTAAACTATATTCTATAGAAAATTCCGGGAGCCGTACTTGTATTTTAAAAATTGCGAAGCACTTTCCTGAACACCACTGACATTTATAAGTGTTTCCATTATTTTGATAATCACCTGTATATATATATATATATATATATATATATATATATATATATATATATATATATATATATATATATATATATATATATATATATATATAAAACATGTGTGAGGATTTTTTTAGAGAGGTTAAAATAATTAAAAGTATTTAAAGGGGCTTTCAGAGAAGATCTGATTTTTATGGCGTCAAACGTCACTATTATTCACATTTCATAGATTAACGCGAAACAAACAAGAGAGTCGAATCGGGAACTCCACAAAAAGCTATTAATAGAATTGAGAAGCCTTGAAGAAATTGGCGGGAAAGGACTACTTTGTAGAGTCATCAGATCAGCATAAAAAATTCTCGAACAATCTAGAGTAGCCCATGTTGTTCGAGGTAACAGTCAAAAGTATTTTTAGTCAGAGCGGGAAAGGAAGCCGAGTATGAAAGACGCATAGGAGAGCGCTCCGTAATTTTGAGATGGCCGGAAGGCCAGGTTTTCAATGAGAGATTGGAGAGTGGTCTGAAATTGAAGAATAAACGTAAGAACATGGACATTGTTGTATGTATTTAATGTGTTGGAGTGACTTACCACGACGACATGGACTTGTGTGAGTATAAAGACTGCAAATCCATATTAGAATAGCGAGCGTGATTCGACGCTAGTCATATATATATACATACTAAATGTAAGTCTGAACTGAAACTAAGAAAAAAATTTTAGCAAAATTAAAGAATGGAAAACAGCTCTAGCAATGGAGAAGTATAATTTGAAACATTGCCTTTGAATAAAGCCTTACACACAGAAATGTTTTAAATACGAATAGTCATACAAATTTTATTTTATTTTTATACTTTTTTATTTTCAGCTTGCTTAAAAACATTGCTGAAATAATAAATATATATCTGAACATAAAAGATCGAAAAAAAATAATAAAACCTTACTAGAAAATGTAAGTACATAATTTTTATTAATAATGATGAATGTCAATAATACATAATTTTGCATAGAGATATCTTTCATTTTGGTTTGGGAGCTTGATTCAAACTATAAGCTGATTCCAATCACGCATGTCCACCATCCCTTAACTTAGCTTTTAGTTTCTTGAATAACATGATAAAAAGTTATTCAAGAAACTATTCAACAAATGTAAAACAAAAGCAGTAATGGCATCTCAAGTGCGAAAAACAGCCCCATAAAATTTTAATAGTCTAACCTTTTTGACAAGAAAAATTAAAAATAATGCTAAACAGAGAAAATCTTTTATTTTTATTTTACTAATAGTGTAAAACTCTTAAGTTTGTAAAAGATGACAATCTCTGGTATTCTCTTCTTCGCTAAATAAATATAATGCAATTTTTGCATAGATTAATACTTATGCATCCATATTGTTGATACATTGAAATCAGTAATAAAGTCAATGATTCAAGAGTGAGTTAAAAATAAAACCAGGATCAAAATTTTCTTTCACTCGGTTTCACTAATATTGTGTACCTTGAACCAGTATAACAATTGACAGTGGTTCAGTGAAACCCTTTTGAGGTATTATCTTAGTTATTACTTTACTTAACCTATATTCATAGATTCTAATCCTTTATTCAAAATTTATATACTTATCAAAAAACATAAAATTTAAATCATACCTAGCAGTACTGAATATAAAGATTTACAGAAAACAAGCTTTAATTTATTATATTACGGAGCATTACTTATTAATAAACACATTTGTTCACACATAAAATTTTTTTTGAGAAATCCATACGTTTATTGAGATACAAATAGGATATACGAAAAAACACCATAAAATACAGCATCAATGGGATGACCGAAACATCAAAGTACACGTTTATTTTATTCATAGCTTCGTATCGAAAATATACTTTAACATAATAACCCACAGATCGCAGTGCTTGTCTGTAGTTTCATAACAAACTCTGTACATGAAGAGACTTTTCTGTGTCAATATACCTTCCTCTGACACACTTTATTTTGATTGATTTCAAACTAGCAAACTAACTCGAAAGATCACAAGAATAAACATATTTAACATCAATACTATACCTAATGCCCAAATTTTTTTAATTTCCCAATTATTAATTAGTAATTTTCTAGGATTCACATAAATTTCAAGAATAATGTAATTAAAACATTTTTCATAATTTCTATATTTTATTCTTTTTTTTCCTTACACATCAATTATAAAAATATTTCCAAATGCTTAACTGCAAACACATACATCATATAAACATATGAGAGACTAGTTTCTAGTTGTCAAAACAACACTTTAAACCTTGTTAAAGTGGTGTTCAGAAGCTTCAAATTTAACAGGAAGTATTATGACATGAGAATAAAACTTTTCAATATTTTTTAAAACGAAAAATGAGTAACCTATCTTTGTCGCAGGAATTGCCAGTATTCGATAGATTTGGAGTCCTTGACAAAGACCTATTAAAAGCAACACTTTTAAAAATTATTTTGAAACAAATAACTGTTAATCTTAACTATCAAGAGTAAATAAAACTTGTCGCTTTTATTTTATATTTTTATCATATACATCATATTTTTCTGTAAGCTGTTATTATATAAAACATTTCACAGGAGTCATGGTTTACTAAAGTTCAGCGGACTAAAACTTTTTGACTTGATTTTCCCGCTTGCCCAACAATTTAAAAACAAACTTGGTTGATTAAAAAGAGATAGAAAGACAGTTAATCCACAAATTTCTGCGACCAAAGTTTATGAGAAATTTTACATTAGTGTATAAAAATTAATTTAAAATTTTCAGTTCTTAATTACCAAGAATTCTAGAAATAAGTTTTCTCAGAGTTTAAGATAAATGAAATTAAAATTTAAAAATATATAGGTTATCTTAATAATTAACAAACATCATAATTGCCAGTCAGTTCATTGAGGAAAAGAAAACCCCATAACCCGAAAACTATGAAAAAATGGATTCGGGTAGATTTGAACCAGCTTACACAGGTTATGAATCCAATACGATACGAACCAACCTATGATAGTTTCGCAAGGAAAAGGATTATTAAATTCGGTTTCAGCATATCTCGGGGACTTATACATTAGATGGAGAAGTTGGATCATAGGTTTGCCAATTCTAAAAAAAAAAATTAATAATTTTTTTACACTTCGATAGTAAAAATTGAGTAATTTATGAACTGGGAATTAAATAAAGTAGAATTATTTGTCAATATGCTCATCATTGGAATAAATAGGGAAAAATCGCCCCTTTACTCTTGTAAATACAGTATAGAGCCAAAACATTATGACCATCCCGACATTTTGCAATGATTTCGTGTTGATGACGTGGAAGGCTCGTGACCAGGCTTGAAGGGTATTTAACTGCTGCTGGGAAGTCTGGGGAACCATTTGTGTCCTTGATTTTACGTGTGATGGGAAAGGATGCTGAACTAAGAGACTTTGATAGAGGGCAGGGTAAGTCGTTTGACACCTCGGCTCCCTCCGCTTTCGCGTATCAGCCCATGATTCACCGAAGACCAGCCGCTACGTAGCAATTCCTGTATAAGCAGACGAAGGTTGATTTCCCATGTTCGGTGAAATGTCATTTTTATGGGCCTGGGCGCCGGTCGGACGGTACAGATCCGCCGACAATTGGGCAACCCGTGGCCATTTTGATAGAGAGCAGATTGTAATGGCCTGACGGCTCGGAACGAGTATCTCAAACTGCATAGCTCGTAGGTTGTTCGCGACCTGCCGTTGTTAGTACTTATGCAAAGTAGATGAATGACGGTGAAAAGAGCAGTAGACGTCATGGCATTGTACGTCCACGCGTTATCAAGAAAAAAGGTCTTGGGGACTGTCCCGCTTGGTGAAGAAAAATCGGCGCCAGACTGTGGCTCAGTTGGCATGCACTTCCAAGAATAATTGTTTTGGAGCACACAGTTCATCGGACACTGTTGGATATGGGGCTTCGCAGGAGACGTTTCACTCATGTGCCTCTGTTGACCAAGCATCATTGCTTACTAAGCCTACACTGGGCCCGGGAACATCGTGACTGTACCATGAATCAGTAGGAGAGAGTTGCCTGATCGAATGAATCCCGATTTGTTTTTCATCACGCCGATGGCTGTGTCTGGGTACGCGTCTTCCGGGAGAACAGAAATGCTCCACCAATGTACGTACAGCAGGTCATACACAGGCCGATGGGGGTGGTATTATGCTTTGAGGGACGTTTTCCTGGGCGTCTCTGGGACCCGTGGTTGTGGTAGAACAGACTATGTGAACATCATTGCGTGCTAGTTTCACCCTTACATGGCGTCTGTCTTTCCAACGGGAAATGGAGTCCTTGAACAGGACAGCGCTCCATGTCACAAGGCTCGAATTGTGATGGAGTGGGTCCAGGAACATAATGCTGAATTCCAGTTAATTTTCTGGCGGCCTAACTCCCCGGATCTTAATTCGATAGAGCACATTTGGGGTGCCATGGAACGGCAGATCAGAGCTCAAAAACTACCATGTCGGAATACCTCGGATTTGCATGACCGCTGCTTGAACATCTGGTGCAATCTACCAAGAATTAGTGATATCCCTGCCAAGGCGGGTTGCAGCTGTTTTACGGGCCAAAGGTGGGCTTAACACATTATTAGGCAGGTGGTCATAATGTTTTGGCTCTATACTGTAATTTGGATCAGTAAGTTAATATTAATTTTGAACAGCATAACTAGATTTTCATATAGTCTTTGAGAGCAGTCCTAAGTTTATAACATTCCACATTCATTGATTATACACTGAAGTGCCACTGAATTAGGGATACCTACCTAGTACCGAGTTGGGCCTCCTCTGGCCTTCATAACGGCTGCCACACGACGAGGTATAGATTCAACAAGTTTCTGGAAACGTTCCACGGGAATGGCTTGCCAAATATTGGCTAAAGCTGTCCATAATTCAGTAAGGTTCTTTGGTGCTGTGTGATGGCCTTTCACGCCTTGTTCCAAAACATCCCAAAGATGCTCAATAGGATTTAAGTCTGGGCTTCTAGGTGGCCAATTCATGACAGAGAAGTCAGAGGAATGCTCATCCAACCAGCCAGTAGCCAACCGGGACTTGTGAGAGGTACAGTTGTCTTGCTGGAAAACTCCATTACCGTGCGGATAACAGAACAGCATAAACGGATGGAGGTGATCACCCAGCAACTCTACGTACCGAATTGCATTGAGGGAGGTTGGTACACGCACCAAAGATCCCAAACTGTGCCACGAAAAAACACCCCAGACTATGATTGGAGCCACCATGCCCTTGTACAGATGTACAGTTCCAGCCAGGCATGCAGGATCCATGGCTTCATGAGCTTGACGCCATATTCTCAGCCTCCCGGCGGCGTTAAGTAGTCGGAATCGAGACTCATCACTCCATGCTACTCATTTCCAGTCCTCTACACTCCAGTCCCCTACACTCCAGTGCTCTCTTGCCCACGCAAGACGTGCAGCCCGATGGCGAGTATAGAGCAATGGTACTCTCGTAGGTCGACGGCTCCCGAAACCCATACGGTGAAGCGAGCGTTTCACAGTCCGTTTACTGACTGTACGACTGGCACCGTCATTAAACTGGGTGGTAATTTGAGCTAATGTTTGGCTTCGCTGGCTACGTACAATACGTCTGAGCCGTCGCTCGCTACGCACTGTCAAGGCTAATTGTCCTTTGCAGTTTGCCCGATCGCTATTTTTTTTTCCACCATCCATGTATTCTTGGTATACTCTTGACACTGTCGACCTTGAAAATCCTAGCTATCTGACGATTTCGGAAATTGAATTCGGAATTGAAGAGCTACAGAACAGTTAGTCAGCTACAAAAAAGGAAGTTGCCGACCGGAGGCGCCTAGTCGTCTGGGAACATAGCTGAATAAGGAAAGCCGTTGTTTTCCAGACCTTTGAAGAACGTTCAGCGAAGGTATATAAAGTCGCTGAACGCGAGTTAAGTCAAGTCATTGATTCAGAGATTAAGTTAGTCAGAGTGACGCTGGAACCGGAGACAAGGAGATATTGCCGGGCCTAGAATGACTTGAATGAGTGCAGCGACAACAACAAGTCTAACCTTCCTAGTCAATGTCGTGAACCCACGAATTTAATTTTTTAATATTTATATTGTAAATAGCCTGTATTTAGTCGAGAAATGAAATTAAAGCCTAAAATACAAAAAGGCTGGCAGTCTTTTATTTAAGGCAAAAACCTTACAATACATAGTTTAAAAAAATCTAATGCAAATTAATATGTTTAAAAACAGTTGATGAATTTTACATTTGCTTCCTTCTACATTAAATTGCTTTGTACTGTTTGAATAATTTTTATCAAGAGAAGAAGATTGTATTTACATATTTCTTAAAATTTTTTAATATTTTTACAAATCCACTGATTAGCATAAAAAGTGGATGCTTAAAAGCTTTGAGCATGTGTAAGAGTTTCTACAACCTAAAAAGGAAATTAAAGTTAGAAATAAGCTTTTTAAAAAATAAGAAAGGGTATTTCATTCATAAAAACCTTTCAAATTTTAATTGGTGTACTTTTAGATCAGATATAGTAAACATCTTCATTATCATAGACTAAGATTATTCTTCAGCTAAAGGAAAATCATAGAGATAGTTACGATACCAATATCATTCAAGTGTAATTAAACTTAAAATAAACATGTTATAAACTATACACACAGATCACAAAAGTTTACCTAATGTTGAAAAGACATATATTACACACCACATTATCTAAATATCAGTTCTTTTATTTGCACAGTTATACAAACCATTTAAGTGGAAACTGGAAACTTAAATTACTCAAATGCACAAGCAATTTTATTTGCTTAGCATTTAACAACGCTACTAACTATGGTGTTTTCCTAGATTTTCATGAGATATACAGAATGAATAAGCATCCAGAGACATTAAATTATGTGGTAAATAAATAAAAATCAGTACTGCACAGCAAGGCTTTTAATAGAGTACAATGCAAAGGTAAAATTAAGGAATAACACAACTAAGAAACTATGCACACAAACTGAAAAAAAGTCATAAATCAAAAATATTAGAAGAAAAATTAATCACACTATATCGGTAGATACCAGCAGCTGAAAATGACTGTGCTGAAATAACACGAAGAGGAAAAGGCTATGTAAAATTTTTGAAAGTCAAATATGAGAAAAGTTAGAAAATTAAATTCACTACACTTCACTTCACTTCACACACACACACACAACGCACGCACACACAGACACAGACAGACACACACACACACACACACACACACACAAACATACATACATACATACATATACATAAGAGTACACAAACGTAAATTTTAAAATTACTAAAGCAATCAGTTTTTGAAGAAAAGCAAGCAAAAATGATATCAAGAAAGTTTGGTAAATCGGAAAAAGTCGGGGCGGTTGGCGAATTTTTAAAGATTTTTTTTGAAAGATCGCGAAATTTGTCTCTGAGTCCTCCATTTTTGTTTTTGTTTTTGGAAATTTTAAAACAACAGAACTACGATATATGAGAGAAAAAAAGGGGAACTCAGAAATTTTGGCGACCATTAAAAAATTGCAACAAGAAAAAATTAAAAAAGTTTAAGGTATCCAACTTTCTTCGGTTCCTTTTTTTGCAAAACTTGAGAAAATTTCTGTGCTATTTTTCGCGAGAATATAGCACCAAAGTAGGAAAATGATGAAAAAATAATCCCTAACTATACAACTTTTTACAAAATTGTACAGTTTTGGTTCGAACTATAGCAAATTTTTAATTAAAAATACGTTTTAATAATTACATTTTTAATAAAATATAACTGATTCAGAAAACTCAATTAAAATATTCAATTGCATTTATATCGTTCTGATTTCATTTCTGATTAACCTACGGAAAAAATAAAAAATAGGTTTAGAAATAGAAATTTACATTTTTTAAGGATATAAGAAAATCCATAATTTTCCTCAAAATAGACGTTTTAAATGTAGTCAGAAACCTTAAAGAAATAACATACAGAAAATTATGAAAATTGACTACCTTGATCTCGATTCGTACTTGGTTTATTTGTTTGTTTTTTGAGGGGGGGATGCCTTCATAATCGCTGGTTAAAACTATATGGTAACGTTTTGTCAACGTCTACCATAAAGTTTTGGTAGACGTTGACAAAACGTTAAACATATATTTTCATTACCCGTAGAGTTATAATTACTGTCAAAGTTATCAGATTCAGTAAATTTGCTTTTAAAGTTATCTAAAATCCTTTGAGTTCTCATTTGAATTCTAGGGGACTTTACTCTAAGTTCTTGAACTGATTCATATTTAGTTTCGAATTCCCTTTCATCAATTATGTTATTTTAATTCTGTTGCTTTACTTTAAAATGACACACTTTTGCCCTTTTCACTTAAGATCGTAAAGAAAAACAACGAAAGTTAAGCGGTATCCATTGGCGATTGTGAAGGGCGTCGCATCAGCATAAAAATCCAGTGTAATCCAAGCATAAGCGAGATCCGAAAAGATATGTAAAATGTTTTAATTGAACGACCACCACGAATTTAAATTTCGAGAGAGGGCGGAAACCAATAAGAATCGCGTATTCAAAGGAGTTCAAATTACGTCATAAAATTCCCGCAACAGGGTTGCTATCAAAGGCGTATTCACACGGAATCATATACCCCAGTCAAAATAGACCCGATTTTGACGAATGGCTAAAAAAAATATGAAAGTTTTGAAATTTGGTGGAGATGTTTGTTTAGGCATGCTAATGAACATACTAAAAGTCCCCACCGATCAGACTTGAGCTTTCGCCACCATCTTGGAAAACGTGTACACTTTTTTGGTTTTTTGGAAATATCTTTAAAAACATTGATTTTATAAAAAAATAATTAAATACAAAAATTAAAGAGCATTAATTTATGAACAAAAATCATTCATAACATTTTTTATATGTCTAACAGGAACAAAGATAATTGACTTTGAAAAGAGCGCACTATCACACCTGAGACGCGCAAGCGCGGTTCGCCATCGCGGTGGGGGGAGATACCCGCGCATGTGCATACCATAATTAGCCAAATGAGTTTTTGTTAGCAATATGAACCAATATGAAGATTCATTAATTACTTGCCTTTCCGAAGTTTGACGTCATATTCTGCCTTTCCATTTTTTAAGCCGATTCAAGTTAAAGGCGATTCAATTAAACCGAATCAACGACGTAAGTTTCGATTAGATTACGTCATGTCTGGCAATCTGCCATACGTCATAATTAAACAAATCTTCAGTTACCAGCCGATAGTTTTTTTCAAGTGAAGTGATGTAAATCTGTTTTGTTAAGTGTATATAAGCGACGAACACTTTCGAGAAAAGGCATCACGACATCAGGCATCACGACATCAAGGATGCACAATTATCGTAATCTTCTTGAGCTGATTGGGATGAAGTATCAAGCCTGTCTAGAGTAAGACGTTTTGTATTAGTTATATATTAATTTTGTGATAGTCCATCACAGTATGATAAAATATAATGTTTGTTTTAAAACTGATTTAAAGAAAACCCCAGTATTATTAGTAAGAAGAAAGATGTTGATATTGTTGTTTTTATCTAATTCTTAACCAGTTTTTCAAATGATTAAACTTTTAGTTATTTTTAAAAAGTCTTGTCGTCTATACATGATTTTGAACAACTTTAATGGTTTTAGCGTATACCTTTTTTAACATAGCTTTTACTGCACATTTTTAAACTCTGCTATTTAAATATAAATTATAAGAATTGTTGACGTGCATGTTTTTAACATGTACGCTAACAGTTTTACACTAAATGGGAAGGTTTTTTGTATTTTTTCAAATAACTAGGGAAATATTAACTTTAAGTAAAAAATGTTCATTTCAAAAATTAAAAAACATTAAATTATGTACAAAAACGATTTTATACATTTTTGTCGGAAACCTAACAGGAACGAAGATATTGACTATAAAATGCGCGTTGAAAATGGAGGTAGCTTCTACAAAAAACAATGCACAAAAAAACATATATTATATTTTTTTTAAGTCTAACACGAACAAAGATAATTGACTTAGGAAAGAGCGCACTATTACACCAGGTACGCGCATGCGTGGGTGCCCATTGCGATGGCTGGAAGACATGTGCATGTGCATACCGTAAGGCGCCAAATCGGTCTTACCCTAGTATTTTCCTAGCCAGTTAATAGTTAGTCACCGTTCTGTGTGCGTCTGTGAACAATGGCTGTTACGGAACTAAGTTTTATAAGTAAAAAATTAATGTCAATTTCGTGAATGTAGGAGAAAAGGGTATTGACGTTTTAAAGAGTGCTAGTGTCCAAAGAAAAGACAATAAGCATGAACAGTTGGAACATTTAAAATCTGTTTCGGTTCATTCGTTGTGTCTGAGAAATTACACCAGACCAGGAAATATAAAAGTTAATTTAAAAAGAAATGCAGAAATCGCGTCAACATCCCAAAGTGAAGAGCGCGCTGTAAGTTTACGATCTTTTTTACCTCAGTTCGATTTTCGAACAAAATGTTTCTTTTGTACGGCAGTGATAGACGAAAAATTCAAAGCAAGACAAAAGAAAAAACCAACTGACATACGAAGAACTATATACGTTATACGAAGAACTATATAGTTAAGAGTCTCGAAATGAAACACAAAGTTCTTGAAGCTGCAGAGAATAGACATGACCAGTGGGGAGAGGAAGTTCAGTGTCGTATAATAAACGTTGCTGATTTAGTTGCAGCTGATGCGATTTATCACCAAGATTATTTCATGACTTTTTTTCTACACACTGCACCAATCAGAAAGAGAGGGCGGCCTAAGTCGGATTACGCCTCAGCAGCTGTAGACGAAATATCCTTCTTCCTTGATAATAATGACGACTGTCAATTCTCACTACCTGAACTCAAATCTCAAATTACAGGGCTAGTTCCAGACGACATCACTTTGAGAAATAAGTTGAAACAAAAATACAGGGATGGCATTATTTTTGCTTCAAACTCCAAAAAAGTTACTGTCATATGTTTACGTAATACTGGAATGAAAGTCTTATCAGACTCTTGGTACGACAAAAGGATACGAAATGATCGTGAGGAGCGTCTACGAATAGTACAAACTGCTGCAGCCATAATAAAAAAAGATATCCAGACACCAGTTTATGACACTCATTGCTACCCTCCAAGTGATAATTTTTTCAGAGATGTGAACAAGGGAATTCCAGAAAGCCTAAAATCTTTTTGGAGCACTTGATTATTAAAAAAAAGACTGCTAAGGCGGAAAAAAAAGTAACTTCAATAGCTCACGTCATTATATCAGCGCTAAGGCCACGATCATTTATGTCTCCTCTGCTCAGTGGTCTTGATTTATTTTTGTACAAAAAGTTCTGTTCCAAGAATTTAATAACAATGCTCTCGAATTTGGGATTTTGTCCTTCTTACTATGAAGCCCAAACACTTGAGATGTCAGCCATAAATCATCCGCAGCCCCAAATGCGCGAGGGATCATTCTGCCAATTCGTATTTGACAATGCAGATTTCAATGTGTCGACAATCGATGGCCTGAATACGTTTCATAGCATGGGGGGCATTGCTTATTTTACTCCAGCGTCAGCAGTGGAACCCGGGACGAAAATAAAAAAATTAACCGAACTTACATCCGCATCGACCGTAGGCAAAATGAGAATCATTCCTCTAGAAACGTTGGAAAATTTTCGAGGGCCTGGGTTACAAACAATTACTATCGAATATTTGAATGTCTTAAATCCTTTAGCGTAAGATTTACCACTGCCTAAACCATCTGATAGCTCCTGGATGTGTGCTAAGTGGTTAGGTCTTCCACAGATACCTGAATGGAAAGGATTTTTCCATTGTACAACCAGAAACCAGCCTTGTGAAAAGACCAAAGTAATACCCCTTCCTTTTGTTAATTTACCACCAAACAAGTATGACACCATTTTCACTGTGCTGAAATATGCTGCCCAGCAGTGTGTTAAAATGCACCAAAAGTCTTTCATACTCACGTTTGACCAACCACTTTATATTAAAGCTCGAGAGATAGTCGCAGCAACATCCAATCCATTATTATCAAGTTGCATTGTGAGGCTTGGTGGGTTCCATCTTTTAATGTCATTCTTAGGCTGCATTTGGTACATAATGGCTGGAAGTGGGTTGAAAGAAATACTAACTTTGATTTATGCACCTACGTCAGTAGAAAAAATGTTGCCTGGCCATGCATACGCTAGGGCAGTCCGAGCTCATTTATTGACCCAAACAGATTTAGTAAAAATAATTTTTGACGGCATGGACATATCGGATTTGGAATGTAAAAATCTCCGCGAGTTGTTTCGAGATTTTGCTACTGAACCACCATCGCAAGAAACCTTAAACGTACACACTCAAATACGAGCCATCGAAATTAAAATGAGGAAGACTTTGGAGCACCTGAAAAAGAAAGGCCCAACTGTCTGTGGGGCTGGAAGCGTCAAGAGAAAATTCTTGTGCCCATCACAACTATGGATGCAGTAGCTCCCGATTCAGTTTTAAACATGGTGTTTTGCAACTATAAGACTGACAATGGAGTAAGATGCGGATGTCGGAAAGCAGGCATCAACTGCACAACGGCCTGCAATAATTGCAATGGGGTATGTCAGAATGGCATCAGCCCTGTTGATGATGACGATCGAATGAAAGAAGTTGATGAATGGGCCGATGCTAGCGAATCCATAGACGATCTATACATGCCTGACGAAGGGGAGAATCCCGTACCGAAAAAAAGCACGTAAATCCTGAAGTAGGTAAGCTTGAACAGTTATTCGCAATGGAAATCTGATAGTGAATACCTCCAAGTTTATTACATTCATGTATAAAATTAATAATGATTAATTATCTACATAGCCAAAAACATTAAAGTCTATTTTCTTGTGTTTAAACAATGCCGAAATGTGGGAGAGGTTAGATATTCAAAAAAGAGCGCCTGCAACGAGACTTTAAAGCTACCTCCATTATCAACGCGCATTTTATAGTCAATATCTTCGTTCCTGTTAGGTTTACGACAAAAATGTATAAAATCGTTTTTGTACATAATTTAATGTTTTTTAACTTTTGAAATAAACTTTTTTTACGTAAAGTTAATATTTCCCTAGTTATTTGAAAAAATACAAAAAACCTTCCCATTTAGTGTAAAACTAATTTGGCTAATTATGGTATGCACATGCGCGGGTATTTCCCCCCAGCGCGATGGCGAACCGCGCTTGCGCGTCCCAGGTGTGATAGTGCGCTCTTTTCAAAGTCAATTATGTGTGTTCCTGTTAGACATATAAAAAAATGTTATGAATGATTTTTGTTCATGATTTAATGCTCTTTAATTTTTGCATTTAATTATTTTTTATAAAATCAATATTTTTAAAGTTATTTCCAAAAAACGAAAAATGTGTACACATTTTCCAAGATGGCGGTGAAAGCTCAAGTCTGATCGGTGGGGACTTTTAGTATGTTAATAAGCATTTCTAAACAAACATCTCCACCAATTTTCAAAACTTTTATATTTTTTTTAGCCATAAAACCTATTTTGACTGGGCTAATAGGAGTAGACAGAAAAGAGGGTACATCATGACAGGAAGTAAATAACCGCAAAGTTGACGGCAGTCCCAATTTCTTCCGATTAACCGGAAGCTTTTCCCTGAGTGTTATTTTCTAATGAAAGAGCCAAGAAACTTCCAACTTCTTGAACACACACTATCCAAGTAAAGCTTCCTCTTAAATTTGATCAATTCATACCGTGTTTTCCCGAAAATAAGACCTAATCGGAAAATAAGCCTTAGCATGATTTTTCAGGATACTCGTAATAGTATAAGCCTTACGCCAAAAATAAGCCCCAGTTAAGATCGTCAGCCGATTCGCCAAAATTATTGCCGAATGACCAATCGGAGTACAGTCACAACACACGTACGCGCTTCATAACGAGTGGTAATGGTCGTGACTTATTAGAAACTTCATAATTCAATACACCATGCGTTGTAATGTACGTACTTAATGCACTCGTGTGAAATAAAGCATTGAACATTTTCTGAATTTTGTGCCTGTAATTTTTCTTTACTTTTGTGTAGACCATCATTCTTAACAATTTTTGTTGCCTCTCCTGTTTTGCAAGACTTCAGTTAACACTCGATTTAATAAAAGATTTATAAGGAATAATATTTTGATCCCCAAACAAGGTGAGTGCAAAAAGAAAGAGCTATTCCGTCGAGTACAAGAAAGGAATCATAGAGGACTCTCAGAATGAGAATCTTAACGGAAAGAAAAAAGGTTGGATCTCCGAAAGGTCCAAAATTGGCGATCAGAGTACGATATCCTCAGTCATTAGGTTGCCACTGGAAATACTAAGAAGCGCAAGTGTGAATAAGTTCGGCAACTATTATTTCCTGAGTTGGAAGACATCCTCTGTGAATGGATTGCTCACAGAAGAGTAAAGGCTTTGATTGTTCGTAGGGCTGATATTTAAGCATTTGTCCTTGCAATAGCACCGCAGTTAGATATATCCCCAGACGAATTCAAAGCATTACAACACTGTTGGATGGCTTTCTTCAGCAATATGAACTGTCTCTTAGAAGATCGAAAACACTGTTCAAGCAGGAAGATGCTGAAGTTATTAAACGTGCACTTGAATTAAATTATTTTGCTGATCTCACCGATTTTTCTAAATACCAACTCTCCAACATGATTGCTATGGGTTAAACTGCAGTGTTTCTGGGTGAAGAATCTCAAACGACAACTGATCAGAAAGGTGCCTTGTCAATCTACATTCCCGCCACTGGTTACGAAAGGGCACGTGTTACTTGTATTTAGGCAATTCGTCTGGATGGAAAAAAAGCCCCACAACTAATCATCACTAAGGGCAAGAAAGATTAGTTGGAACGTGTTGCAGGCATTTATGTTCTTGAAACCAAAAAATCCTCATGCACACAAGCAGTTATAAGGAACTGAGTCGATTTAATGCTGCCACTTTTTGCGAGGTGGCCAAAGAGGTATGCTAGTCTGGGATTCAACCAGCACTCACAGCACTAAAAACATGAACTTCCTTGCAGAAAGAAGAATATATCAAATAATGATTCCTGGAAGAATGATTGTCTATCTCCATATTCCTGATATTACAATAAACAAGCCATTCAAGGACCATTTGCGCATTGAAATCAATGACTACGTTGAAAATACAATGGAAAGAAATCAACGTGGAAACTTTGTGAAGCCTAGCCTGTAAGAGATCGTGATTTGGGTGAAGAATTCATGGGATAAAATCACTGACAGCTTTGTTGCCAATGCACTACGAGCAGGCTACAGGGATAAGAAGTGCTCGTTTTAGGAGAGCTCTTTTCTAGACATGAGAGATCAGGACCAATGGTTCTACAGGAAATGAAGTCGCAAGAAAAATTCGGGGGTTGGAGATTCATGACGATGTTCCAGAAGATGTCATAACTGTACTTGAATAAATGTGAATTTTTGTACATGAATATATGAATAAATGTAGATTGTTGTAAGTGAATATGTGTAAATTTTCTTGCAAGAAAAAATAAGACATCCCCTGGAAATAAGGTCTAATGCGTCTTTAGGAGGAAAATTTAATATAATACCCGGTCATATTTTCGGGAAAACGCGGTATTACAATTTTGAGAAAATACTAAATCATATCAAAATAACAGAATAATGGTGACTGCGCATCGAGTATTCAATAAGACTGAAAGGAATAATTTATGAAAAATGAGAAAACTTATTTATGAAGTAGTGCCAATTTCAAACATTCATCCCCTGTGGCCACTTTGATATGAACTAAGCGCCCAGCGTGTAAACCAATCACGATAGATGTTAATTGTGGAGAGGCGCATCGAACGTATTGAATAATATGATTGGCTGAAACCAGTTACAAATCGTGAAAACCTCAGTGACTATTATCACAGCAGCACCGGTATACTAGTTTAAAGACAAAATCATACCTGTTTTGAGTAAATGCATGAAAATTTGGTTTTTGAGGTATTTCTTACTCCTAGGTATACTCATATTTTAGTAACGTGCTCAAAACAGCATTTCATTTTTACCGTGTACAAAAGTATTATTTATGATCAAATCTAACTTAAAAAAACAAATGTTTCTAGTCAGTAGCTACAATCCTTATAACAAAAAGTTATCTGCAATACAACATTCAAAATATGCTAGGTATTAAGGTGTTCCGTGGCATACTTTACAGAAAAGCATACATGGTTAAAAGTTTGTTCCTCAAAGTATATAAATCAACCTGATTTGAAATATTTCTACATTTTTATTTTTAAGGAACACAAGTTTTCTAATTTGAAGAATGGGGAAAATCTTCCATTGAAACTAATTACTTACTCTCGTTAGTTTCTGTTTTGAGATTAATAAGTAACTAGAGTCAAAAAGGTATTTACATTTACTATATGCAGGGAAACAATTATTTTGTCTCTTCTGTTGAATCATATATTTTCAAAGAGGGATATATTTAGTTCATATTCCTTATGTTCTTATTCATGGATGCAACACTTCTGTTGCTCCATTGCAACTATAAAATGTCATATAAGAAATTGGTAATGTCAGAGAGTTAAAAAATTTTTTAGATACACGTAGAAATATAATGTTTCCCTTTGTAAAAATTACATAAAATTTTTTATTTGTGCCCTCTTCTATATTTTAACAGTAAAATTGTTTTGTATACTTTGTTAATTATAAATAGGTACAAAATTTAGATATTTAAAAATTTATCACATTATTTCTTAAATTTTTAAAATTTTGTTCTCAATATTGTGATATAAACATTATTTATTAATGTTTCTGGAAACTATTATCTTATGTTAAAATTCTTTTTTTTGAAATATGTTTGGAATATTTGTGCATATATTCTATATTTTTTGATAAAAAGTGTTTGGTGTTTAAAATACGAGTATTTCCATGTTGCGTAATTTCGTAGAATCGAGAGAGAAGCCACTGCAGAATTTCCTTTATTATAATTAAAAGAAAGCAAGATCATAACGATAAAAATTTAAAATTTGAAAAAACATGAGTCGAAATAATTTGGTTACTAAATGAAAAGTTTCAGTCATCGCAATGATTTGCGGCTTTCAGAAGTCATTTTGAGATTGACAATTATGCTAGAAAAATGTGAAACATTTAAGTTTTTAAAATTTTAAAATTTTTCTTGTGCTTGTGACTGAGGCTGTGCTGTTTTTGAATGAAAAAATGATGATTTAATTCATAGGATATAAAAAAATTATTCAATGTTCCAATGGCGATAAACTATGATTTCAGTTTTTAAAAATTCCTCTTTTTACCCGATATTTTCTTGATTTATATTAAACAAGTATTTTTTACTTGTTTGAACATTTTCTGTATATTTAATCGTCATGTTTTTGAGGAGGGGAGAGTGGAATTCTATGTAGTTAATATGTTTCATTCTTTATTTTTCTTTAAAAATAAATTTTACTAGCATTTCCTTAATTTCCAATTTTAAGAGGTTATAAAAACTCCTCTAAAAGGGAGGTCGATTGTAATAAAGAAAATGTGTCTTGAAGTGTATTTTGCAGAAGTTTGTTATTTTCGCCCCTTCGTAAGGAATTATATTTGTTTCCTATTGTCTATCTATGACTGACACAGTGAAACTGTCGAAGAGTGTCAACGTTTGTGTTCCTCAATGGACAGATTTTTGCAAATGAGAACTTTTGAGAGATTAAACAACTTATGAATGCGAACAACATTTTGAAAAAATTTTGCATTCTATTAAGTTTTAATAGTTTCCTTTATATATAAGAATATTATGGGAAACATATAATTTTTTCCTTTATATCCTTTAAAATAATATTTAAAAGCCAGAAAAAAGTGTCTTTATCATGTAAAATAGTTATTTTCGTATAATACTATTTACTGCTAAAAAATATTTTTGTTCAAAGTATTGAAGATTTTAAGAACTAATTGAAGTATTATATTCTGAAAAAGACTTTAATAGAAATAAGTATTAGATATGTCGTTCAGATGTTTAATAAAAATTGCAATAGCTAAATACTGAAATTTTTTAAGGCTTTCTAAATAGACCCTGGAATTAAACTATTAAAGAAATCCCCGAGCAGATATCAAAACACAATCTGTTTCATATCTAAAAAAGTCATTTTTCGTAATTTTCCATGAAAATGTTGAGATAGACTTAAAAAATACTCTTGAAACATTTTTTGAATATGCATTTCTTAGCCATGGAAGTAAAATATCAAATTATGTATAAGTTCTTTGTAATGCAATTTTTAAAAAAAATTTATATAAAAAATCATGACATTGATAAAAAAATGCATTCTAAAATTTCAGTTACATGAAAAATTTATTTAAAGTATTTGTCATAGTGTTTAGGATTAGGTAAAAGTATTTAAATTTTATTACTAAAACAAAAATTATAAAACAAATATTGAAATAGTGAATTAGTACTCTGATATTTCGGTTCAGAAGTAGGGGATAAACATTCATAGACATTGTCCCAAATTACATCGGACTGACTTTTTTCACCTTTATATGGTGACGTTGTAGTAATATCCTCATATTCAGAAAAATTAGAAAATAGTCGGTCTTTATTCTTTGTTGATATGAGAGTCGATTCCTTTCTCTTTTCCCAAGTATATTTTATTCGGCAATTAGCTGCTACTGATCTTTGTGATGCAGCCGAACTCCCACTCTTAAGAAAGATTTTGTGAAGTGTAGGATAAGTGGATATTAATATAGGAGACATTTCTGCACTAGTTGAAGGCTCGGTGAATTCACTTTTGGTATTCCTGTCATCCAGACTCGGTAGATATGTTTCAGTAGTAGAATCCATTAGAGGTTCTTTTGATCTGGGGACATATTCTTCAATGTAAATTTTGTAAGGTTCTTGGCTTAATTTTGTGGGGAGCTCTGAGTCACCTGTAGAAATTACAGTATGAGAAGATAGTTTATCAATGTGTTCACCTTCGTTGTTGTTGACGAATGCCAGTGATGAAATTTCAATATTTGTACTTGATATATTTTCAGTCGTGTCTCCAGGTGAATAAATTTCAGTAACTCCCTTTGTAAATTTTTCGGAGATCATTTCGTGATACTTTTTATTACTTTCAATATCATATTCCACAAATTTGTTGTCATTACCGTTATCCAATACGAAGTTTTGAAATATTTCATGAAGCCCATATCTTTCTTTCATGTTAGCACCTTCTTCCGTATTTTCAACTAAATAGCTGTGAGTGATTCCATTTTTTATCTTTCCAGAGAACATTTTATCAAATTCTCTAGTACTTTGCACATCATTTCCAATACCTTTGATGTTCTTTCCGTAAAGTAATGTTGGGAGAGAGACAAAAGGGCGTGGTAAAATATTTCCCTTCTTGGGGTTTTCTTCCGATAAAGATTCTTTATACACTGGGGCTGAATACCTTACCGTTTCCTTAAATTTTCTTCCTACTGTATCCGATGAACTAGAACGTTTTTCTGATAGGTTCACTTCTTGCTTCGTCACATACGAAACTACGTCATTCTTTTCCGATAATGTTGAATAATATGGCAATTGGCTATGGAATTGATTTCTTCTTGTCCCCTCAGCTTTCGAATCATATTCTACCATCTGATCCATGGGTTTATAAGTGCTTTCAGTGGAAGAAAGCTGTTCCTTTTTCCTATTTAATACTGATTCTGTAATAGTTGAAAGATGAAAAGCTTTCAGTTTTATTGGTGTTTTACTTTCGGAGGTATTTTGGCCTTCAGACGAAAGCATTAGATGTTCCCCATCAGACAGGTGGATATTTTGGGCGTCAACATCCTTGGCCGAATCGTTTGATAATTGGGAATCAAAACCTGTATGTATATCTGATATGTTACCTTTACTAACTCGATTGCTTAATCCTAAAGAGGTCGGATACACAGTTTGATTTTCTTCAAAGTCTCGATGAGAATAGCCTGATGTTTCTATAAACTTTCTCTCTGCTATATCTGATGAACTTGAATGTGGTTCTGATAAATTCTCTTCTTCCTTCGTGATATACGAAGCTACGGCATTTTTTCCCGATAATGTTGAATAAAATGGCAATTGACTATGGAATTGATTTCTTTTTTCCTCAGATTCCGAACCATATTCTATCATCTTATCCATAGTTTCATGCGTGGTTTCAATAGAGGAAAACCGTTCTTTTCTGCTATGTAACGTTGATTCAGTAATGGTTGAAGTATAAAAAGATTTCAGATTCAAGGGATTTTTGCTTTCCGAGATTTGCTGGCCAGACGGAAGCATTGGATTTTCCTCTTCAGACATGTAGATATTCTGGGCGTCCACATCCTTGTCCAAATCTCTGGTTATCTGGGAATCAAAACCTACTTCGATATCTTTGGTCTTCTCCTTAGTAACTAGATTGCTTAATCCCAAAGAAGTCGGATACACAGTTTGATTTTCTTCAAAATCTCGATGAAAATGCTTAGCGTAACGTTCTGTGCTTTTGTTTTTGCCTCTTTGTGCCATTGATTGTTGTTTTTTCTTTAACCTATCTTGAAGATGTTCAATATTAAATTTCATCTTATTTAGTACTTTGATTCCCTCCCGAATGTCAAAATCAGTATTCCCCGATATATCAGATGAGTCATCCAGCATTGAGGCGATGAAATCTCCTCTAGCCTTTAAGGCGTCATTGATAGAATCTTCCGGCAGAGTACTAAAAGTATTTTCCTTGCGTAAACTCTCGGCTAGAATACGTATAAGTTTCTTTTTAGTGGAATCTTTGACAGAGCCATGACCGAATGGATATGAATTCGTTAGTTGGTAATTGTCCTTTGGATGGTCTTTGGATGGTCCTTTGGATGGTCCTTTGGATGTCTGAAAAAGAGATACAAATTTTCACCAATGAGAAAGAATATTCTGATTATACAGATACATGAAGTTGAAAGTATGATTCAAAATGCATTTTAAGCTGTATAAAGATAAATTTAAGAGGCATTCATAATTACTCAATCCTAATTTTAAAATTTTTCCTTCATTTATAAACTTTGAAATCATATTCTTGAAGTTAATGACATAAAATGCATAAAGAGAAATAACAATTCTCATAGAAAATTGCGCATAAATTTTTTTGAGAGTTTCTTGTAATATGTGTGTATATTTGAATTCAAATTATAGTGCGTAAACCTAATATGTCTGCTAGTAAGATGATTATGATGGACCAAAACGTGACAACTTTTTGAAGTTCTAAAGGTAAAATTTTGCAGTTAAATATTAAAATAATATTTTCTTGAACTGATTTTACTGCATGCTATTCAGTCTTAATAACTATTTATATTAAAAAATGTATTCGAATCTAAAGTGTAAAGAAAATCTGTATAATCAATAGAATGATGATCAATAGAATGATGTAGATCAATAGAATGATGAAACAATTCTCATTAAAGAAACAATTCCCATTGATGAAACAATTCCCATTAATACCCATTAATTTTAACATGAATTTCAAAATCAAATAATATTGCCAATCATTATATAATATTAAAGGATTTTTTATTTTTTTCCCATCTACAATGGGATTCTTCTTATAAAGCCTAACTTACCTAAGGTATAATCTATAGATACATAACAGTTCCGTGACTGACTGACTGACAGATAACGCACAGACCAAACCGCTGGACCTAAAGGGCTGTGTTTACACCTGGTTAAAAGTTAATGTGAACTGTAACCGTCGTTTCTTGGCGTCTATGATTTGGCAGCAGCAAGTTTGTATTGCGCATTTGAATTTCGACTTTCGCTCTGGTAGGAAGCTTCATTCGGAAGCATGCCTAACGAAATGAGCCATATCGTTGGCTGATGTTAATAAATCTTTAGTAATTGAAACTTGCCAATTTATTCGAACTTTTTTCATACAGTTCATATCGACCAGTATGGTCCTTGCAGCGCCGGAGCTGAATTAGCTCGAATATTTAGCTTAAAACTTTGTTTACTTTAAACTTTTTAACTTTGAAACGTATTGCACAATATTTTTGCTCGAAAATGGCTAAGAAAGAAGAAAATAAAAAATCTTTGGAACTGTTAAAGACTGAATCGCCGGAACCATTAAAGTCTTTGAATCGTCGGAAAGGCAATTGCCAGTCAAGGATTACAAAATTGCAAACATTTCTAACCGAAAAGGTATCGGAAGCTAACAAGATTGTACTGCAAACCAAGCTTGACTCTGTTGTGGATATATCTGCTAAATTAGAAGAGTTAAAATTGGAGTATTAAGAATTACTAGATAAGGACGCTTTGGAGGACGGAGAATTGCAGTTTGAAAATCTAGAAGAAGAGCTAGAAGATATCAAGGTCAGATTACAAGAATTTCTATTTCATTCTGATTTAGTTGATAAGTTACAATTAAGCAAAACTCAAAAAGTGGATGATAATTATGTTAAATTGCCGGATGTTAAGTTACCCGAATTTAATTGTAATATAGAACAATGGAATATTTTTAAAGTACAATTTGATAGTTTAATTACAAATAATTCATCGTTATCCTATACTCAAAAGTTATTTTATGTGCGATCTGCCTTAAGTGAAGAAGCAAAATCTATTGAAACCCCAGAGGACACATTTCAATTATTAATGGCAGTTTTGAATGATGAATTAAAAAATAAACGGTTAATTGTTCGCACTTATATTTTAAATATATTAAACATAGAAAAGTTGACTGGTGAATCGGCTAAAGATATTAGAAACCTCATAGATATTTTAAACAGAAGTGTAAGAGGTTTGAAATTAATGGACTTAGAAACAAACGAACTGACTTATCAGATTTTAATAAATATCCTGTTACAAAAATTATATAAGGAATCTCGCAAACTTTATGAAATGAGTTTGATTACAACTGATTTGCCTAATTGGGATACTTTTATTGAATTCCTGCAGAAAAGATCACAAATTTTAGAAATCATGCAAGGTGCGCAAAGTTTCTCTGTTAAAGTTAAAGCTTCGAACATACCCAAAATTAAAACCATTTTGTTAAAGTCTAATAGCGACTTGTGTGCTTTGTGTAAACAATCACATATGATTTACAGATTTCCTTCGTTTCTGAAAATGACTCCTGTGCAGCGATTTAATGTGGTTAAAAGGGATAAACTTTGTTTAAACTGTTTAAGTGTATCCCACAAATTAATATCTTTCTCCTCTAAATACTCTTGCCGTTTATGTCAAGGCAAGTATAATTATCTGTTGTGTCGGAATGAAAATAATCAGTTCAATGAAATAAATTCGCCGGTGAAAGATTCCTCGCCAAGCTGGCAACCACCGGCACAGACGTCTTTTTCGCCAGCGCCAGTTACAACCCCTCGAGACTCTGATGAAGTAAACATTTCGAATAACCAGGAAGTGTTGAGTTCTTTCTAGACCATCAATGAAACTTTGAACAAAACAGTACTGCTTACGACAGCTAATGTATGGGTTTGGTCTCCTGCTATACATAACTATATTTGCGGGAGAGCTATGTTGGACAGTACTGCTATGTCAAACTTCATTACAACAAATTTTGCCTCGGAATTGGGTTTGGTAGAGAAAAAAGTAAATATTCCTGTTTGCGGTTTAGGAGGAATTTCAACTTCCGTCAAATGGAAAACGAGAGCCTTAATCAGTAATAAAAATAATTCTTTTAAGCAGTTTATGGATCTATGTGTTGTATCGAAGATTACCGATGTCATCCCGCACTCGGTTCTTGACATTAAAGAAGTAAATATTCCACCGAGCTCGAAATTAGCAGATCCTCAGTTTGATAAACCTGGACAAATAGACTTGATAATTGGTGCAGAATTCTTTTTTAATGTAGTTAAAGATGGTAAACAAATTGTGTCAGATAATTTAATATTTCAAGATTCGGTTTTTGGTCTCCTTGCCAGTGGTTCGGTTATGACAAAAACTTCTAAAGAATATTGTGGGTTGATTTCTAATTCTGAAAATCTTGAGGATAGCATTCGAAAGTTTTGGGAGGTAGAGGAGGTGTCTTGTGATCGACCATTAAGTAAGGAAGAATAATTCTGTGAAATTCATTTTCAGAAAATTCATAAGCGGAATGAAAAGGGTAGTTTTGTCGTTAAGATGCCAATTCAAGAAGATTTAAATACTTTAGGGGATTCTCGAAACTTAGCTGAAAAAAGACTGTAACAAACAATTTGTAGATTCCCCAAGAATCCGGATATGCATAGGCTCTATGATGACTTTCTTAAAGATTACGAGTCTCTTGGGCATATGGGAAAGGTTTCGGATGTAAATTCGTCTGCTGTAGTGTATTATTTACCACATCATGGAATTTACAAACCGGAAAAAACTACAACAAAACTTAGAGTAGTGTTTAATGCGTCGGCCCCTACCACTTCGGGAAAAAGTTTAAATGATCTACTACTTACAGGTGAAGTTAAAGAGGATATATTCGATATCATGACACGATTTCGTAAACATAAAATAGTGATAACTGCTGACATAAAGCAAATGTTTAGGCAGATAATAATAGATCAAAGTCAGAGGGATCTATTGAGAATGCTATGGAAAGATAAAGAAAACCAAAAACCGTTGTCTATAACTTAAACACGGTTACTTATAGCACAAAAAGTGCTCCATTTCTGGCAACAAGGATTATTACAGAACAGCTAGCCCAAGATGAATCTGTAAAATTCCCATTAGCTTCAGAAGTTGCGTTATCGGATGTTTATATGGACGATATCGTTACTGGTTGCCCAGATGTTACTTCAGCCAAACTTTTAAAGGTTGAACTAATTGAAATGTTTCAAACATGCGGTATGAGCCTTCACAAATGGAATTCGAATTGTGAAGAACTTCTTGAAAATCAAAAAAAAAAAAAATTCGAGGCGAACATTCATTTGCTCAAGATTCAGAAGCTACGACCAAAACCTTGGGAATGGTCTGGAAATCTAAGGAAGACCAGTTTATCTATAAAGTATCTGTAAAGCCACAAAATTTCTATACTAAACGAGATGTTTTATCAACAATTGCTAAGTTATATGACCCATTTGGATCAATCGGACCTGTTATTTGCAGAGCTAAAATTTTTATGCAGAAACTTTGGCTAGAAAAACTGAACTGGGATGATAAATTACTAGAACAATTCGCCAATGAATGACATTATTTTGTTAGCTCTTTAAAAGAAATTGAACATATCACAATCAACAGGTATGTCTTAAGAGAGGAGGTTAAAGTTATAGCACTTTTTTGATTTTGTGATGCCTCAATCTCTGCCTATGGAGCTGTTGTTTACCTAACTTGTTACACTCAAACTGGATCTCATACCTCTAAAGTACTAGCTAGCAAATCTAGAGTCGCTCCAATGAAGACTTTATCGGTACCTCGTTTAGAATTATGTTATTGCTGGTTACTTGCGCAACTGGTCAAGAAAGTTCTTGTTTCTTTGAAAATGACTATTGACAAGGTAGTGTTATTCTCAGACTCTACCATCGCCTTGGCGTGGATCAGGTCACTTCCTCATCAGCTAAAAACTTTTGTTGGCAACCGAGTTTCCAAAATACAATCTTTAACCTCAAATCATCAGTGGAAACACATCTCTTCCAGTGACAACCCTGCGGATGTTCTTTCCCGTGGTGTCGATCCTAAAGAACTTAAAACCTTGAAATTGTGGTGGAATGGACCACAGCTTACCTTTGAAGAAATTCTAAATTCTCCTAATGAAAGTGGAATGGGCTCTCCTGATAAAGAACTATCTTTAGGTGAACTAAAACAATCTTCGAACGCTAACTTGATTCTCATATCTAATAATGGCTTTATTAACCAAATTCTTGATTTAAGTAATAGCTATGTTAAAATAATTAGAATTCTTAGCTTTATTTTTAGGTTTCAATACAATTGCAGAAATAAAGAGAAAAAACGTGGACCTATCACTAAGGAGGAATTTAATGAGGCTAAACGATATTTAATCAAATCAGTGCAGGTAAAAGTATTTTTCAAAGAATCAAGTTCTTTAAAGAAAAAGGAAAGGTTGAAGGACAGTCATGTAAGTAATTTAAATATTTTTCTAGACAATGATGTATTAATTCATGTTGGAGGTCGACTTAGTTATTCAAATTTGTCATTTGACCAAAAACATCCTATTTTGTTACCAAGAGAACAAAAGCTAACTATTTTAATAATGCAATATTTCCACCTAAAGAATTTGTACGTTGGTGCTCAAATATTACTTAATTTTGCTAGAATAGAATTTCGGCCTTTTAATGGCAGAAATAACGCTAGAAAAATTGTTCATAATTGCATCACTTGTTTTAAAAATAAACCTAAAATAGAAGAACAATTAATGTCATCATTACCAAAGGAAATAGTGACGATTAGCCCTACCTATTTTAACACGGGTATTGATCTATGTGGCCTATATTTTATAAAATATAAAAACCAGCGTAAAGGTGTTGTAAGCAAAATTTATGTTGCAATTTTTGCGTGTTTTTCAACTAGAGCTATTCATTTAGAAATTTTAACTAATTTGACCTCGGATGCTTTAATTTCAACTTTGAAGAGATTTTTTGCCCGTCGTGGTGTTTCCGCGACGATATTTTCGGACAACGCTACGAATTCTGTCGAAGCTAATTCTGAACTGTAAAAACTGTAAAAACTGGTCCAAAAGCCATCTGATGATTTAGCATCATACTTAGTATCGCTGTCAATATCTTGGGAATTTCTTCCTCCCAGATCTTCAAACTTCGGGGGATTATGGGAGGCAAGAGTCAAATCTTTAAAACATCATTTAAAGAGAACAGTAGGAAATTCAAAATTGACTCTGGAAGAATTTTTAACGGTAACTAACCAAATCGAAGGAATTTCGAATAGCAGACCACTTATTCCACTCTGATCGGACCCTCATGATTTTGAAACCCTAACCCCAGGCCACTTCTTAATAGGTCGCCCAATCAATGCTATTCCAGAACCTTTATTAACCGATATGCCAGAAAATAAACTTTCTCGATGGCAAAAAATAACTAAATTTAATCAAACTATTTGGAAAAAATGGACACGAGATTATTTAAATCATTTACAGCAAAGAGGCAAATGGCTTTTTGATAAAAGTAACGCTTTTTGATAAAAATATTTTGATAAAATTAAAATTGAATTTTCAAATTTTTTTGTAAATTTTTTTAAGTTTGCATTTAAAATAATAATCTGAGGATTTAAAAATTTATATCACGAGAAAGATGATAAAAATTCTTTTAAAATGAAATCTTTTTTGAATCTGTACCTTCATTTTCTGATTTTTAGTGAATTTTTAAAGATTTATTTTTAGAATTTAATTTATTAAATGCTGATTACGTGGTTTCTTTTCTTTTTGTGATACTTTATATTAATTTTGCGTCACGGGCATAACAACGAAGTAAATTGACAAAAAAATTTTGAAATACGGTAAAAGATAAAATTTAACCACTAGACTAATTGAGATGGAAGTTTTTTAAGAATTTAATTCAAAATAATATGTTTTATGAATATTAAATACATTGACCGTTGTATTTAATTTCAGTATTTTCTTCTACATTATTTTGTTTTCAAAAATATCTGTTACGATTTTTTTATAAATATGTATATATTTTTTTTACATTAATTGCGTACATTAACCGTTGTAATTATTAAAAATATATATATTTTCGGGGCTTTAATTGCATACATTGATCGTTGTATTTAATTTGAATCTACTCCGTAGCAAAGCACGGGTATTCAGCTAGTACGCTAATATGAATTATAAATTATTGAAAGTATTTTTTTAATATATAGAAAAACAGTATATTTAAAAAAGTCGTTTTGACTTTTGAATGAGTTTATTATTTGATTAAATAATATGTATCTTGTATTTTCTGTTATATTCCTATTATAATCATGATATAGTACTCAGTGTATAGTTAAATCAATATAATTTTTCTTTCATAAAAATTTCTTTTCTTTCTATCGAAATTGAAATCTATTGTATGATGTACACTTAAAAAATGAGGAAGCATATTTAACTCGGATTCAGTGAGATTTCAGTGCGATTTCAATGGGATAGCTAAAATATTTTTTAGAAGTCACATGTGTTTTTTTTCGGAAGATGTAATTATACTGACACATATGCATATGCATACTTATAGGACTTTGATTTCAAACCGAAATGAAAGTTAATTTTCAAGTGTCTAACTCTAAACCTAATCATTTAAGTACCATTACCTTTTTTAAATCTTGTAAGCAGATTATCTGTTACTCTGAGACAGAAAGTATTCATTTTATTTGCAAGCTTGACTAGTACTGCATAACCATTCAATTAATATATTTTATTAATGTGAGCACCTTTGCGTTTCAAAATTTCTCTGGTTGGAATATATAGCATATTCTACACATTGCCGTAAATTTTAGTCAATTTTTCTAACTGCCACTTCCAGGAAATTTCTTTGAAACAGGATGTCGGTAAAAAGCGTATAAAATTGAGGGAGGTGCCATCTGGTGGGAAAAACTTTTAGTATTACATTTGAAAGTTTTGAGAAATGTCACATTTAATAAAGTTGATACACTATCTGGCCAAATGTATCCGGACACCCCGCTAAAGAAGTGGATCTGGCAGGTGATGCAATTTGATGCGTCACCGAAAGCTATAAATTGTTAGTAGTGATTTTTCAGGTCATATTTATTCGTTTGTGTGACAATGAGTAAGTCAAAGGAGCTTAGTGACTTTGATCGTGGCATTACAGTGGGATGCCACCTTTGTGGAAAATCAGTTCGTGAAATTTTGGACATTCTACAGAAGCCCAAATCTACTGCGAGTGATGAAATTGTGAAGTGGAAACGTCGAGTCAGTGAAACTGCAGAAAAACGGAGTAACAGGCCGAAAAAAATTAGTGAACGCAGCCGTAGAACTCTGAAAAGGGTAGTAAACAAAATCGCAAGTCCTCGTTGATTGAAATCACTCAGGAGTTTCAAAGTTCATCAGACGTTAAAATATCTCCTTAACATTTAAAAGTTGAACCGTTTATGTACTGAAAGTAGTGTAAGTTTGAAAAAAAACTTTTATATGTTTATTTCAAATATTTAATTAATAAAAATGCCTATAAATAAATCATGGCCTGTTCAAAGATTATTTGTTTACTATTGCATTTTATTTCCAAGTGAAAAAACGATGGTTTAACTCACGATTCCAATTCAATCGATTCTCATATTTTTATGATTTCATTTTGGAAATTTTTAAATTTGAAGTAGTGTGACTAAGCAAATGTACATGATAGGCTATTATATTCACGAGGAATTCGAAAGTTCTCCTTTATGCGGGAAAATCAAAGGATACAAAGCAAATTTGACTAAATTCTCAATATAGTCTATCTGGAAATAAGCATGGGTAGACAGCAAATATTAGAGGTGTTCCCAAATCAACGATGATTAAGGAAAACATAAATTTAGAAAAACGATAATTAATCTTAAGCGTAATTAATGGATATCGAATTATAAAATTTATCGATTTATCTTTGCCGTCATAGATAAATACATAAATGTATATTTATATCTAAAATGCAATAATTGTTTAGATAAATTAAAAATTTAAATAACCTGTTTCATGCAAATCAGTCATCTATAATTTATATGACGCTGTCTAGTGACACGTTACGATATATACTCATCGGTTGAGAAGAGCATTATGTTTCTATGTTATAGTATATTAAGTGATAAAGTCTTAATGAAGGAAACTCTCCTTCTCGATATATTATCTAAAAAATAAGCTTCGATACAAGCAAATGGAAAGCATTTGTATATATATAATGATTGCATCTTTCCGTTATGGTACGTCATTATAAGCTGTTGTTTCGTTACAAGAGAGGAATCAGTTACATTCTTCATAATGTGATGTTTATAAACAATACAAAATCAACGTTGCAAGAGTATGAACAAAAAGTTACAGAAGAATACAAATAACATTTAATTTACCTTTGACTTGACATTCAGCACTCCAACAAGTAAAAGTATGAGCAAAATTCGTACATCCATGCTGTAGCAAACACTGTCGCAAAAACTGTCGTTGTAGCAAACCCCGTCTCAGAGGAGAAATAGGGGAAGAAACAGTTGCCAAAATGGAAGGTTCTAGAAATAGTGACGTAAGCGGATGCAATCGATTGCGTTGGCACATACTGAATGGCTACATTTCGATGTGCGTCATAAAAGATAACAATTATTTTTTTTTGTATTCGTAGTATATAAGTTAAGTTATCTGAAGATATTTTTCTCCTTGGAAATTTTATAATATATGATTTTTTTCTTATATACAGAGGAGAATGGCTTTTAAACATCAAAAAAACTTTTCACAAGATTGAAACTTTTCAGTCCGTGATGGCATTGTCTGTAACTTCCACTGCTTTGGATATTTGAAAGAACGGAATGTAAATTAGACTTATGAAAGCAATGTAACAGGACAATTGTCTTTCGTATCATTTTCCTGAGAAAGCATATCCTGTAACTCATTCACTGTCAATAGTATAAGATTAAGTTTGCATAATTATTGTCTACCTTACCGTATACACAACTTATCAAAGGCATGATTTCAAATGCTTCCACTAATACAATTGAGTTATCCGACTAAACTTCGGGAGAGTTTTTAAGCCGTTATTCCTTCAGCTTTGAGTTTGAATTATTTTTAGCAAAGTAATATAATACACAAGTTCCTTACTACAAGCTAAGGTCACGAGGTGATATTCGGCTGAAACTATTTGCGTAACTTAGTTCTTGAAACAGTCTTAAGAGAAAGCCAGATTATTTCCGTCTGTGTTAAACTCAGTTGTTATTCGATGTTATGTATAATCTTCTGCTTTGGTTGAAAAATCCGTGTCAGTTGTCATGCTTTCACTTTTAAAATCTTATGTCCCCAGTTAGCATGTTTTGAGGATTGCACATTGTTCCTGAAATATTTGATGGATTTATTGTATATATATTTTACATCCGATCCTCTAATCAATTGCTAACGTTGAAGTCTTAATGTACGGTGTGATTCACTCGGAACTTAACTGGATAAAAAAACGCTATATTTTTGAATGAGGAAAACTTTCCAATCTTAGATTTGAATACAAATTGCCTTACCTCTTCCCAATCATATGGATATCATAGAAGCAGATATAACAGTAGGATTATTCTGCAGGACTACCGGTTAGGAAGGATTTGTTTAGGAGGCCACTGGATGAATGGCGTGTTGGGGATTGTAGAAATGGCATAAAGGTCGTATTAGAAATGGGTATCGAGGAATATATATTATTAATATATCTATAATTTAAGTACATATTTTGATTAGTAAATTTCTTTTCGCTAGGGCTAAATGTATGCAAATATACGTGATAAAGTCCATTTATTCATAGAAGTGGACATCAGAAATCTTAAACATAATGTTTTTGATAAACCAACTCGTTTGTGAAGATTTATAGTTTTCATTGTTATTGGGTTGCCCAAAAAGTTCGTTCGAGTTTTTTCTTTTGAGATGGCTTTATTAGCGCTTTGTTGTCTTCAAAGTCATTCGAAACCGTTTTATGCCACAGCTGAAATATCAAAGTTCATTAAAAAAAGAAAAAAAAACTTATCAAAATCAGTGAATTTTTATGGGGCTGTTTTCCTATTGAAGACGGAAGAAATTCAGCAACATCCAGTTCATTTCAATCAAATTTTATGTTAATAGTAGAAATTAATATTAACGATTGCATTTTTTTAAAATCCTACGCAATATAGGTAGCAGAAAAGGTGTGTATAGAAAAATTTCAGAGGCGAATTTTCTAAGATGATTCTTTTTACTGTTTTTTTTCTTCAGTTAGGTTGTACTTGTTGTCAGGCTTCTGCAAAACATGCCACGAAATCTTTATTATGGGATAACCATTAAGGCGAGCCAACATTACTCCCTATCAGGGGACAACATCGGAACGTCTAATCCTACTCGGTATTTGAACTCAAGCGTATTACTTTGAAGTTCAAAGCGCTAACCATTACACAAATCCGGACGACCCTTTTTACTGGGTAAAGAGTTAAATTTTGTTCAAAAGTTTTGAAATTGTGAAACAAAACTTTGAGAAATAATTCAAATTTTAAAGCAAGTATTGTTTGTCTTATGTCTGTTTAACAGAAGCTTGTAAGTTGTTTGAGATTTGAAGTCTCGAAAAGAAGTTGGCAAATTATATGTTAGAAGTTTAAAATATATATTTAAATGCGGACCATTCGGGGAACTATAACTTTTTTTCCACTTTGTGGATGTATTTTAGTAACTGAATCTGACTTATTAAAATACTTTGAATGGAAAGGCATAGAAGTTGTGATATTCGTCTTTGCAAATTATTGTACAAGTTTTCAAGCTTGTTAAACTTTACTGTAGTAAACTAATTCTAATAAGAATTTTATGGAAAATTTAATATCCCATGGTTGATTTTTAGTAAGTAAATGCTTAGTAAGTGTTAAAATATTCTGAAGAACAGATATTTTTTTTTATAATTTAGGAACCGATAGAACTAATTTTTTGCTTTCTTTGGGAGTCGGCAATTAAACTTCAATATTAGGTGTCATGTCAGTCACGAAACTAGCATTCAAAAATGTGATTTTTTATTTTTATTAAGACTCTTTAAAAGTTTATTTGAATAAAATAATATGATAATTATGCTTACTTTTTATGCATACTTGTTCACGTATATGTAAGCATTATGGAATTTTGTCACTTTGTAAAATGATTTGCAAGTTCTTCGTTTTTATGTTTGATTCATACAGCCAGAGTATGATTGTATGAATCTGGCTGTATGAATCAATTTAAATCAATTTAATCAATTTAATCAATTTCATCAATTTTATCAATTTAATCAATTTAATATTTTGAAAGGTTTAAAGAAGTTATTTAGAGCTCTATGTATTTTTGTTTTGTCGATGAAGAAAAATTATTTTAATAGCCAATATCGATGATTATCATGTTTTAAAAAGCTAAAATAATTTATGTTTGATTCATATATCCGGAAGCCCAAAAAAGTGAGAACTTTACCAAATTATACTGGGACGCTAGAGATATGATGAACTTTCTATGAACTTTTAACACCTTTTATCTGACTTTGTTCACTGTTGTGCTTTATGCATCTGTTCAATGCTTAGTTCTTTGCTGTTTGTGTTGCCTGTAAATATGAATTAATTTTCCAAATAAAGCCATAGGTTAAAAAAAAATGTTTGATTCATACATATTCCTGAGTTGCTGTTTATGATCTCCTTTTCTTATTCTAGGCACTATTTATCTATGCATGAAACGAGTTTCTGTCAGTCAGTTAAATGTGATCGGACTCTAACAAACATAAATTTTTAAAAAATCAATGATAAATAACTTTTTGATATAAAAGGCAAAATTTGCTCTTCACGTAGAATAACAGTTAAGGTTGCACTAATTTGCAAGATTGAACAAAATAGTAATTTAATATTTTGAAAGGTTTAAAGAAGTTATTTAGAGCTCTATGTATTTTTGTTTGTCGATGAAGAAAAATTATTTTAATAGCCAATATCGATGATTATCATGTTTTAAAAAGCTAAAATAATGAACTTTGTAGAGAACTAAAAACTTTAGGTATAAAATAAGCTAAAATTTTGGGTCATTTTTTTCGTTATCTACTTAATGTGCTGCAAAAAGCTTTAAAACTAGTAATTACATTCTGTAGCATCCCATCTGACTAAATAATTCGAAAATGAATAATTAAGCTAAACGAAACTGAATAAACAGATTAGAAATGCAAATAACAGTTATGAATTACAAATAAGAAAGTTAAAGTAGTTTGATTTGCTTTTAATCGAAATGATTCTTATTTCAGTATGTTTAAAGCCTAGATAGGTACAGATATATTTTGTTTTCCCTTATGGTTGATGTATGGAAGCATATACGCTTCCTTACTATTAATTTGAAGCGTACAAACAAATAAACTAATTTTATCGCTTCCAGCTCCATTTGTTTTTTCAATGTTAGAGTATCATTCTTAAAAAAGGTCAATTTCCTCATTCTCTTATATTTGCAAAATGTGTGAAACAAAAGATTTGTTTCATTGTAATAGTCCCCAAATATTAATTAACAAACAAAAACATATTGGTTTGTTATGAATCTCTGTCGATATGTTTATAAAACTACTCGACGTTCTTGAACGAGATTTGTTCGTGTGATTTACATAAATAATAGAACACTCTGTGGGAGTTGGATCCATTTCTTTAGATTAATGTCTGTTTCTCTTGCTTACTTCTTCATCGTGAAACTGAAATAACCTCTCTGAATTTTGTGTGAAAGGGAATTCCAATTATTTTATCCATCTGATGAATAGAAGAAATTATTCTCATTGGAAGCTTAGGGAGATAAGATTGCTTTTCAAGTTAATATCACATTTTTAATTTTTTTGACAGTTAAAGGACAATTTAGTTTTCTTCCCCTAAATATCAATTTCGAGACATATTTTTTAATAAAAGTGATGAATTTTAGGAGCAGAAAAATGGTATTATATGAATGATATTAAAAGCAAGGCTGATCTTAACAAAATGTGATATTGTGTTCATTCATATTTTTGTTTTTTACAGTCTGAGAATGTAAAATCATATGACACTCGCAAGCTTTTAAAATAAACTTTTCTTGCTTGAATGGGTCCATGCGATGAACAGTCAAAGTTTTTTTTTAAATTTCCAAAGGCAAGAATTACAGGACAACTGATATCAAAGAGACAAAAATACAAGAACAAGATATAAAAATGACATCAGTGAATCTATCAACCTATGTCTGGCAATCCAATAGCGCTCCCATAAAGAAACGGGAGGTAGAGCAGGACAAGAAGCAAGGTGAAGCATGTCCATTTCTTCCTGGTTATCACACAGGAGACAAAGAGGGTCGGGGGCCAAGTCAATTCTGTGGATGTGCTTGCGAAGGCAATCATGGCCAGAAAAAAGACGTAGCATTGCCACAGATTTACCTTTAGGCCACTCAGGAATATCATCGGCATGGACATACCAGGACTTGTGACCGCTTCTAGCAGCAACAAGCTGTGAGAAGGAAGACATGAGGGTCTTTTTGACTATCGTCTTGATGGAATGGTAGGCCAAATCCTGGTTGTTTAGCTGTAAAACAGAAGCCCCCTTCTTCACTAGGAAGTCAGTTGCCTCGTTCCCCTCGATTCCGCAGTGGGCCGGGATCCACTGCAAGACAACTGTTTTATTATGATTCGACAACCGATCCAGAAGGTTAACACAGTCATCAATAACTTTGTATCGGGAGAAACACGAGGAGTCAATAGCCTGAAGAGCTGCTCTTGAATCTGAGAGAATCACTACTCTTGAGAAACGCTCTAATCGGTTCTGAAGCTGGATGAGAGCCAAATGGATAGCTGAGATTTCACCATCAAAAGCTGACACGTAAGTACCAACAGGAGAGTAGACTGAGAACAGCTCACAATGAACACCGGCTCCAACGGTGACGCAATCCCTTTTTCTAGAGCCATCAGTATAGACCCTGAGCCATTGTGAAACGGGGTAGAGGGTATTTATAGTTTCGTAAGCCACTGATCTTAGAATTTTATAACTGTCCTCCGCTTTTAACACACTTTGGCTCAAGCCAAGACGAATAGAAAAGGTCTTGACTTCGATGGGGTTACGAGGTAATAAAAATTGTTGTGCTCCAAAATCTATGTTTTGGTGAGAAATCAGTGCGGTAACCCCCTGTACAAAGCCTCTCTGGGTCTTTAAATTACACTCGGTCTCAGTAGAGACATGATCCCACAAGGACATGCAACCGGGAGTTCTTATTATTTTCTCCCATAACAACAGGACATGTTCCTTAATAATTGTACTGAGAGGCCTGTTATTTTAACACAACAACAAATAGTCAATTGGGAGGGATTTCACCGTGCCAGTAATATGACGCAAGGCCTGATTTTGAAGTTTTTCAAGAGAATCAATTAGTTTCCCAGAAGCAGTAACCAATGGTTCATAGCAGTATGTCAGGATAGGCAGAATATAAGCATTATAGGTTTGATTTAAAGTAGATCTAGAGCAACCCCATTTCGAACAAGCCAGGATCTTCAAGAGTGACAGTCTCTTCGAGGCCCGACTAGTGACGTCCTCAATATATGAGTTCCACGACAGTCTTCTGTCGAAGGTTACACCCAGGTATTTAAACTTTTCTGACATCGGGATAGTATGGTCTTTATAAAATATCTGTGGATGGAAGGGTTGATGGGTAAGAGAAAAAGATTGCACAAATGTCTTCTCTAAATTAACTTTCATGTTGTTTTCCTCCGACCAGCTCTCCAAAATGAGCATAGCTTTATTTAATGTGGGTTCAATGGACTGTTTCGCAACAGACTTAGGAGATTCGGTCCATACAACTAGGTCATCTTTTAACAGCAAGCATTTAATACCATCAACAGACTTCGGTTTGTTAATTAGATCATTAATGTAAATATTAAACAGAGTGCAGATAGACACCACCGCACCCTGTGGCAGACCAGTCTTTAGGGATCTAAACTTCGAGTAGCAGTTGTTATACCGAACCCTACAAATACGATTATTAAGAAGACCACGAAACCAATTTAACATATTCGAATGAACACCCATATCAGAGAGCTTCAGAAGGAGATTTTCTCTCCATACTAAATCGTAAGTCGATTTGAAATCCACAAAGACAGCAGATAGAATGTGTCTATTGTCGAAAGCGTCCTTAGTGGACTGACTAAGAAGGGCAACATGATGGTTGGTGGATCTGAATCTACGAAATCCAGCCTGCTCCTCCTCAAGAATGTCTCTAGTCTCCAAAAACCGGTTCAATCTATTGATAATGATTCTTTCAAAGGTCTTACAAAATATACTTGTCAGAGAGATCGGCCTGTAACTCTGGACTGCCCCTGGATCCTTGTCTTTTTTGTAAATCGGAATAACTGTAGATTTACACCAGTAGGAGGGAAGATATCCCGAAGACCAAATTTTATTGAAGAACCTCAAAATTGATTCAAGAGCTCTAGGGCCTAAGTGCGTCAGGAACTCAGAGAATATACCATCCTCACCTGGGGACTTGCGTGTTTTGAGACACTTAAGTGGACTCCTTAATTCGTTTGAGTTAATAGGGGCGTTGAAGATAGATAAGTTATTTTCCATTGGAATCCCTGCGTTTACTTTATATTTTAATTTTTGAATAACTTTCCTACATTGCGAAAAACATGTGAAACATTGCGGAAAACATGTGAGTCAGCAAAAAACTGTACAAATGAATTAGCAACTTTATAGTCGGAGGTAATAGCTCTGTTTTTAAAAAGACTAAGACCTCACGCTAAAGGCCGTTTAGGACCTTTGGCGTGACCAATATTGAGCTTCGATAAAAAGCTGAACGCTCTTTTTTCGTCCCTTTGAAAATCTAAATTTTAAAAGAATTCGCCAAAAGTGGAACGTTTTTCCTGCAGAAGAGATTTCTTGAAAACAGCAGCCTGACGTCTCCAGGCCTGGACGTCCTGTGATCGTCCACTTAATTCAGCACGGTGTCTGAACCTGTCATGCTTCAACTTTAGTTCATTTAGATTGGTCGACCAGAAGCATTTATACCTCGCGACTTTACCTCTTGGGATACTTTTCTTCGCACACGAGATAATTTTATGCCCGATGTTCTTGCACAGTCTCGATATTTTGATCGAAGTCTAGAAAACTGGAATCCAATTCTTTGTCCAAGAGAGATTCAAAGACTTTCCACCTGGCCTTTCTAAATTTCCAGGAAATCCTAGATACAGGTTTACTAAATTGCGAAGGATGAAAGGCGAATTCTGCGACAACTTGACGGTGCCCTGATCCTGGATCTTCAAGTATCCGACTCTTGCAATTAACCTTCAGGTCAGGAGTAACCAGTAGTAAATCTGGATTAGTTTTAGTACCATTGTAATGAATATAGGTATGTACATCATCATTACTGTAGTCTTGGTGTTAAGGTCTTCTACTGCCTCGCCAGCATGGTTCATATCACTATACCCCATCTCGGTGAGTGAGCATTAAAGAATGGAGCGCCTCGAGACATCGAGAATTATTTTTTGTTTTAATCTATATGAAATTTATTTTGTAATTTCATATCGGAGTCGACATCTATATTACTATACCTAAAAATTTATCTTATGTTTCAGATCGTATAAATTGTTAACTAACATTTACTGGTATTACATTAATTTCCGCATCAAAAAAAGAAGCGGAAACTAACGGAAAGATTATAACTGGCTACTATATTTTCGGCCTAACGTATATAAACTACTTTTAATTATATATCACTTCATTTTCTTAATTTCCTACCAAATAATTACTATTCCTTTTGGTTCAGGGATAATATATCTGTTCTTTAACTTACATGATCTCCGCTGCAGAGTATTACACTCATGTGTCCGATATCTACGGTGACATATACTTTTTGGGTTTTCTCTGTTAAAAATGTACCGGATTTTCTCCTGTGTAACCTTCTCGGTCTAGCAATGACCAATATTTTCACATTTTTCCTATCACAACAGGTCTTATTTTGAGGTCCTTCAGTGCTTTACAGCCTTTTCCTTCTGTCCTCGAGAACATTCCAGCCAGTGGTGGTATTCAGCCGGTTCGCACCGGTTCTGTAGAACCGGTACCTAATGTAGGTATCGGTTCTGCGAACCGTTTGCTAATGAGCGCCAGCTGCATCGTTCACAGGAAAACCATCTTTTAATAATTACAAGATAATGATTCATAACAATAACGTTACTCGGCGTTCAGCTTTAAACGGCCATATACTCCAAGTAACCAGCCACTGGCGTAATTCCTGAATACGCAGCCGAGGGTCTGCTTGTTCATGTTAATTTTCGGCCTTAGGAGCCGTGTCAAGGAGCATAATTAACTCCCGACGGTTGGCCCCACCGGCCCCTATAATTACAAGATAAAAAGACTTTTTATATACCATGTTTTTAAATTTTCTATTTAAAAAAAAAAGACTTTTTATATACCATGTTTTTAAATTTTCTATTAAAAAAAAGAAATGTAATTTACATGCAGCTTCTTCATGAGCTGCAAACGAATTAGCATCTTCCATAGTTAATTAAGGATTTCAAAATTTTAAATTATAATCTATAATTTGAAGGGGAAAAATCAATTAATTTCGCAGAGAAAATATCGCAAATAGCATGTGGCCATAAATAAAAATTATCCCATTGTAATGAAAATGTAATATGCCTGGTTCACTATTACGTTAATAGATGGCGCCTGTAGCGCAGTTACTTTTGGCTCCAGACGCTACTCGTATTTTTACGTAATGCATTTTAAAATATGGAATAAAGATGGATAAAGTATTAAAATAATGCATTGTCATCGTGTTCTGAGCTACTATAAAAGTTTCAAATGTCTAGCTAGTCGGGAAGTTAGTTAAAAATCGATTGCAAGATTTGTACCAGACAAACACACGTACAAACACACACACAAACACACTAACAAGAAAGCAAGTTAATAAAAACATGGCAATAATAAAAACATGGTAAAAAAATAAACCTACCCTACACCGGGTGGCTGGTCCAGTCTAATCGGAAAGGAATGGAATCCTACTCCTACAGTGCAAAGATTGTTAAGAATGAGTCATATAGCCTGTGATCAAAGCAAAGAAAATTGCAATTGAGGACGTCAATCAGACAACAATATGGAAATATCTTCAATAATAGTGTGTCAGGCATTTAATATTTTAAAACTCTTTCTTAAAACATAATCTAGTTTTGTGTACCTCTTTTATTGTTTTTATTTGAGTAAGTAATGCATGAATTATTAAACTACCTTTCGGTATATCTTTTGGTATACTTAAAATATTCATTAGGATATCGAACCAGTTAATTTATTTGAATCCCACCACTGATTACAGCCATGTATTATTCCCTAGAGAGCAGGTAATTGCTTAAAAAATATTAACTGTAAGAGAGAGTAAAATAGCTGTAGTCTTGTAATAATGAATATTAAAATTGTTGAGTATGTCAATATTTAAATCTACTATAAGAGTCACTCCAAAGAATTAAATAAAAGGTTTAGCATATTTGAAAAATATTTTTATAAGATCTATGGGCTTATTTGGTATAAAGTAATGATTCCTCGTGAAAAAATAGACACTATAAAATTAGAAACTATTATTCAATAACAGCAGAAGTGAAATGTTTAAGCGAACTAGTTTAAAACTTTTGAGGAAGTAATGGAAACGTTAAAAAGAGGGAATAATTTCATTCGTAGACAATTTCCGAAATATAATTGAGGAGGAAAAGTGAGGAGTTCGGTTTCCAACTGTGTCATGATGACCACCGAAGACGTGTCTGGAGACAACCAGGGCAGCGTGGGGATCCTGCCCTTACTATCGCACGCCACACAGGCCCACAACAGGCGTTATGGTCTGGGGTACCACTTCCTTTGATTGCGGGACCCCTTTGGTAGCCATTTGTGACACACAGCACAGCGGTACGTTGACGATATTCTGCGAACCGTTTTGTTGCATTTCTTTTTTATCCACACCGTACTTACACTTTTCGACAAGAAAATGCCCGGCCGCATACGGCAAGTGTTGCTATAAATTGTCTTGAAGATTGCCGAACACTTCCTTGGCCAGGTAAGTCACCTCATCTTTTCCGCATAGAGCACATTTGGGACGTGGTGGAAGGCGATTGCAACTATCCCGGAATGTTGCCGATTTTGCCCGACAGGTGGAGACAATTTGGCAAGAAATTCCACAGGACACCAACCGGGAACTTTATCAGTCCATGCCATGCCAGGTGACAACTTTCATCCAGACCAGAGTCCAGACCAACGCCTTATTGACTTCCTCACTTTGTAACGATCTAACTCGGGAATAAATCATTCACTTGTTCTTAAATTTTAATCTTTTTTTCTGTGCATGTCCTTGACATCCACCATTTTTTGTCGAAATAGGACAACTCCTTCTTAGTGCGTCCATTTTAAACGTAGGATTACGTTCCTGAATAACGGTCCTCCGGAAAGAAAAAAATGCTGAGTACGTCGCAAGTTATGATTTTGGCAGCGAGCCAAACCCAGTAGCAGTAAACAATCAAACAGAAAAGTAAAAAAAAAAGAATAGAGGTAAGCAACGACAAGTAATCCTACGTTAATAACCCGCGGTAGTTTCGTTAGAAGAGACTACCTGAAATATATATATATATATATATATATATATACATATTTATTTATTTATTTATAGAATGTATACATCAGAGGTCCTCTTTTAGTTATTGTTGTCCTCGTTTCTCCTTATACGTTTGACTCATGATGTTTATTGTGTGAAGAATATAGAAAGAGGAGAACCCTTAAACATAGTCGAGGGCATTATAATAGACCTGAGAGACATCCAGACTATTTTTCTTATAATCACGTCAGTATAAGTTTAATTGAGTTTGATACTGACATACGTGTGTATATATATATATATATATATATATATATACAGGTGGTTATCAAAATAATGGAAACACTACGAAACATCAGGAAAACCTTTATTAATACGGTGCAGGATCACCTTTCTCATATAATACCACCTGATTCACCTTGGAATTGGATTATACAAGTCATGAATAGTTGTTAAGAATATATTATACCATTCTTCAGGGAAAAAAAGAAAGTTCCTGTAGAGATGCTGTGGTGGATATCGATACCTGGCTCTTTCCGCTTATACAGATCACGGTGGTTGGATGATATATAGTCGGGGATTGTACAGGGTAAGATAATATATTTGACTTCTTTTTCATGCTCTTCAAACCAATACTTGACAGATTATGCTGTATGTATAGGGGGATTATCATCCTGGAGATCGCCATCTCCTGCAAGAAACAATGTTTGTACCGTAGAATGGACTAGTGAGCTAAAATTTTGACATGGTCCTTCCCATTCAATCTCCCTTTTAGGATTACAATAGGGCCTGAAGAAAACCATGAGATGCAATCCTAAACCCTGATAGATCTACCTCCATGATTGACAGTTGATATGAGACAGCCAAAATCTTACGCTTGTGTAGGTGTTCTCCAGACATACGCATGTCCTGTTGTGAGGAACAATGTGAGCAATGATTCGTTGGACCAGATGCCATTTTTCAACATATTACTCGACCAAGATTTGCGCTTGTGGCACCATTGTGGACGATATTTTGTATTGGCATCTATTACAAGTAGCTTGGGAATAGCTACTCTTCCGTAAATGCTTTGTTTGTGAAGTTCCCTTCTACCTCTAATGGTTTATAATAGAACATGCAGATACAGATTGAGCTCTTCGGTCATTTTGGTTGTACTTGCTTTCTTTGTTCATATCACAATCCGCTTCAATACCTCGTCCGTCTCTTTCACTCAGCTCTTCCTTTCGTCCACTATTCTGTTTGGCAAAAGATTTTTTTTTCCGTGAACTCTGTATGCTATCATGACTTTCTATACTTTAGCTCGAAAAACACCCATTAGCTTGGGGCTTGCAGTAACAGATACTCCAATTCAAACGCGCTCCAACAATTTGCCCTTTTTGCAATGTCTGCAAGATTTGACATTTTACGATGTTCCCCCCAAAAGCACGATGCCCTTAGCTTCATTACTACTGCCTGATAGTAGAATAATACATACACTATATTACATAAAAAAATACCAGTGGCCAGACTTGTTTTTTAAGGAATACGAAGCACATTCATAAACACCACTAATATTGATAGGTGCTTCCCTTATTTTGATAACCGTATGTATGTATGTATGTATGTATGTATGTACACGTCACTATGCACGCCAGAATAGAGGATCTCATATGTCGCTTCGCATCAGGTACGTGAATCGGACATCTTTCACTCGGAAAAGCATAAGAGGAAACACTCGCATTAGTTACAGCCATTTCCGTGGATGAAACGGAATCTGCCGAGTGAGTTTCCTTTTATGACAAATTCCATTTCCCGACTGCTCAAGTCATGCGATAACTCATGACTCCCGATTAAGTAGTATTTGGAAATGCACGCATTATAGTCAAACAAAGCTATTTTAGACTACAGTGTCAGTAAACAGAAATCAAATTATGTTTTATACAACCTTTCCGTGTACTTGTTCCCCATGTTGGACGCATAAAAAAGAAGTGGAATGAATATAATTGATTGCGGGCAATTTCTTTCACTGTGATGTTTTGAAACTGCCGGTAATACAGTCTGGAGTTTATCTGTGGTTACAGCTATTTGAAAACCTAGCACTCGAAGTTTTGTTTTGGCATATAACGATTTGTTTGAGTACAATTTGCCGTAGGAAGAACTGGGGAAAATACTGCCATATTTCGAAGGATACGCCACCCACCCCACGCTTCATATGAAAAGAATCAAAATAGGACAAGTTTCTTCGAAATCGGGCAGTCGAATCCTATTTCATATTTATTTCCTTCTATTTCATAGTTTATTCAGTATTTCGCTGAGGCCGCCACGTGCAAAATACTAATTTATTCCGAATTCAGCCCCTGCGTCCGTCTCTTGAACACCTAACCAATTTTCGAAAAAAGGTTTGATTAATAGGCATAATTAGATGTTTTAAACTCTTAATCAAAACTATAAATCACAAATTTTAGTCCAAAAATCATAAAATTTTAAAACATAGAATTAATTTTTATTGTAAAATAAGTGTTGTTAATTTCGTGATTGCGACGGATTTTGTAAAACTAGATCATTTGTTTTTCCAAAGGCAGGGAGTTGAGCGATACTCTTTTCCAGGGAGATGTCAGAAGTGTGCGACCACTTCACCGCATGCGTTGCCCCGGGTGCACCACAGGGGGTGGGTCCCCATTACACCCGTACCAGTCCCGTAATTTTGAACACAGTAAGTGACGAGACCGGAACACTTGGCCCCGCACCTCCAGAGGTAATGTTTGGGAACTTGGAGGACATTGCAGGTCTTTTTCCGTGCACCAGCCACCATTAGTTTACACGTCGGCAGTTTCGTCAGCATTAGGTATCAAACCAGCAACTTTCAGATCACTGGCTCGACGCCTTTGCTGACCGAGCCACCGCACTCAAACTAGATAACTTAGTAGTCCCATTTTGGAATAGCAGTAATGGAATGTGTGATGCAGTGTTACCCATTTTGCATTATTATCTTTTATTTCTTAGAAAAGTTCAATAAATCAAAACTTTTCTGAATGACTGTGTATGAAATATTTTTATTCGCTTAGTTTGTTAATTCTTCCAGTAGGGTTCAACCACGAAACACTACGGGTTATTTTATTTTTCATTATCAAATATTCAGTATCAAATTTTAAGTGTGCGAGTATTGAATACTACTGAATGCAGGTTAATGAGGAGTGTAAAATTGTTTTTTATCAGCTTACTGTAATTTTCAGCAATTTACTATGCCTATCAACATAATATAATTATCAAAAGGAAACCAAATAGTTCATAAATTAATTGAAATGACGGTTAAATATTTTAAGAATTGATGCTGTTATCAATGTTCCCACAATCTATATTTTACCGCATTGCTCCTGCTAAAGGAATTAAATATACATGCTGGATTTTCCATCAATGTATAAGGTAGAAAGGCCCTTGAAACTCATCTATGAAGGGCAATTGTGAATCTAAAATTATTTTAATTAACAGGAGGAATCAAAACGTTCCCGTAAACAGCTGTTAAGATGGCGCGTCAGTGCGTCAGTGATGTCAGTGACCTCTCAGTGCTTCACCCACAGTGTATAGCAATACGATATTTCCTTCTGAGAATTTTTTATTCAGATATCAAAGAATGTAAACTTTTGAGATGCATTTTCTTTATCCGAAGAAATACGTTTATAAAGTGTTTTTCATGTATAAAATTTTAATTATTTTCTCTAGTTTGTTTTCACAGGATTTGTAATTACTGCTGTCTATCACTATAAAATTAAAATGATTTTTTTTTAAATATTAATTTAAAATTAGGAGTTTTGAGAAACGCATGAATCAAATAATTTTTTAATGCAGAAAAAAAGTATTAAAGAATATGCATTTACAAACTTGTGATTAGGAACAAAAAGTGTTAAAAGAGTAATTCCCCATACAGCTTAAGACAGAAATTAAAGATCTGGGATTTCAGCTGATGTAGGATAATTTTAAACAGTAGGAAGATTTCTGTTTTAAGGATTAAAGAATAATTTAACGGCTAAGGAACTCTGAATATACAACATATTTTTTGTCCATCCTTTGATTGCATTTATATATATATATATATATATATATATATATATATATATATATATATATATATATATATATATATATATATATATATATATATATATATTATATACACTCAAGAGCCAAAACATTATGACCACCCCTACATTTTGCAATGAATTCGCCTGGATGACGTGGAAGGCATGTGATCAGGTGGAAGTGGTATTTAACTGCTGATGGAGAGTCTGAAGAATCATTCTTTCACTTACTTCTGTGTGTGATGGGAAAGGCTGCGGATCTAAGCGACTTTGATAGAGGGCAGATTGTAATGGCTCGAAGGCTCGGAACAAGTATTTCCGAAACTGCAGGACTCGTGGGTTGTTCGCGACCTACAGTTGTTAGTACTTATGCAAAGTGGATGAATGACGGTGAAACCAGCAGTAGACGACATGGTGTTGGATGTCCACACGCTATCAAAGAAAAAGGTCGTCGGAGACTGTCTCGCATGGTGAAGCAAAACCGGAGCCAGACAGTGGCTCAGCTGACAGCCCAATACAATGCAGGGCCAAGTAGAATAGTATCGCAGCACACTGTTCAGCGGACACTGTTGGATATGGGGCTACGCAGCAAACGTCCCACTCGTGTGCCTTTGCTGACCAAGCGTCATCGCCAACTGCGCCTGCGCTGGGCCCGGAAACATCGCGACTGGTCCATGGATCAGTGGGAGAGAGTTGCCTGGTCAGATGAATCACGGTTTGTCATTCATCACGCCGATGGCCGTGTCAGGATACGCCTAACAGGCAGCATGGATGAATTGAAGATCCCTAAGCTAGATGGAAATAATTATACGGTATGGAGTATCCGTACTCGTGCTGCGCTAGGGCAAAAGAACTATTGCGAAGCAATTGATCCTGGTTACGGATCAGAATTGAAAGCAGAAGAGAGTAAAATTAACAGAAAGGCTCTCACGTTCCTGTTCCTCGTTGTAGAAGACAAATTTTGGACGATATCGCCGATTGTACAAGGGCGAAAGATGCATGGGCAACTCTAAAGGACATCCATACGAAGTTTGGATTGCTACATACACTTCAACTACTTAGAGAATTCTTTAACGTAAGAATGAATTCTGGTGAAAATATGAGCTCTTATTTAAGAAGAATTATAGAATTGCATCGTAAGGTGTCATCTTGCTGACACGGCTTCCCGGACAGAGAAGTAGCCCTTGTCATGTTGATGGGTTTACCTAAAGAGTATGAAGGCTTGATATTAAACCTAGAACGAGATGAAGACACCTTGTCCACAAAAATCGTTAAGTCACGCCAAATAGTAGAAAAGAAGAAATTGCTCCGTCACAGTGCAGAAAATGAACAAGAAACTATCGGTGAAAGAGCACTATAAACGAAAGACAACAGAATAACACAAGGACATGATACATCCAAAAAATATCCCAGAAATAATGAAAGAAGAACTCGGTGTTTTTCCTGTGGCAGTGGGGACATATTGCCCGAAAATGTCCTATCCCTAAGACTGTATCGTATAGCCAAAGAGTGTCAAGTGATGTACATCAAGTACTACTTACTGATACTTGTGGTAATAAACCTGTCTGTGATTGGTACCTTGATAGCGGTGCCACTGAGCACATGTGCTCACAAAGAGAAGAGTTTGAAAATTTGGTATCAATAAAATCACAAGCTGAAATAGTAAACTCTGAAAAAATTGAAGCTATACGAACTGGCAATATCATTTTGAGGCTCACAGGAGAGTGTGAGACAGAAACCATTTCCTTAGAAAATGTGTTAAATGTGCCTAATCTTGACAGTAACCTCCTCTCATTTGAAAGAATTGAAGACATGGGTATGACCATTTCTTTTCAGAATGGTAGAGCTACTATTAGAAATCCTAACCAAAAGAATAAAATCATCCTTACTGCCCATAAATGTGGAAGATTGTATAAATTTAAAGAACAGCAGCTGCATAAAGCACACATCTCCAAACATGAAGAACTCATGCATAGACGTTTAGGACACTTTCACAAAAATGCAGTGAAGAAGCTTGTCAATAGAGATGATTCGAATGACGATTGTAAAGAAACCGCAAGAGAAAGTGACATTTGCTCAACATGCATTCTGGGAAAGATAAAAAGAAAACCATTTCCAACTAGGGAAACTAAACATTCCTCAAGGTTACTAGAACTAATCCACAGTGATTTCTCGGGACCTATAACACCCACATGAAAAGGAGGTTCCAAATATGTTGTCACCTTTGTTGACGACTATTCAAGGTATGTTGTGGTGAAACCAATGAAGTCAAAAGACCAAGCCCTTGAGAAATTTATCGAATTTAAAAATAACGTTGAAAACCTACATGGTCTCAAGATTACCACTTTACGCAGCGATAATGGTGGGGAATATTCAAGTAAGGAATTTGAGGATTTCTTAACTAAAAATGGAATCTCGAGACAGCTTACTGTTCCCAGAACCTCACAGCAAAATGTAGTTGCCAAGATGAACTATACATTATTTGACATGACCAGATGTCTCTTGTTTGACTCAAACATCCCAAATGAACTGTAGGCAGATGCTGTGGCTACTGCTTGTTATTTACGCAACAATTGCTCTAAAAGATAACAGAAATTACTTTGTTATTGTTGACAGTCATTCAAAATGGTTAGAAGTAATTGAAATGAGATCAACAGCAGCAAAACCAACCATTGAAGTATTGCAATGTCTTTTTGCGAGGTATGGTCTTCTTGTAGAACTTGTTTCTGACAATGGACCTCCATTTACATCTCATGAATTTCAGAGTTTCTTAAAAATGAATGGAGCTAAACATACCCTCATACCTCCTTACAGACCGAGATCCAATGGGTTGGCAGAAAGAGCTGTGCAAACATTTAAACAAGCACTGAAGAAAATGAATAGTGATAGTAAGGATCAAAGTAGCTTGAATCAAAAAAATTTCAGATTTCTTATAACGTATCATTCTACACCTCAATCTACGACCCAAGTCTCCCCAGCTGAACTTTTTCTCTCTAGACCAATTCGCACACTCTTGTTATTAGTTCATCCGGTTCTAAAAGAGAAAGTAACCAGCAAGCAACTGATCCAGAAGAAATATCACGATCGCAGCCATAATCAAAACAGAAATTTTCAGTGTAACCAAGATGTGTGGATTTATTCTTACAGACAACGTAAGTGGTTCCCTGGCCGTCTAACCAAACAATGTGGACTCAAAACATGGACTTCCAGTGTTCAGAACTCAAGTGTTTTGGTCCATGAAGACCAAATACGTTCAAAAGTTCCCAACACAGAATCTGACAGGTGTCAATCTTCAGAGCACTACTGATATGATGATGATGAAACAGCGCAAGAGGTTTCTGAAACTAATAACAATCCGATAATCTCCTGGCGCAACCCAATACGAAACCGCAGAAAACCCAATAGACTGGACTTGTCATTATTTAGGTTTAATATTTTTTTACAGGGAAGGTAATGTAATATCTCTAATAACTCAATGTTCACTGTAACCTTGCTATATAACTGTAACCAACTACCGAATGTATAACTGGCAATAAGCCTTGCGGTATCGTTAAGCATGCTACGAGAATCAATAAAGTTATCTTAGTATTTTAAAAGTATTTGTATAATACATTACACCAGGTAGAGATTTCTCTGAGACTTTCTCCCCTGTTATAAAAATAAAGCCTATACGAATCCTTTTAGCCCTTGCCATAGAGCTGGACATGGAAATCCATCAAATAGATATCACCGCAGCTTACCTGAATGGAACATTGGAAAAAGATACATACATGTTGCAGCCTGAAGGGACGCAACAACAAGGCAAAGAACATCTAGTCTGTCACCTCAAAAGAAGTTTGTATGGCCTAAAACAAGCTGGAAGAGAATGGAATGAGTGTTTTAACACCTTGAAAGAACTAGGATTGTTGCGTTCAAAAAGTGATCCATGCATTTATTATCATCCAAAGAAAACACTGTATCTTGGCCTGTACGTTGATGATATGCTTATTGTTGAAATCTCACAAACCATAAGCATTTTTAAGCATAAAGTTATGCAAAAATTCCAAGCTAAATACCTTGCAAAGGAAATTTTATCCGTGAGAATCCAGAAGCAAGCTGATGGTTCACTAACACTGGATCAAACAGCCTACATTGAAGAAATCCTGGAAACTTTTGGGGCAAGTTCAGCTAAGGGAGCATCAACCCCTTTAGATCTAAGTGTAAAATACTACAAAGTAAACGATGCAGAATGGTATAACATAAAGAAGAAGAGTGACGAGATTCCTTATAGGCAATCCATTGGAAGTCTGCTGTACATTGCTGTGGAACACGTCCCGACATCGCATTCAGCTCCACCTACATGAGCCAATTTAATGAGAGACCCTCTGAATTACATTGGAGGAGCGTTAAATACCTCTTTCGGTACCTCAAGGAGACCAATCACCTGTCCCTCACCTTCAGAAAGACTGGAAGAGCAATGGAAATTTTTTTCTGATGCAGATTGGGGTGCATACCATGTGGACAGAAAGTCCTTTAGTGGATATGTGGTCATTTTAGGTGGTGCTGCAGTCTCTTGGTCGAGTTAAAAGCAGTGTTGTGCTCCGTTATCTTCTACTGAGTCTGAGTATTTGGCTTTAGCCCATACTACAAAGGAAGTGCTGTGGGTGAGAAGTCTAATGCAGGAACTTGGTGTGGAGAAATTTATCCCTACACCTGTACCTGTGAAAATAGATAGCCAAGCGACTATGTTTATTGCGAAAAATCAAACAACTTCTGAGCGCAGTAAACATATAGACATAAGGCATCATTTCCTCCGGGACTATATTGAACAGAATGTTATCGGGAGTATATAGCATCAATTAATAATGTTGCTGACCTTCTCACTAAAAATATCTCAAGGAAAATTTTAGTAAACTTAAGAAAATACCTAGGTTTTAATTATTGATATTTATAACTGGTGTGTTTGTAGTGTATACAGTTTTTTATTTGGCTAATCTGTATTTATAGTGTTTCTGTGTTTTTGTAGCAGCTAACCATATGTTTATAGTGGTTTTGTGTTTGTGAAGCAGTTAACCATGTGTTTTATGTTTCAAAGTTAGTGTATATGCTTTTTTGCCATGCTTTGGCAGGGAGGAGTGTTAAAAATTAATTTCTGTGTGATTGTATTTATGCCAACTTAACGATACCCTAAGTTTGTAATCGCCGAGTGGCAACCTTTTTTCTCTCTCTCTCTAATAAACATGTAAACAGTTTGACGTGCTTTTGCTTTCGCTTTAGTTTTTCCTCATTTTTTTTTGTATTATCTGTTAAAGATATCATCACCAAACTAAGTTTATGTTATTCCGATGAAAAGAAAAATTATTATTATAATAAAATAAAATAAATCAATATATAAATGGGGACTCTTAAAGGTAAGACAAATTGTCTATAAAACTGCATAACTTTCACAAATTTGTTTATGATTAGTTGATGATCCTTCATTTAGTTGAAATATTTTATGAAAGCGTATAAATTATGTATGTGAAGAAATTATAATTAATGTGTACAACTGTTTTAAGATATGTTGATACTGAAAAGGTTAGCTAAATCAATTATAGACGTGAAATTGAAATTATATTTGTTCAGAAATTTAATGTTAGGTTTTAGACTTTTCAAACCAGCAATAAACAGATAATGTATTTTAAGTATCTATTGCTCGCGGGAAATACGAGAAAAAAATTAGGTCACCTCAGAGGATAGGCGTAGCGTCGGGAGGGGGGTACGAACAACTTGAACTGAATTAAAATGTTAATAGACGTTCAGTTAAAATCGGTAAATCGTAGAAAACTTTTATGAAAGTTGGATTTTTCTCGCTTTTTCAAACTGTGAAACTGAAGATTCCGATTATGTCTTTAGCCTTATTATAGGTTTTAACAATGATACGATCCATAACAAAAATTCGATGCTATATTTTTTTTCTCATTTTGTTTACATTGTATTTATTTTTCTCATTGTATAACTTTTGAATACTACTCAAAAATCAATTCTATTGTTATTCAGTTTAAAAAAAATCATATTTCATATTTTAAGGACTGCCTAGCAGTCAATGCGGGGAGGAAGGCCCTAACTGACTTTAATTTGTGCCCCCTCAAAAGTTAGAGGCACACTATCCCTATGCCACAGAGTCAGCGTGCGCGTTATTGTAAACAGGGTTGAAGGTCAGACTAATAAATAAAATTGGTCATCCACCGCTCAGATAAATCGAGTGTATGTAAAAGTTGTAATTGTTTTTCGATAAAGTAATGTTTTCCTTTTTTCTCTCTCACCTCAATAGTAAGTGATAAATAAATAAATTATAATCAAAGTGTTTTTTTTAGTTTTTTTTGCATTTGAACTTCAATATCCAAATGAATATTTATATTGAAAAATGAAAAAAGACAAATTTTGGGAACTATTTCAAAATCTATGAACTGTAGATTTTGGGTATATATTTACTTTGCATAATAAGAATTTTTTTTAAAAAGTCTTCTTTACCATATACACTTATTTTCCCTGCCACACCTATGTGACTAAAATGCCATATTTAAATATTAAACACTGGTTAATTCTACCTAACATGAAACCATTAGGAAAGAAAATCATTTTAAACAAATCCTTAAGTGTTATATATCATTGGAAAGCTTATGGTCTCTAGAACTAGAACCTATTATTGTTTTTTCCTTACATTAGGTTTGTTTTGTGGGGGAAGTAATGGGAAAATATCTATTTGTAAGTTTTTTTAGCAAGTAAAATTATCATTTTTATACCTTATTACTTATGTAATTATGCCACTGAATTTAATTGGAGTAAATTTAATATTAATGTAAAACTATGAAAGTAAAATAAATGCATGTTTGTGACTGTTTTGAATATAAATAGCCTAGTTAAGGGTACATTTCCAACATCATGTATGATAAGTAACGTCTGTTACAAATAGTAAATAAATTCTCACGTTGTAAAAAATAATTTCTTAAAATTTTCTCATTATTTTCTTTAAATTATATGTACAGAAACTATAACTCCCAAAATTTGTGTAACTGAAATAAAATCCATGCAGAAACAGACATGTAACAGATGTTACAAAAGTTTGTAACGGACGTTTCGACTTTTATGTAACATCTGTTACACATATTATTTGCATTATAAAAATTTATTCAACAAGTCAAACAGCTTATAAATTGTTAATTTAAGTCTTATTTTATTATATTAATTATAGTTCATTAATTTTTATTTCACTATATTAAGTGTCAACCAAAGATTTCTATTTCTTAAGGGAAGTTTTGTGAACATTGTCCCAATTTTGTTGTATCTGCTTCTAAAAAGTGCCAGGAAGTATGCGATTGCCCATACTGTGATAATTTTTACTTGCTGTTACAAGTTGTCCATCAATGGAATAGTAATACAGTGGAATCTCGATCGATCGGTTTTCCGTATGTATCGTTCATTTTATCCAGTCCCAACGATCATATTGCTTTGTTATGTTCCTGCATTTTTCGTTTATTTCAATCGGTCCCTTGAAAAACAATAGATCGAGATTCCACTGTATTCTACTTAGTATTTCAAGCATGGTTGAAGAATCTGTCTGCGATCCAAAACAAAGAAGCTGCATGAAGGGAAGATGAGCTGCATGCAAAACAGGAATTGATGAAATTATTGAAAAACATACCAACATTAAAATTAATGAAAATGCAGATAATGTTGTCACTTTCACTGTAAATCAGTGGAATGGTGGAGAACTTGCTGAGAAAATCTACAACTTAAAGGAAATGCAGAATGAGTTGAAAGTGCAACTTAGAACACTTAGAAGTCACCGGTACAATATTACTTGGCAGACAGAAGAGTTAAAGAAAGCAAAAGAGAACCTACAGCATAATCAGATTATTGTACTGGTTGACTCGGCTGAAAAAATTTCGATAAAATACCATAGAGAAGTAATGGCAGTGCATTGGATAAACAATAAGTAACAATTTTCACAGGAGTAGTATACTTTATCAATAGTGATGGTAAACTGGACCAGAAAAGCTATGCTATTATCAGTAACACTGAACATTCTTATGTATGCATAATGGAAATATTTACTTTTATGCATTCAATTTTATGTGATGTGAAAGAATTTGTTAAAGATCTGAGTTTTGTAAGCTACTGGAGCGATGGTTCAGCACAGCATTTTAAAAATTGATTTAACATTTCAAATCTCACATTTCACCAATCAGATTTTGGAGTATCGACAGAATGGGACTATCAGGAGTCTTATCATGGAAAAGGACCCCCTAATGGAGTTGGTGCTGCCATGAAATGGATAGTATGGAATACTACCTTACGAAAGCAGGTGACCATTTGATCTGCAAAGGATTTCTATGATATAGCACCTAATGCTTCACAGTCAACCTTCTGTGCGTATGTCCCAACCACTGAGATTAGTGAATTTTATCAAGATATTCTTAAAGCAGATGGAATGAAACGAAGAAAGCTATGGGAATCCAAGCTGCAAGGTGCGTCAAGCCCATTCAAGAAAACATAGTCACAATGTTTGAAAACTCTGGTGATACTACTCGAAGACTAGTCAAACTTTGTGCAACTACTATCTATGAATCCGATGACAATGACAGTAAATCAAATATGGAGCTTAGAAGATCATTTAGTCCCTTCCAGGACATGGAAACTGAAAATCACCTACCAAACACTGGAATAAATCATACTTTTACCCAAGCTAGCTCAAATTCTTATACTAATACCAATGTTGGAGATATATTGTAGTCATTTTCAATGGCGAAAGGTATCCTGGCCAAGTCCAGGAAGTAGTTGATAGTAAGTTTCCTGCAGTGTACTGCACAGGTCTGGGAAGAACTGGAAATGGCCAGAAAAACCAGATATAGAGTGGTACAAGACAAATGAAATTATATGCAAAATTAGAGCTCTAGTGCCTGTTCAGCTCGAGAACTATTTGCATTTAATGTAGATGAAATGTAATCATTTTTTAAAATTCATATAATGTAAAACTACATTTGTAAAGTATTATATGTCATTAAAATTTCATAATTTGTGCTGAAAAGTGTTTGTCAGAGTTATTTTTTTAATATTATAATTATATAATATTAGGTTTATCATTTAACATTATTGCATGAATTGATTAAACTTAAAATGTCTTTACTTTTACTTTTGTGGTTCTATTATAATTTATAAGGAGTTAAGGTATTACCTTTCAACTATTAATTTATCATTCAGTGCATATATAACATGTCTGTCATACAATGTCCGTTTCGTAACGTCTATTATGAAACTTTTTAAAATTTTTATTACAGAAAAAAATGACTGAATTTTTATGTCAAGGTTCTGATAAATTACGGGCATGTCTGATGTTATTTTTAAAATTTTTGAACAAATTTACATAATAGATTCACAGATTTTTTTATCTTATGACACTATAGTACAAATGATGTTCCATTTTATGTAACATCCGTTACATTAAAGATTATTTTTTTTGCAGCTTAAATACACCAGAAATAAATTTTGAAACCTGTCAAGTTTATCTTTAGTATTGGTTTTATCAGGAAAAGATAACACACTCCTATTTTGAAGCATTAATATGCATCTCAATCTTTTTATCATTCATTTTGTGTGTGAATGTAACGTCCGTTACAATGGAATTTCACAATTTGTATTTCATTTAGGTAAAAATTAACAAAAAATAGAATTAAAAAAAAAAAAGGCATGATTTTAAAATTATAAGCTTCCTATTAAAACATTGAGATATATAATAGTAAATTATTCATGAAAAAAATTAAGGATGAGCCTGGACCTCAAATAATATTACTTTAATATTTGGGGAAATACTTGATAATGCTACTCTTTTATAAAATTGTTTGGTATTTATAGATACTCATTTTGAAAACCCAGTCTCGCACATATATGTAAAAGCGTATGGAAGCAATGTAGCCTTGTAAGACAGTCATCTTATTTAACAATATTGTATATTATTTTATTTAATAACCCAGCATGATATAAATTTATGTAAGACTACTCGTGACCCACCATTTGTGTACCACTGCAATAGACCATGCTAGACATTTCCTTCTGTACTATTCGTAGACACGACAACAACAACAACTTACAGAAGAGCCTTTTATTTCACAACAAATTTTTAATTTATAACAGTTTGGATGATTTTACAATTCTGCAATACTTTCAGATGTATGGATGATAAGTTTTGCCGACATAAACACTCTGTACATGAGACAGGACACAGGTGAATTTCGAGTGAATGGACATCAGTAATCTAAAGATTTTGTTCAGCACTGCACCAAGAATACTTATAAAGCAGAGAGTGGGCAAATAATAAAGAAACAGACTTGAACGAGATGATACAGGAGGCACATATGAAAATAAATTGAAACATTTTCAAATACAGTAGAAACAAGCTAGTTAATATAAAACAACAGAATTTTCATATTTTCCAAGAAATAGGTATTCGAAAATTAATCTTTTTTGGTTTCAAACTAATCAATCTATTTCAAGTTACCAATGCATTAAGAGTGTTTTATGTTACCTCCCCTGCAAAATGTTACAACGTATTTAACATATTTAAAAAATCTATCATGGTTTAGGTGTGAAAAAAAATTATTTACAGCAATTGGTCTTTGTGTGATGCCACAAACAGAGTGGGTTAGAATCTGGAATTTGGACCTGTTTCTAAATCAAAAGCACATGTTTCAGCACATACCTATTAATACAAGATTTTCAATATTTCTGTAATGGAAACTACTTATTCCTTTCCCATTTAGGAATGTAAGACTGAAAATTTTTCTGTCAATACATCGATATTAGACGTTAATACATGATAATGATATTCATAGAATCTAATACTGTTTCAGAAAGGCATATAATTATACTTCTATGTTTAAGAAATCTTTCTCTTACATTGCTCTTTGCACACATATTGTTTCTTGACGCATAGCACTCTATTACAGTTTACACAAAACATCCCATTTTATTTTTTCCAAAAACAACAAAAAGAAAATTAAAGATTAAGAAAAAAGTGGAATGCAAAAGTTGGACAGAGGTGTACATCCTTGTATATTTTCTTGTCGTGCACCCATTCATGGTCTCATTTAGGACGATTGCGGAGTCTCATGGTGAAAGGGGGTGCCTTCTGTTGCTTCTGCCTCATCACAGCTTGAACAGAAGTCGTCTGAGGGCTAGACAGAGCGGCAGATGCTGGCGTCGAATTGATGATGGCGACACTGTGCATCACTACATGTGTCGGGGACTGGATGGTCGAATCAGCGGGCATCTGCTGCACAATGGCTGCTGATGGAGACAAAATGGAGCCTTGAGGTACATTCTGAACAGCCACAGGTGGAGCTATATTGCTGGTGGATGCATTTTTAGATAACTGCTGGATCCTTGACTGTGGGGAGACAAGTTGTGCCTCTGGGGTGACTAGAGAAGAGTGGGCAGAAGGCTGCACCTGAATCTGGACGTGTTGTTGTTCCTCAGTTTGAGAGGCAGTTGAACACACAGCAAGGGTCACGACATGTTGACCAGTGAGTGCTGCAGAGGATACCACCACAGATGGAGTACCACTTGTTGTAAGAGTCGTAGAAGGTAAAGTTGTTCTTTGAGCATTCACAGAACTAAGCATGACACCTGGATCTCCTCGCAGTACAGCTGTGTTGTATTGTATCCCTGGAAGACTTGATGTTGCTGTTACAACCTACACAGAAGCAAATTTCACCATAAACAGATTAATACTAACATTTAAGATGACAAAAAATAATGGAGTAAATGATATACATTTGCAATTCAGTGTTACATACAATATATAGCAGGAGAAACTTCTTTGTTACAAAAAACTAAATATTATCTATACATGTTATTAATTAAAAGACTATGAATTCATAGGCATAGAATCATGCACATTAAAAACTGAATGAATTTTCTTACAAGAAAAGAAAAATCTGTAAAAAATGAAAAGCAGAACAATGGATTTTTAATGTCCAAATTTTTAACAGCAATCAATTAAAAATATAACTAGCTGTAAATGAGTAAATTAAAGTTATTACATTAGCTTCGAGATAAGTTATTCATTACTAATATGAAAAGTATATACAATTGTAATGGTATATGTGGATAAAAAACAAACACCTGATTCTCTTTCTGCACAGTTTTGAAATAAAATGGTTCAAGAAAATGAACCAATTATTATTTTACAGTTTTTGTTTTATTTTACTTTAACACAATTTAAAAATCTCAAAAGAATAAAAAGATTGAGTACAATGTTATCAGAGAGAATTTCAGAGAATGTAGACAATTGCACATTAGTTTATAGTAGTGATGATGGTGTGCTTCCACTCTCTGGAAGTACAATTCTAGAAGGCCTCAGACTTGCTAGCAAACTTGGAAATCATTTTCTTACAAATGACGACAATGTCAAACGAGCTGCGACATTCAAACATGATTATGGCATGCTATGAAGAATCATATAAAGAACTAACAACAAAAGAAATTCCCCGCATCTGAAAATCGAATTACTATTCAAAAATTGGTAAAACAAAAGATACACAAGATGTTAATTTTATTCAAGATTTCCAGGGATGAGAATGATTTTTCGCCACCGATAAACAACAGTAAATGGGCACTTTTATTGTCTAGTAGTGACACTGATTGACTGAATGTTGTATGCATGTTTGTATAAATAAAAAAATTAATTCAATATAATTTTGAACACATGCAAATGCCACACTTTTTCAATTAAAAAATAATCTGTATGAACATACTTAAAATAAGATGGATTTTTTTTTAAAAAGGGGGGGTAACGTATCCCCTGTGGAAAAAAACAATCAAGTGTATGCATATTTCCCATATACCCAAAAATGTTAATGTTATAATTACTTATTTATTTGAATCAAAGTTATTGATACAACACAATCAAAATTTGGATCAATCACTATTTAATGTATAAATTTGTTGAGGTAAAACAGTGATTTCTTGTATACAGCCCTAATGAAATAGCTTATAGACACTTCCAGTAATATGGGTAAAAGATGAAAACTTCAATGATTCTTCAATGGACAAAGAAAATTAATAATGAAAGGTCAAAATTAGAGAGTCTGTAAGCTGTTATTCCTTCAGTTTTGAGTCAGTGGTGTAGCAAGAGGGGGACAAGGGGGTTTATAATGTCCCGGGTGCCACTCTCAGAGGGACGCTAAATGGTCCTTTTCACTAATTCTATATATACTAGCCGCCTGCGCGACCATCATGGTCGCTTTTAGATTTATATTTTTCTTTTGCAAAACAACTCAACTGAAAGTAACAAATGTAAGGAATGTTACCATTACCTGTCATCATAAATATACGTGTTAAGGGGTATTCTCTATAATGCTGATTCTAAAACATTGTGATTAAAAAAATGTGAATTTGCATTACTTCAGAACAAAGTTAAAGATAAGACTGGGAAACCCAACACCAATCATTTTAAAAATTACATCCCTCTCTGTATGTACTATTTTTCAAAATTAAGATATGTACATTTTATCATTACATCAAATAAGAAATTGTTGGGGAAAATTTTTTGTCACTTAAAAAATGGAGTAAAAATTCATCAAGTACTAAAAATATAGAGTGGATTACATCACTCTCTGTATGTACTATTGTTCACAATTCATTTATCTGCACTTAATCATATCAAATAATAAATTGTTGGGAAAATTTCTTCACTTATAAAAATGGAGAAAAATTTTCATCACGTACTGAAAAATATGTAGCAAATTAACTATTACTGGCTCTCGGTTGCTATGTCGGCGACGGTTAAGCCTAACTTCGGGATCATTTATGCTCTCTTTTACGCCTCTTGACCCCAAAGACTGTTCCAAATTTCACTTGATCGTGCAGCTTGCTCTCAAGCATTCCTGAATTCAGTGCGTAAATCCATGTTGACACGCGGTTGCAAATTGCAGACAGCCGGTATTGTTTACATCTGGTAGTTGCAGCCGTTGCCATTCGGAGTGTAGAAATATCGTCGATTTTTGTGCCGCATACCTACGCGTTTTATATATATAGATAACATTACTACATGTTTTAAATGAAAGGTGTGCCAAAAAGGTATCGTGCCCCGGGTGCCAATTATGCTCGCTATGTCACTGACTTGATAAAAACACATAAGCAAAATAATATATAATTAATAATATAACTGTTGATTAACAACCTTTTGAAGATTAAGTAATGTTATGATAAAAATTAAGGAGAAATTAAATCCTTACATTAAGCATATTATTATCAAACCTGTTTGTAAGTTTTAAGTACAGAATTTGTTACAATAAAGTTCAGTATTTAAGAAAGGCAGAAGAATTAAACAGAATTAAAAAAAAAAAATAGTCCCACCTGAGGTAATTTATTGACGTTTGTAGCAACTTTATCGCCTTTCCTCGCTTGGTTCAAAAGCTGTACTTGGAGCTGAAATTGCTGAAGTTGTTCATTTGTGATCGTACTACCTCCAGTTTTGGCCTAAATACACATAGGAGATACTCAATAACTTTTAACATAGGAGATAAATAGGATTCTAAAAATTAATTTTGCAAAAGGGGAAAGGTTAAAAATTATAAATTAGCTGGAGTAACATAATTTTGTAAAATAGAAATACTTCTTGTAAAAGAAAGTAAAAAAAAAGTGTTTGCAAAGCCTGCAGACATTTTCACAGAAACACATAAAATGAGTAATTAAGAAGAAAGGAGGAGACAATAATAATGTCTTTTATAAGACTTCTTGTGGCACCAAAAACTCTTGGATATTTAAACAGACATTCATTGCTAAAATCATTCCTAATCTAACTGCAGAAACATCCAAGTACACCAAAAAGGCATAATTTCGTTTCAGTTTCTAAGATGTAATTCTAAGTAAAAGCTGAAATATTTAAACAAAATGGTAAAATTCTCAGGATTGTTAATGGAAGAGTGTGTCACAAAACTCTGCATCATTCTTTAAAACTACAAATATTTTTCAAATTTCTAGACCATGAAATAAAGCAAAAACATTAAAAATGTAGATTTAAAAAAATCAATTATGGCTTTAGATTCATACAAAAAAAATCAATAAACAATTATGTTTATATGATAAACTTATAATGAAAATTTTTAAGGAATACACAGGGAACATTTTGAAAAATGCTAGCAGTTTTTTTTAAAGCTTTTCTCTGCCAAAAAATCCTGTGTTCAATGTAGTAAAAAAGAATACAAATTATTCTCATTTTGTACATAGAATTTTTTGATTTTCTATTTTTAACTCTATGTCAAAGGTCCCTTGTCCCCTTTAATATAAAACTTCAGTTTTTAATACTATCCATCCATCAGTCTCAAGTGAATATGAAAGAGTTATCTTTCATAACCGTTCAGGATATTTGTGTTAATAATAAATTCCATTCACCTGTGGTAAGCTAACATGATAATGACTCCACCATGGTGACTGCAGACAATGGAATAGCCACAGAGGATGGAGCAGTACACAGCAGCGTATCCATAACTGGCTGTACTACAAGTTATGGATACCTGCTGGGGCTGAACCTGTTGCAGCTATGCTTGAGCTAAGATCTGGGCTGTAGTCAGCTTTAAAGATGAGGAAAAGCATTACTACCAATTAATTTATCAATTACCTTTCTTATGCATATTACTTACATTTAACTTCAGTAAAACTCATCCCATTTTCTGAAAATCTCATTAATAGGGCTTCTAAAAACCCAAAATTTTTAAAACCCATAGATGGTTTCTGATTTTTCAAAAATCATGGTTTTTATGTTTATTCTGAGTTTCCAGGTAAAATAAAAAATAAAATAGGTTGTTGATATACAGTTTTATGACATGTTTTTGAATTCAAATAAAATAAATTTATTAAAAAAAAATAAAAGAGAGCAATAATTAATACTTTCAGTTTTACTTCACATAATGGAACTTCAAAAATTTAGAATTATGCATTTAGAATGATGAAAACCTCATTGCCAAAGCTGAATAATTATTTGACACAATCCCAGATTCAATTTTCAGTAACTGTCCAATAAACTACTAAATACTGTAAAGGAATCAGCTCAAAATTCAATTGTCAAATCTGTTTTGGAAATCAGAGAAAGGAAATCTGCTAATGTGGATGAAATAACTGCTTGTGGTGTACCAGCAAATGGAACATGGTAGCGAAGAAGTTACTCTACCTTGAATAGTTACATGACTGCTGTTTCTGTTGATACAAGGAAAAGAAAATAAAACAAAAATTTGCAGCTTTCAAGTTCATACGCCAAAGTTGCCACTGATAAATGTTTAAAAAATTCCATACCTGCACAGCCCCCTGAGCAGAGACTCCAGGTTTTCGTTTTTTCTCCAGGTTCTCAAACTGTTTTCGTTTTCGGTTCAATTCTGTAATACAACGACATCTAGCACGTACGGTGTTGACATATGATGTATAACTGCCTTGTTTGTACGAGCGGATGCTCTCCATCAGGCATTCATTTTTGAACTGGAAACATACAAATAATGAACTACAAATAGGCATAGAATCATGCACATTAAAAACTGAATTGAATTTTCTTGCAAGAAAAGAAAAATCTGTAAAAAAGAAAAGCAAACAATGGATTTTTAATGTCCAAATTTTTAACAGCAATCAATTAAAAATATAACTAGCTGTAAATGAGTAAATTAAAGTTATTACATTAGCTTTGAGATAAAAGTTATTCATTACTAATATGAAAAGTATATACAATTGTAATGGCATATGTGGATAAAAAGTAAACACACCTGATTCTCTTTCTGCACAGTTTTGAAATAAAATGGTTCAAGAAAATGAACCAATTATTATTTTCAGTTTTTGTTTTATTTTACTTTAACACAATTTAAAAATCTCAAAAGAATAAAAAGATTGAGTGCAATGTTATCAGAGAGAATTTCAGAGAATCTAGACAATTGCACATTAGTTTATAGTAGTGATGATTGTGTGCTTCCATGCTCTGGAAGTACAATTCTAGAAGGCCTCAGACTAGCCAATAAACTTGGAAATCATTTTCTTACAAATGATGACAATGTCAAACGAGCTGTGACATTCAAACATGATATGGCATGCTATGAAGAATCAAATAAAGAACTAACAAAAAAAGAAATTCCCCGCATCTGAAAACTGAATTCCTATTCAAAAAATTGGTAAAACAAAAGAAACATAAGATGTTAATTTTATTCAAGATTCCCAGGGATGAGAATGATTTTTCACCACCGATAAAGAACACTAAACGGGCACTTTTATTGTTTAGTAGTGACACTGATTGACTGAATGTTGTATGCATGTTTGTATAAATAAAAAAATAAATTGAATATAATTTTGAACACATGCAAATGCCACACTTTTTCAATTAAAAAAATAATCTGTATGAATATATTTAAAATAAGATGGATTTTTAAAAAAAAGGGGGGTAACGTATCCCCTGTGGAAAAAGACAATCAAGTGTATGCATATTTCCTATATACCCGAAAATGTTAATGTTATACAGTGGAATCTCGATCTATCGTTTTTCAAGGGACCGACTGAACTGAACGATAAATGTGGGAAAACGATAGATCGAGGAACCTAAAGCAATATGATCACTGGGACTGCTTGAAATAAATGACACATACGGGAAAACGATGTTTCGGAAAACGATCGAACGAGATTCCACTGTAATTACTTATTTATTTGAATCAAAGTTATTGATACAACACAATCAAAATTACGCCCAATCTCTATTTAATGTATAAATTTGTTGAGGTAAAACAGTGATTTCTTATATTGAGCCCTAATGAAATAGCTTATAGACACTTCCAGTTATATGGGTAAAAGATGAAAACTTCAACGATTCTTCAATGGACAAAGAAAATTAATAATAAAAGGTCATAATTAGAGAGTCTCTAAGCTGTTATTCCTTCAGTTTTGAGCCAGTGGTGTAGCAAGAGGGGGACAAGGGGGTTTATCATGTCCCGGGTGCCACTCTCAGAGGGATGCTAAATGGTCCTTTTCACTAATTCTATATATAACATTACTACATGTTTTTCATGGAAGGGGTGCCAAAACACTGATGTGGGTCTAAGATTTCCAAAATTGACACATAAAAAAAATAAATATGAATCATTGTGAAAGTACCATTTTACCAAGAATTGGCTATTTGAAGCATAGAAGCCTAGAACATTATGAAATAACAAAAAGCAATACAACATATTAACTTCAATATTAAAACCCCAATACAATGCAACCAGAAAAAGTTATTAATCCCTTATATAGACTATAATATACATAGGATGAAACAATCAATCAAATTTGAAAGGATATATAAAAAAAAATTGCTATTAAAAAAGGTAAAATAAAATAAATTTGAATTCGGAATTTTTTCTTTTAAAATAAAATTTTTTTTTTTTTTTTGGGGGGGGGGGGAGGCAACATTCAGGGGCCCTTAGGCCCCGGCCTAATGGAAAATCAGGGCCTGGGTATTTTGGACTTTTCAGTTATTTTGGATATTTTATTTTTTCCCTCTTCTCACTCTTCATGTTGATTGGGCTAAACTTGGTTGGTTGTTTTAAATTTTATAGCGCAAGGTCCAGCAGGGGACATGCTGCACCAACCATGTAGTGGGGGCTAAACTTGGACTTAAACGGGCACTTGAATAGTATTGGAAGTGTCACTTATCTCAGGATCCTCACAAACTATGGATTCGACACTACTCTCGGCCATTTTGGACATTTTATTTTTCACCCCTTCTCCCATCTCCCTAATACTGAAGGAGACTGAACTTGCACTTAAGCTGCATTGGGGGTGTCATTGTTCATCTCAGCAACCCCGTAAACTATGGATTCAACACTACTCTCAGTCATTTTATACATTTGATTTTTCTCCCCTTCTTCCCCCCTCCCTCTAATGCTGATGGGGACTGAACTTGTACTTAAGCAGCATCGGGATATCACTAATGGGATAGGTTGTTGATATACAGTTTTACGACATGTTTTTGAATTCAAATAAAATAAATTTACTAAAAGTAAATAAAAGAGAGCAATAATAATTACTTTCAGTTTTACTTCACATAATGGAACTTCAAAAATTTAGAATTATGCATTTAGAATGATGAAAACCTCATTGCCAAAGCTGAATAATTATTTGACATAATCCCAGATTCAATTTTCAGTAAACTGTCCAATAAACTACTAAATACTGTAAAGGAATCAGCTAAAAATTCAATGGCCAAAGCTGTTGTGGAAATCAGTGAAAGGAAATCTGCTAATGTGGATAAAATAACTGCTTGTGGTGTACCAGCAAATGGAACATGGCAGTAAAGAAGTTACTCTACCTTGAATAGTTACATGACTGCTGTTTCTGTTGATATAAGGAAAAGAAAATAATACCAAAAATTGCAGCTTTGAAGTTCATACGCCATTGCTGCCACTGATAAATGTTTAAAAAATTCCATACCTGCACAGCCCCCTGAGCAGAGACAGATGAGACACCAGCTTGGCCTGAAGGGTTTGTAATCGTCGTAAAATTCCCTGCTGCAACTCCAGGTGTTGTATTCACAATGATACTACCTGTAAGAGATTTTGCCAGGGTTACAGATGTTGCTGAATTGGGCTGCATATTAGTCTGCACAGCCCCCTGAGCAGAGACAGATGAGACACCGGCTTGGCCTGAAGGGTTTGTAATCGTCGTAAAATTCCCTGCTGCAACTCCAGGAGTTGTATTCACCATGATACTACCTGTAAGAGATTTTGCCAGGGTTACAGATGTTGCTGAATTGGGCTGCATATTAGTCTTGCTTAACTGAACTTGCTGAAAGGTACACAGAATTTACCATTTTATCTAGTAATACTCTATAACAAACAGAAATGGAAAGTTAAATATAAAAGGTATTGAACATTCAGCTTAGTTTAAAAAGCCATCACATTTCTTGTTTGCCCATGCATCTACTAACATAAATCATATATGACTCTGATAAGAGAATTACTCTAGAGCAGGGGTCCTTAATAGTATCAATCATATAAAGTAACTTTTTAGAAAATTGTACTGAAAAATAATTTGTCAGTATTCATCTACCAGGAAACTGTAGAGCAGTGATGTATTTTAAAGGAAGAGTAACTGTTCAAAAACATGCACAAAACTGGAAAATCTGTAAGGGGGCCTGTTGGAAATATGGCTTGATCTATTACGTGTCCCGAAATGACGGGAACCACCCACCTCATAGGCATGGAAATCCTATGATTTTTAATGTCTAAATTTTTAACAGCAATCAATTAAAAATATAACTAGCTGTAAATGAGTGCATTAAAGTTATTACATTAGCTTTGAGATATAAGTTATTCATTGCTAATATGAAAAGTATATACAATTGTAATGGTGTATGTGGATGAATAATAAACACACCTGATTCTCTTTTTGCACAGTTTTGAAATAACATGGTTAAAGAAAAAGAACCAATTACTATTTTACAGTTTTTGTTTTGTTTTTACTTTAACACAATTTAAAAATCTCAAAAGAATAAAAGAATGAGTGCAATGTTATCAGAGAGAATTTCAGAGAACGTTGACGATTGCACATTAGTTTATAGTAGTGATGATGGTGTGCACATTAAAAACTGAATTGAATTTTCTTACAAGAAAAGAAAAATCTGTAAAAAAGAAAGCAGAACAATGGATTTTAATGTCTAAATTTTTAACAGCCATCAATTAAAATATAACTAGTTGTAAATGAGTAAATTAAAGTTATTACATTAGTTTTGAGATAAAGTTATTCATTACTAATATGAAAAGTATATACAATTGTAATGGTATATGTGGATAAAAAACAAACACACCTGATTCTCTTTCTGCACAGTTTTGAAATAAAATGGTTCAAGAAAATGAACCAATTATTATTTTCAGTTTTTGTTTTATTTTACTTTAACACAATTTAAAAATCTCAAAAGAATAAAAAGATTGAGTGCAATGTTATCAGAGAGAATTTCAGAGAATGTAGACAACTGCACATTAGTTTATAGTAGTGATGATGGTGTGCTTCCACGCTCTGGAAGTACAATTCTAGAAGGCCTCAGACTAGCCAATAAACTTGGAAATCATTTTCTTATAAATGATGACAATGTCAAACGAGAATTCCTATTCAAAAAATTGGTAAAACAAAAGAAACATAAGATGTTAATTTTATTCAAGATTTCCAGGGATGAGAATGATTTTTCGCCACCGATAAACAACAGTAAACGGGCACTTTTATTGTTTAGTAGTGACACTGATTGACTGAATGTTGTATGCATGTTTGTATAAATAAAAAGATAAATTGAATATAATTTTGAACACATGCAAATGCCATACTTTTTCAATTAAAAAAATAATCTGTATGAATATATTTAAAATAAGGTGGATTTTTTAAAAAAAGGGGGGTAACGTATTCCCTGTGGAAAAAGACAATCAAGTGTATGCATATTTCCCAAATACCCGAAAATGTTAATGTTATTATTACTTATTTATTTTAATCAATGTTATTGATACAACACAAACAAAATTTCGCCCAATCTCTATTTAATGTAAAAATTTGTTGAGATAAAACAGTGATTTCTTGTATAGAGCCCTAATGAAATAGCTTACAGACACTTCCAGTAATATGGGAAAAAGATGAAAACTTCAATGATTCTTCAATGCACAAAATAAAAGGTCATAATTACAGAGTCTAAGCTGGTATTCCTTCAGTTTTGAGTCAGTGACGTAGCGAGAGGGGGACAAGGGTGTCAATCATATCCCGGGCACCACTCTCAGAGGGGCGCCAAATGGTCCTTATCACTAATTCTATGTATAATATTACTGTATGGTTTTCGGGGAGGGAGTGCCAAAAAGGTATCGTGCCCCGAGCGCTAGTTAGGCTCGCTACGTCAATGTTTTGAGTTTGTATTACTTTGGCAAATTAATATAATATATAAGTTTCTTACGTTAGTATTTACAAGCTGAGGACGTGTGGTGATATTCGGCAGAAACTATTTGCGGAACTCTGTTTTTGAAACAGTCTTAAGTCAAATCAATAAACAAGTCAAATCCAGATTATTTCTGTTACGAGCGTCTGTGTGGCGTAACTCCTCTTTGAAATGACAGGCGGCTCGAATCTGCCCTTCGAAAATACGCACTCGGACTCTGATTGGTCGATGGGCGGAGCCGCTCACGTGACAGCTGTGACGTAATTTGGAGATCGTAAACGAAATCCCCGCGACTGTTCGAATTGCAGATTCCGATCAAACACGTGTTGCAGCGATGGATATGTTTAATTGCGGAGAGTGTGGACAAAGTTTTTTATCAAAAGCGTTATCTACAAGCACATATCAAAAGAGTGCACATAAAGCACAAGATTCAGAGGGTGGGGAAAGTAAAACACTCTTTCCATGTGCGTATTGTGACAAGGTGTTCAACTCAAAGAATAGCGAGAGCAAACATCGTATAAGCAAGCACGGTGAATATAATATAAAACAAATATATCCTGTCAGGAGGAAGGCTGTAATCATACATTTCTGAACTTAAATGTATTTCGAATCCATTTAAGAGAGGTTCATAATTATCAAGATCAAGATCAAAGCGAAGAAAAGACTTTTACTTCTAAGAAAGGTAAGACTGATTAATTTTGACATAATTTTGATACATATTTTATGTAGGAACTTTCATATTTATGAGTTGATACATTAAGATGAACAACTGTATTCCCATAACGATAAAAAAATGTGATGAATAAAAATAATTTGATTTCAATTAATGTCAGGTGAAGCACCAGTTTAAGATGTATAATCTGAGAACATATCAGTCTTCAGATCTTGCATTAAAATCGAAGACATTAATTACGGTTACCATTAATTGAAATCAAATGAATAAAAATTAGTTGATTTCAATTAATGTCTCAGGTGAAGCATCAGTTTAAGATGTATAATCTGAGAACATATCAGTCTTCAGATCTTGCATTAAAATCCAAGAATTTATTTTAGGTGCAAATAACAGTGATCTTTCACTTAAGGGGAATGAAATTTTATTTTTGACTGGTATTTTGTTTTTGAAATGTCACAGCCTTTCTTACACAAGGATTAAACAGACTTGGCATTAATTTAGAACCCTGTGAAGAAAATAAAATTGTCATCGTACATGTGTATGTAGATTTTGCAGTTTTGACCAATCCTGAAATCAAGGAAATGGACAGAAAAATTATCTACCAGTTCCTTGGAAGTGTTTTTATGATAGAAAAATGATTTAAACTTAATTGTAAATGGATTGGGTAATTGTTGATTGCATTTTACAGCTTTTTAAAATTGATATTTTATTAATTCTTTTATGCCACATAAGAAAAACAGTTAAAATAACTATTGACAGTTTTTCTAATTTACCAAATCATTTTTTTATAAGTTAAAATGTTATGGTCATTCATATACTGTTACAATTGCTTTAAGAATGCATCGAGTTTAATTTTTAAAAAAATATGCTCTATGTAATGTAAATTATGCAGTGAAATCTAACTTTTTGGAATGAAAAATCTAGCCATTATGCCCCGCAAAAATGTTATAACATTATTTGAGCTTACAAATGAACATAATTGTTTAATCACATAGTTTTTTATTTATATAATTTCTGAATGTCTTCAAAACTTGCATTGAAACAGTTGATGAAATAATGGCTATAACTAGCCCTTTGTTATACAACTAAACAGTGTTATACAAGACCACTCAATTTTTGCTTGATATTAATGCACAGAAGATCTTGAGAATGGCTTAACTAATTTTTTTTTTCACATTTTTCAATATTTATTTTATAAGTTTACTTCTATCTCTAGTCATTAGTGAAAAAAAAATGGAAATCATTGCAAATTACTGTAGATCTGTATGCAAAAGCCAGTAAATTTTTACTTCTGAACAGAAGTTCATTCATACTCATTGAAATCTTGGAAAAAAAACCTTAATTTGCACATGTAGTCTGAATCATGTTATTGAATTAATTTCATTTAAATTAATTCACTTCTGTATATCATATATGTGTGGATGAATTTGAAAATAGACATAAATGAATCAGTTATTCAATTTAAAAAATCTAACACAATATAAATAACTCATTATTTCTGGCATGCATTCTCTACTTACTGCAGATTATAATCAAACCACGAAGCTATGACAATATAATCTACATTTAGATAGAATGCCATCAAGTTCAATCTCACAACCATTTAAATTATTACTTTACTTACTATTACTTTAGTTTAAATGTAATTTTATAACATATATGAATGAATAAATAGATTTTATTGTTTTTGACTACAAATATGAGAGAGTTTAACATACATGGAATATTTTTCAGATTTTCAAATTGGCTGTCTGAAGAAGAGCAGAATAATTCTTGTAATTTGTTTTGGCACGAGGAGAAAGAGATAATGGCAGACAAGAATATATATGCAGTAGAAGCGGACAGTTTTCTTCTAACTCAAAAGGAAAAAGACAACTGAAAGCCCAGGGTTCAAAGAGAGTTGGTCATCATTGTACAGCACAAGTAATTTTAAAGGAAAACAAAGAGCTTATTACCATAGAATATTTTAATAAGCACTACAAACACGACTTTCGGTTGAGCCATCTTCCTTTATCTCAAGAAATAAAGGACATTGTAGCTGGTAAGAAAACACATTTTTATGAAAAAAATTGCATGGAACTACAAAATTTTCAGAATTTATACTATACTACATGAAATTGAAATGTACATGTATATATATATATACAAACAGTGCCGTAACTTGTCCCCCTTCCAAGTGGGCCCTGGGTGGGTGCCCCTGCCTAGTTACGGAACTGTATACAAATGTATATATGCATTTACACATACACATGTATGTATTCTAAATTCATATAGTATAAGTCAGGAGAGTTGCCTGCTAATACTAAGGTAGAGAAACTTATCAGGCTGATATGTCATATGCCTGACCCTTAATGAACAGGGCCAGGGGAATTTAACCCTCTCTCCTTCTCTTTCTCATTGGGACTTAATGGAGTCTGAAAATTACAATTGTTGTACTACAAAAATTTTTTAATGAAACTTTCTTTAACTTACAGAGATATAATGTATCATTAGTATTTTAGAACTTATCTATGATTTTTTTTCCAGGCAAATTATTTCATGGTGTTCAAGATAACAGAATTATCAGAGACATCAGAGGTTCCATTGATTTTGACGGTGATGAAAGGAACCATATCTCACAAGGAAGGACTTGAACAACATAAAAAAAATATCAATCCAAATTCAATAAACAGTACCACTTTATTTGATGAACTTAGCGTACAGTTATGGGTAAAAAATATGAAAGATAGTGGAACTATAGTATTTGATTATAAAGAACAAAATACAGATCACCCGAGCATCGAGCATAAGGATTTTTTCCTTGCGTTTATGATGCCAATTCAAATAGAAATGGTAAAAAAATTTGGTGGGGGACAGAATATGCCTAGATTCTACGCATGGCATGACTGGTTATGGGTTTGAAACTTGTAACAGTCATGGTCATCGATGAATACGAAGAGGGCTTTCCTGTGGCATTTTGTCTAACGTCAGCAGTAAGCATCAAGACCATGACTTACTTTTTCCAAAAAATTAGAGATGCCGTGCCAGTAGTTATAAAAACAAAAGTTTTCATGAGTGATGATGCCCAGTTACATTTGTAAATACACTTTCTAAATTTTTAAAAGTACTTGAAAATGACCCTGACACTAAAGATTTTCACACATATTTTACAAAATACTACAGCAATAGAACAAAAATGTGGGCATACTGTTATAGGAAGGGGGCAAAATTAAACACAAACATGCATTTAGAACATTTTCATAGGGAAATAAAACATATTTATTTAGATGGGAAAAAATGTAAGCGTGTTGATAAATGCTGTGAAAGCTTAAAAAACATATATAAATGATAAACACTTTGAAAGACTTGTAAAATTTCATAAAGGAAAAATTACCAAAAAACACACTACTTCATATCACCGTCACAAAGAGGGCCAAAGAATAATTTCAGATTGCCTCCAAATAGCCAACGACAGATGGATTATTAAATCGAAACATTCCCAAGCAAAACATACACAGTCACAAAAATACACACTTGCACCGAAACTTGTAACATCATCTGTCGTGAATGCCTAAGTTGTATGTCAGCATAGAATGCACGTGTCATGATTTTTTAATTTTAAATAACATGTGCAAACATATTCATGCTGTTAACAAAAAATATAATGAACAAACATCATACTCTGGTCCTCTTCATGTAACACCCTTCCCACAAATAACAAAAAGCACAATTATTGATCAGAAACATAATTCTGAAATAAATAAAGAAACCATTTTAAATAAAATCAATATGATACATGCAAAAATTACTCAAAAACATCAATAGACCATTTAGTTGCTCAACAAGTTATGAATTCTCTAAATATGGTGGAAAATTTACTTAATATCAATATACCACAAAACTTACTTCCTAAAGACACTCAAGAACCTGCCAACAAGAAAATAGTGCCACAGAAAAGGTTTTTTTCAACGAAAAAGCAAAAAACAAAAAAACAAAGATTAACAAGCCATCTAGAGAGGAACAACTGAATTCCACAAATTCTTTATTAAATAAACCTTTTATAAGTATAAATACTCAAAATGATCATGATTATTGCCCTCAATAAATAACCATCATTAATAAATAACCAATCATAAATATATACATAACTTTGCCTAAAAGTCATTATGACTTGTAAAATATATTTACTTATAACAATAAATTTATTATTCCTTTATTTCCCAATTTTTTTACCATTTCTATTCAGTCCCAGTTATAAGTTTTATTTTCCCAACATATTTTGCAGGGGAAGAAAAAGGAGAGAAATTTGTAAATGTATGTATATGTAAATATAGGTATCAGTGGCGCACCCAGGGGGGGGCCCAGGGGGCCCTGCCCCCCCCCCCAAAGAAGTAGAAATATTGATTTTGCATTATAAATATTTTTATTCGTTCATCTCGGCCCCCCCCCATGCATTATAAATATTTTTATCCATTCATCTCGGCCCCCCCCAAGAAAAAATCCTGGGTGCGCCACTGATAGGTATACTATTAGATAGTAAGTGATAATGTAGTGTTTAATAATGTAATGAGTATAATGTAAATATGATTTTTGTTTCTGAGTATAGATCGTAAAATGTAAGGTGTTTATACAATGAGTAATTACTGCAATGTTTTTTTTTACAAATTTCCTATTCACAATTTTTCGTAATAATTTTGGCTATACTCAACATTATACCAGCAGAAACAAAACGTACTTAGAAAAAAACTTATCCTTTACGGTTTTGAACTTGACGAGCGTAAAGCCGAAGTAGCATGATCGTAACGAAATAATATGTTCTAAGAGCAAAATAATTAGTGATTAATTTAATTTTGTTTATATATCCCACTTCTTTAACATTAAAATAATAATTTGATGTAAGCAATAAAAAATAAAAGGATAATTACCTTATTAAGACAGATGAATTGTTGAACTGTCGCTTGCACGTGTAAACATTAAAATTTCCACTTGTAACTCAAAACCTGGTGGAGAAAATTGATAAATACATATTTTCTGTAAACCTGCACGATCGCGGCATTTATTCTATTCGGCTATCCAGGAAGCTAATGAAGTTGTTGTGTTTATGTCTAACCCGTACGAGCGCGGGCTTAAGAGCTATAGTTAAAGGGACGAAAACTACGTCACAGCCGTCATTTGAGCGGCTCCGCCCATCGACCAATCAGAGTCCGAGTGCGTATTTTCGAAGGGCAGATTCTAGCCGCCTGTTTGAAATGTGCATAAATGCTAGCGATGGGGACTATTCGAATGAATCACTCGCATAACTCGATTGTAAACATCATTCGAATAGTTTGATTATTGCAATTTTACTCTAGTTATGCTGAATCGATTATTTCACTCGAGTGAATCACTCGAATGATTTTGCTCGCGATTATTTCCAGCAGGCTTTCTGCTGGAAACGTCATGAAGTGACGTCATGCTTAAGCACCGCACCCTGGTAGGCAAAACATTCGGCATTTTGCATCGTGCACATGTTAGCAGAGCTCTACTTAAACATTTACATATCGTTGAAACCGCTTATTGATTTAAATTATCATTATGCTAGTGAGTTATGTAGCTTATGGGTGCACATTCAGGCTTTCAAAAGGATATAATGTTGACATGTATCGTTTTCCGAAGGATGAAAAAGAAACATATGTGAATAAAACCTAATTAATAAAAATATACTCTTCAGACTGGTACATTTTGCCAGATTATGTATTTCATATATCAGACAGTATTCTGTGCAAACTACATCTCAGCACTTAAATATTGCTTTTATAGCAACATTTTCTTTTTACTAATTAAAATATATTTACAACAAAATATATTTAAATTATATTTACAAAATTTTAACTTAGAGAATATACAAACCTAATTTAGGTACAAGACAAAAACTTTATATAGATTAAGCTCTTTTTAATTAATGAAGAGGAATATAAACCTATGGCACCTGATGATAGCATACATAGACAACAAAAATATAAAACCTCTTTAAGATATAAAAATTATTCTTGACAAATAATCTCTCAATAATATTTTTTATAAATTTTTGATAAACCATGGAAATATTAATATTGAAATTTTCACAAATCTTTGTATTTTCCCCTTTTAAAAAGACATTTATTCATCAAAACATTCAGAACAATTAAGTATAAATACCTAGAAATTTAAATAACTTAAACGGCAAAGTATTTTTAACTAAATATTTTCATCTTTAATGCAAGCTATAATGTTCAGGCAAGCATTAATGCAAGCTATAATGTCAGTAAAACAGTTACATCACTGTAAACAATTAACTGAAATGGTGTTATTCGCAGCAATTTTTTATTGTTAATTCACTCTGTAATCTGATGTATTTTATTCCTTTACCCTTTATTCCAGAAGCAAGGATAACATGATATAAGAACTTAAAAAGAGTGCATCAAGTTAAGAATTTAACTAATTAAATTAATTTTCCAGATTCAAAACCAAATTTTCAGTAAATGGAATCGTCATAAATACGCAATAAGATAAAATAGATACCATGGTACAATTTACACGTAATTCAACACGTGCGAAGTAAGATCAGCAAAGTTATCGACAGTTTTAAATATTTAGGGAAGGTCATATAAAATTATACAAATCAAACTTACAACAAACAAAGGGATCTAACTTTTTTTTCCTGGTGTAAAGTGCAAAAATCGTTTGATGTCGGATTTCTTTACAACTGGCCATAGGGAATGTCATACTTCCAGTCTTCATTTTTTTTAATAAAAAGGGATCTAGAAGGAAAAAGAAACCCCATCTTCTTCTCTAAAGATTATTTTTTCAGCGTAAGTTTGTTTGGACGATCTGTCTAAAGTATTCGCATAATTTGATAACTTTATATCGAATTTGTGGTAAGCGTGATCATAGAACGCCATGATAAGTCAACGGATGTTTTGCCAACCAGCGTTCGGCGTCTCGGTGTTTGTAAACAGGCGCAAAGTCAATCAGTGAGTGAATCACTCGGACAGAACGATTATTTTTTAGGAGATTATTTCCTGCATAAATCACGCTGAAGTACTCGAGTGAATCACTCGGTCAGAACGATTATTTTCCTGGAAATTTTTTCTTGGATATATCGTGCTAAAGTACTCGAGTGAATTTCTCGAAAGAGATGATTATGTTTTCGGCGATTATTTCTCGTTTCCCGTTAGCTCGAGTGATTGCCCAAGACGATTATTTCTTAGATAGCTCGTATCTCCTTTGTTAGGTACGCTATGCTAAACATTTTGATCTGGAATTAGGAATACTTGACCGGTGAGTGGAGGATTTTATAAAACTACAGTGTTTATGTATAGCTGAACTTTAGACTAAATAATTAATCTATACATATGAAAATGAATGTATGTGTGTATGTTCCAGCATCACTCTGGAGCTACTGGAGCAATATCAACCAAACTTGGTACACAAATTATTTACAATCTGGGAGGAAACACTAGGGGGGTAAGGGTAAGCCAACCCTAGCCCCCCTAGGGGGAAGGGGGGGGACATGTAAAAATAATCGAAAACGATTGATATAGTGTCGAATCTATAGTTTTCGGGGTCACAGAAATTGATAGTGACACTCTCGATGCCGTTTAAGTGCAAGTTCAGCCCCTCCCCTTCAGCATTGGGAGAGGACGGGGGAAGGGGGGAAAATAAAATGTTCAAAATGACCGAGAGTAGTATCGAATCTATAGTTTTCGGGGTCACGGAGATTGATAGTGACACTCCCGATGCCGTTTAAGTGCAAGTTCAGCCCCCCTTCAGCATTGGGGGAGGAGGGGAGAAAGCTGTTATATTTGAAGTTATTTAGTTTACAAACCGAATTTCAGACCAGTTATAAGAATGATTGATCACTATTACCTATGTTAAAATAACATTTAATTTATCTACATAACAGTTTTATACTTTAAACAGCCATCAGCATAAATGATAAATCTTAATAATTTCACTAGAATTAGAGATAAATAAGTTTTAATGAAAAAATATCTTACCATGAAGCATTCACAAACAGTTTATGAACTTTGTAATAAAATATTTCTTTTTGTTTTGTTTTCATCTGAAAATGAACCAGAGATAATAGATTGATATTTAAATCTATCCTATTCAGAAACTCATTAAGTTTTGTTTTGTTGTTGTTTGTTTTCAAAATACAAAATAAAATTTAGACAAACAAAATAATTACAGAATATGATAATCTAAGAAAATTACTTAAAAATTGCTTTTGTGTATTAATATTTTGGTGTACAGTATTATGCAACACAAGGTTAATCTTTTCTGAATATTTAACGAAATAAACTTCTGAGACAACCAGTGAATAAGAAATGGCATATTTTAAAGTTTTATACTTTAAACTGCCATAAGTGATAAATATTGATAATTTCGCTAGAATTAGAAACATAAATAAGTTATAATGAAAAATATCTTACCATAAAGCATTCAAAAACAGTATGAACTTTGTAATAAACTATTTGTTTTTTTATTAACAGAAAAATAATCCAGAGAGAATATATGAGATTTATATCTATCCTATTCAGACACCCATTAAGTTTTGTCATTGTTTGTTTTCAAATAGAAAATAATGCGCATTTATTAAATGCGCATGCTCAAGAACTTAATTTTAAACCCTCAGAGGGCGCTCCTGTGTATAAAGTGCAACGTTTTCATAATTTTGAATGGTTTGTTTTTACATGTAAGGTTTGGATGCTCTAAGGAGTTTCTATTTATAGGTACACCCTTTCTAATGCAGGTTTGATTTTCTGACCTTTGTATTCCTTTTCCATTCATTTTTAATCGTGATTCCAACAGAGGATACTTCTATTTGTTGCAATCTGTGCACAGCGCGCCTGGTCATGTACGAAAGTATTACAAAGTTGCTTTTCTATGATTATAAATTTAAAAGGCTAAACAAATAAATGTCCTGATGAAGTTTTAAATACAAAATAATATTAATAATTTTGTTCCCGATGTTAAAAGTAATTTTACTTTTCGTAGCATAGGAACACTATGTTCCTATGCTACGAAAAAAAAATAAGGGAGTCATACTTTTCTGGATAGTTCATTATGATGCAACAGTGGATGACGATTCTGGTAAACCAGCGATTATTACTGGATTACAATATGACAAAAGCAGGAGTTGATGTAGTGGATCAAATGTGTAGCTATTACACGGTATCCCGCATATCCCGAAGATGGACTCTCTCGTTGTTTTTTAGGTTTATGGACATAATAGGAATAAGTTCGCAAGTTGTCCTTAGATCCAATAAACCGGACAGTTTTGAAAGACGGCGATTGTACCTGCATTCTTTGGATTTAGAACTTCTCGAAAGCCACTTGAAGACCCGAGCAAATATTCTATCTCTTCCTCCAGACATGACTGGATCTTACTAAAATATAAAGTGGAAACTTCCCGAGAAGCAGAACCAGAGGTGTCGGCAAAAAAAAAGAGGAAAGTGTAATATATATGCGGACGGATAAATAATGTAACTACCACGATAAATTGTGATAAATGTGATAGTTTTTCATGCAAGGCGCATTGCAAAATCCGTACTATATGTTTGCGATGAGAAGAAATTGAAGAAAACTGAAGAGAATTGATCAAATACACTCGTGGACAAAAAAATTAGCGCACCAAGAAATAATTGCGGGATCGTAACGAAACTTGCAATGAAGGTACATGTCGGGGAGATATGCAAATGATTAGAAATGCAGCGTGATTGCGCATTACATATAGCCGGTAGAGGGCGTTGAACATCGTACTCTGTGGAGTATAAAACAGGTAACCAAAGCTTGTTTGAGTGTGCTGAATCATTTACAAAGGAAGATCTGAGATAGACGCCGTGTTCGAAGACCATTACGCCGTGTTCGAAGACAATATAAGCAGTTGTCGCAGTTTGAGAGGGGGAGAATCGTCGGGATGATGGAAGCTGGGTGGTCAGCTAGGCGAGTAGCTCGTCAATTAGGCCGCTCTGATTGTGTTGTAAGGAGGTGTTGGGACCAGTGGACCCGAGAGAGTCATGTACACGAAGACCAGGCTCAGGACGCCCTCGACAGACCAGTCGTCGAGAAGACCGCCACATCGTAAGAATTGCACGCGTACAGCCAACTGCTCATTGGCCGCCATCCAGGCACAGGTAGCACCTTCACTAGGGGCCTCTGTGTCTTCTCGAACCTTACGAAGGCGCCTGGCTGAAGGACAGTTGGTTATCGCGGCGCCCATTACGTGTGCTGCCCTTGACGCCCACCCATCGACGCCTCCGTTTGGAGTTTTTGCCGCGCACGAGGAAACTGGACTGCAGCGGAATGGAACCAGGTCGTCTTTAGCGACGAATCCAGATTCAATCTCGGCAGTGATGACAATCGTGTTCGTGTGTGGAGAGCCCGTAGTGAACGCTTCAATCCTGCCTTTGCTGTACAGCGACACATCGCTCCCACAGCTGGTGTGATGGTATGGGGTGCCATTGCCTACAATACATGGTCACCCCTAGTATTGTTCCGTGGCACCATGACAGCCCAGCGGTATGTTCATGAAATCCTGCAACCACATGTGTTGCCACTCATGCAACGGCTCCCAGGAGCCATTTTTCAACAAGACAATGCTCGGCCTCATACGGCAAGGGTGTCACAAGACTGTCTCCTCACTGTTACTGCCCTTCCTTGGCCTGCCCGATCCCCAGATTTGTTTCCAATCAAGCATATATGGGATCATTTGGGACGACGAGTTGGGCATCCCACGAGTTTGAACGAACTAGAGGCAAGGTTACAGCAAATATGGAACGAAATGTCTCAAGACATCATACAGAACTTGTATGACTCAATGCCCGATCGTATCGCATCGTGCATTCGCGCTAGAGGGGGTCCATTTTTTTTTTAACTGACAAAAATTAATTTTGATGAGAAATAATATGATTTTTGAAGAGAAAAAATTAAAAATTTTCTAATGAAAATAATCCATTTCTTATCTATTCTTTACTTTTAATCCTTTTTCGCATTATGGCTAAATCTCTACATCCCAATAAAAAGGGAAAAATGTACACTGCTTTCTCTTCCTGCATCACGAAGAAGTAATGAACATAGACATTTAGCTTAACATAAGATATTAAAATTGCTTTTTCATAACTCTGTAGCATAAACATTTGAGTAAAATAAAGATAAAATTGTAATTTATAAAATATATATAAATCTTCATAAAATTTTTCTAGCCAAAAAAAAAACTGCTTTACTTTCTTCATAGCAGCATTCAACAAGCATTCATCTGGCTTTTATGTTAGTGAGATACTTTTTATCTATTTAAATAAAATACAAAACATTGCATAGACATTAATTATAATAGATGTTTTTGGAGCTAAAGAAATGCTATTAAGATGCTGCAATTTATAGAAAACAGTAGAAATTAACAAGTATTTTCCATTTGGTTTAATCCTTGACCATTCGTAAAAAATATACAATTTATATAAAGAGAGCTATAACATTAAAATAAAAACACTTCAAAACCACAGGAATATTGTTATAAACATGCTATGAACAATTGATATAAACATTTTATTATAGTTAATAATGATTGTGCGTGACAAAATCGTAAAAAAATGTTTAGTTATGATAAGGAATATTAAGAAAAGAATAAATTAAAATATAGAAGTAAAGGAAATAAGTTCGTGAACATTATATGAAAATGAATCGTGATTTGTAATCTATACTCGGGGGAAACCTAAGGTGACCAGATTTTAACATTGGTAAAGTGGGACACCATTGACCGGGAGGGGAGGGGGGGGTCTTCATTAAAAATTTGATCTATATGGAGCAACAAAAATTTTCATAGAACGCAAAATAGTATTGTAATATATTTTTTTTTATTTCAACATAAGTACAATTTACAAATATAATAAATAAAAAATATGTATAGTATTATTTTATTCTTTGGCATATTTCTCATTTGAATGAATTATTTTAGTAGATTGCTGTCGTTGTTTAAAGGTCATGAAATTTTCCCCAGAATTTGTAAATTATATTCACACATAAAATGGCTTTCAAAGTCTTATCACTTAATTGTGATTTTTCTGATGTCCACACTTTATTACAGTCGCAGCGTCAGTCGCAGCATTAGTTCCTGTGGTAAGGACAGCGCGTATTCCACAATTTTTAGCGCATTATTGTATGGAACATGGTTTGTTTCAAAATGATGAAATATTTCTAACCATTTGTTCTCTATTGTGATTTTGCTGATGCCCAAGATTTAACCTTTTTCCTTATAAATATATTTTTTTAATAATGATACCTCATTAAAAAGATCCTTTTCGGAAATATTACTATATGGGAAATTTTGAGTAATATGATCGAATGATTTTTGCACATCCTTCCAATTAAGTACTTGTTTTAATGTAACCCAATGAAAATGTTCAATATCATTGTAATGTACCGTCCACTCTTCTAAATAATCTATGCAGTTACTATAGAACTTTTTGACGTGATTCGTGATATCTGCACGATTTATTGCACCTTGTTCTTCTAGCTGACTTATACTATTACGGATAGTTAACGGAAGAAAATTATTTTCTAACCGCTCTTGACACTGAAATTTTAAATTATTAACTTCATTTGCTGCTTCGATTACCAAAATTTCGTCACCTTCAATAAGTTTTCTAGCATTTTGAAAAAGAGCCGCTTGTTTTTGTACAAACTCTAGCGAAATTTTTGAAGATTCTTTTTCAAAAAAACTCTTCTAAAATTCTAGAACATTTATCCTGTGATAGAAAGCAGGATTTCAAAGGATCGTATATTTTCAAAATTCTTTCGACAGCTGGCAAAAGAGCTAACCAGCGCGTTTTACTGTATCCAAGTATTTTCTGATATTCGACTTCCGCAGTTTCACAAAATTCTTAAGTATTTCAACGCGCACAGTGTATATGTAGAAATAAGAATATATTTTAATAACAATATTTTCCACATCTACGGGCAACAAGTCAGAAGCTGTTTGAATGGCATTATGTATTATATGTGTGCTGCACAACCAACACCAATAATGTTTTGATTAAGGTTTTTGTTCAATTTATAAAAAAATATTTGTAACCTCTTCTCGCTTTTCCTCCAAATTTGCGTTCGTGTTGTCTGCACAATATGCAATTATGTATGTTTAAATTGTTTTTTCCAAAATATTAATAATGGAACTGGAAATATTTCAGAAGTTTCGCCGGGCAAAAATGAAATCTAAAATTCTAACTTTTATTCCAGTTTCCGAATCAAAAAATCTAATAATGGTTGGAAATAACTTTATATCCTTATAATTAGATGCGTCAGAATATATGGATATAAATTAATTTTTTCTAGATTTTTGTTTAATTCTGAAACTGCATATGGGGAAAGCACATTACACACAATTGCCTCGGATTTTGTTCTAGCACAGGCAATTTTTTGTAAATAACTTTTTGACAACTTGTGATCTACAGTCCATAGATCTGAAGGAATAATTGTGATTAATAGCATTTAAAAGACATAAGTCCTTCTGCTAATGCTAATTTCTTTTCTCGTCTCCATAAGTTTGTTTCCGAAAAAATTCCTGTATTTTGGAGGAAGATGCAGTAGCATTTATATATTTTTATGTTTCTGTGTCTCCAAGTGCTTTGAAATATCATTCTTCCAGCCGTGCGAAATAGAAAATTCATCATTACATTTCTCACATTTTACCATGTAATCGCTTTTGGTTTTTTTAATAAAAGGAAATTCACTTCTTAGATCATCGCTGAATTTGCATCCTCTTTTCTTACTCATTATGAAATCTAAAAAAAATTTTAAATTATATTATAAATTATTATATACATATTTGCTTAAAAACAAAGTAAGTAGTTACATAATTACATGAACATATTTTATTGTTAGTTTATAAATTAAATTAATTTGATTGTTATAAAGTAACTTTATTTTAAAAATTATTTTAATTTTAATCCTATATTTCTTTCTAAATAATAACAATACTAACTTGTAATATTTTCCTCTGAATTTGCCGTAACGTAAGTCGTAAGTGTTTATTTCAAGGCCGGCGCTAGACTTTTTTGCCGCCACTATAAAATATAATAATACTGTCTGCTAAATTCAAGAAAAATTTATGCATTTATGAAATAAATAAATAAATTACTCACCTAAATTATCTGAACAGCTGATTTGCAATGACGTCACTTGTTTAACTAGCTTACTAGCACGCAGTACGATGTGTATCGTCTGAGAGACAGTTACAAAATGTTTCGTCGGTGCCAATGCCAAAAAATGCCATTGTTCATTAAGTCCAACCAATGGTGGTCGAATTCTAACAACTGCTCAACAATGAGAATTTTGATAAGCAGTTCTCAACAATTATTTGTTATTATTAAAGTTAACATTATAAAATTAACAAAAATTATATAAAACTCATATCCTGGCTAAATAGCCACATGGTCGCTGAAACCGTATATTCCCTTCCCGTTCTCCCGCCGTTCCGTATTCTGACAAATTGTCACAAATCGAGATGTCTGGTCACCTTAGGCAAACCTAACCTGAGAGCACTAAACATACCACAACGGCCAATTTACACCTGCAACGGAAAATAACTCCCCGCCGCTACAAAATGCAGATTGCCATATTTGGCCTTTTATCCCCCATTAAGAAAATTATGAAGGCTTTAAATATTTAGGCTTTAAGAAAACAACCACATGTTTTGATTCCTATTTTCATGTAATCAATGTATTTTGAAACTTTTAACCATGCATCGTTCTACTTACTATTTCCCGAAGTAATGTGACGGAATTTCAGAAATCCTCAATAAAATTTAGAGTCCTGTTTACTTTTTAAATACGGGATCATACAAAATTTATTATTATAGATGCAGATTTCTGGGTATTTGGGTTTTTGAAACTGTTAGTTTTTTCTTTCGGTATAGGAGATGCGATCTGTTTCGGTAATTTTGTTTTAATTTAAAATAATAAGTGTGGCCAGTTATATTAACAATTGATGCAAATATATAACAAATGGGCTTTCAGAAACCGATGACAGCACGAATAAATGATAAAAATGACACTACTGAAGTGTGGTTTTCAATTATAGATTTTTTTTATTGCATGTATTGTACAGATTATTATCAGAGTTTCGGCAAATTCAGTTTTTGGATTTATGTAAGGTATTTCTTACATATCCTATTTTTTACAGAATTTTGTGTTTATTTGGGATATAAGCGGTCAGTTCTAGAAATGAGGGATTAACCCTTAACTGGTAACACACATATTTTGTTCGTTGCAAGTAACATGCGTCTGTGAGACGTGTTCATAACAAAAATTTATTTTTGAGGTGCAAATTTAATATAACTACATATAAATTAACTAAATATGTTTTATTTGATTGTTCACAATACAATTAAAATTAAATAATACATACAGTTAAAATAATACAATTAAAATGCATTTAAAATTGTCATTACGTAAACAAAAATTATTTTTTTACTCCAGGAGCACAAGAATTGCATACTTTTTTCGAGCACTCTACACAACACGGATTTTCACATGTTATACATTTACATGCAGTTTTGCTTCCTTTTTTGATAAGGACAATATCGGCACGTTTTTTCCCTTGGAAAACTTATCAGAAATTTCTTGAGAGCGCTACGCATTTCTTCAGGTTCTCCAAGAATATCTCGTGTTATTTTTTTAGGTCATCCGGAAGGTTTGGGATGGATAACCGACGTTGCACTTGTTTTTCTAACAAAACTGTTTGCTAATGAATTTATAAAGTCAAAACGTGTCATTACAGGCGTTTCATCATAGCTGACATAGATAATGCCAGAAGACTAACCGCTATCATATTGTAACATATTGACAGGGGCCACCGTCTCGACCTTCTATTCGGTGAATAGTTCGCGATAATTTTGTCTAAATTATCCACTCCTGATTTTGTTGAATTGTAAAACTTATTATTTCTAGTTTATTACTGGATTGGTCGGTAAATTTCGAGTTATGCATGGAGGATATCAAATTGATGGCTTTATTTTGTTTTTGTTATTGAAGACCCATCACCAGAGGGGCCAGAACAACCGCGTATTTCCCAAACCGCTAACATTTGATAGTATCTGGCAACTTGGCGAAATTTCGGCTCCAAGAATTGATACTGGCGACAAACATGCTACATTGTTTTTATCGCCAAATTTTATGCTACAGCCGATATTACCCGCCATTTTTAAAATCGTTTTCAAGCGTGATCTGTCCATCAAGAAAGTTCCTTTGCCTTAAAATGGATGAGTAGCAGATAAATCTCGATGACGTGTTAGGTATAATTAGATAAATGGGAATACGCCATTGAATGAACTAAAAGAACTGTTGATATAGTTGTTTTGCGTTTGCCATTTTCAATAAAAGAGGAGGCCAAGAATTTTCGCGCTGAATTATCGAAAGCGTTTGAGAGGAGGTAAAGACTTCACTTTGTAATTTAAAAACAAAATGCTTAAATTCTTTTACCCCAAATTAATTAATAGTTTGAGTTACTCTCTCGATATTTTTTTTTTCCAAATAATTTATAATTGGTGATATGTGCTTATGTGACTAAAAATTATTACAATAGATATTTACTGAACTCTGGCCGAATGAACAAAACCAATAATAATCGATGGCATTCTAGAAGGTTTGTTTTGTTCTTTTATTCACATACAGATCTGTCTTTATCAATGAAATTTTTGGTTAATCTATTATATATTTGTTTGTTTCTGCATAAAAGGACTTTGCTTACTGAATTATATTATGGGAATAACTTAATGAGTTTGACAAATTTAAAGATATTGTAATTGAAACAAAAAATTATGAGAATAGTACTCATAAGTTTTTTTACTTTAATTCTTTATCTATCTTATAGTTTTTTGTTGTTATTTGTGCTATAGGTTTGATATGATGAACAGTATTTTCATTTTATTTCATTTTTTTTATAGTTTCTTTTATTCAGATTTTAAGATCTATTCTTTCAAAGTTCATATGTTATCTAAATTCATTAGACATGTATGTGGATCATTCAGACCTGTAATACGAGAATTAGCTCTCACCATGTAAGGATACTAGTTATCTCCTCTTTTTTTCCTTTTCCTTCTTTCATCGTACAAACCGCTCTAACATCAGAGTTATGTTATAATAATAGCAAACATAATTTATTATAAATAGAATTTATTAAAAATGGACCTTCACCTTCCTAATCTTTTTTAGAGGACAAATTGATTATAAAACATAAGAAATAATACTTCCTGCTTCATTTAAAATACTTGCCAAATTTTTTTAAACAATTTTAAGATTTACTAATCTCAACTGAAACTATAAGCGCATATCTAAATCTAATGTTTAAATTAATTTTGAAGCTCTCTGAGTGTGAAGTAAATTTGTGTAAATAATTTATATATGTAGACATTTTAAGTGTGCTGAGCCTTTTTCCTTGGGATGGTAAAGTAGCTTAATAATGCTTTAATTTTAAAATGGTATTTCTAACTTCTATCTTAATGAATCATTTACATTTTTAACACACCTCTTTGTATTTCTCTGGGTATTCATAAATAAAGAAAATAAGGTTTTATTTCTGTTGTTTCTATCCCTCCTGATCTAGTGCTTAGACCAGGTCCATGAGTCCATATATCCTCAGCAAGCAAGTCCATTAATACACAAGGATCAGTAATTAAAGTCCTCCCTAGATAAATTTAAGCAAGTTAGGATGTGACCAGGAGTGGCCTGCTCATTATTACACTTTATACAAGTGGGGAAGGCTTTGTTTTGTCCATAAAATGTTAGGCACCTCAAGGGGCCACTTGCAACCGAGAGATTGCAGTCTGCTCATCTCTATCATCCTTAAAGATAAGAGCTCGTTAAGGATGACCAGGGCAGACAACAACGTACCAGTCAAGAACTGGTTTTATTTATAATACTAGCTGATGTTCTCTTGAAGGTTGGGGTTTAGTTCCTAGTCTTATAGAGAGTATTTGCTGGTTTAAAATCTCATGTACATGTTTTGGTGTACAATATTAATGAAACAAACATTGATTATCAAAAGTGTCCATGCTATATAGGTAAGTATGCCTAACATGAGACCTTGCCAAATATGAGACCCCAGCTTACAGGGACGATCATGTGCTTGCCACCTGGCGACTGGAGCGTAAAACAGTAGTCTATTACATCATTCATAATCGGTGAGTCAGTCGAGTGTTTGCAAGTACACACAAAGGTGCAGTATTTTTTTTCCTGAATGTGTGCTCGTCGACTTTTTTTGCATCACCATTTTCATTGGCTGTTTTCACCTTTAAGGTAAGACTCTTATTAAACTGTTAGTATTGGATAGGTAGCTATAAATGTGGAGTGTAAACACGCCTGTTTGTTTTAAGCTCGTCAATCCTAACCTAAACAAAATCGTTGGCGCGTTCGTTACACAAGAATGAAACATTTCTTGCTAAGAGAAAGCATAAAAATTAGAATTAATATTGAACTTTCAGTGCATGTTAATGGCTAAAAGTATTACTGGATAAACATAAACGAAGGAAATGATTTCTCAAACGAAATGCATCATAATTTTGGATTAATAAATAATAAAGAACACTGCCGAGATTAAAAACATTCATTTCAACTAAATACTACAAGAAAAAACACTTAAATCATTTTAAAAGCTACAAATATGAATCAGAACTGTTATTATAAAGTTTATTAACGAAGGTGGGAATACGCATTACTTTACAGACAAAATCTACTTATAAGAGATCACAATACAAATAACTATACAGAAGCATCTATAAGAATTTTAAAAGATGTTCTCTGTAGAACAAGAGCATATAATGTTCTAGTATTGGTTTAATTCAGCATTATGGTATGGGGTAAATAATTTTTTTAATTCAAAACCCAACAGATGTTTCATATGTTGTCAATGCAAATATTGGTGTTTGGACATGTTATTCTGGAAGGAGTGGAGCTTTGTACAAACGCCAATGTTTTCTAATAGAACAAAAAACAACAAACTATCGAATGCTCTTCCTATCAACAGCGATGAAAGATTTTAATAGGAGTTTGGCACTAAGTGATAATTGCCTGCCATTGGTCTTTGCAGCATTACAAAAACCTGAAGAACCACCAAAGATGCATATTAGCGTAGGGCGAAAAAAGTTATTTTTTTATAATCAATTTCTAATAGCTCGGAAAACTTGCGCATTGGCATCCTAATAACGGGAAAAATAATATAAAAAAATATAAATTGTTTTTGAAATCGCGCAAGAGCCCTAAAGTTAGAAAAAAAAGAAAATAATCGGCCTTTTTTAAAGACGTATAAAATTTTTTAATAGTTTACTTTATTTCTAATAGTGAAAAACTACTCTTTGTAGTTAACTAAATGCATGAAAAATACTTTTGGACACATTGCGGTTCATTTGAATTCGCGCAAAAAGCCTGAAATACATTTATTTTTGTAAAAACCTCATATTGCAGCTCTTCGCCCATTTCAACATGTTTTTCCTTTATGAGTTGTATTGCCTTATACATCGCAAATGCGTTCAAAGTTGTCGTATACTTCCTTATTAAGCGCTAGTATGATGTTTCTGACAGGGCCACTGCAGGAATAGCTTCTGGTGTCCTGCATAATCTTGGAATGATCTCTGATTCAGATATGTCACGATTGACAAAAGTAAGATTAGAAGGAAAAAAGTGAAGAATTCGAAAAGCAATAAAGGAAAAAGAGCACCAGCTAAAAGAAATAAATGGAATCTACTTCGACGGTAGAGAAGATAATACATTAACTCAAGAAAAATAGGAGCTAAATTGTACCGCAGAGTAAGAAAGGAAGAAAATATTAGATTTAGGAAGAAAATGATTAGTGGGCCTGGTGGCCAATACATTGGCAGTGTTACACCAAAAGCAGGAACCTGTAATGATATTGCCGAAAATATTTTCGACTACATGAAAAAGAAAGATTTTGACATGAGTGCAGTGGTAGCCATCGATTGTGATGGAACAGTCACAAACACCGGTTGGAAAAGTGGTACAGAACCAGTAGCGTACGCAGAAATTTTCAAAGGGGGGTGTTATGGTCCAGTCAAATTAGGTTTTTCATTTCGCATTAAATGAAGGGGTTGAGATTTTTCACGAATGTGTAGGGTTGGTCCCTGATCAATGCCTAATAAAGTCCCCTCGATTTTCAGGCGCCGCGGGGGTGGGGTGGGGGTCCAAAGGTCACTTTTTTCAGTTTTCGGCGTTTATCTCGAAAACAGGGTGTGGCACAGAAAATTGTCAAACCCAAAAATTAAAGCTTATAAAATTTCGTTCAATGGTATATCCATTTTGTACCCAGTGCTACGTAGACATAGACATAGACATGGTACATCAACGAGGCACCAGAGACCGGGCTCCATATCCTCGGTATGGATAATTTTTTGTGGCTATATTTCCGTTCTCAGAATTAAAAGAAAAGTGTTGACTTGAAAGTTAGAATAATAATTAAAATAATAAATATAAATAATAAATAATAAATAAATAAAAATAAATAATACTAATACTAGCAAAAATAAATAAGTAAATAATGTGGCAGGTTTATTTAAAAAAATTACGGTAGCAGACGCTTAAGCAAAAATTAGTAAGGATAGTCTTGAGGTCGATCCATTCAAAAAAACGCAGGTCAGAACCAGAAGCAACGGCAAATGTAAATTAAAATTTAGAAGAGGTTGAAGGGAGAGTTAAGAAAGGGGAAGGAGACCAGGATGAATAATCAAAGTGGCCTTAGGACGCCTATAGCATTCCCTTGGGTCGTAGCAGGGAGGTTAGCTATTTTCTTCGTGTCTATTGAATATAATCTATTGTAGAAGTTAGATGCGAGATCTTTAATGTGTTGCCGAAGGGTTCGATTTTCAGATCCCTGTGAATAAGTACGTTTTTAAGGTACCAGGGCGCCTTCCTAATACGCGGAGTGGTTTATTTTGAATTGTCTGCAATCGCTGGATATGGGTGTCAGCCGCTGAGCCCCAAACAGGACCGGCGTACAACAGGATGGACGCAGTACGGTTTTATACAAGAGTAGTTTGTTATCTAAACCCTTTTTGATTTGGTGCAGCAGGTGGGAGATATCCTTACGGGCTTTAAAAAATTTCTAATGTTATGTCAATATTTTCTTCCACGTCAGTCGACTATCGAGGTAAATTCCTGAGTATTTGCCCTCTCTCTCAAGTGAACCAGTTGATCGCATATTGTGACCGCATTACTGATATCCTGTACGGCTTTAAAAATTTTCTAATGTTATGTTTAATATTTTCTTCCACGTCAGTCGACTATTGAGGTAAATTCCTAGGTATTTGCCCCTCTCTCACAAGTTAACCAGTTGATCGCATACTGTGATCGGAGGAGGTGGAATTCTATTGTAACTGAAAAAAAAGCTCAGATTTTTGAAGGACTTAACTTGAGCCTCCACCGTTCGAACCATCGTTCAAGAATTCCAATATGTCTCTGTAGGAACTTGTGCATATATTTAACATTTTGATGCTTAGCTAGTATTGCCGTGTCATCCGCAAACATGGCTAGTGTAGTGAATGGAGAGTTAGGAATATCATTAATAAAAAATATTAAAAGGATAGGTGCTAACTTAGAGCCAAGTGTTATCGTTTTCGAGATATGAGCCGTTGATATGAAATTTTTTCAAAAAAAGTGGTAGCGGTTCAGGTTATCTCGTCAAACTTCCTCTTCTAACTCTTTCCTTCCATTTCTCAGAAAACTCATGATAGAGAAAGTTGTAGAGCGAATATTTTCTTCAAAAATGTATAGCTATGCTAATTTATCTTCACCAAGTAAAAAGTTAGAGCGTTTTGAAGTTTAGGGGTACTTTCAACATTTTGCTAGTAAATGCTCGTCACTCAAGTTCGTTTCCATGGTCAGTAACTCTCTTAATCACTTTATATGCTGTTTATTAGATACGTATAGTATCATAACCCCATATAAATAATAAATATCGTATACCTGTATGTATAATGTATATCTCATAATATAAGAAGATCGCTTGTAGTACAAGAAGGAAGTAAGAAAACAAACCAAAATGTATAAAAGTGTCACTTTAACTCAGATCATTTTGGAAAATTTAGATACCACACCATATGAAAAAGAAGAAGTAGTTCAGTTACTTCTGGACCTCAGTAGAAATTACTCCACAACACATTTCCACAAATTACCTCCCTTGCCAGCATTCAGTGGAAATTGAGCAACGAATTGTCACGTCTCAAAGATAATGGGCCAACAGCAGCTTTGTGGGTCCAGTACTTTGAAATGGTGGTGTTGATGAAAAATTTATTGCAGCACAGGCAACTGGGAAGATCAAATGACATGTGCCCAACTGATGATACCTTACTTCCCTGCCAGCAGGCATTTTCATTATGCAAAGTGTACTCACCTATATGTACAACACATGCTGGGACTAACAACTCGCCACCTTCAACTTAAACAGGATTTTATAGATCGTGGATACTTTCACTGTAAACAGAACTGGAACCACCAATGGCTGGTGCTTGTGTCTGACATGGCAATTGAGGTGACACTCATGTGTGACAGGAAGAGTGAAGGAGAATTAACACGTGGACGAGGCTTAGTGATTCGGTGTTGGCGAAATGGTTGGGGGAGCTAGCACAGCTACAGCAATAGTAGGTCACTTGAGATGTTTTGTGGCGTCTATACGCAAGAGGAGAACAACATGTGAGTTCGAGCATCACGCATAACCACAGGTGATCTAGACAGAAGGAAGCTTGCTCAATGGTTGGCTGATCACCGCCTTTGCTGAAACGTAATGTTTGATGTAACTTTCAACGGGAGTAATTGGAAAGTAACGTCACACTGCTAGCAGTCTGGAACCCCGCACAATGAGCACTTTTGTTTGGACTGAATTCTCAGAAGTGAAACAATCCAAGAAGGCCTCAGTCGTTCCTTAGCTGCGCATGAGCATATGCTCACAGTCATGAGGAGGTAGTGGTGGTAGAGCCTCTGATGAAATTCAAAGATCTGAAAGAACTCTGATCACCACGAAGAAAGAAGGGGCTGTAGAGGAGTTGCTAACGTACCAGTTAGCCCCATACCCTAAGGTCTCTATTCGCCCGAGGGATAAGGAGAAAATAAAAGTTCAGCACTGTCTGATGCTTTCCCAAAATTAATCAACTGACAATGTTGAAGAACGTTTCACGGTAATCGATGGCGGCTTTTGCTCCATAGAGTAAAGTGGAACACCAACACTACCTTCGCCTCCATCTACGATGAATATGTATCGTACATAATCAACCATTACGGCAGCAGTTCAGCTGTGGATTTTGATGGTTATGAAGACACGAACTCCACGGAAAGAGACGAACAACTCGGAGAGCATCAAGTAAAAACATCAGTGGATATGACTTCAATACGAACCATGGTGGCTGCTGTTCCTCAGGAAAACTTCCTTTCCAATGAAAGGAACAAAACCAAGCTCATTACTATGTTAGTTCAGGCCGTGGTGCAAGAGGTATACAGTCTACTACAGCCAAAGGAGATGCTGACTGCAGTATTATAGTGGGATGCCACCTTGTGGGAAATCAATTCATGAAAATTCGAACATTTCTACAGAAGCTAAAATGATAGTGAAGACCTTTGACTTGTTTGAAACTTTTTCGAAGTATCAGATTGACGGCTTTTAATATTATAGGAAAGCAGTTGATGAAATAAATTGTATATAATAATTTAATGTAAGTAACATGTTGTTTGAACTTACTTTTGCTAACCATTTTTTGATTATAGAACAACTTTTATACATTTTGGTTGTTTTCTACTTCCTCCTGTGTACTACAAGTGTTCTTCTGTATATTATGGGATATACATCTCCGCTACAGGTATACATAATTTATTATTATAAGGGTGATGAATACTATACGTATCTAATTAAACAGCATACAAAGTGATTAAGAGAGTTACAGACCATGGAAACGAAACTTGAGTGACGAGCATTTTACAGCAACATGTTTGAAAGTACCCCCTAACTTCAAAACGCTCTAACTATTTACCTGGTGAAGATAAATTAGCCTAACACATACATTTTTGAATGATAATTTTTCGCTCAACAACTTTCTCTATCATGAGTTTTCTGAGAAATGAAGGGGAAAGAGTTAGAAGAGGAAGTTTGACGAGATACCTGAACGCTACCACTTTTTTTTGAATAATTTGTCATATTCAACGGCTCATATCTCGAAAACGGTAACACTTGGGTACAACAATGGATATACCCTTTGGAAGGGAATTTTATAAGCTTTTAATATTTGGGCATGACATTTTTCTTTGCTTCGCACGTTTTTCGAAATAAACGCCAAAAACTGAAAAAAGGACCTCTGGACAACCCCCCCCCCTCCGCGGCGCCGAAATCGAGGGGACTTTATTAGGCGTTGCTCAGGGGACCATCCCCTACACATTCCTGATAAATCTCAACCCCTTCATTTAATGCATGATTCGCCGCATTTTGATCTAATTTGACTGGACTAGTACTATGAAAGAGTAGTTTGAGCAATCAGTGCAAAGCGTAAACCTAATTAAATAATATATGTAATCAGAACCAATGGGGGGGGTTATAACCCCATCAACCCCCCTTGCGTACGCCACTGTACAGAACATTGAAGTTAGGTGTCAGAGACCACTACATTGTTTATTTGTTTGCTTCACTTTAATGAGCTACCTTATAAACATTTTGTCTGAGCACTTCGATGGGACAACAAGTGGGCCAGCTTCATTCAGTGGTCCAATTGGCAAGCAACTGTCTAGCTGTGAGAAAATCCTGTTGTTGATTTTGTGCCGATTCAATCTGAAGTTGTCATCAGAATAATAAACTGACCTCAGTAAAGATCAGGAGTATCTTCTAGACATTGTTAATGCATTCATCACTGGACTCAGGGATCCAGAATTAGCTGTTAAAGATCCTGGACCCCTCAGCCATTCCCGATGGTTAACCTGTGCTAACCAGGTATTAAAACTTTATATTTCCCAAATTAGAATCGGCACAAAATCAACAACAGGATTTTTCTCACAGCTAAGCAGTTGCTTGCCAATTGGACCACTGAATGAAGCTGGCCCACTTGTTGTCCCATCGAAATGTTATAAGGCAGCTCATTAAGTGAAGCAACAAATAACCACTGCAGTGGTCGCTGACACCTAACTTCTATGTCCTGTACCACTTTTCCACCGGTGTTTGTGGACTGTCCCATCACATTCGATGGCTACCACTGCACTCATGTCACATTATTTTTGTACATGTAGTGTAAAATACATTTCGGCAATATCAATTACCGGTTCCTGTTTGGTGCAACATGGCCAGTGTATTGGCCACCAGGCTTACTGTTCACGCTAATATGTTCTCGTTTTCTTAATCTGCGGCACAATTTAGCTCCTACTTTTTTGTTGTATTAATGTATTATCTTTTCTACCGAAGTAGAGTTCCATGTACTTCTTTCAGCTGGTGCTCTTTTTCCTTTATTGCTTTTCGAATCTTCACTTTTTCCTTTCTAATCTTACTTTTGTCAATCACTCGTGACATATCTGAATCAGAGATCATTCCAAGAACATGCAGGACAGAAGATATTAATTCCAGAAGCTATTGCTGCTGTTGGCCCTGTAAGAAACGCCATACCTAGCACTTAATAAGGAAGTATACTACAACTTTGAACGCATTTGCAATGTAGAAGGGAATGCCAAACTCATAAAGGAGAAACATGCTGAAATGGGCGAAAAGCTGCAATATGAGGTTTTTACAAAAATAAATGGTATTTTAGGCTTTTTGCGCGAATTCAAATGAACGGTAATGTGTCCAAAGTATTTTTCACGCATTTTGGTAACTACAAAGAGTAGTTTTTACACTATTAGAAATAAATTAAACTATTAAAAAAAATTTTATACGTCCTTTAAAAAGTGCAGATTTTTTCTTTTTTTTCTAAACTTTAGGTCTCTGGCGCGATTTCAAACCCAATTTATATTTTTTATATTATTTTTCCCGTATTAATATGCGAATGCGCAAGTTTTCCGTGCTATTAGAAATTGATTATGAAAAAAATAATTTTTTTCGCCCCACCCTAATGCATATCCCTCCCAGAACAACATATATAGAAATTGATACTGATGCTCATACTGCAATGCTTAACATTATATGCTCACATAACACAATATCAGAGGAAAATTAAACGTCACAAAAGAATTCATGCGAATACATGACCTTTTGAAGCAGGATGCTGATAAAGCAACTGTTGCCCATCTCGCACAAACTCTAAAAATCTTAAGACTATCAATTCAGTGACCTTCAGTTGGCTTCAGTTGGCCTTCAAGACCTTGGCTTCATTTGACCTTCATTTGACCTTGACGTCAGTGACTTTCATTTAACCGTGAATACAATTGACTTCACTGACCTTAGATACAGTTGACTTTCATTTGACCTGCTACAGTGACCTTCATTTGACGTTTGCTTCAGTTGACCTCATTTGACCTGACTTCACTGACTTCATTTGACATTGACTTCAGTTTACCTTTGTTTGACCTGACTTCAGTAGACCTTCGTCGACCTTAGCTTCGGTTGACCTCCATTTGACCTTTGCATCAGTTGACCTGACCACTTGACCTTGGCTTCATTTGACTTCATTTGACCTTGACTTCATTTGATCTTGATTCAGCTGACCTCTTTGCCCTTTGCTCAGTAGACCTTCATTTGACCTGCATTTGACCTTGACTTCACGTACCTTCATTGACCTTGAATTCAGTTGATCTTGACTTCAATTAACCTTCATTCGGCCTGACTTCACTTGACCTTCATTTGACCCTTGACTTCAGTTGACCTTCGTTTGACCTTGATTTCAGTTGACCTTCGTTTGACCTTGACTAATTGTATCGACCGGATGGACGTGTATGGGTCTGGAGACCACCTCATGAATTCATGGACCGTACACTGTGAACAAGGGACTGTTCAAGTTTGGTGGAGTATCTGTGATGGTATGGGGCGTGTGCTTCTCAGAGACCATTACTTTGTGGGTAATAATTGAAGGTTTATCTTGCTGAATATTAAGTCGTTAGAAGTTTTAAATTCTGAGAGGTGAAGTAGGTCCCATTGTCAGATATCAGAACCTTTGGAATACAAAAGGGAGAAATATTATTCATAGAATTAATTATTGATTTTGAAGAAATAGAATTTAAAGGTACAGCCTCCAAACACCGAAAATAGTGATCCACAATTGTTAAATAAATTATGATTGTTTGTGGATCTTGGAAGAGGACCAACAATGTCAATGGCGATACATCACCAGGAACCAAATGATATTTATTAATGAAATTAAAGTTAGAATTTAGAATTTTAGATTGATGTTTTAAGGCATGATGAATGTATTGCAGAAATTCTTGACATCTGAGAATGAACCTGACCAAGAATAAATGTCTTTGATGAAATCATAGGTTTTGTTTATGCCAAAATGAGGGCCATGGGCAGTTTCTATGCATGTTTTTTCTTAAATTTTTAGGAATAACAATTTTGAAAGATCTTTTTCTATTTAGTTTCGTTTTCCTACACAAGAGATTAGAATCCTTTTGAATAAAAAAATTTCTTTTGGTTTTCAAATCATCATTTAGAAGTTTTCTCTTATGTAGCTTACATCAGCATCAAGAAGTTGTTCATTTAGGATATTTTCCTTATCCAAATTAGTATTGACAGAGAATAAATTATTGACTAGTATGGGGGGGGGGGGGAAGGAGAAGAATGAGTAACTCTTGATAAGAAATCTGCGGGGTTAGTAACACCTTTAACATGGGAAATCGAATACTGAAAATCTTGTAAATACACTGCTGGCCACTGTAAATGCAACACCCTGAAGGAAACATGCAAATAACATGAAATTTACAACATGCATTAGCGGAGGTGAGATATGCAAATGATTAGAATTTCAGCGCAGACGCACATCACGCGCGCCTGTGACGCACTTCAAAGCGCTATTTCAGGCTTGGAGATTTCGACGATTTAAGTCGGCAATGTGTTTTTCTTGTGGTTTTTTTCAAAAAAAACGATCAATTATGTCTCGTCGAAAACAGCGATCATCTTTTGATCAGTATCCGAGTTCGACAGAGGTAAGGATAGGGCCTACCGAGATTGTGGATTATCTTTCAGGGGAAATCGGTAGTCGTGTTGGACGAAACCAAACAACGTAATGCGGATATGTGATCGTGGATGCAGGAGGGTACGACGGACCGGCGTGTTCGATCGCATCCACCCGTCAGCGCACCACTTCACGTGATGACAGGCAAATTTGTGCGCATGCAGTGACGGATCGCTCAGGTCACATCACGAACCATAGCACAGCACATGCAGTCTGTAACGCATCATCCAGTGTCTGCGGCGTACCATTCGATGCCGTTTACAGCAGAGTGGTCTGTCCGCAAGACGTCCATTGCTTTGTCTACCCTTGACGCAGAACCACAGACGTCTCCGCCGCCAATGGTGCGATGACAGAAGGATGTGGACGGCAGAATGGAATGAAATTGTCTTTACTGACGAGTCACGCTTCTGTCTGCAACACCACGATGGTCGCATTCGAGTCTGGAGACACCGTGAAGAGAGGATGCTGAACAGCTGCGTTATGCACCGCCACACTGGTCCTGCACCGGGTATTATGGTATGGGGCGGTATTGGATATCACTCTCGCACACTTCTAGTATGCATTGCCGGTACTTTAAACAGCCAGCGCTACATCTCCGAGGTGTTGGAGCCAGTTGTCCTTCCTTACCTTCAGGGCTTGCCCACAGCCATATTTCAACAGGATAATGCGCGACCACACGTGGCACGCATTGTCCAACGGTTCTTCGTCAATCGCCAGATTGAATTGCTTCCCTGGCCGCCTCGCTCTCCGGATCTTTCACCGATAGAAAACATCGTGGCCATGGTTGCTCTACGATTGACCCAGATTCCATCCCCAGCTGCACAGCAGATCAACTTTTGGCAACGTGTGGAAGCTGCTTGGTCTGCTGTACCCCCAAGAACTCATTCCAAAGTCTTTTGAATCAATGCCGAGGCGTGTGGCAGCGGTGATCTCCAACAATGGCGGCTACTCTGGCTACTGATTTTTTGGCAGGAACCACACTTCACAGAAGTCTATAAATTTTAATCATTGATACTTGGTCACCATGTTATCTACAAAATAACTTTTCTTGTGATATCTCTTGTCTTGCTTGGTTTGCAATTTGGGGTGGCCAGCAGTGTATATTCACCATCTGGCAACTATATCAGGTTGTTTCTGGCAGTGATAAATGGTAAGTTAAAGACTGGATCAGTGAGCATACAAAAAGGTTCACCATACAATAAATCCTTAAAATGTTTAACTGCAACGTAAATGGCATATAACTCACTTTTCACAGCAGAGTATCGCCTCTCCGCAGGATGAGTGTTTTGAAAAAAAGGAAATTGGCAGCAATTTATTATTGTTATCCTTTTGCATGAGAATGCACTAAGTGCTACATTTGATGCATCAGTAATTAAATAGACTTTCTTTATCGGGATCACTTGTGTATGAAGTAGGCTTGTTAAGAATTAAATTTTGAATAGATTGAAAGGCATTCGGTAGTCTGAATTCCAGATAACTTTTGTATTTTTTAGTAAGATTGACCAACGGTTGTACCAACTTCTGCATAATTATTAATAACAGTCTAATGTAGTTATCCATGCCAAGGAAAGTTTTTATATTTTAAAAGTTTTTGGACAGGAACGTGGTAACTTTGTTATGTGGCAAGAGAAGGAAAATCCTTCTTATTAACCGTAAACCCTTGTAATCAATTGAGTTTTAAAAGTGGGTTTCTGAGGGTTTAAGGTTAAGTTAAAAGATTTTTAATTTATCAAATACCTTTTGTAATAATTTTAATAGCTGAGGGATGGAATCATGGGCAATAATATAACAACATCTAAAAAGGAATGAAGATGCTTGCCTGTCAAATCTCGTAGCATTTGTTCATTAGGGTATAAAAATCTGACGTGCTATTTGTTGCTGCCAAATGGGAGAACGAGGTGGGTTGAAATTCCAAATTCGGTGTCATTTTTCCCTTTCATTAGGATCTAACATAATTGAAAGAAAGCACATTTTAAATCCAGAACGCAATAACATTGATTGCCAGCAATTTTGTGAAGAATATCATTTATATTGGGCAACGTGAATTTGAAAGCTTCCGAATATACATTTCAATAGGCGATAGTCTACTACCATACGGAAATTTTAATTCTGATTTCTTGTCATTAGGATTTGTTTCTCCTTCACAAATATACTGGAAAGCATAATTAGAATTGGTAGATTCAATGCTGCCTGATCTACGAGATTTTTTTTATTTCAGTGTAGGCAAAATTTTTTGGCTATAGAAGGAATTGGTAAAAGGAACGAGATTTGTAAAGGATACTCATGTAATAATTTAAATTTGGGTTTTAACTGCATCAGATCGCCCCTAGGGTAGATAGAATAGGATTTAGAAAAAACAGATAGTTATAGAGTAGCATTTGCAAAATTTGTGGGTCTTTCGTCGTCTGATAAATGGGACAGTCAAGTCCTTGGCAGAGATTTCATTTTTCTGTAAGGCCAAAATTTTCTTCAGACTGTCTATTATTAACTTGAAAATCAGATTCTCGATTGGGCTTAAAAATTTCAAGATCCTCGATTAAATCTCAGCAAAGTTGGTATCTTTGCGGAAAGAAAAGTTCCTGATCGTGCGATTTGCACAAATAACGGCAATCTTTTGTGAATTAGGTGCATGTAAGGAGTCATCAAAATGGATATTAGCTAATTTGGATCTTTTTGAAAGGATAAAATCGGACGGAATTTTTGACCCGAATTTTTTCGTTTTATCAATTGAGTTTCATTTGGGGGAAGAATAAGATGATGTGCAAGTTTGGCAAAAGAATTTTTGTTTTGAGTGATATTTACATTATTAATAACAGGGATATTTTGATCATCCTCAAAATTAAGAGACTCTGCCAATTTTTAAACAGTTGTCTTCAACGTAAATGAGGGCGTTCTTTCTTTTAAGAAAATCGAAGCCTGAAATAATGTTATACTTGCAATTCCATGAGTATTTAGTGATATAAAAAGTGTTTTTGAACCAGCGGTCATTAATTTTAAAAGATAATATACTTGTGAACGGGATACTATTGTTGTTTAAGGTGAGGATTTTAATATTATGCGAGATATAATTAATTTTTGTTTTTTGTTTTATTTGATTTATTAAATTTGGATGAATTAAGGAAATATTAGCTCCCTTATCAATAAGACTAAGGGCCTGAATGTCTTTGAATTTAGCCTTAATTATTGGGAGATTAGCTTTTTCCGTCCCTTGACTCGAGAGAACACACTCTGTTTGTTTGCGTTTTCTAGGAAAAGGAGCAGTCTGTTTGATGATGTCAATGCCTCCTTTCAATACCGGTTTCGAGTCGCTGTCGAACTTCGTTTCGGAAGCATTTTGTAAAAACGAGTCCCCCACGAGTTTAAATTTTCGTTACTTGATGAATGTTTCTTAGAATTATTTTACTGCCAGCGTTATAATGACTTTTATCTTTTGGTCTACCCCTAGAATTTTAGAATTGAGATTGAAATTGAGGTTGAAACTGAGTATCAAACCATTCAATGGTGGGTACATAGGGCGAAAGTAATTTGCAGGTGGACAAGGTATGAAAGGGGGTGGAAATGGGGAAAATTTTGGGCAACGAAAACTTGTTGCGGTTGCTGAGCTGAGGAATGTGAATTGAAATGCCAGCAATCAGTGGTTTTGTGTGATTTTCCACAAATGTGACAAGAAATCTTCGCAGTGGACTGATTTTCGATTTTAATAGAAAATTCATTTAATTTGTCTGTAAGCTGCGATATATTTTTTGATTGTTCAAAGTTAAGTTGAATTAATTGTTGAATTGTGCGATCCGTATTTTCGCTAGTCGTTCGAAAAGCGTTTACTTCACTATCCTGTTGTTCATGAAGAGCTGCTTCAATATTTTTAGCAATTTGTACTGCCTTTTTAAAACTTTCCGGGCCCAAATTTTTAGTTTCTTTCCTGATATCTGACCTTAAGGCTTCTAAGAATCGGCCGAGTAGCATGTTTTCTTTGAATTTAATGACCACCTCGGAATCAGTGTTTGTAAATTTTAAGTATTTGGTAGCTTTATCTTGAATATTGTCTGCCAAATTGGAAACTGACTGACCGGGAGCTTGTTTAATATTTAGGAAATCCTCCTGCAGTGTCGAAAACGAAGGGGACTTAATGAATTTATTTTCTAAGGCCTGCACTAATTCCTTGAGGGTAGAAATATTCTCAAATTTTGGGTCGTTCATTAGAAAATCTAACGCATTTCCTGTTAAACGCGATTTTAAAAGGATGTATTTTTTTCATCATTCCATTTTTATAATGAGGCGATTTCCTCAAACTGATTAAAAAAAAATTACAGTTCTCCTGCGTAGAACCACGAAAAGAGGGCAGAGAAATCATAATACTTGCGGGCGCTATTTGATTTATAGTGTTTGAATCAGACGTTGAAGGTGATGGGGGAGGACTAGCCTGCCTATTTCTAGTTCTACAACCTTTCGACATGTTTAATTATTTCAAATTTCAGCAAATAGAATTTCTAAATTTATCTTATCAAATGAATAATAAAAAAATGCCTAACTCAATTTCATAATGCAATACATACAATTCAACAATTAAAATATATTTTAAACATTTTGCATACAATTTAAGTATTTACTCAGACAATGTGCAGTGATTTATATTATTACCTTTATTCTTAAAATCCCAGAGCTCGAAGAGCCTATTTACGGCACCATATATTAAGTGAAGTTAGAACAATATAATAATTAGAATTACGTATATTGGCTTTTTTTACAAATATTAATTGAGAAAATCATTCTGACACATGTCTGAGATAACTAAAAGAACAAACTCAAACTTAATGTCTAATGTTACCATTAATTTCTCTTAACATTTATTTTTATACTTAACATTTACTTTTATCACTGATTACAAACTGTTTACAGAAATTATATACTAATTGTTTTCCATACATTAAAAAATTATTAGAAACACATAAAATTCTAGTTACACATATTAAATTATCACTGTGCTCTCGCCTGATAATATAACACAAATTAATTATGACTTACCACCACCCTCAGTGGAGACTGAAGCCATACTTTATCGATGTCTAACTAAAGTAGACAGCGGAATCGGCATAAAGAGGTAACATGGCGAATTGCTGAAGATCGGACAACCACGAGGTCCTTTTCAGTCGCTTTTTCTTGAACTGGCCAAGAAACGTTTAAAAAATTTCCAGTACCAGAAAAAAGCAGAGGTCAGACAATGCTCGAACAATCAAGACCTTTCAGCTATCATTGCTAAAAAGATGTTGCTAGGCCGTTGCTATGGGGAAGCTAAGTTCCCCTACAGCCGAGAGGGGTGGTGGCAAGGCAATTTTCCTTCTGTGCACAAAACCTTATCACAGGTTACGCCAAATTGCCTCAGGTGAGGGACATTCCTTTCTTCTGGAAACCGGTACAAACAAACCCATAGGCGCGATCCCAAGCACATATACATCTTAGGAGCTTACATAATAAAACAGATACACTTAAATGTGCATGGAACCGAATCAATGCTGTATCGAGCCATCCGATTAGAAAATAATTTTTTTAGAGACAAAACCGAGCATATTATGAAAATATTTACAAAGTCGAGTTCCATGTCAACATTAAGATTATTGTTCAGCTAAAGAAAATCATAGTTACGATACCAATGTCCTTCAAGTGAAGTTTAAAATAAAATAACCATTTTATAACTACACACACATATCACAAAAGTTTATCTACTGTTAAAAACTATGTTACACATTACATTATCTAAACAAAAGTTTCTCATATTTTCCCAGTTATAAAACACGATTTAAGTGGAAAGTTGAAACTATATTACTCAAATGTACCCGCACTTTATTTACTTAGCATTTAACACGCTATGGTGTTTTCCTAGATTTCATGAGATATACAGAATGAATAAGTATCAAAGACATTTAAATATGTGGTAAATAAATATACTGAGTACTACACAGAAATGCTTTTAATAGAGCACAAAGCAAAGGTAAACATTAAGGAATAACACAACTAAGAAAACTATGCACACAAACTGATAAGGAAGTCATAAATTAAAAAATATTAGCATAAATAAATCACACTATATCGGTAAATACCAGAGTGGGGGTTAACAAACTTCCTATGGACTCAATCCCATTGAATCAATGAAGCAAATTAATTCGTTTTATTTGGTACATTACCTTAGTAAACAAAATTAAATACTGCATATTCAAAAGTTTAAACAGGCCGTAAATAGCCACGGTTTCACGCTCCGAATATTCTTCACAGAACGCACAGATTGAGGTGCTGCTAGTATTTGCTGTGAAGCAGTTTTTAAAGTCTGACTGGTAATTTCCAAGCTTAAATCAGTATGTTGTAGTTGAAGTAATATGCGACCACTACACCAGCCCGGAAATGACTGGCCGAAAATAACACGAAGAGGAAATGCTATGTAAAATTTATGAACGTAAAGTCAAATATGATAAAAGTTAGAAAATAAAATTCACTTCACACACACACACACACACACACATATATATATATATATTTATACACATATTAATATACATACAAATATACATCAGAGTTCACAAACTTAAGGGGACTCACTACTCTTAAATCTTTAAAACATTCGATTTTTTGAAAAAAAAATATATGTTAAAGCCTGATCATTTCGAACAAATAAGCAAACCTCATGGAAATATTCGCTTAGTTCCAGAGATATTGATATTCTAAATATTTAATTACGCTCAAGTTTATGGTAAGAAAATTTTCAACTCATTTTTCTCAAAATGTAATTTTGCATCATTCCGCAACTGATATCTCAAAAACTATGAAACATGATTCCGTGAAATTTTTATCACTGCATAATCATGTTATTTTATTGCGTCTGAACTAGAATTATTGCAATTACTGCACATTTTGTTATTTTTTCAGGGGTAAATTAATGCAAAAATTCAAGGAAATTTTAAGTATAATTTGAGCAGTTTTAAAAAATTGAAAAAATATTTTAATGTTGAATGTTTTATGTTCAATTGCATTTTGAATTATTTATTTTAAATATAAAACAGGAATTATACATTTAAGTATAAAATTAATTTCATAGTTCTGCGCACAATCCAGTATATAATAAAAATACTTAAAAAACAAGGTATATCTAAAGCATTTAAAAAAAATTATTTAAAATTATTTTGAGGGTTGAGAATTTGTTTATTAAAATAAATATATCAATTTATCATATACATAAAATTTGGAAAAATTGGGAGTAAATTGAAATAGTTACAAAGAGTCAAAAGTATGCAAATATGCTTTATTTCCCTCGACTTAAGGGTCGTGAGTTCAATTAAATTTAAGAAAATTACTAAAGCGATCAGTTTTTGAAAAAAAGCAAGTCAAAATGATATCAAGAAAATTTTCCCATGAGTGTATTTTCAAATGAAGAGCCATGAAACAGCATTTCATTCTTACCGGTGTACAAAGTATTATTTATGATCAAAGCTATCTTAAAAAACGAATGTTTCTTGTCGATCGCTTTAGCAAAAAGTTATCTGCAATACAACATTCAAAATATGCTACGTATTAAAGTGTTCAGGGGCATACTCCACACAAAAACATACATGGTTAAATGCTTGTTCCTCAAAGTAGTATATAAATCAACCTGATTTGAAATATTTCTACATTTTTATTGTTTAGGGAAAACACAAGTTTTCTATTTTGAAAAATGGCTATAATCTTCTATTGTAACTAATTACTTACTCTTGTTCGTTTCTTTTTTTGAGATTAATAAGTAATAGAGTCATAAAGGTATTTATATTTATATGCAGCGAAACATTTATTTGTCTCTTGTGTTGAAACATATATTTTCAAAAAAGGATATTTTAAGTTCATATTCCTTATGTTCTTACTCATGGATTGCAACATTTCTGTTGTACATTGCAACAATAAAATCTCATATAAGAAATTGGTAATGTCAGAGAGTTAAAAATTTTTTAAGATACACGAAGAAATATAATGTTTCCCTTTGTAAAAATTACATAAAATTTTTATTTGTGCCCTCTTCTTATATTTTAACAGTAAAATTGTTTTGTATACTTTGTTAATTATAAATAGGTACAAACTTAGATATCTAAAAATTATCACAGTATTCTAAATTTTTTAAAATTTTGTTCTCAATATTGTGATATAAACATTATTTATTAAGTTCTGGAAACTATATCTTATGTAAAATTCTTTTTTTTTAACTATGTTTGGATATTTGTGCAATATTCTATATTTTTTGATTAAAAAGTGTTTGGTGTTTAAAATACGAGTATTCCATGTGCGTAATTTCGTAGAATCGAGAGGAGAAGCCACTGCAAGAATTTCCTTTATTATAATTAAAAGAAAGCAAGATCATAACGATATAAATTTAAATTTGAAAAAAACATGAGTCGAAATAATTGGTTACTAAATGAAAAGTTCAGTCATCGCAACGATTTGCGGCTTTCAGAAGCTCTTTTGAGATTGACATTTATGCTAGAAAAATGTAAAACATTTAATTTTTTTTACATTTTAAAATTTTTCTTGTGTTTGTGACAGAGACTGTGCCGTTTTTTAATGAAAATTATGATTTTAATTCACAGGATATAAAATTATTCAATGTTCCAATGGCGATAAACTTCAGAATAGCGTTTTTAAAAATTCCTCTTTTTACCCGATATTTGTTTGATTTATAAGAAAAACGTATTTGTTATTCTTTGTACATTTTATGTATATTTTATCGTCATGTTTTTGAGAAGGGGAAATTCTTTGAAGTTAATATTTTTTTACTCTTCATTTTTTCTTTAAAGATAAATTTTACTAGCACTTCCTTAATTTCCAATTTAAGAGGTTTATCAAATCATCTACAGGGGAGGTCTATAAAATAAAGAAAATGTGTCTTAAAGTGTATTTTGCTGACGTATGTTACTTTGACCATTCCTAACGAATTACAATTGTTTCTGTAGTCTGTTCTATACTGACACAGTGACACTCTCGAAGAATGTAAACGGTAGTGTTCCTAACGGACAGATTTTTTTTGCAAATGAATACTTTTGAGAGATTAAAACAGCGTATGATTGCGTCGCAACAACTTTGAAAAAATTTTTGCATTCTATTAAGTTTTAATAGTTTCCTTGTTATATAAGAATATTATGGAGAATATATAATTTTTTTCTATATATCCTTCAAAATAATATTTAAAAAACCCCCAAAATGTGTCTTTATCATGTGAAATAATTATTTTCGTATAATAATATTTACTGCTAAAAAATCATTTTTTTTAAGTATCAAAGATTTAAAGAACTAATTGAAGTATTATATGCTGATAAACACTTTAATAGAAACAAGTATTAGATATATCGTTCAGATGTTTAATATAAAAATTGCAATAGCTAAATACTGAATTTTTTTAAAGACTTTCTTAATAGACCCTGGAATTTACCTATTGAAGCAATTATCAAAACACAATCTGTTTCATATCTAAAAAAGTTTTCTTTCATAGTTTTGCATTAAAATGTTGAGATAGATTTAAAAAAATATTTTTGTAACATTTTGTGAAAGTATATTTGTTAGCCTTGGAAGTAAAATGTATAAGTATGCAAAAGTTCTTTGTAATGCAGTTTAAAAAAATAAATGTTATATAAGAAAAATGACATTGAAAAAAAAAAGCATTCTAAAATTTCAGTAGCATAGAAATCTATTTAAAGTATTTTTCATAGTGTTTAGGATTAGGTAAAAGTATTTTAATTTTATTACTAAAACAAAAAATACAAAATAAATATTGAATTAGTGAAAATATTTTAAATAAAATGATATCGCTATAATATAACTCTAATTGTGATTTAGCTAAAGTAATTTCCAATTTTCATTCTTTTTAAATCAGATGTTTGTACAATGAACATTAATCATTATGTTTCCGTCAAGAAGACAAAAGAAAAAAGATCCTAGCAAAATTTCACTAACCCAAAATTATTGATTGTTGTGTAACAAGGTATCGGGAAACAACTATATCGGGAAATACATCACTTCTCAGTCTGAAAAGTACCGGGTGCGTCATAAATTCGTGCAAAGTTCAAAAATTCGTAATAAAAGAAATAATGCTCAGAAAATTTTCTGTTTGTGCGAATAGCCTCAGAGGACATGGATTTCTTTCCATGTAAACAAAAATTTCCAAAAGTAACCGGAAGAGGCCGTGACCACGTTAAGCCTGTATTGCAGGAAAGACATGCGTTACCTGTTGTCGCCTTCATGCAGGATGGTGCCCCGCCCCACATTTCATGTGATATCAAGACGTTACTGTTGGAATCTTTCACTGAAGACCGAGTTCTATAAGTCGCGGTTATAAGGTTCAGTGGTCCTCATGATCACCGGAAATTTTTCTTGTCCCAGGGAAATTTTTAGTTGGGGGGGAAGTCTCATGTGTACCGGGACTCCCCAACCATTTTCATGAAACTGAAAAATGTCATTCGACAGACAGTCGCAGCCATCGATGCTAGAATCCACTGTAATGGGCTTAGTGACGCGCCTCACTTGCCTATTATTTTGTCCTGTTAGTAATGTTGAACATATGTTACTTTAAAATAAATGCGCAGTCTCATTCTATTGTGATCTGTTTGATTTTCTGTTTGAGTTTGCCTGATTTCCATAAAACGTCTCCGTATGACGTGTGAGTGCCCTCTTTCGGTTGCTTTTGGAAACTTTTTTTTTACATGGAAAAAAATCCAATGTCCCTCTCATCTTATTGGCGTAAATAGAAAAATTTTCCGATCATTACATCTTTTAATACGAATTTTTGAATTTTGCACGAATTTATGACGCACCCTGTATATACACTTGCATTTTAATACATTTCTAGGTCAAACTATTATCCTAAAATAATATTAACGCAAATTTTAAATATTACCAATAAATATAAAATAACGAACAAATTTAGTTTAATGTTTTTCCATGCAGTAAAATGTTTTCTCTGGAATCCATATTTTCATACTAATAATTTGGAAAAAACTGGAGAGCAATCTCAAAGGAATATGCACATAGAAATTAAATGCTGATAATAGGGATTATTGGGCATAGATGCCGATAATAGGAATTATTGGGAATTGTAATTTGCACTTCATAAGTGAGGTTTATGAATTTTTAATTTCAAATATCTAAAGTCATTAAAAATATTTTAGATTCACAAGACTTTATTTAATCTGAACTTTACAATACAGTTTCGAGAGAATATTTTCTTTCTGTAGATTGAATGATATTGAACTCAACTACCGACTGACAGAAAAATGATACTTAAAACTGCGTAAAAACAGAAAAAGTCAGAAAATTGAATTGTTTCTATTTGTGTAGTTTTTCTCACCCAGTTTCCGTAAATGTCGAGTCAAAAGGTTGACACGAGCAGAAAATTCTCTTTAACTTGTAAGTTTAATTTTGACAAATGCACCATTTTTTGTTCTTTTTCTCCCAATGTCCTCATCATAGAGACGTCGGGAATTAAATCATTATTTTTTTCTCTGGAAATAGAAGTTTTTGAAAAACTGAAAAATATTTTTTAGCATTTGAAGTGCTTTCTCGGCCTTAAATAATGCATTTTCAGTCATAGCGCATTCAGTTCCAGATTCTCCGTTATTCTTAAAATCCTCGTCATCAATTGTTTTGAGAACTGAAAGATCAACTGTTGGAAGAATTTTTGGGGGACCACTTCGAAATTGTATATCCGACTCATCCAATTCAGTTGGAAGATTTGTTTTTTCTTTCAAAATCGTCATATTTTCATCGTTTTCCAACATCTTGTTCTTTTTATTTCCCTCCAACGGACCTGCATCCTATTTGGATTTTGCGGAATAAGCCCGTAATGTCTGGGTGAAGTATACAGGTGAAGCAGTGTAAGAGTTAGGTGATTCTTTTTCTATTTTCTGCGAATTACTCAGTTTATCAGAGGCACTGACGTGAGCCTTAAATTTGGGTGCAAAGGGAATTTTTATCACGGACAAATGTGTCGAAGTGCCTGTGTCATTTGTATCAACGTTACTGGGGAATTCACCGTCTGAATATACTGTGCTATGTTCTTGAAGAACGTTAGTGGAACGTTCATCCCCATTATAAGATATCCCTGAGATTTTTTGATAAAGAACTGGATTGGTTGTCTGTGCGTTACTCAGATATTTCGCTTCAGAAGAGTTGGATAAACTGTCATAGACATTGTCCAAAATTACATCTGACTGACATTTTTCATTTTTATATGGTGGCGTTGTCTTCATATGCAGAAAAATCAGAAAATAATCGGTCTCTGTTCTTTGTTGATATGAGAGTCGATTCCTTTCTCATTTCCGAAGTATTTTTTATCCGGTAATTAGTTGTTACTGATGAACTTGATGAATTAGTTGATGCAGCTGAACTTTGAAGCTTACGAAAGATTTTGTGAAGTGTAGGATAAGTGGATATTACACTGGTGTAAGAAATTAAGAGAATTTGCAGACTTGGTCGATTATCTCTAGAACTACTGTACCAATTTTAATGAAATTTGATATGTACATACATTGATACAATACAAAACAAATAACCATTCAATAATTGCAATACACACGCATGATCGTGCGTAATACTCGTTGGAGTCGGAAGGTATGAAACAGCGGTTGCAGAATAAACAAAAAAAATGGGTTAATAGATGGTGTTATTTTGCAGCAATCGGTTAATTTCAAATTGTAACAGTAAAAATGAGTAACCACCAACGTTTAGATGATGGAAGGAGGTGGCGAATTGTGGGGAGGCTACAAGCAGGCCAATCTCAAGTCCAAATTTGTAGAGAGTTCAATTTAACGACCAGCGTCGTGTGTAACTTATGGAAACAGTTTCAGAATACCGGATCCATCGAGAGAAAGCCTGGGCATGGTCGTCCAAGAGCCACGACGGCCAGAGAAGATCGCCATTTGTCGATTATAGCAAGGCGTAACAGGAGTGCTACAGCTTCTCAGCTCTCTCGTGACTTGTATGCAGCCACAGGAAACCGTGTATCAAGGGTGACTGTTTCCAAAAGACTTCATGAGAGAGGGTTGTTTGCAAGAAGACCTGCTGTTTGCATCTCGCTCACTTCTACGAACATGAGAATACGTTTATCATGGTGCAGAGAGCATAGAGATTGGAGTATGGATCAATGGGCGACCGTTCTCTTCACTGATGAGTTCCGGTTCAGCCTAAACACCGATTCTCACCGTACGTTCATATGGAGAGAACCAGGGACCCGCTATCTACCCTCCAATGTCCGCGAAATCGACCATTATGGCGGAGGAGGTTTAATGGTCTGGGCAGGCATCATGTTGGATGGCCACACACCTCTTCATGTCTTTGAAAGAGGCACTGTGACTGGTGTGATGTATAGGGATGAGGTCTTGGAGCCCTGTGTTCGCCTTTTCAGGGGTGCAGTTGGTCCTGAGTTAATTTTAATGGACGATAACGCGAGTCCACATAGAGCTCTTCTGGTCGACGAATTTCTAGAGAGCGAGGATATTCGCCGGATGGATTGGTCAGCCAGATCTCCAGACCTTAACCCTATAGAGCATGTCTAGAACGCTCTTGGAAGGGCAATTGAAACTCGCAACCCCCCTCCGAGAACCATCCAGGGAATAAAAACAGCGTTGCTGAACGAGTGGGACCAATTGCCCCAGGAAATGATAAACTGCCTTATTTCAAGTATGAAATCACGCTGCGAGATCTGTATATCTGTAAAAGGGGACCATACCCCCTATTAACCCATTTTTTTGTTTATTCTGCAACCGCTGTTTCATACCTTCCGACTCCAACGAGTGTCAAGCACGATCATGCGTGTGTATTACAATTATTGAATGGTTATTTGTTTTGTATTGTATCAATGTATGTACATATCAAATTTCATTAAAATCGGTACAGTAGTTCTAGAGATAATCGACCAAGTCTGCAAATTCTCTTAATTTCTTACACCAGTGTAATATAGGAGGCATTGCTGTACTAGTCGAATACTCGGCGAATTCACTTTCTGTATTCCTGCCATTCAGACCCGGAAGAGATTTTTGAATCGTAGATTCCAACAGACTTTCTTCTAAACTGGTTTTAGATTCTTCAGTGTAAATTTTGTAAGGCTCATGCCTAATTTTTGTGGGGAGTTCTGTATCACCTGCAAAAATTGCAGCTTGAGAAGATAGTTGATCAATGTGTTTACCTTTGTTGTTGTTTCCGAATAACAGTGGGAAAATTGCAATATTGGTACTCGATAAAATGTTTTTAGTCTTGTGTGTAGCTGAATTAATTACAGTAACTCCCTTTATAGGAATTTCAGCTATCATATCCTGAGACTTTTCAATACTTTGGATATTATCAACTATGAATCTGTTGATATTGTCATATACCAGTGTGGGATTGGGAATGTATGTCTTTGATAAAATATTTTCAGTAATTTCTCCAAGTGAACTAATTTTAGTAACTCCGTTTGTAAGTTTTTCGGAGATCATTTCGTGATATCTCTCAGTACTTTGAATATCATGTTCCACAAATTTGTTGTCCTTACCGTTATCTAATATGAAGTTAAAAAAATATGAGCTTCGGAATATATTTCTATTTTTGTCAACAGTTTCGCCCGTCTTTTCAGCTGAATAGTTCTCAGTGATTTCATTTTTTATATTTTTAGAAAACATTTTAAAAAATGTTTCAGTTCTTTGCAGATTGTTTCCAGTACCTTTATTGTCATTCCCGTATAGTATTGTTAAGAGTCAAAATCGTGTGGTGAAATATTTTCATTTTTGAGGTTTTCTTCAGATGTAGATTCTTTTTAAGTTGTGGTTGGAAAGTCTGATGTTTCCTTAAACTTTCTTCCTGCTATATCTGACGAACTTGAATGTTTTTCTGGTACGTCCACTTCTTGCTTCGTTATATACGAAATTACGTCATTATTTTCCGATAATGTTGGATAAAATTGCAATTGACTATGGAATTGATTTCTTCTTGCTTCTTTAGTTTCCGAACCATATTCTACCATCTGATCCATAGTTTCATATATGCTTTCAATGGATGTTAACAGTTATGTTTTGCCATGTAAAGTTGATTCAGTAGTGGTTGAAGTATAAAAGAGTTTCAGTTTCAAGGGATTTTTGCTTTCGGAGATATATGGGCCTTCAGGCGAAAGCATTATGTTTTCCTCTTCAGACAGGTAGATATACTTGTCATCTACATCCCTGTCCAAATCGTTGGATACCTCGGAATCAAAACTAACTTGCATGTCCGTTTTCTTCTCCTTAGTAACTAGATTACTTAATCCCGAAGTTTTTGGATACACAGTTTGATTTTCTTGAAAATCTCGATGAAAATGCGTAGTATAACGTTCTGGCTTTTGTTGTCATATCTTTGCTCATTGATTTTTGCTTTTTTCTTAAGATATCTTGAAGATGGTCAGTATTGGATTTCCTCCAGAATATCAAAACCGATATTCCCCGATATATCAGAAGAGTCATTCAGCAGTGGGGCAATGTAATCTCTTTTATCGTTAAATGCGTCATTGATGGAATCTTCCAGCAGATTACTATCAATAATTTTCTTAAGAACATTTTTGGCTTAGAATACCTCTAAGTTCTTTTTAGTGGAATCTTTGATAGATGCATGACCGATGGGGATGATTTCAACACTGGAGCCTTTGGAGGATCATCCTATTGTACGCAGACGGTAATGTCTGAAAAAGAAATACCAATTTCATAGGTGAGAAAGAATATTCCGATTAAAAACATACAAGAAACAATAAATATGATTCAAAATGATTTTGATTTTATAAATATAGATAAATTTAATTAGCATCCGCGATTTTTAAATGGTAGTTTTCAAAATTTTCTTCTTATCTAAAAACCTGAATAAAAAATTCTGAAGTTATTGACAGAAAATATACTGGTGTTCAAAAATTAAGAGAATTTGCGAATTTTGGGAAAAACTGATGGACACATTTTAATGAAATTGGTATGAATGCACAATTATGTAAAATAAAAAGTTATACATGCATGGTGAGCACTCATGATCGCAGTTTTCAGCGCAGGAATTTCCAAAACCCGCTTCGTAAGATCAAAGATAAAATGAATGTAATTTGGAGTATGGTCCCCTCTCACAGATCTCACAGCTCTCTAGCGCATAGTCATACTGGAAAACGAGGCAATTGATGAGCTCCCCGTGGTTGTCGGTAGCCACCGTGGTTGTCGGTTGTCCTGCAGCAACGCAGTTTTCAGCTCCCTGGATGGTATTCGGAAAGGGGAATGGCGAGCTGCAATTTCCTTCCCAAGAGCGTCCCAGACATTTTGAATGGTCTAGAGATCTGGCTGGCCTATTCATCTGGTGAATATCCTCACTTTTAAGATAATCTTCGACCAGGTGAGTCCTATTTTTACGAGCATTACCATCAATAAAAATGAACCTAGGGCCAACTGCACCCCTGGAAAGTCTAGCAGAGGGCTGTAAGATCTCATCCCTATACCTCTCATCAAACACAGAGAGACGTGTGCGCCCATCAAATACTATGATTGCACGATTTTGATAAAAGGATTCCGATGAATCAAATCGTAGCAAACTTTTTTAATTTGTCAAGATGAAATATGGTTATTAAATAATATCATATTTATAAGAACAGTTTTTACGCATGTTATTAAGTTTTTAATATTTTTTCTGCTTAAAAATATATTCGATTCTAAGGTTTTAAAGAATATTCATTTAAATGTACATGAAAAAAATTAAAATTAAATTTTTTATTAAATAATAACCATCAATTATAACATGAAATTCAAATCAAACAATACAATCAACCCATATATAAATTCAAAATTATTTTCGATTCTATTCCCATCAACAATGTGATTCTTTTTCTAAAGCCTAACTTACTGAATGTATATACGCTGATATGAATTATAAATTATTTTACGTATTTTTTTAATAACTAGGAAAACAGTAAATTTAAAAAATATCATTTTGACTTTTTAAAGGATTTTATTATTGAATTAATAAAATGTATATTTTATTTACTGTATATTTCTATTTTAATCATGATATTGCTTTCAGTGTATTGTGAAATTTATATAATTTTTTCTTCATTAAAATTACTTTTCTTGCTAGCGAAATAAATCCTATTATATCGTTGCAATTAAAAAAATAGGAAGCATATTTGAATCGGATAGCTAAAATATTTTTTATGAATTACATGTGTATTGTTTCAGAAAATGTAATTATACTGACACACATGCATATGTATACTTATATGGCATGATTTCAAACCCAAATGGAAGTACATTTTCAAATTTCTAAATATAAAAATCTTACTCTAAATCTTATCGTTTAAGAACCCTTATCTTATTTAAAATTTTGAAGTAGATCGTGAATTACCCTGAGAAAGAAAAGAGCAAAATATTTAATTTTATTTGCAACCTTGACTAGTTCTGCATAACCATTCAGTTAGCATATTTATTAACGTGGGCAAGTTTGCGTTTCAAAATTACTCTGGTCGAAATAGACTGAAAATTCTAGCCATTGCTTTGAATTTTTAGTCAATTTTTCTATGAGCCATTTCAAGCAAATTTGTTTGAAACCGGATCTAAATAAAAAGCGTATAAAATTGAGGGCGGTGCCATCTGGTGGGAAATACTTTAAATGTTATATCTGAAAGTTTTGAGAAATTTCTCAATTTAAAAAATTGATAAACATGACTTGTTTTACAAAACTAATACTCTAAATTCATTCTGGGACTATTTAAGGAAGGACATTTTTTTTTCGAATTTTAATTTATTTTGCTTAAACGGTTTTAATACTAAAATAATATTTAAAAGAAATACTTATCTTTTTTTTTTGATTTCATATATATAAATCAATAGTTTTAAAATATATATACTTTAGAGTTTTTAGTTTCTTGACTAAATAACGAATTTATTTGAATTATGAGACAATTGTACCTTATCTGTTGAAAAGAATCATTCTGATTAATAGTATACACTATGTATTACAATAATTAATGATTAAATGTTTTTTAATGTTCTTTTGATAGTAATTGCTAGAACCAATTGAATAATCTTCTGTGATACAAAGGAAAGGAAAAATTATTTATGATGCCACGTCACTTTAAAATTTTCCATCATGAAACTCAGCATTTTGATGCACATAAAGATCTTGTATCGTATCGCAGTTTAAATTTTAGATGTTTTACTGTCCACGTTTTTGAAATAAACTTCTTGGTAATTTTAAAATAAAAAATGAGGATATTTCAATAATTTAGATAAAAGACCAATATTAACATGTTTGGAAACTAGACAAATTTTCAGACGCAAATATCGTCGGCACCACGGTAAGCTGACGAATGTGAAAAATCGCATTTTTCAAATTCATTAGTTTATCATAGTAGTCTACAAGGCCCACATTGTGGTGAAGTGTCGAATCTCTATGGCGCTCGGAAAGCCGGAATCAGCAATGTCATTTTGATGAATATCGAACATTTGTAGATTTATGCATGTTAAAGTAACGAATATTTTTATTCGAAAGTTTACACTATTGTGTCCGTTCCTACAAGAGTTGCAATTTAATGAATATGGCAAATTCTCTAGTTTACAATTATGTTTAAAAATGTTTTCTAAATATTAGGTCATTTCAAACTGTCAAATACCCGCACCCTATAATGTAGTTAAACTCCTTCATGACGACTTTTTCAATTTTAATGTCAGCCAAGTCCAATTTGTGTCGCAGAAAATAATTAAGGAAAAGGGGAGGGATTGAAACACAAACAGAAGATGATAAACGATGTGAGGACAAAAAAGTTAAGTTTAATGATTGTATATGGTGTCAATATAAAGGGTGGTCATAAAAAAAACTTTGCCGATATATGGACGTCTGGCGGCTGTTCCGTTCTACCGATGAAGATGAGATTTCAGATATAGTTATTCAGAGCTATGAGTCGGGATTCTGCCAACGGCAACCAAGTGGCGCTCACGGACATGGTTATAGGTACAGAAATTCGAAATTTTGGAATGGCAACACCCATTTTTTCCCATCGAAAAATTCTCAGCGCATGCGAAAACGCTAAAGAGCGTGGGAACGGTACGTGTATCACAAAAACAGACGCGTTATGCACGCACATAAAACCTATCGCTGTGTTTTTGAAGAGATAAGGCACTTCGTAGTCAAATTTCAGCTTGAAATGTTTTTCCTCAATATATACATATTTATGAAAGGAACAGGATTTCAGAACTGTTTATCTTAATTTCGCTCCTGGTGTCAACTAACTAACTTTTTTCAAGCAAATATATTCCCGATTGCGAACATATTCATTTTTTGATATGATAAGTACAAGGATTTGGATGTGCCCTATATTTTTTGGCATACAATCCCTGTAAAGGAATATGACTTTTCTTATTTGATAGCAACGACATTATGGATATACGAAAAAAATCAAGATTTATTTTGATCGGGTGGATAGGAAAAAAATACATGTGATGATGAATAATTATAATTTATTCACGTATTTTTCAAATAAGTGTAACGAAAGGGAATTTCTAAACTATATAATATTCATATTCGTATTAAATTTCTTTAATACGAATTTAATATAATAGACTATAACGAATGCCTGCGGGGAACGGAAATGGAATCCCGGTTGCCTAAACTCCTCGCCAGTATTCTACACACTGGTTTATCCTGGAGATGGGAAGCACTATCATTTTTTTAATTCTCTTTTCATAAGGTTTTTCAATATGTTAGTTAAAGAATGATCATTTGCAATGTTGTTGCAATTACTATCTGGCAACTGCATTTGGGTTTTTCATTCATCAATCCATCATTTATCCTTTGTGATTAAAAGGAAATTCATTTTAATCACAAAATATTTCTACGCGATAAAAGTTTTTGATTTTATCGTTCGTTCAAAACATTTCTATAAATAATAAAAAAGACGTATACTTGTATTTCCAGCAATTTATTCAGACGCAACGATATGATTCATTGTATGTTGTTTACTTCTCTATATAATTTGAAAGAAATAACTAAAAAATATGCTTCTAGTTTATGGATGCCAAAATATCAAATTCATGTTCATTTTAATTTACATTTGGGAAACATTTTGAATTAAAAATTGAAAAAAATAATTGAATTTATTTTCGCCGTATAAAATTTCAAACTAGTTGCATTCAAAATTATGGATCTGAAGAAACTGAAAACTTTCTCGTAAGAACATCAGGCAACTGAATAATTTTCGGAGGTAATTTTCTGATGACTAGATGATATATATATATATATATATATATATAATATATATATATATATATATATATATATATATATATATATATATATATATATATATATATTCATTCTAATGCGGAGGCACTTGTCTTGAGACATTCGCTTTTTTGTTATTCACCGCGAAGTCTTGCTGGCTACTTTATTGTGGGAGCACCATTGGGGTGAGCCAGCATTGCTCCCTATGAGGGGACAACACTTTAACGACCAAGTATTATTCGGGATTTGAACCTAATCCCACTTCGTGGAAGCACACGACGCAAACCACTATAACATGTGGGCGGCATTTATATACAATATAGTGTTACGAATTTTACGAGCCTATGATAATCTAGACAAGTATGATATTTATCACCAAATTGGCGATGGATTTGGTGACTTATTTTGGTCACCACATTTGGTGATATGGTGTCAAATGGTCGCCAACTTGCCGTCTAGACCTTTCTGGAAGCTTCTAGAGATATTTAGCTGGCTGACCATAGGGGGGCTCTTTGGAAGTCTATAGATATACCCGACATTGGCACTGGAACTCAGTTCAATTTTTACTGAGAATTGACTGTGTTGAAAGTGCGTTAGACGTGTATTGTATTGAAGACTCAAATACTTGTCATATACCACTCAGGATACTAGGTATCCTGACTGGTGTTTTTAGAGTTTTCTGCTGTATAGAAGACAGTTGTTACGTGTTTTCTATTTGAATTTGTGTATGAGCCTGAAGAATTTACAGAACAATAAATTTTATTTTGTATGCAGTTTCTGAAGAGATTTTGTTCAGTTCTAACGAACCCAGGAAAAGGAACATTTTGGCGTCAGAGTTGAAGGGATCGAATTCCTATTACAAGATCGATCGCTGATCAGACTGTTACAGCTCAGGCTTTGGAAAATAAATTCCAACAGATTATTACTGTGATGCATCTCTCCGAGCTGAAGCGGGGGATATTTTGCAGACGATCCCAAAAGAGCAGCAATTAGACTTTGGTGCACTTTCAAGAGCTTTGGAGTTACGCTTTGGCGAGAAGTGTTTGAAAGACTATAGCCGGCTCCAGCTCAAATCTCGCCAACAGAAGCCAAATGAATCGCTACACGAACTTGCATCAGACGTCGAAAGGCTCTCCCATATCGCTTGGTCAGACTGCCCTGCGAAAATACGGGAAAATATTGCTTTACAATATTTTATCGATGGGGTTCACGACTTTGAAATACAGAAGACACTTCGAATGGTGGATGTTAAAGATTTGAAGTCAGCCTTAGTCTATGGCATGAAGTTTGAAGCAGCGCAACAAGCTTTACAAAAACCTCGCCGCCAATCTATTAGGGTTGCGAACGTTACAGAATCTCCCGAATGTGCAATGGAGCATTTGATTGAAAGAATGGACGGGTTGTTAAAACAGGTCAGTGCTATAAGATTAGCTAAGCCTGACAGACGACAAGTCATAAAATGCTGGAGTTGCGGCGATGAAGGCCACACCCGAAGAAACTGTCAATGCACCAAGACTCGGGAGCAAAGAACACTCCCAAGAAACAGGGGAATGCAGACGCCCTATCACGAAAACCCTGATCCGGAAGCTGCCGCTATTGTTCCAGAGTGGAAAAGAAATTCGATGTTATATATCCCATAGCAAGACAAACTACACCTTCTACATCATCAGAGCCAGATCCATTTAAAGATTTAGATAATTTGTTGAAATTTCTGCAAGACGAAGTTGAGACAGAGGAAATAATTTCTTTGGCTAGTAAGAGCTTCGACAAAACTGTCCGACATAAAGCTGCATGTAATAAGCATGAATCTGAAAAATATGAAATTTCCATTGCATCAGATTTATTAAACAGTGATAAGAAAAAACGTGCTACTGATAAGAATAACTTTAATCAAGAACTATGTATTTTTTGTGACGGAACAACATGCATCGGAGAACTGTTTCAAGGCAATATCAATGCCATGATGCCAAGAAAAGCATTATACTAAAGAAAGGTGCTTGTTTCTTGTGTTTGAAAAGGAATAACGTTGCTCGCAATTATGGAACAAAATTAAAATGTATTATATGCAGAAAAAACCACGAAACTATAGTATGTTCAAAGGATTTCGAAGAAATAAGCCAACCAGAAATTCCTGAAATTGATTCATTGAGAAAAGAAGATAATGTATTAGCTAACCAAGCTTCTAATCAGAATGGTGCAGTTTTATGTACTACAAACTTTATTGGTTCGTTTGAAGAACCAAAATAAAGGGATTAACGTACGAGTTATCATTGATACAGGGTCTGAAAAGACATATATTACTGAAGATTTAGTTAGGTCTTTAGGTTATGAATGCACTAATAAAGTTAAACTTATTCATAAACTTTTCGGAGGTGTTGAAACAAAAGAAAAACGACATCATAAATATAAGGTGAAAATAACTAGTATTGATAATAATTATGAGCGTCAATTAATGTGCCTAGATCCAAACGTAATATGATCTAAAAGGGTGAAAGCGAGTGGCCAATATCGAACTTGGTGTATAATCAAGAAGACATAACCCAAGAGATCAGAAAAACCATTGTAACAACAACGCATGTCAATACTGAAACTGAAGAATTGTTCCAGAAAATCTCATCTTATGTTAAACTGGTTAGAATAATTGTATGGATTTATAGGTTTTACTTCAATATGAAAGGTAAGTCTATGCGATGCGTAAGGAATCTGACTTCGAAAGAGATAAGTCGTGCGGAACGTGTTGTACTGAAAACTGTTCAACAAGAAGCTTTTCCTAATAGAATAAATGAGCAGAAAATAAAATCTCTGCATCATAAACTAGACGAAAGAGTATTGATGAGAGTGGAAAATTGTATTTTTAGCCGAAAAGATAAGAAAAATTTCGATTACCCATAATTTTGCCGTCGAAAACAGAATTGTGCACATGCTCATCACCAGTAAACATGACGAACTCGGTCATCCCAGAGTCCAGATACTTATGAATCACTCCGTGAGAATTATTGAATTCTGCAAAGTCGACAGATAGTCCGACAAGTTATATCCTACTGCATATCATGCAAGCGATTCACCGCGACCCACCCAGGCCCGAGAGCCACTTACCTGAAAGCAGAGAGAAAGATGCTACAATATTTGAAATTTCAGGAATTGATCTGGGAGGCCCTTTGTATCTAAAAGATGAAACTAAGGCTTGGATAGTTTTATTTATATGCGCTGTTTAGGCTGTGTATATGGAACTGAAAACTTCTTTGACATAGTAGGCCTTCTTGCAATCCTTTCGAAGATTCATTGCTCGCGGAGGAAGGCCAAAAATTATTTATTCTCGTATCGGAAGTAATTTCGGGAAAGCCCACAGTGACCTTAGCATGTTAGACTGGAAGAAAATAGAATCTCAAACTACTCTAAAAGAAATCACTTGGGAGTTTATTCCTCCATCTGCGCCATTGTATGGAGGATGGTGGGAGAGAATAAATGGGATGACTAACCAAATTTTACGCAAAGTTTCAGGCCAAGCATTGATAAACTATGGAGAGCTCAATACCTTATTGTGAGATACAGATAGTTTAATAAACTCACGACTATTAACATATCTCTCTGAAAATACAAATGACTTGATGGCTTTATCACCTGCAATGTTTCTACACGAAGCAAAAGAATGCGGAGTTTCCTGATATTGTCAAAGTAGATTCCACCTTAATGCGCAAGAGATATTTGTACGTACAAAAGGTACGCGAAGATTTAGGCTCGGTGCACACGAGCGTCCGGTCGGCAGTACATAGAGTTGAACTAACTCACTCACACGGACGACGCCGTCGTCCGTCTGAGTCAGTTAGTTCAAGTCTATGGGCCTGTTCACATAGGAGTCCGTTGCGTAGCGTTAAGGGAAAGATGACGTTGAGACGAAAATAAACCAATCATAGGCGTTAAAAATTTCATTGCTAATCGTTTGGAAGCCTATGATAGGTTTATTTTCGTCTCAACGTCTTTTCCTTAACGCAACGCAACGGACTCCTATGTGAACAGGCCCTATGTACTGCCTGATCGCAACTGCGGTGCCGCAACGACACCGGAACGCTCGTGTGCACCGAGCCTCAAGAAAAAAATTTCGACTAGAATATTCAGGACAGTTGCAACATTCCTAAAGGACTGAGGTATTAAAACCAATTTCTGCAGGTGAAATAGTTCTCATTAGATCTGACAATCTCAAATGTTTACTATGGCCGAATTGTTGAATAATTACCTGGTAAAGACTTGATTTGTAAAATTTGTTGTAACAGCAAATCCGCCTGGTGTAACTCGACCAATTGGATAGATTACCTGAACTATAAATAGCAGAAGCCTTACATCTGCGTTTAGTAAACTTCGACCCGTACCATTTGCTTTAAATGAAAGAATCGAGGCTGAACTCGATTGGTTAGTAGCTGCAGATGTAAATGAACATGTTACACATAGCGATTTGGAAACCCCAATAGTGTTCCAGTGATAAAACAGAATGGAAATTTACATATTTGTGGGGATTACAAAGTTACTATAAATCAGGCTTTGAATGTAGAGCATTACCCTTTATCTAGAATCGAGGAAACTTTCGCTAATTTAGCTGGAGGTACTTCTTTTACAACTATTCATTTGTCGGAAGCATATCTACTTATGGTGGTTGATGGAAGAGATCGGCATTTGCTAAACATAAATACAAATAAAGGGATGTTTAGGCAAAAACGAATGAATCATGGCATAACAATCATGTAATGTACAAAATTGAAAATTTTAAACTTTGAAGAGTGTATCTAATATACTTACAGAAATAACTACATAAATTGAAGCTTTTAAAAAAGCTTCATACGTAACAGATCTTTTTAAGTGTGTTATGGGAGAGTAAATTTTAAGTATGAAACATAAATTAAGGCAGAAAATGTAATATAGATTTACAATTAGAACAGTTTGTACTAATGAAGAAATGATTACAACATAATCATAAAACTCATAAGCAGCTTATTAAATACAAATGCATCGTAAACAAAAGTTTTAGCAGAACAAATACACAATACAAGTTTATGGGGATCAATCGTGTCATAAATAAAAGCATATAGAGGATTTTAGTAGCATTTATCTGCAATTAATTTCTTTCGAAGTTGATTTACAGAAGCATTATGCTAAAATATCAGGATAATTAATAAAGCATTTCTTCAATATGTAAGTGAAATAATATTTGTTTTCTTCCTTTAAAAAAAAAAGAAAACTATTGTTCTCAGACCTGGTACGATTGAAAATGAAAGTTATTTTTATTTTAAAGTACATTGTGAATATTAAGCTATGAGATTGATATTAAATACCTCTCAAAACTTGCCTGAAATCGGAAAAGAAAATTTAATTTTGCTACTATGATTAAAGAATGTGGGACTGTTTTATCGATTATCGCTGTCCGGTATAAAGTGACATTTTATTGTTCCCAAGACATATATTCTCTAGATAATCCCAAATTTTCAGAACAGTAGTCTTAAATTGCGGGGAGTCGAAAGTGTCATACCTAGCTAAATCTGCTTTCACATCAATATAGTCTTATCCCTTTTTGGTGAAAGCATTATTACCCAAGTCGGTCGAGAACCAAGCAGGTAATGCTATTTTGTGTTGGTTAGGGAGAAGAAAAGTGTCTTTTTTAATTCTTGATTCTTTTTCGTATTTGGGGAATATGATATTATAAAATGTTGGAGATTTACTTTTTAAAACTTACTATCTAATAAATATTTGCTACCGTTATATAAAATTTTACAAACTTCCTCTTATTACTACCAAATATTTTAAATCTAAAATAATACATTGCATGAAACCTCCTTTTACTTGCTCTTTCTCTTAATATAGAGCTAATACATTAAAAAAATTGGATTACAGATAATAAGTCTCACAGATTGAATGTATTTAATTCCCCCCTTTTTGATTTTCATTCTTATCATTTAGTTCCTAATTTTCAGAGTCTGTTAGAACCTTTACTCAACCCAATACACAGAAAATAATTTATTTTAACACCTTTCTTTAACAGGCTTGATTACGATTTACCTTAGCACTTGTTATATTGCCAACATCTTTAAGTATATCATCAGTAAAAATCGGCTGTTTCTACATTTAAAAAACCCATAAGTTTGAAGTTTAGATAAGAAATTGCTGACATAACTCTAGTATGAAATACTTAAGAAGGATTGACGTACTTGAGTTTCATACGGTCTCTGTGTTGTACGAGAAACGTCCCTTCATTTATCTAAATAAGAATGACTGACCTTTTCTTGGTTTTAATCCCAAGATGAAAGAAAAACATCTTTATATTTCCCTTGAATTTTATTTTACATAAATATTCAAATGGTTAGTTTGCTCACCAATAGCGCCTGTTCTATTGAAAATTTTAGAACGTTTAGAGTTAAAATTAAGACATAATAGATTAGAGAAAAGTTAAATTAAATTAAATTCGATAAAATTGCTTCCACAGGGATAAAATGTCTTCTGTGAAGAATTTACAGTCTTATTGTTCGGGATATATGTTGTAGAATTAGCCGAAATAAGTTTATTTGTAATAAGTTCTTCATTCCCTTTTTTGGTGTTTTGTGTTAGCGATTTAAGTATTCAGTGTACATGTCTGCCTGATTCTGTCTTGCATTTCAGAAATTCAAACTTGAGTTAACAATGACATTATTCTAGCGCTCGCATTGAAATATAAAGGAATTTCATCAGTGTCCTCTGAGAAATTTTTCTGTCTAAAGACCATTACGTGTTTTCTGTTGCACGCTGTGTCCTGATAGAACATCTTTTCATTATTCTGAACAGTACTGTCAAAGATAATGGTAGCTAATCTCAGATTTTGTTTATGTATTATACTTAGATAACAGTTCCTCCAATATTATGATTATTTTTCGATTCACTCCTATCAACACTTACCTAAGAAGATATTCATTGTTCTTATTTTCGCAGATGTTGAATCGATTGCAGTTCTTCTTCAATAGTTGGTAAAACCCTTTAATGGTGCTACATTGAGAATGTGAGGTATAAAAACATTCTTGATGAGTTTTTGAAAATTCCCCTATGTAATTACGAAATTTTACAGTGCCGGTAGATTCTACACTAGGAATTAAATACCTTCGATGCAGTTTGAAAAGATAAGGCATCGATCATTTTCTATTCTAGAAGGCTTACGAAAGATTTCTTGGCCACCTTATCTTTTGTACTGTATTATATCTTTTGTACCATGTTAGATATTATTGCTTTCGTAGCAGTTATGAAAATGACACCTAGACCATGCAATGTCTGCAGTGACTTGAAAGAAAAACTACCGACGCTTTATTCATTCTGCTTTGCGCAACTCGGAGGTGGCCAACCTGTGGAGCATTGGCTAATTACAAGTGGCGCATTTCATCCCCGAGACTACTTATCCTTAGGAAGTAGGCGCTGTACCTAAATTCATCTATTCAACACCTGTGTGCTTGCTCTCAGTTCAATTCTAGTTCGTGACACAAACTTCATGCGTGTACATTTAGCAACTGTCGCGCGCAAATTGTTTGTTTTGTTTACAATTGATATTCTGTGTTATACGAGGTAAGTACTTGTGATCTGTTTCTTCGTTTTCAACATTTAGACTTTTAGAGTTTTGTACTTTTATATGTTTTGCTTACATTCCTGTTATCCTTCAGAGTGCAAAAGAAGCCCAGAAAGTGATAGTAAGCGTAAATTTAATGAACAGTGGGAAAATGCGTTGCTATTTATAGCAAGTTTATCAGGCAAACCGTTTTGTATTGTTTGTGAAATTACTCTGTTACATAATAGAAGACATGATCTTAATAGACACTATAAAACACAGCATCAGACTTACATAGAAGGAAAAATGAAGCTGGCCCTTGGATCTGAGTTACAAAAAGAATATGTGACAAAGAAAAACGAAGAAATCAGAAGTAGAGAAAATATATCTGCTAAAGTAAGTTGAGGCATCCTATGAAATTGCTTTAGCATTGGATAAAAAAAAAAGAAAACCTTTTCTGACGGAGAAGAAATTGTTAAACCTTGTCTCCAAATATTTGCGTTCCATCTTAGTAATATAGGTATTGAAAAGAAAGTAAACGAAATTGCTATATCAAGGTAGACAGTTACGAGATGTATCGAGGATATCTCTCAGGATGTATCCAGCAACAGGAAGACAATGTCCATTCTTGTACTTTATTTTCTCCAGCTTTGGGTGAATCACCGGACATATGTGATGTAACCTGGTTAAGCATTTTTATAAGAGGAACCGATGAAAATTTTAATGTCTTTGAAGAAATTGCCAGTCTGGAGTCATTTCATGGTAAAACAAGAGGATCAGACGTATTTGAAAAAATAAAATCATACCTCGAAAATCTAAAATCAGATTATAGTAAACTCATCTGTGTGTGAACTAACGGAGGGCCGTCAATGAAAGGTAACGTCAAGGACACTACAGCTTTGCTTGAAATTTTTAAAAAACATTCCGTGCTAAAATATCACTGCATTATACGCCAAGAAGCACTGTGTGGGAAAAACTTTAAATATGCTGCACGTTATGTTACTGGTTGTGAAATCTGAATAAAATTATAACAAAAGCATTAAACATACGACAATTCAGAGAATATTGCGAATTGTTAGATTTGGAATATAGTGAAGCTAACATTCATTGTGAGATGAGCTGGCTTTCTAGAGGAAAGGTTTTGAGTACGCTCTGGAAATTAAAAAATGCTGTTTATCATTTTTTAGAACAGGAAAATGAATTCCCTGGCATTTTTATTTGATGTTACTAGCCATCTCAATGATCTAGATTTGAAACTACAAGGCAAGAAAAATCTGTTCCTAGCTTAGTAAATAGCATCAACTAATTTCAAATTAAATTAAAACTATTCAGTTAGAAAAACAGGATTTGAGTCAATTTCCCCACATGAAAGAGAAAAGTGAATGTGCTGCGGGAAATAGCAATTTGATCAAATACATTGAAAAAAGAAATCTAGTTATTGCAAGGCTCATTTGAAAGTAGCTTTCATGATTTGCTTAAAAAGAAAACTGCACGCTCGCGTTCATAAACCCATTTCCCTGAGTCAACGAATCATAATGAAGATGCCAAGTAACATTAAAAATTGATCTTATTGCTTTAAAAACAAATTTATTATTGAAAACGAAATTTGATGAACTTTATTCAGACCAAAATGCTTCTGACATGATTAATTTCTGGAGTTCAGTACCCTGTGAACATTTCCCAGAACTAAGAAAATTTGCAAAAAATTATGCAAGTCGTTTCGGAATGACATACAGATGTGAACATTTCCTCCATGAAATTGATTAAAAGCAAAACAAGGTCGCTAATGACTGATTCAAATATCTCTTCTGCTCCCAATAACCAATTTAACACCAAACATTGAAAGACTAGCGAAATACAAACAGGCTCAAAAGTCTCATTAATGGTAAATAATGTTTACGTGCTGTAATAGATATTGTTTTACGTACAATAATTCTTCTTCTTCTTCTTCTTCTGGGGCACTACAGCCTACTGCTGGCCAAGGCCGTCTCAATAAGTTTACGCCATCTGGCCCTATCTAAGGCAATACTCCTCCAGTCTCCCCTATATATAGTTTTTATATCATTCTCAACGGTATCAAGCCACCTACTTGGTGACCTTCCTCGCTTTCTAGCTCCCATAGGTTTGGTAAATGTGAGCTTTTTTATTGGATTTGTGTCTTCAGTCCTGTATAAATGACCCAACCATCGAATCCTGTGGCTTTTTATGACCTTTACAATGTCAGGTTGTCTGAATTTTCGGTAGATTTCATGATTAAACATTGATCTCCAAACACCATTTTCGCAAATTGCACCAAATATTTTTCTTAATATTTTGCGCTCGAAGATCAATAGTTTATTTTAATAAGATTTAGTCATTGCCCAGAACTCGCAGCCATATAGTATGATAGGTTGTAATAGAGTTTCATATATATTAATTTTAGTGTTACGGACAATGATTCGAGATTTAAACTGATTTTTGAGGCCATGGTAACATCTATTTGCCATATAAAGTCTGTTATTAATTTCAACAGATATATCATTGTTATTAGTGACGATAATTCCAAGATATTTGAACTGTGTTACATTTTCGAAAGTGCCTAATTTCCTTGCTTCGGTTTCTAATAAATTGAATGGTTCTGCGACATATATTCTGGATCTACCCACTAAAGCGATGTCATCAGCGAATGCCAAGGTTTGAGTTGTCTTTTGGTAGATAGTTCCTCTAACCATAAGACCAGAAGCTCTGATAGCCTTTTCTAGAGCCAAATTAAAAAGTAAACAAGACAGAGCTTCACCCTGCCGTAAGCCTTTGTCAGTATTAAAAACTTCAGATAAATCATTACCAAGTTTAACTCTACATTTTACCTTGTTAGATTAATTAGCTTGTCCGGTATTTCAAATTCCTCCATTGCCTCATAAAGTTTCTGCCGAATAATGCTGTCATATGCAACTTTAAAGTCTATAAAGAGATAGCATGTGTCAATATTATATTCCTTTGTTTTCTCCAAAAACTGCCTCAGGGCATGTAATTGGAATACAATAATTAAATCATCTAAAAATGTTAACTGAGTGGTTGAATTAACCCTTTTCCTCCCTCAAGCAAAGCAGATTCTCCCCCTATCCCTATTTTCCAACCCCAACCATGAAAGTAAGAAGGTAGAAAAAGTACTTGAGTTGTATGGCGAATCTGAACTCGTATGTGAAACAAATTGACTCATGGTATGTTAAAGATTGGCCACCACTGGTGCAACTGCTTTAAAAAAAATAAATTTCAATTATGGTATTATTTGTTAATGTAGGAAATATTTCTGAAATTAATTCTGAAGTATAGAACCTAGCTCCTGTTTTTTGTTAAAATATTTCTTCGATTTTCTTTTTGATTTTTTTTTCTAAAGATTCAAGATAGGATTTTGGTACAAAATTATCCCCTTTAGCCCCTTATTACGTAAAATTTAATTAATTAGAATGTACATTTTTCCTATCTATGTAATAATTCTACTCTTGTTTTTCCCATCGTTTTGCTGAGTACGATATAACTACTGGGGCAGAAATGAGCAATCTATGTCAATGGAAGGCCAGTGTGGGACACTTGTCAATGAAGACATTCTTACTACATCCTTGAGAATCATTGGTTGTTTTCAATGCGGGGGGGGGGTACATCATAGGTTAACCAACATCATCTCCTGGTGCCACCTAATTTTTGACCGAGTACAATCAGGGGTGACATCGGGTGGAAGTCCACTCTCTCTGACACCATAGGACTTTCCGCTCTACAGATTTAATATCCGGCCTAGACACGAAGGTATTTTATGGTGTTCGGGATTCGAACTGAGTATCCCTAGTCCCAAAATGAACGTGCCATCTCTAGGTCCCCAAACTGATATCTGGTCAACAATCTGGTGATTAGCCGCAATTGGAGAGGCGAAATAAATCTAGGATTGATTTATGAATGGAATATTTTTCTGTCAGTATTATTACACAGCGATAGGTGCTACATTGAACCATATTTAATGAAGTCCTTTAAAGTGGAACACTAAAGAATGCCATTCACATTTAGAATTCAAAGACTGTTCGCGAAACCTAAAACTAATATTGATTCAGCGTCAATGGGGAGGTAGTTTTGATACTTTATTTGACACGTGAATGATTTGCGATTTATATTCAAATATCAATACTCTGACATATTTCTATTTCTGAGGGGTAGTTTCGACAATAAACCACTTAAACGCACGTTCTCGAGACAAACTATTTTGTTCACATTAAAAAACTAAAAGAATATCCAAAGGGCATTTTACCTTTATAGTTAATATTTTTTATATATGCATGTGTGTGCGTTACAGATAAATTACCATAATTGTTTCAGCACTATGCTACTAAACAATCAGAGCTTAATCTATTAGATCAGCAGAAAATCAAGTATGTATTTGACTATTATTAAGAATTGCACGAGGAGAATAAAACTGTACATTCTATATTATTTTTGAAAAAAATGTACTAAATTGCAAAAGATCTAATTTTAAGCATAAAGTATATATTAAATGAACACCATTTTTAAAAACATAGATGACACTATTCTTTATTTTTTATATTCCATAAGAAAGAAGAATAACGTCAAAACAATGTAAAGATCATTTTAGAAACTTTGAATCAATTTCAAAACATAATTTCTGGTCATGAAATTAAAAAAATAATTTGCTTTTGCTTTTATATTATTAGCTCCGTTATTTAGATATGCATAACCACAAATGATTGACTCGGGCTGGTGGTAGGTAGTCAGAGGAAAGTCCCGTTAGAATCAATTTTTTTTCATGGCCATACAACGACATAATGTCTATCGTAAATAGTCCTCACTTTTTATCTTTTCCTTTTATAAAACTTGGTTGGTTGCCATCTCATATCTGTAATCGTTTGCTTTCTGGACCTATGCGTTCACCACTACATTTCTTAGGTATTCCAAATTTATTTAAGAGGTAACGTGTAAAAAATAACATTTTAAATGTATGGAAGTTTCCCCGGCTCACTCGAATATTTTCCGAAAATAAAAACTCTGGGCGCAGTGGGTGATCATGGCTGCTATGCGATCAACAAGAGATCGCTTTTAGAGCCCCTTGGGCAGCCGAAAGGGCGCTCGAGACGCCATAGAAAGTTTTCTTGTAGGTCTGGAGGCCTACACACAACAAAATTTGTCTCGAAAATAAACATCGAGGCCTCGAATGAACCGTAAATGCTCACCTTTAAACTGATATTGCAGATTTTTCCGCTACCGAATGGAGAAAAACGGGATTTCCCTTTGTTTGTCGGGTAAATTCCAACTAACTCCGAAAATAACACTCTGGGCCGCAGGGGACGAGTCGCGCAAAAACGGAGGTATCGGAAACCTCTGGCTTTTTGTTAGCAATATGAATTAAGAATTCTTTGATGGTCCATTAATTACTTGCCTTTCCGAAGTTTGACGTCATATTTTGCATTTCCATTTTAAGCCGATTCAATTTATAGCTAAGCCGAATCACTGACACAAGTTTCGTTTAGATTACATCATGTTTGGCAAACTGCCGTGCGTCATATAATTAAACATAAAGGTCTTCAGTTTCCGGTAGATGGCATATTTCGTAGAAGTTACAACCCGATATTTGAATATCGGCTTTTGACATGAGTATATAAGCCGTGAACACTTTCAGGAAATCAATCAAGGAGCTTGTTTAGTTTAGATTACGAACAATCATCAAGGAGCATGTTTCGTTTAGATTACGAACAATCATCAAGGAGCTCGTGCCTGAGCTGATGACATAACAGGATGTTGTATCAAGCCTGCCTAGAGTAAGATATTTTTGTATTACTTCAATATTAAGTCCTTATGATAGTCCATCACAGTATGGGAAAATAGACTGTTTTTAAGAATTGATAGAAAACCCCGGCGTACATTACGAAGTGAAAAAGAAGATATTGACATTGTTGTTTTAACTATTTTTAACTAATTATTTTTAAATGAATAAAACTTTTATGTTATTGTTAAAAGGCTTGTCGTCTATACATTATTTTGAGCATCTTTAATGGTTTTAACGTATACCTTTTTTTAACAAACATAGCTTTTACTGCACATTTTTTACTCTGCTATTTAAAGATACATATTAGAAGAATTATAAGAAATGCTGACGTACATGTTTTTTTACATGTACGCTAACACTTTTCCTTTGCGTTTCGGAGTGACACTTGAATTGGCTCCGAAAATAAAATCCCGTTTTATGGTGCATCCAGGTTGGCGTCCCCCCGGTTTCATTTAATGGCAAAACTTGGCTGTGCATAAAAGCGTCATTAGCGCTTTTTGTGGCCCTTGGGGGGGGGGGGCTTGTCTTCATGTGGCGAGATCGTCGACTAACCGAATATGGTCGTTGTTCGCTTTCGGAACAAATTCGATCGAGCTTGGGCTTCGGAGACCGCCCGACAAACAAGGTGAACATAGAACCATCCCGATTCATCGGTTTTTGCCCAATCGGAAGCGGAAAAATAATTAATATCAGTCTAATATCTTATTTGCTTTTACGGTTAATTCGGGTCTTCCCCCGAGGCTTATTTTCGGTCGTACGACGTCCCCCAAAATTTTTGATAGTTCCCGAGGCGACGCATCCGAAAATAAAATCCCGGGGCACACTGTGCGATTGGGGCTACGAATTCGGCGATCCAGCTGTACTACTAAATACGGAAAACATGAACACGAAGCATCTCTAAATCCACAATATAAATTAGGAATGGCAAGTAGTTCTGAAATCATAAATATGATTTTTCACTGGCCTGTGAAACGTGAGTCGTCCATTTTCTATTCACAAAATGCATTTGTGAATGGAGGGTTCGGTAGTTGTCATGTCACTGGGCTCTTAGAGGTTAGAATATGCTTAAATACGTGCTTGGGTAGAAATAACGTGACTGTTCCTCATTGATCTAAATGATTACTGTTTCACACAGTTGTACGCTATGAAGAGGCATAATGGAGGTTTTGGTAGTCCCAGTAAAACGACTTTGTGGGTGGATTACGCAACAGTGCGAGGAACACCAGCACTATTAGGAGATTTCTTGAAAATTGTGTTGTACACACGACGGGTCGTTTCATTCTGCCTTTGATCTACCACGGTAAGAGCCTGTCAAAAGACGAACTTTGACGTCGTGACATTGAGAGGTCCACCTGAGTGGTTCCCAGCCTGAAAATCTCGTCCGAATTGCATTGCATAATGATGGCCGATCAATCTTTCTGCAAATGACAACCGCGAGCGCTATACTTCTTTCAGTATTTCGGTAATCCATCCTCAGTAACTCAGTACGAATATCCCTGGAATAATGAATAACACATAAAATGCCCGATATCATTTACACTGTTATTCAAAATTTGTAATTCCTTTAAACTTTCACACTTTGCTTTCTGACCAAAATTTAAGTAACAAAATATGAAAATGAGCATTTTTATTTATACCCGTTTAGAAAATAACCTTCGATGGAAATGTATCGATAATATTTCGTGAAATTTCAAAGATTTGAATAAATTAACAGTGATTTAACTATTATGATAATTTGACCCTAATCATGCTTTTGCCTATTTATTTATTTAAACGTTATATTGTATTAGCTATTTTACAAATGTTCAAAGTGTTGACTATCCTCCTTTAAATTCGGTACTTTATTTGATATCTGGGCTTTTTCTTTATATTGCTTGCCAAAAGTAGTATGGAACTTTTCTTTTCCTTAAAATGCTTTTGAAAAATAACATTTGAAGCTTGAAAACACAGAACGAGATTAAAATTGGGAAACAATTTTTCAGCTTAAGCACTTCTCTAGATTTCATATAGAATGAGGTAAAGTAGAATAGAAAGGATGAACAGTTTTGTTGAAAGAAACAAGTTTACATTTTTCTATTTTTATGTGTAATATCTCTGAAAAATTCCCAATATCATTTGTATATATTTTATTTTATTCTAATAAAAACAGTCAGAATATCAGATAACAAGAGTTTTTTTTTCAAACGAATCAACTTTTACAGCTGAAATTGAATTTTAGATTTATAAATTTCTTGAATGAAAGAAAACATAATCGAATCCTCTGTGAATTCATTTGCATAATTCATACGATATCTTACTTATAAAACAAAGATAGTACTAAATGATCTTGTATTTTACCGAGAAGGAAATACTATATGAATAAAAGCTTTGTATGAAGCTACTTTAAAATCCAATTTTTAATTTTAATTTAGTTGCGTTTCTCTCGCTTAGTTTTTAAATGTCAAGTTCAGAGAACATTCTCATTTTAAATGTTATTTATATTAACATTCAAAATAAATAGAATTGGAGATTTAGTTTTGTTATGCGTTAAATTAAGCTGCATTTAAAATTAACGTGAACCACAGAGAGTTAAACAAGACTAATAAAAAGTACAGTAATGCTTTACTTTGCTTGTGGCGTTTAGATCTCTAAAAGGTAAAATTAATGCTATTTTAAAAAAAAAATCTATTTAAATTAGTTGACACATGACACTCTACTTTTTCAAAATCCTATTTTCTACGTAGTTATATTTGTGTTTCATACTTTTATCAATTATATTTATTTATCTTAAATGAAGAGTCAAATTTTAGTACAGGAAATCAAATTTTTGTTTACTGTTCGGAGATATATTACAAAGGATTTATTTTATCCCTTATTTTCTCTTATGTAGTAGGAGAGGTGCTACTAGCCTGACCCCCGTTGCTCTTTTTATTTTTTGGGCATATGAAAGAAAATAAAAGATCAGCAAGGGAAAAAACGTACAGAGAGCGAGATTTGAGTTCATTTTTGATATTTATAAGAAAAATAGGAAATATTAAATTTATTATAATTACAATAGTTATTAATTATAATAATCAAACCATTTTGTTAATTAATAAGAATGAAAACTGATTTCATAGCATGTTTGGGAATTATTTTTTCCAAATACGGTGGACGCTCGTTAATTCGAACTCAAAGGTTCTCGGAAAAAAAAATTCGAATTATCCGAAGTTCGAATTATCCGATGTTAAGAGAAAATATATAACTTTAAAAGTGTATCACTGAAGAAGAAAAATATTCTAGTCTGTATAACCCCAGAAAATATATTATACTATGTTATCTAAAATTAAACATATTAAAAAGCAATACAAACTTACCTTAATCATAAAATAAAGTAGAAGCTATGCAGTAGAAAGTAAACTTTAATTAAAAATATGAATTACACTTTGGGGAAAAACTGTAAAATCGATGTTTGGTTTTGTTTATGATGCCTACATTGTTCAGCCAGCTTCTCGATTTGAAGTAAACATTTCAATTCATTTTCGGAGGAAGGTTCCATCTGAATAAATGCTTTCAGAGTTTTAATAGAGTCCATTAAGGCCGCATTAAAAATATCTTTCGGCAGGTAAGTAGAGAAAAGCCCTGGCAGTTTCCTGCCGAAATGAGTGCATACGTCTTCGTTTACATCAGAGATTTGGCCACATACAGTTTGATAAGAAATATTGTGCCTTGACTTAAATCGAGAGAGCCATCCATCACTGAATTTAAAATCTTCAATACCCATTCGACTTGCCAATTCATCTGCCTTCGTCAGCACTAGGGGTCCATTTATCGGAAAATTTCGAGATCTAACATTCTGGAATCATAACAGTAGACCTTTTTCTAGATCTTCTTGGGACGCATTTCTCATGCGTTTCCTTCCTCTAGCAAATTTTGATTTTTCCCATGAATCTAAAATTGACTCCTTGTTTTTCAAATAAGTTGACAAGGAATTTTTTTAAAATTCCATAGTTAGCTGCTAACTTTGTTTTACATTCGCCATTCTCTACTTTCTTTAAAATTTCTACCTTCGTCTCCAAAGTTAGGGTTTTGTACTTTCCATGTGTAGACATTCTGGATTTTTACACGTTCACACCACACACTGAGGAAGAAAAACTAGATCGCATTAACTTGTCTGCAGTGCAGGTATAACAGACGCAGCTTCCCAGAATCTGTAGTAAAGACTGAATTTTCTAAAATTCTAAGAAAATCGATACAAATAACGGAAAATCGCTTTGTCCGTTAAGCACTGATAAGGACACTAGCCATTAACGTTTACCGGAAATGCAATAGTCTAGGAATGCAGGCATGTGCCTTGTAATGACTTGGTGTCTCTTTTCACACCCGGGATTTCTGAGAAGGCCTGGCGGCAAGACGGCCATTATTCCCCTACCGTATTCATCGGTGACAGTCGTTTTGTCACCGAGTTGTGGCAGACGCCGCGTCGCCATCGGACAATTAGGAAGCCGTCTTCTGTAATGAATCCTCCCTCCATGCAGACAAAGCCTGTCCGGAGGAAAAACGTTTAGCCTTTAGCGGAAGACGCGGAATAGTTTGAAGACGGTTTACAGAAAGGAAATCAAGAGAGCCGCTTCAACCACCCACAGGCGTTTGTGAGGGTATATATTCGCCACCTTGATGTAAATGGGGGCAGATGACCTTTTTTTTACAGGTGTGAACAACCTCCATCGTCGGACGTGTGCCAGAGACGGAGAGCCTGCTGTATCCCTCTCATGATGTCCTGAACCCCGCGAAATAGCCTCAGATAGTGCTTATTTTTTTGTAATTATTGTATAAAGCCTATATTTAATCGGGATGCAAATAAAGCATTTTGTAAATATTAAAGGCTGTCAGTCTTAGTTTTAGGCAAAGTCCTTACAGACTGTTATTAACTGGTGTCAGAAGAGTCATAGGATATCAGTGATGAACGAAAGGATTACAGGTAGGCCGATTCTTTTTATCAGATTCTGGCTTTGATTTAAAACTAAATAATGGTTTTGTATAAATGCAATAAGTAAAAATTATTTTATTGTTTTTTTTAAATGGTATATTTATAAGTAGCCATTTAGAGTTCGCATTAAGAACTAATATTTTAGAAATTTTGATGAATTAAATCAATTTCTGTGTTTTTTTAAATGGTATATGTACAAGTTAGCCATTTAGAGTTCGTATTAAGAACTGATATTTTATTTTAGAAATTTTGATGAATTAAATCAATTTCTGTGAGTTTTTTAGATGGTATATGTACAAGTTAACCATTTAGTGTTCGTATTAAGAACTGATATTTTAGAAATTTTGATGAATTAAATCAATTTCTGTGTTTTTTAGATGGTATATGTATAAATAGCCATTTAGAGTTCGTATTAAGAACTGATATTTTATATTAGAAATTTGGATGATTTAAATCAATTTCTGTGTTTTAATGGTGTATGAGTTAACCATTTGAAGTTCTAAGTAGGAACTATTGTTTTGAGGAATTGTGATAAGTAAAACCAATTTCTGTGTGTTTTTATGGTATATGAATGAGTAACCAGTTAGTGTTCAAGTAAAGAACCAATTTTTGTTTGTTAGGAATTGCAATAAGTTTAGCCAATTTCTGTGTTTTGTTAATTGCAAATACTGTATGTTTTTCTCTATTTTTAAAGAAAGTGAATTTTTTTTTGCAGTGTTTATTTAGTATTTTTTTTCTTTTAATAGTAACAGATATATTTAAGTTTCTTATGCTTTGATATTAACAGTGATAATTTAGTATTTGTGTATTACTGTGTGAGAAATCTATATAGAGCATTGATTAATTTGAGAATTCTGTTTATGTGTATTCTGTGTAAGAGTTCGGTATTTTGATTTGATAGGTATTGAGTAAATTGTGAATGTTTATATTGTGCGGTGCTAGTTTGGTGTTCATAAGGGCTAAAATTATAGTTCGGTCTAAAATTGATCAGTTTTGAACTTGTTAGTTCCGGTTAGGACACATACCGTAGGAAGGTATTGCTAGTAGCTGAGGGAAAACTTTATTGGTTATCATACAGTTAGTTACCCTAAAGTTAGAAAAATGTCCTTTTTAAATAAGGGTAAGAAAGGGGACCTTTTAGAACTTTTAGAAGAGTTAGGAGGACTAGCTGACGATACGCTTAAGATTTTCGAAATTAAGAAGATCATTACAGAAAACGAAAATTACGTCGAAGAAGACGCTAGACTCGCACTAGAGCGTATTATTGAAGATAGAAAGGAACGTGAAGAGAGAGAGAGAGAAAGAGAAGCGAAACGAGAAGAGAGAGAGAGAGAAAGAGAAGACAAAATTCGTCAAGACCAACTTACTCTCGAAATAAGGAGACTGGAGTTAGGAATTAATGGAGACAATAGAGCCCGAAATGGGAGGGACAGAGATGCAGACGCAACTCAGAACATTCAGCTCCTTAAAACCATGCAGAAATTTGACGAGAAACGGGACGAAATGGGCCTGTATCTAATTAATTTTGAGAGAAGAGCAGAGATGGCGGGAGTCCCTAAACAAGATTGGGTGCCATATTTGTTAGGGGTACTAACCCCAGAAATTTCCAACATGATGGCCAGAGAATCGCCAGAACAGGCAAAAGATTATGACTACGTAAAAGAGATGATTCTCCAGAGATTTAGGATGAATACAGAAAAATTAAAACAACTGTTTTATCGCCATCCTAAACTCGCAGATAAGTCATGGAGGAATTATGCCCATGAGCTTAGTGGCTATTATGATGAATGGATAGCAGATTTAGAAATCACTACATTTAAGAAACTGAGAGACCTACACATAACGGAACAGATGAAGAGACGGGTACCTGCCGATATAAAAGATCATTTTTTGGAGCAGTGGATGCAGATTAATACTCCTTTAGAATTAGCAGAAAAAATAGATAAGTATGAAAGCTTGCAAGACAGTTTCCGAACAAGAGAATTCCCAAAGGATCAGAAGTCCACAGATAAAATTAATAAGCCATTTAAAAATAATCATAAATTTAAGGAAGAGAAGAAAGAAAAAAAAGATGTGGAAAAAGAAGCTTCTAGTGGACAAAACAAGGAAAGAATTTTTGAGAAAAGAAAACAGCTCCGTTGCTACGAGTGTGGTTCTTATGACCATCTGCGACCACAGTGTCCTAAACTTAAAGAGACGGAAATTATCGCGGCAACAGAAACTAGTGGAGGAGACTCGAGTGGCGTGATGACTCCATATATCAGTCAGGGAGTCGTTAATGGAAAATCTACGTCTATTCTGAGAGACACAGGAGCGAGCATTGATCTAATTTCTAAAAATTTGGTACAACCCCATATGTACACAGGAGAGCACGTTTATGTCAGTGCACCTGTGTTAGATTCATCCGTTTGCTTACCTATAGCAGAGGTCGATTTGAAATGTGAATGGGGCCACACCAGAACTAGAGCAGCTGTCAGCAATACGGAATTCGAGCAGAAACACTATTTGTTAGGAAATAAAACGGCAGCCTTGCTTGAGAAGATCAACAGGAATGTTGAAGTTCCGGTGAAAAATACTGTGCAAACTCGGGCCGAAAACCTAAAATTTGATAGAGAAAGGCTAGACACGGGAGATGAAAAAACGAAAATAGAGCAAGTGATCCCCGGAGCAGAAGCGGTAGAAGAAATCACTTCGGAAGAGAGCGCGACTATCTTGCCTCTCCAGGAGAAACAAATAATTACTCCCGACTTATTAAAGACTTCACCCGAAGAATTTAGAGTTGCACAAAGTGAGGACGAAGAATTAAAAGTAATTTTTGATAGGGCGAAAAGGAAGACGCCCGAAGAAAATAAGTACGTGGTGGTAAACGAGATGTTATTTTACCAGAAAAAAAATAACGATGGAACCACTAGAAAACTGCTTATTGTGCCTCGAAAGTATCGAGAGAAATTAAAAAGACTCTGCCACGAACAAACTAATGTTCATTTAGGCGTTGCTAAGATGAAAGAATCATTAACTCAGTATTTTTACTGGCCATATTGTCACTTAGATATAAATGATTACGTGTCGGCTTGTGACAAATGTCAAAATGGGAAATGCCCTAATGTTAAGAATAATAAGAAACGTCTTAACACTGTTAATTCCCGCCGAACACCAGGCTAAGCCGAAGTTTAGTCCTAAAAGTTTAAATGTATATTATAAGTATGTTGATTAATTGTATTTTCAGTGTAAAAATGTGACCAGAAATTAATGTGTATTCGTTTGAGTAATGTTTTTTTTTATGAATTGTAACATGTAATTGTTTGTAAATTTGAACGACTCGACCATAGAAGTTGAGTTTTGCTTTAAAGGAAAATTCAGGTGAAATTCCTTTGACGTTATCATAATATAACGGTTTTGTAGTGGCAAATGCCATATGACGGTTTTATGTATGCCGTGTTAGAATGCCTCAGATAGGTTTTAATTAAGGTTCAATTGTAACATTTTATGTTCTGTTTTGTTTGTTGCATAAGCCAGTAGAATGCCTCAGAAAGGTATGGGCTAACTTTTAAATGCAGATGTGTATGTTTTTGTGTATACCTAAGAAGGTAGTAATTGGAGTCAAAATGCACTCCGTACGGTGTTTGAATACCGCAATTGAATGATTTATTGTGAAATCGATAAGTTTTGTCTGAAGAGTTGTTACGACAACAGATAAATGTAAGTGTTGTCAAAGAAACAAAGTGATTAACAGGAATGTGAAGTTTGTGAGTTTTTTTTTGATAAGGAATGAGCCAATGAGCTATTTTGTTATAATTTTATGTCAGTCAGTACTGAAAAAAATAGACCCTAAATCGATTGTGAATCCTATAGTAGGATAAAATGAATATTTAAATTTAGGTCACTGATGACTGTCCACTTAAATGGAAAAGATTGGATCACAGGTAATCGTGAACGAATTAAGTTCCCTGATCCAGGATTTACGGAAAGCCGAGTATTAAATTGTTTTATGACTATAAGTGTTAAATGTATTAAAAGATAAGTAAGAAATTTAAAATTTTCATGTGTATTAGTAACCGTGATGATATGTTCTGTATGAAGTTTAAGTATCCATTTTGGATTTGTGTTTAATTTTATTTGTGTAAAGTTGTTTCATGGTAACTGTGTTTAATATCAATTTGAGAATTTATTTGTGTCATGTGATCACAATTAAGGTAAATTATGGGATCCCAGTTGAGTGATTTACTAGTTATAATGTTTTTTATGTAGTGTCATGTGTATGTACTAGTGTTCTATGAATTTAATTTTTTTGATTGACATGTATTAGTATACGATTTTATTTAAAATTTTTGCCATGACTTGTTATATTATTGTGTAATTTTATAATTTCTTTGCTACGGCATGTTCTCTTATTAGAGATTTTAAAGTGCGTAAATTTTAGGTATAAATTCCTTTTGTTGTGCTTTTAAAAATAATACTTTGAAGTACAGTTAAAAATTTTTCTTTCATGAAGGTAAAGCCAGAGTTTGATCAAAATTAACGGTCTACTCGTAATGTCAATTGGGTGTGCATTTGCCTTCGGGAAAAGTTTTTATAATTGAAATTGTCCTGAGAAGGACCATGTTTTTGTTCTGTTTTTTGCAGGTGAAACTCTCTGCAGAAAAACATCTGGGGAGGGGAGGAATTTAGTCTGTAATGACTTGGTGTCTCTTTTCACACCCGGGATTTCTGAGAAGGCCTGGCGGCAAGACGGCCATTATTCCCCTACCGTATTCATCGGTGACAGTCGTTTTGTCACCGAGTTGTGGCAGACGCCGCGTCGCCATCGGACAATTAGGAAGCCGTCTTCTGTAAAGAATCCTCCCTCCATGCAGACAAAGCCTGTCCGGAGGAAAAACGTTTAGCCTTTAGCGGAAGACGCGGAATAGTTTGAAGACGGTTTACAGAAAGGAAATCAAGAGAGCCGCTTCAACCACCCACAGGCGTTTGTGAGGGTATATATTCGCCACCTTGATGTAAATGGGGGCAGATGACCTTTTTTTTACAGGTGTGAACAACCTCCATCGTCGGACGTGTGCCAGAGACGGAGAGCCTGCTGTATCCCTCTCATGATGTCCTGAACCCCGCGAAATAGCCTCAGATAGTGCTTATTTTTTTGTAATTATTGTATAAAGTCTATATTTAATCGGGATGCAAATAAAGCATTTTGTAAATATTAAAGGCTGTCAGTCTTAGTTTTAGGCAAAGTCCTTACAGCCTCTTTACACAGAAAAGAAATACGGATGATTTTGACACACAAAATATAAATACAGCATGTATTTTCTCCGTTAAACGAGGAAAAAGAAATTTTTTTGTCAAATTTTTAGTTCGAATTAACCGAAGTGATAAAAATTTAGTTCGAATTAATGAGATAATTTTAACATTAATTCCAATACAAGTTTTTTGGGGCCTTTGGATTAGTTCGATTTTAAGTTCGATTTTAAGTTCGATTTAACCGAGTTCGAATTAACGAGCGTCCACTGTAATTTGAATTTAAAAGCAATTCAATGGTTGCTACTCTCGCCATTCACCTCCAGTCTAGAAATTCGTCATTAGCGCCCTTTACACGTAAGCTCTTTCGCGAGTGCTTGGAGGGTACGGAAGCGCGCGGGAAAACTTGCAGACGGAATCGCGCGTGCTTGCGTTTTCTCCTCATGTTGCGAGTTTTTCGAATACTCGTTCTTTCACGTACGAATTTTAAACGAAAGAGGAAAGAACGTCCATGTAAAGGGAATCGCGCGCGATTGACCGCGTGAAACTGGCGCGTGTGAAAAACACACAGTTTTACTGGAGCGTCCAGTTGTTTCGTAGGTGTTTTAATGATTTTGTGTTACAGAAATGGACATTACAAGAAGAAGAACCATTGCTCAAGCAATTACATTCGCCGGTCTTGGTGTGATTGGAAACCAAAAGAAGAAAAAAAAAGATCAGTGTGGGTAAAAACGTATAGACGATTAGGTCACATGCCTCGGATTCAAGAATTACGAGAAAATTATCCAGGAGATTTTAAAAATTATTTGCGCATGGATGATGAAGCTTTTAATATATTGCTGGATAAAGTGAAAAATAAAATATTGAAACAAGACACTGTTATGCGAGAGAGCATTATAGTCCAGAAGCACGTTTAGCGGCCACCCTTCGATACCTTGCTACAGGACGCTCATTTGAAGATATGGAATTCAGTACCGGTATTTCAGCACCATTTCTTTCTAAAATAATACCAGAAACGTGTCGAGCTATTTACGAAAGCTTAAGACTGCATTATTTAAAGGTAAGTAATTATATTCTAGCTAAAATAACTTCTATGTTTGCCTTGTTCAGTTGTCAAAATAGCAGTTTGGTCAGTTTCGTCGACGTTTAAGCTTCCATCCTCTGGTTCATCATCATTAGTAAAACTACTGGTAGGTAGTTCCTGGTTTTTTGTAAACAGCAAATTATTGTAATACCACAGGGAAGATGTGTAGACGTCATCTGCTCCTCTTCCACTACGCTGACTGTCACTGACTTTCTTTAGTTCCTTCCGGAACGAGCCTCTTAAACTTTGAATTTTTTTTACTACGAAGTCTCTATTGTCTTCAGAAAATCCTTTCTCCTTACAAAAATCAACTAATTTGCTGTACGCATCTTCTTTTAAGTTCTTGTTTTTATATTCTCCAGATTTAATTTTCCAAAGGCAAGGAAAAGATTTGTATAAGGAAATCAAATCTACTATCATGTCTTTAATCCATGTTCGTATATCTGCCATGTCGCACTTCCGAATATAAACAAACAAGCTTTCAGATTTAAATCAACCCAAGAAAGGACCTTTTCGCACGGGATTGCGCGCGTGACTGACACGAGGAGAAAACGTAAGCACGCGTGATTGCGTCTCCGAGTTTTCCCGCGCGCAATCCTGTACGTTCCAAAGCAGCTTTCCCTTCCTCTCCGACACCTTCACACGTGCACTCAATCACGCGGGATTGTGGTTTGAAGCTTATTGCAAGTTTTCCCGCGCGCAATCTCGTATGCTCCAAGCACTCGCGAAAGAGCGTACGTGTAAAGGGCGCTATTGTATAAGAAATTTGAATACGATTCGAATGATGGTTAGTTTGGAATTTGGACTATTTAATATCTAAAGCAGGTTAGTGGACAGTTCGATTTCCGATTGAATGCCTTCGTTGCCAGATATGGGTACGTTAACCAGAAATATCTTCCATGTGGTCAGAAGGTACGAACCCTCCCGATGGGGATGCTCGGTCCAAACTGGGAGTGGTATCGCCCCCCATTGAAAAACAACCCAAAAATTCTTATGGATATTTCTCTTAACAAGTGTCTCTGGACAAGTAACAACGACATATCGAATGCAAAATTATGCTAAAGAAATAAAAATAGAGGGGATCAAATCGTTCTGTAGATCTATATCTAAAACTAGCTGAAAACCCGCACTTCGCTATGGAGTACATTAAAATTAAATACAACGATCAATGTATGCAATTAATGCCACACACACACACACACACACATATATATATATATATAATAAATACGACGATCAATGTATACAATTGATGTAAAAAAAATATATATTTATAAAAAAATTGTAGGGGATATTTTTATAGACAAAATAATGTAGAAGAAAATATTTAAATTAAATCTAATAGGACATACTATAGAATATAGTACAGTTTGAGGAACATATCTTTTACTGTAATTTAATATTTTTTCGGATAATGTCCAATCGTCTGCCGCATTAGCAAGAAATTTTTTTTTGTCTATTTCGTTGCTATGCATGAGACGATAAATTTATTTAAAGTACCAGAAAAAGAAATCACGTGATCAGCACTTAATAAATTAAATTCTAAAATTAATCTTTAAAAATTCACCAAAAAATCAGAAAATGGAGGTAAAGATTCGAAAAAGATTTCATTTTAAAGGAATATTTAGGATCTTTCTCGTGATATAAATTTTATAATCCTCAAATTATTATTTTAAATGCAAATTTTAAAAAAAGTTACAAAAACAGCTTAAAAATCTAATTTTAAAAAATCTAAGAAGAATTTTCAAAAATCTTTATCAGTGCACCCCTACACTATGAGAAAAATCGCCATGCGAAATTTCAGCCCTTTAGGTCCAGCGGTTTTGTCTGTACGTTGTATGTCAGTCAGTCAGTCACGGAACTGTTTTATACTATATATAGACAATGAAGAAAGCAGATTAAGAGAAATGATTACATTAATCTCCTTTTATGCTTGTCAAGTAAAATCATGTAATTGTAGGTGACAATCCGAATGAGACAACGCACAGACCAAACCGCTGAACCTAAAGGGCTGACATTTTGCATGGTGATTCTTCTTATAGTGTAGGGGTGCACTAAGAAATATTTTTGAAAAATTCTTCTAAGATTTTTTAAAATTAAATTTTTAAGCTGTTTTAGTAACATTTTTAAAAGTTGGCATTTAAAATAATAACTTGAGGGTTATAAAACTTATATCACGGGAAAGATCCTAAAAATTCCTTTAAAATGAAATCTTTTTCGAACCTTTACCTTGATTTTCTCATTTTTGGTGAATTTTTAAAGATTAATTTTTAGAATTTAATTTATTATATGCTGATCACGTGATTTCTTTTTCTGGTACTTTAAATAAATTTATCGTCACGTGCATAACAACTAAATAGACAAAAAGAATATTTTTTTTCTTTCTAATGCAGCAAACGATTGGATATTATCAAAAAAAATATCCCTTACGATGTTTTCTATATATATATATATATATATATATATATATATATATTACATCAATTGTATACATTGATTGTCGCATTTATTATAAGTATATATATTTATTTTTTTGTCATTAATTGCATACATTGACCGTTGTATTTAATTTGAATGTACTCCGTATAAGCGCGGGTTTTCAGCTCGTGAATCTATAAATAACAATCGCTGTTCACTTGAAATTATTTCCGTGCCTTTGTTTGACTGAAGAACGGGATATTAGCCAAAGCAAACCGTACATTAGTATCGAGAACTGATAACCGGATCAATGAAGATTAAAGATATAACCCGTCTCAAGATGGATTTCAGCACGAAAATTATGATATCAGCATGAAGTTGGATTACAAGTAAATTTCAGTATTGTTTACGAGAAAAGAAAGATGCTGCCCTTTCTCGAATAATCTCGTGTTAGAAGCGAGATACTAGCATGTTAAGAGCAGAAATGGTATTTGAACTATCGATTATTTTAGTGGTTCATGCGAGAGAAGTTTTCGGAATGTCAGGATGTTGCCAAGGTAACTTTTCTATCTGCTTCCTTTTTTTCGGAGGGAAGTTATTTAGTAAAATTGTATATAGATTAAAAAAAACTGAAATGAGTTCAGCTTGAAGTATTTTGGCTGAAAATTCTCAGTTTGGTTATCAAGAAAATCCCTTATTTAGTTGGTTTGGAAGTTATGTTCAATCGTTTCAAGTTTAAACAAGTTCAATAAAAATAGAAAAAATTCTTCAAATGGGGTAACCATAAATACAAAATTTTGCATCCATAACCTAACATGTAAATATTAAACTCTGCAAAGTAAAACTGTAAATTAATATTTGAGTGAAATAAAGCCTATTAGAAGGGTAAAAACATAAATAAAATGCATAAACCCAAAATATCACAAAATTAAATTCCAATGCACTTTACATTTCGTATCTATTTACAGGTATGAGATTTTTGCAAGTATAATTGTTGAATGAAAGACTAGACATATGAAATATTAAGAAAAATGTGTTCATTCGAATTTGAAACAATATCATGTTTTTTATAGAATGATATATACTTTTATCTAGGAGGTTTGTTGAAAGGAAAGATATTTACATCTAATTTCACTATTGAATTTGCCGTTTTTCTGCATTTATTGAGTGAACTGAAAACACGCATAGCTATTGAGTAAATTGTAGGATTTTTGTTATGGAAGTAGAGTTAAAAGAAAGCACTTTGGGATTATATGAGTTAATTTGAAAGAATAAAGGTGAAAGTAGCTTTATAAAGTGTTTCACACGCCTTTACCCTTAAATAACACTTATATCATGTTAAAATGTGTGGTATTGCATAAAATAAGCACGAAATATTGATAGTTTAATTTAATACTTTAGGTAGATTTTCAGGATAAAGATCAATGTTTCAAAAGAACAAGCATTAACTAAAACAAGCCTCGATTTTTTTTCTTTTCTACACTGCATTTTGACAGTCATAAAATTGATAGCCAGATCAGTAATCTTTCTTTGAATCGAAACGGCTTAAATTGAGTGCGGAATACTTCATCTCCATAATTTTGAACATATTTATACAAACCATTGGTATTTGAAAGATATTTCCTCTTTTAGAGATAAAGTATAAAATAGGACTAGCATTATATTTAACATCTTCAAAATTAGATGTAAATTTTGTGTTTATGTAATTATTTTTAGTCTTTATGTAACCGATGGATTCATTTCGATTCCATGAGAATACTTTTTCATAATTTTGTCAGATAAGAAATTCACAGTGAAGAGAAAGGAATCAATTTTTCCTTATTCTCTCTGTGAAAACTTTTAAGTAGGAGAAAAACTTCAAGTAATTCACTATAATTAAAGCTAAAATACACTCAAATGGAAATTTTATAGCAAAACCATCTTTCTTCAACACAACAAGCAATCTCAGCTTTGAAGAAGAAAGCATTTCCTTTAGAAATTCAAACTGAACGTATTTTGTTGTTAATAATAAGGAAATTAAGATTTTTGTATTCTCTGATTTGTTGTACTAGTTTTGAAACCGGAGCTGCACCGAAGCCTACATGGACCTGGTCTGGAATTACATTCCAGCCAGGGGGCATAAGAAACAACAACAGTTTTGGTGTGAATATTCTTATAGCTGTTAAGTTTCTCTAAATCTAGGGAGTTCGTAAATGAAACCAGAAAGAGCAAGGAAGCAAATATAATTTACACAATGTATTCACTGAGATCAAATATTTGGGAGTCATGTTTGACCATAGGTTAAATTTTTACGAGCATTTGAAAATGATTAAGGAAAAATATATTAAAAAAATGTGCAAGTTAACATGATTAGTTAAAAAGACTTGGGGAATTAGCCCGGATATAGTAAAGATGATATACAGCACAGTTATTGAAAAGGCACTATTATATGCTGCGGAAATTTGGTACAGGGACTTGACAATATTTAACATGAAGCTCAAACAAGTTCAAACTTCATTACTAAGTGTTATAGAACCGTTGCCACTGATGCATTGTGTGTGCTGGCGGGTTGCATTCCGCTGAACATCAGGGCAAGAATAAGTAAAAGAATTTTTAAAATATATGAAGAAGGAAAGGAACTGGAAATCGAGGGCGAGAATTTCAATGACAAAAATTGCGAGACCAGAAAGAGGAGAATTATTAGATTAGATAACTTAATTAGCTTAAATTGGATTAAAGGGGGAAACCCCAAGACGGGCGTCAAGATATATACAGATGGATCGAGAAAAGAGAGCAGAGTAGGTGCTGGAGTTGTTATATATAGGGAAGACAGTGAAAAAGAAATTATTAGAGAAAGAATATTTGGGGGGTAACTCTTATATTGCAGAAATCAGAGCATTACAGATGGCGATATTGAGGATGAGAGATGAGGGTACAAGAGAGTTTGATATTTTACGGACTCGATGAGTGCTTTAGAGGCTTTGAAATCGTTACAATTTAAAGGCGAAAGAATTAAGAATATAAAAGAAGTGATCAAGCAAGAAAAGATGCTAATCTACCTGCACTGGGTCAAAGCACACATGGGTACGGAAGGTAATGAAGAAACAGACAAAGCGGCCAAGGAAGCGTAAGAGTTGCAGGTAATTGGAACAACGTATAAGCAAACAAAGCAGATTGTTAACCTTTATAGTCGTGATCCGACAAATCATTATCATGTAGAAGGAATTATAATTGTAGAATCAACTCTTATTTACATCTGGTTTATTAACATATTAAACTCTCGATTAGATAATTCATTTACAACGGTTCGTTTTGACGAACGTAAAATCCACCATGGGCGTAGGGCTCATTATTCAATGTCCGACGAGCTCCCCGTCCCTCCGTAAGCGTGTTGACCCTTTCAACAGTCCAAATCTATTCTTCTCGTTCGTTACTCGCGTCTGTTTTTTATGCCTCCTTCTCCTCCCTTTCTCGAACGACAATCGGCCTTTTTTACCCGCGCTACGCAGACCACCTATTGTGGATTTCATTGTCCACCGTTCCTACCTTAGATAACGTGCGCCGCTGTGTTTCCTTAATCATTCTAAATGAGCTGACTACCTCCTATTGTCGAGGGTTTCCAAAGGTGTATGGCTCTCGACACCTGTTTGCGTTTCTTTTGGTGCTTATTGAAGACGCTATTACACACGTTCATCAATTCCACTTAGGAATGGGAGACGAGAGTCTGACACAGATAATCAAACATAAGATTGTAAAATATGGGGTTATTGAATGGCAAGAAGAATGGGACAGTAGTGAAAAAGGAAGACGAGATTCTGAAATATATCCAAGAGTTAACCAAGATAGGCTATGTGGCGACTTTAAAATAAACCAATTTTTGACGGGGCATGGTGCGATTAGGGAGTACCAGAACAGGTTCCACCGTAAGAGTGATCAATGTCAGTGTGGAGAGAAACAAACCATACAGCATTGTTTATTCTCCTGTAAGCTATTTAGAGATATTAGAAAGACGCTACCGAATGATATAGAGCAGTGGGACAAGAACAAATTCTATAATAATTATTATTGCAAGAAGTACATAAAGAAAATTGTGAGTGTCCTTTTGGACTTTCACTTACCTTTTGTTCAGCCATAATAGCCAGTTGTTTTTCGTGTACAAAACCAAATACAGTGTGTGTGCAATTTGATTGGAAATGAAGTTGTTTTATATTAGAATTTAAAGTAAATATAACAAATAAATTGAATAGGCATTAGTATAACTGTTGCAGTGTAATTATACTGTTAAGGAGGTACGAGTTTACTAGTTTTAAGTAGAATACTTATTGAATCTATACTGTTAAATTTGTGTGCTGCTACAGTTTACGTGCCGTTATGCATTTTTATGTAATTGCGACATTGAGCATATGTTAAGTAGCAATGTGTATATTTAGTTAGATTTGTACAGGAATAGTGATTATACAATTTGATTCAAAATGTTAAAGTAAAAAGTTTGTAAAATACTTGTCACAGTAATATATTGTTTTGGCTAGACATAGTGGTACTAGTATGGTGTTTATACAAATTGTTCTTAAAAGAAAAAATGTGTTAAAGAAAACCTGTAAAATAGATGTTTAAGTAATATAGTGCTTATATAATACGTTCTAATATTGATAAAGAAATGTGAAATATAGGTTAATGCAAAGTGCATAATATGAAAGTAAAGTGGTTTATACTTAAAATAAAGTGTAAATACAGTCGGACCTCTATTTAACGAACCTCTATTTTGCGAACTTTTCCTCGAAACCAAGAACATCTTGCGAATTTCTTCGTAAAATAACCTCCAAATAACGAAGCGCATTCTCTATTTAACGAACTTTTTCTTGTGATCCAATGCTTTTTTCATCCATATTTCTCAAAATATTTCTGGACATTTCAAACTTATTCTTTCTTTTAACACATTTTATTGTGATAAATGACCTTGAACTGGTTTTACCAGTCGCCCAACTCACCGAGAGCAGTAAATTAATTGGCAGCCGTTATTTGCCTTTCATCCAGGAAGTGCAACCTTTATCCATTCTATCCACACTATCCACTATCCCCACACAATCCACTTCATTAAAATAATTTTCAATATCCCTCTTTCACCCTTAATGGAGCTGTCCCGTGTCCTTGAACTAGTCTCCCGTTTCCTAGATTGTTGACGAGAGTCGTGCTGGTAATTTCGGTTCTGGAAATTGAAAATACAATGTATTCCCGGACAATGTTTTGTCTTATTCTTGTTTTCCTTTCAGATTTCTTTTTGATGGGTAAGATATATAAAACAAATACGTAGATATTAATTTACAAAATAAAGATGTGATTAATTACTTTTTTAATAATATTTAGTGTTTATGAATTTTAAATATGTTTTGTGTGAATTTTAAGTATTTTAAATGGTGTATCTCTATTTAACGAATTCTCCATATAACGAACTTTTTTTCGAGATTTAGCGACTTCGTTAAATAGAGGTCTGACTGTATGTGAAATAATAGTTATGGGGACGGATTTAATTGCGAACGGAAAAGAGGTTTTGACTCGATTAAACTAGTATTAGTTTCAGGTGGGGTGTACTTGGCTTTATGCGATGTCTGGTACCGAGTGTTTCAAAACTCGCGCACATCAACCTTTGTGGTTGAGTTTTAAAGACAGAGGAATTATGTTAACAAACAGAATAAAGGACAAACAAAGGTTGAACGATTATCTTTATTGTCAGGTCTCAGACATGGTCAAATCACAGTAAATGTTCAAAATGATGTCCGTTTTCTTGGACACACAATCGAACACTTTTTACCAGATTAGTCGACACTTTACGAAGTGTCTGAGAAGTAATGTCCGATATTGCATGAAGGATGTTACTCTTAAGTTCATCAAGCGTATGGGGATTATTGCTGTAGGCGACTTTTTTCAGATATACCCAAAGGAAAAAATCCGGAATTGACAAGTCCGGTGAACGTGGTGGCCAAAGTCCTTTGGAAACGACACGATAATCGAAAAATTCAGTTAAAACTTCCATACTGTCCCGTGATGTGTGACACGTTGCGCCGTGATGTGTGACACGTTGCACCCCTTTTGGTTTTTAAGCAAAAGCACAATTACCATGTGGATGTGCGCGAACACCCCGTAGCACTGTTTCGAAAATAAATTTGCTGTGTGGACTCTTGAGTCCAGGTCAGCATATTTCTATTTGAATTTACACAATGTATTCGCAAACTGTATACCTGCATTTCCCTATCGAATGTTTATTGCCTGGGGCCAAAGCTTCGTCTTGATTTCCTTCATTCGCTCCTTAGTAAGCATTTTTTTTTGCATACATCTCGCACAAAATTTACTGTACGCATTCAAGTATTATGACCATTTTGGACAACTTTGTGAGATGTCTGGGGAAAACTCCGATTGTTTGCAAATGATGTCGTATACTGTCTAATCTGCGGATTAAGGGAATTCAACTGTCAGTACGAACAGTCGTTTATAGCCATCATTGTTAAGTGCATTTATTCGGATATTGTCGGTAATTACTGCTATGCTGGTAATCCAAATCCACGCTAATAAATTTTTGTTCATATGCTCCATAAAGTTTGGGACACATATCCGCTTAATTTAGGCTTTCAGAATGCAGGAAATGTAACACCTCACTTCATGAGAACTATCACGGAACATCTGTTGAATCTATCACAGATTGGAGGGAAATAGCAGGCAAGGCGGCCAGCCAATACATCATCGTCCAAACACGTCTAGAGGGCTAGTTTGGTTTGACTGATAACCATGTGCGACATCCACTCTTACATTAGTCCTGTCCTCGAAGCCCACCGAGTGTTAATGTCCCAATAGGATAAGTAGATATAAATATTATTTACTTTAAAATATATTTAAGTTACTTAAAACAAACTCTTATGATTAAAATGGAAATAGGATTATCTATATAAATAAACAAATAGGTGACCATAAACTATTATAAGCCAAAATACATAAGTCAATACACGCAGAAAGTATTAATTTGAAATTACCTTTTTAGATAGTTGAAAGATACCGCAAGAAAAAAAATACGAAAATACAGTTAAAAGCAGGGTAAAACTAACAATTCAACAAATAATGGAAATAAAAATTATAAATATCTCTTAGCATATGGTAGCCGGGACACGTAAAATAGGGCGTGGCTGCAATGTCCTCCAAGTTCTCAAATTGACCTCTGGAGGTGCGGAGTCAAGTGTTCCGGTCTCGTCACTTGACTCGGTTCAAAATGACGGGACCGGTCATTTAGCCAAGTCGGACTCCGACCCTTGTGGTGCTAATTCAAAACAGGAGCCGCACCTACATCGCCCATAGCCTTCGGGACTTGATCTCATGTTGCTGTCGGTCAAGTGGCATTAGCAACAATAATATTATATTTTGTTTAACTTATTTCCTTATTTTCATGTACCATATACTGATAAATATGTTACGGAAAAACGAAAGATTTAACCCGGAGATTTTTTACTCTAATTATGTGCGACACTTAAAACTAACTTAAAAATATTTACTTCATTTCCAATGCTCGTATTTTTTTAAATAGAAAAAACATTGGTAAACAAATATATAAATTTCTTTAAAAAGTAATAAGTACAAATAAAAGGGGTTTGGGGCTAAATTTTTTTGCATTGAACAACTAAAATATATACGGCAAACACTGAAATACTTTCTTATCCTTTCATTCATCTGCAAATTTATACTAGAGCTCATATTTAACAGGAATCGGTATTAAAATATGCTATTGCGAAAACAAATAAAAAGGTTCCCATGACAACATAACTTAAGATCATTTCTTAACTCGGCGTAAAAAAAAACAATCTCTAAGATAAGTAAAATAATTCATTTCATACTGTGTAATAAAATTTAATTGGAATTTTATAGGTACTTATTCCGATTAAAATGCGCTGATATGTCAATTTATTGCTAATAACTTTTGCTTTCCAATTAAGGAAATTCATTTTTATTTTTATTCTTATATTTTTATTCTTATTTTTTATTCTTTTTTTTATAATTTCTTTAAAACTATGTTTACTACTTTTTCAAAATATCAAAGAAATGGTAGCTGAAATACCTTTTGACATTTTGAATTCTATATTCGGGTAGGTTTTCATATCCGAAATTTTGATTCTAAAAATGCATTTCAAATAATTCATTGAAATTAAATATTCATTCAGAACAAAATGCTAGTCATGAAAATTTAATTTTAATATTCTTCCTTTAAATTCCTTCAAAGTATTTTCAATTTCAAAAGTTACCGTTAAATTGAAAAATTGAATCTTCAAATCCAATTTCACTTATTTATAATTGCATTTTAGGTAAATAGAATTATAGAAATTAAGTAAGCTTTTATGCAAGATAAAATACAAATTTCACAGTAATACATTATCTAAAAAAAGCACATCTCTTTTCAATTCACCACATCAAATATTTAAGAAATAAAACTCCTCTCTTTGAAAATTTACATTCTTTCAGAACTAGAAAGAATTCCAGTCTAAGAAAGAAATATGTCTTCTTAAACTCTGAGAAGTTATAAGTGAAGCAAAAAAACTATTACTTTTATAAATACTTATTAACATTAGTTGTAAATCATTCCGTATAGACGACAAAAATGAACCAAACATAAAGAAGCTTTAATCTTACAGCTCTTCCGTTACAGAATGTCACGGAAAAAATTTATGTTTCCATAATTTTTCATATTCATTGCAAGAAGGATAATATTTACATTAATATGCGATATTATATCTACGTATAGTGTACGACGTCTGTATAGTGTAGGACTAGGGATGTTGGAAACACTTTTTATTTTATTTTTCCTTCGCTGTACTCGTAACAGTCTCGAGTTTTGAATTAATGCTCAAGTAAAGCGTTGTCTCTAAATTCCTTGTTCATTGTAAGGCTTTTTTTTTCCATGTAGATTTACTCCGACAAACAAATTTTAGCTGAGTTTTGCGCTTTCGATTGTCTCTAATACTTTTTCTGGCATATATCATGTCATAATTTTTATAAATAAAAATAGGACTTTTAGTCACTCATGTTTCTGTCAATTTCTATTATTGACATAAATATCTCTTAGTGAACACGGCGGTGGATTTGCAGCAACGAGCATCGAGCCAGGGACGTTCAGATCATTTGCCCGCTGCTCTTGCCAACTGGGCTACCACGCCCCACAAAAATATAACAATCATTACCATCAAATGTTAAATTTTAAATATTGTAAAAACTGAACATATCAAATTCCTTTAACTCTCAAAAGATGAAATGAATACACAAGTCCATCTATAAGAACGCCAGTATAAGGTTTTAATAAAATGAATTAAAGGTCAATTTATCAAATCTACGATAGTATGGAGGTAAAACATATTAATTCTAACTTATAAATTCTTAAAAATCTACACTAGCAATAATCAAATGATTGGGGATTTGTAGTATTTTCATTTAAAAATCTAACAACTCATAATAAATTTTCTCTTTCTATCACCTTTGTACATGTGGAGTCACTCAGAGTAAAGGCATGCTTTTCTCGATTTAGGATTATACAAATATCCGAAGTAGTAAATAAGTTTTCTGTGGGATGCAAATCTAAACATTTTAAGACGAATATTCCCTCGAAGTCATGACGTATTTTTACTGCCGAAAATTTAAATAAAGCGGATGAATATTTAATAATTATATCTCTATCTGGAAAGTTCTAGAACTGAGCTCTTATAAAATAGTTTATTCAACTTAGCAACTAATGTTCATAGGTTTTGTCAGAGTAGTTCCTTCGGCTATTTATGCACAGTTGCCACCGTTTTTGTAGGTCATGGGAACAAGCAAAGGAAGGTTTTTTTTTGGGGGGGGGGCTAATGTCCCTGCGGGAGGACGACATTACACCCAATCCGGTGTACATATGAATACAAGGAAACCGAAACAGACAAATCATACAAGAATTTTATTAACAACCGATGACACCGGCAAAGGCCGATGGGTTTCTAGTCGGGACTCCTCTTGCAGGCGGAAGACTGACCGATTCCCCAGAATACAACCAAGTCTTAGGGCCTGTTCACATCGGAGTCCGTTGCGTTGCGTTAAGGGGAAGATGACGTTGAGACGAAAATAAACCAATCATAGGCGTTAAAAATTTCATTGCTAATCGTTTGAAGGTTTGTCATTGGTTAAATATATTTCAATACCTTAACGCTCCGCAGCGGACTCCTATGTGAACAGGCCCTTAGGCTTCGTACACACGATACGGATTCGGTTTTATGATCGTCTCGGTTTTGTCGTTCCGTTTACAGTAAACAATGTACTATTTTGTTTTTTACGTTCACACGTTGCGGTCGAAAACTGCAAATGAGGGAACAACCGAATCGATAGCAGATGTCGTTCGATTTTGTCTTCCGAAACCGGATAGACTGAACCGACCCCAGGCCGTTTCGGTTGCCATTGGTGTATAGATTTGAGAGGGGGAGTACCCACGATTCGGTTATTTTGAAGGAAACGTACACCAGTGCCAATCTAACTACTGAAGTGATTCTTTGAAGTTATTTTTTAGTTGTTTTTTACAGTTTTTTTTGCAGTGGTTTTTTTTTACACAATGGAGAAAATCGACACAGAAATTTTAATTTCTTTGGTTGAAGAAAGACCGACCACTTGGGACAAAACATATGAATTGTTTTCACCATTCTAATATCAGTCAATATTTGTTTAAACCTGTAAATAGGTTTTCTGCATGATGGGTTTTTTCACCATTTCTCATCTTTAAATTGTTATATGTCAAGAACCGTTAAAGATAAATGGTTAAACTTGGAACATGTCTTTTATTTTACTTTAATTTTAATTCAACAAATTTGAAAAATATATTTACTTTCGAAAATATGATTTTTTAAAAATAAGTGACATCATTTACAAAAAAAAATTCTTTAAATGTTTTTAATTAAAAAAAAATTAATATTTAAAAAAACGCTGAATCGAAATTAAAACATATATTTATGTTTAATTAAATGAAAAAAAATTGAAATTCGACAGATAATATTTCGAGTTATAACAATTTTAAATTACCCCACTTTTTTAAAATTTAAAATTTTAACATTTTTTAAAAACTTTATGAGAAGTTTTATGATGTGATTTTGTTTGCAAATTATATGGTTAACCATTACAAAAAATTCAAAGTTTTAACTCTATAAATGTATGTATCGACATTCGGAAGTAGTTGAAAAATTTCTATAAATCTGTTCTTAATTCAATCATAAGCGTTTGAAAAGATCCCAGACAATATCTGTCGCTCAAAATACTAGTATGTATCCAATACATTCTATAACTTTTTTTAGTGTTGCTTCGACGATGACGATACCAGTACATTACAAGAAAGGTATTTACGTCCATCCTGCCAAGTGAACTACACTTCAATGATTGCAAAGCTGTTGCGGACTGGAAAACCGTATGCGGTGAAAGAAAAACCGAATCGTGTGAACACAGCTTTCAGTTGACACCGAAACGATTATAAAATCGAAACCGTATCGTGTGTACGAGGCCTTATGCAAGAATCAAACCCGCGTCCCTGGCTGATGCCTTAACCACTTAGCCACTGGGCGACGTAAAGGAAGGTTCATCCGAGATACTTCTCAGCACATCTGTCACAGCCATTTCGATTGCTGCAATATTTTTATGATGTTTGCCATTCGAGCGGCGACAGGACGGGTGAATATTTGGGGATATACTAGGGGTTTTCCTTAGCTTAGCGCAGAACTTAATGTTAAGGGCATGTCACATAGAATCCGTCAGCGTTAAAGATTTCGTTGGCGCTGATTGGTTAAATAAGTCAATGATTGGTACATGATCGGTTTCAAATTTTTACGCTGACGCTGACGGATTCTATGTGAAGAGGCCCTAACCCTCTGCTCGGAATCCGCGTCCACCACGTCACTCGTGTAACTTCCCACTAAATGCGCCAACCACCTGAACTGTGGGTTGCTAAGCAGAGCCCTACCACCTAGTGAGTTTACGTGGAAACACTTCCAAAGCCATGTCTATTCAGAACACATATCAGGTAACTGAATAACAACCATTTCGCAGGTAAAGAATTTTAAAAAATCACACCTGGAACTTTTGACAAAGGTTATATATTAAGGAATGCTTTGTGTGCCTGTGTGACTGTTTGTTTTAAGAGTTAATAGCACCCTTTACACATACGTTCTTTCTCGCGTGAAACCACGATCCTGCGCGATTGAGTGCAAGTGTGAAGGTGTCGGAGAGGAAGAGAAAGCTGCATTGGAGCGTACTGAAAGTTTTCCCGCGCGCAATGGAGCGTACTGAAAGTTTTCCAAGAGCGTACGTGTAAAGGGCGCTATTCTCTTTTCGAATTCATAGGTAATTAATAAAGAAAAACTAAGATATTTTGTGAATATAGACCGTAAATTTAAAGTGTTGCTAAAATAGTTAGGGATATAAAGGAGGATTAACTCGATCTACCCCAAAAAGCATTATATTTCACAGTACTGAAGCATACATTTGGCAATATGCAGTGACGAGTTGATCTCTGTTTGGATGCCAGTGGCGGGTATTTCTGATATCGATGTTATTGCGAAGTGGTAAGACACTTTGCATTCGAATTCCTTCTTGAAATGTTTTACACTTTATTGAGCTTTTTTTGGGTCAAGACCCAAGGTAATCATCCTGTGTAGTATAATAATTAATTCACAGTGGATTTAAAGCTCTTAGAATTTATCTGTTACTTGGCCTTAAGTAGATTTAACAAATCATTAGTTTCCAAGCTTAGAACTGCTATATCTCAGGTTTAAATTTCAAAGCAATTATTGTTTAATCTATATAAATAAAGCAGAGTGTCTCTATGTATGTATGTATGTATGTAACGTATACAAATCTACATTTCTTGATGAATCTGATTGAAACTTCGTATACTTATGTTTTGAAGCCTGGAGATAATTCTAATATAAGTTTGGAAGCTTTAAAATGCTTATATATAAATACAGTTTTTAAAAAATATTTCATCTCAAGGCGTTGGAATCAATCATTCATAAAAACTGCGCATGCGCACCTAGATGTTACAAGGTAAATAAACGCATTGAATATTGTTGCTAACTTACGATTATTTACTTTCTGAAATTTGGTTATTAGGTATTTTACATATTGTGTTTGTACTTCAGAATGTTTAGTATACTGTATTTTATATTGTTCTTAATTTTATAATTCACGATGTACTTTTAAAAGCATAAAAATTAGTATAACTTAACTAAAAAGAATCAGTCTAAACTTAAGCACAGTTTTGCGATTTATTTACGGTTGAAAAGGTAGTTTCAGCTTATTTAAAGGGATTTTTTGTGTTTTATGGTAAAATAGCACTTAAAAATTAAAAAAAGGAACAAAAACTTACCTGTAAATAGCATACTTTTTCTATAAATTGGTCAATTTGAAGTAATTTTTATTGAAATTTAGCTAAAATGCCTATAACTGCATAAAAATCTTAATGCTACTATTTTAATTTCCTTCTCACACATGATACATATGACAGTTATATTCAAAATGACCTACAATCTTAAGAGAAAAATTTTAAAATGCAAAAATAATACATGCAATTTTATGTTCTAATATGAAAATTTTCCCCAATTCGTCATTCCTTTCCTTATAAAAACAGCCCAAAATAGAAAAACTACAATTATATCACAGAAATATTTCAAAGAGTTGTAGACTAAATGTAAAATAGAAAAGTAAATGTAACATAATTATATTTCACTGCCCTTCAGAAATATTCAATTATAACACAATTTCCTTAGCAATACAAAAACAAACAAAAGTGAAAACAGTGTGTGACTATCACAGAAATATTCCAGAGTTTCAACAGTAATCCACATATTGGGAATTAACCCAGTAGAAAAGGATTAATGAAAAAAAGAAAACTAAAGGAGTAATATTAGAAAATTAACTTTAAATAACTACGAAATAACAAATCCATGCGTTCACTTACCTTGGACATCTAGAATTAACATATAGTGGGTGCGCATGTGCAGTTCTTATGAATGATTGATTCCATCGTCTGGAGATGAAATAGGCTAAGATTCCTCATTGACCCGATTTCTCGCCAATCCTTGTGGCGCGGTTCGTTCCTGGGCTCGGAAAACCCGCCTTGACGACGAACTACGTCACAAGGGTTGCTGTAAAATTAAGCTAGCCGGTTCAGGAGGTCAAAAGTTAGTTCAGATTTTTTTCTGCTCTGTTAGCTCCTTGACCGACGGATTCTTCATTGGATTAACACGTGCTTGGTGACTATACGATTTTCTAACTTCATTTTTAGAGTTTTTATACTTTATTTAAGCTAAATATACTTATACATAGCTTATTTATACATATATAAATAGTTTTCTATATTAATATATAATATATTTACATTAAATTTTCAAATAGATTGTAGTGATTAAGTTTGTCAATTAGATATTATTTTAGAATTACTATTTTTACTTTGTAAAAAGCTCTTAATTTTTTATTGCTTTATTAAATTAAACTAAATAGTTATGTTGCCCATTAACAGTATTGTTTCTAAATATCAGGCTGCATTAGTTAGACTATCCAAGTTAGATTGCAAAATTGGCGGTAAGCATGCGTTCGGCTCGGACGGTATCCCCAGTAGTTTATTTATAGTTGATATTTTTAGAAATAGTCTCGTTTATCACCGATTTCTAAGGGAATGTTCTCTTTTGGTGAGTAGTTTTAAGTGCCCTAAGAAGAACGACGTTTTTTAATAATAAACTTCAATATTTTAAAAATCATCACCGGATATTTACAAGTAAGTTTTATTTATTAATAAATCTCTTTATACTCTCATTTTATTGTAAAAGTTTAATAAATAAGCTGTGTTGCATGCTATCCGACGAGTAGCGGGAAGGGGGCGGGATTTAAGAACCAATCTTACTCACTTGCCGTGCGGAGGGCTGGGGTAAACAACAATGGCGCCAAGGTTGGCGGGGAAAAATTGGCTTGGCGAGAAAACGGGTCAATTGGGAAGCTGTTCCATGAAATATTATTTAAAAACTGTATTTATTTAGAATTATTTTAAAGCTTCCAAACTTATCTTAGAATTAATTATCTTCCAAGTTGTATACGTTGTTGTATACGTTACATACATACATAGACACTTTGCTTTATTTATATAGATAGATATATGTTTTGCCCCGTAAAATAGAAATATATTTATTGTATTATTTTGGACCTTTTTGTTAAAAAAAATATGTTAAAAGCTGAATGCTTCAAAGGAAATATATTTTTCAAAATATTAATATGTTTACATTCGAATCCTTTTAAGGTAGATTCTCCTCATGTTTCCAATTCTTTAGAAATGTGTCCAACTTATAGATTTCGTTATACATTATTGGTACTATAGCTTTTTGCAGTAAATGTCTTAAACTCGGAACAATATCCACCCTCCTGGAAATAATATTTAATATGTAATAACTATTTTTTTACATTATAATATACCTAACTGGTTTAATATTGTCAAATGATTAACATATTTCATTTTAATGTAACTAAATAGAGTTATTTTTTTATATTATTAGTTTCACTTTTCATTTACTTAAATTCAAGTTGAATACATTTAAAATTAATGCATTTTCCCCTCAAAAAAGCGGAGAATAGAATAAACAAACTGAAAAACTTTGCTCACCATATTTATATATGTTTAACCATATGTTGCTCTTACGTTTAGCTTCATCTCTATATTTTGACCCTTTGAACATAACGATTATATTAATGAATGTGTGAAAAATAACATGTTTGGTTATATTAGTTGTTTGAAAACAACTGATCTTGCATTTATGGTGCGTGGATCCCTAATTGCAGATTTCTATTAATTTTTACGTTTGTCAGTGGCTTCTACCTATACTTTAATTTTTTATTCTTTTCTAAAGAATCTTGCATTTATGGTGCGTGGAACTATTAATTGCAGATTTCTATTAATTTTTTTGTTTGTCAATGCCTTCTAGCTATACTTTAATATTTTTACTACAAAATCTTGCATTTATGGAGACATTTATTATGCAGATATTAATTATGGAGATGTTTATTGCTACAGAATCATGCATTTATGGTGTGTGGAGCCCTAATTGCAGATTTTTATTAATTTTTACGTTTGTCAGGGTTTTTTACCTATATTTTAATACAGGGATGTCCAGCCCGCGGGTCGCATGCGGCCCAAAGCAAGTGTTAGTAAGGCCCAGAGTGTTAACGAGAGAGAGCTCAAAGCGAAAAAAAAAATAATAGCCTGCCTTGATATAAAAAGTAATGCGGAAAAGGAAAAAAATGGACCATGTTATGCAAATCATCTTCAAAATGGTGAATTTTATGAAGGCTTGGGGATTGATTCATAGCCAGTTTTAGGAATTTCTTAAAAGCTTGGATGCTGAATATGGCAATACTTTTAAGAAATAAGGTAGCTCAGTGGAGAAAATATTAAAAAGGTTTTATAGCCTACTTGATGATATCAAATTGTTTATGACATTGAAAAGTAATCTGTGCCAGAACTTTATAACTGGCTTGCAGATTTTGATAGATCTGAATGCCCATTTAAATGACTCAAACACCCGTCACTTCATGGATTTTACTTCAGTGCAAAATCCATGAAGTTGAAATTATGGCAAGCCAAATTAAATGTTAAAATTTTTTTGCGTTTCGAGACGCTGACCAAGCACAATTCTAAAAATGTTACAAAATATGCAGCCCTACTTTCCGATTTAGTACAAGAATTTAAAATTGATTTCAGGATTTTGGGGAAAATAAACAATTTTTTTTGCATGTTTTCTACTCTATTTGCAGTCGATATAGATATAATGCTAGCAAATTGTCAAATGGAATGCATAGAGTTGCAATCTGACTTCTAACTTAAAGAGAAATTCAATTGAGTCTCTTAGTTGTACTCATAAATCATACCTGCCCAGATATAAATATCCTTCACTGCATAGTCAAGCGTTATTCTGGTCATCAACGTTTGGAAGCACGTACATCTGTGAACAAATATTTTCAAGAGTGAAGCACATTAAGAGTCAAATTAGAACCAAAATTTATTTGTTGTTTTTTAGTATTGATGTGTATGACATTTCCCATCCCTTTTTTATACTATGTTATTTATGCTATGTTTAATTTTTCATGCAGAGTTCACAAGGCAAAAGACAATTTGACATTTTTACTTTTCAGCTTTTAGTGATGAAAGGCTGAATCTATCTAAATTCTGAGATGTGTGTAACATTTCACATGTTTTTTTCCTATGTTATTTATACTGTGTTTAGTTTTTAAGTTGACTTTGGTTAACAAACATTCATATTGAACCCCGAATCAAGAAATGAGAAACATAGTTTATGAAGGTACTTGAGATAATATTTGGATCAGTTTAATTTAACAGAGATTTATATGGAGTTTAATAAGGACAGGATGTTTCTATTATTGCTACAGAATCTTGCATTTATGGTGCGTGTAGCCCAAATTGCAGATTTCTGTTAATTTTTTCATCAGTCAGTGCCTTTAACAAATACTTTAATACTTTATTTATACATTTTTTTGGCTACTGAATCCTGCATTTATGGAGGTATTTATATGGACAATTAGACATTTTTACTTTTAAGCTTTTAGTGATTTATTATAAATGTATATATTTTATGATATTTATACTGTTATTAAATCTATGTTATTTATACTGTGTTTAGTTTTTAAATTACTTTTTGTTAACATACATTAGACAATTTGACATTTTTAATTTAAACTTGCAAAATGAAAGGCTGAATCTACTAAAATTCTGAGATGTGTATAACATTTCACATGTTTTTTTTTAAATGTTATTTATGCTGTGTTTACTTTTTTAATCAATTTTGTTTAACAAACATTTGACAAAATGACATTTTTACTTTTCAGCTTTACTTTTTAAAACTCTTAACTTTCCAAGAGACAATTTGACATTTTTTCCTTTTCAGTTTTTAGTGGTTTATCATAAATGTATATATTTTATGTTTTACTTTTCAGCTTCTTTTGCTCGAAAGATGAAAGGTTAAATCTAGATTATTCTGTGTTAAGTTTTTCCTTTTCAGTTTTTAGTGGTTTATCATAAATGTATATATTTTATGTTTTACTTTTCAGCTTCTTTTGCTCGAAAGATGAAAGGTTAAATCTAGATGAATTCTGAGGAGTTAATTATAAATGTATATATTTTTATATTGGATTTTTTTTTATTATTTGGGTGTATAACATTTCACATACTTATTTTTTTATGTTATTTATACTGTGTTTAGTTTTTAAATTGATTTTGGTTAACAAACATTCGACAAATTGACATTTTTCCTTTTCAGCTTTACTTTCCAAAAGACAATTTGACATTTTTCCTTTTCAGCTTTTAGTGGTTTATTATAAATGTATGTATATTTTATGTTTTACTTATCAGCTTCTTTTGCTCCAAAGATAGAAGGTTAAATCTTGCTAAATTGTTTAGATTTTAAATTGATTTTGGTTAACAAACATTCCACAATTTGACATTTTTACTTTACAGCTTTTAGTGGTACAATGATGAAAGACTGCATCTACCAAAATACTGAGATATGTATAACATTTCACATGCTTTTTTTGGGGCTATGTAATTTATACTGTGTTAAGTTTTTAAATTGATTTTGGTTAACAAACATTCCACAATTTGACATTTTTACTTTACAGCTTTTAGTGGTACAATGATGAAAGACTGCATCTACCAAAATACTGAGATATGTATAACATTTCACATGCTTATTTTTTTTTTGGCTATGTAATTTATACTGTGTTAAGTTTTTAAATTGATTTTGGTTAACAAACCTTCTTAAAATTTCGGGCAACGCCGGGTACTTCAGCTAGTTAAGTTCTATTTAAATGTAAATTTTTAAGGATTTACTAAATTACTTTTACAAATAGGCGTTGAAAGAGAAAATTTCAATATTGTTTCCCTAGCGCGGCTTAAACGAATTCCCTTTGAAATTGTTTATAGCGTTCTCTATTGCGATAAAATATGCCATGTTTCGGTTGATATTTTTTTTAACCTATGGCTTTATTTGGAAAATTAATCCATATTTACAGGCAACACAAACAGCAAAGAAGTAAGTATTGAACAGATGCATAAAGCACAACAGTGAACAAAGTCAGATAAAAGGTGTTAAAAGTTCATAGAAAGTTCATCGAATCTTCTCGGTTGATATAATTTATGCCCGTATTGTTAAAATCTGTATCTTTTAACAAGAGTTGTGTTTATAGGAAATTCATTTCAAGATTCATTTAGGACACTTAAAGATAAAAACCCGTTCTTGTTACATCTTAAAATTTGTACTAGTTAGTACCCGTCAAAACATCACGACTAGATAGTAAAAAAATGCACTAATACACAAATTATACTCACCACATCATTGCCAAATGTTGAAAATCATAAAAATGCGCAGAAACAAATTAATGTGTTTAATCTTAATGAGTATCTAAAGCCAAATTTAAAAATGCCACTGAGAATGCGCAGAAAGCAATTTTATAATTGTAAATTATTACGCTAATTAAACAATGCGAAATAAACAATTTCCATCAGGTTTAATCTTATATTTCACAAACATAATTATCGAAAAATAAAAATGGCAAAGAGAGACTCCTCGGAATAAACGTGTTTATTATTAAAACATGTCACTGAGCATGCGCAGAAACAGTGAGTTTCTAAAGCGAGATTTAAACATGCTACTGACCATGCGCAGGAATAAATATTTAATTGTAAATTATCGCTAATTAATAGAAATTGCGATTAGAAAAACCAAATTTGACAAATCTACAGATTGCAATCTTTCGTTTAAGACCAAAATGAAGTAAATTGATGCAGTAGTTTTCTCTCACTGACTGCCCAAAAAGTCGGCTTAGCAAAAGTCGGGTTATAACAAAAAAATGGCTTCATATATAATCATATATGGGGCAGTCATTTGATGAACTATTCATAAATTTACTATAGAAGAGAAAATTTTCAAGTAAGATATCAAACAATGAAGAAGCATAACTTATTCCTATGTTATTAAATTTGAATAATTAAGGTTGTTTGGAATTAGCCATGATTGTCAGGAAACTGCAAGTAGTTTTGTTTTCTTTCTCTATTCGTAAGACATGAAATTTCAACATGTATATTTAATATTATTCCCCTGACGTAACATAACTATAATACTGGGAGACTGCATAATGTATAAATGCATCCATGAAATTATTGGAGACGGTTTAAATTAGACATTCAATTAAGTTATATGCAATGCCAGTTATGTGAAGTCATTTGTATTTTCCTATAGTACTTTTTAACTCTACTCATTGTTTAATAATTTATTTGCGTATAGAGACTTGCCAGAATAGTTTAGCTACTAATTTTTTTATAACTGAAATGTTGTGGAAAAATTGCAATTAAACGTTCTAATTAATTTGACTATATATGGTTAAGAAATGGGATTGTTATTTTATAGAAAAATGCAAAATCCGACAATACTAGTTACGAATGACAACTATTTTACATAAGACACTCTCCAAATATAATCCCAGGTAATAGAAAACCTTAATTTTTTAACAAATTTCTTTCAGTGGATATAAATATAACTTAAAATTCAGTCTCTTGTGAATTTGGATTATTTACTAACTCAAGTGATGTTGGAAATTTCAAGTTGCCGGCAGTATATACAATCCAAAATTGAAGCTAAAGCTAACGAAAGGCAATTTATTACAATAAGCCACGTAACAACTCGTACACCACACAAGCGATGATAAACGTCGTACTGGCTTTTAAAGAACATTTTTTGATAATTATTTTAAAACTAATATTTTGCGTTTTTTTCCTCTCTAAAATTATTCACTAGTGTTATTTTCTACTTACATACGCACGAGTTTATTGTGTTAGTATATTTATACCGAAATGGCTGTTAAAGGGATTATTTGCATTGTATACTAAAAGAGAAAAACGGTGGTATAGGTATACGACACATATAGTTTTATTTTAAAAGACCTTAAATATTTTAAAAAGTTACAAATCAAAAGTAAAAAAAAAATTCAAAGTCAGAAACCTCTCCTCTGATAAGTTAAGATTTTTTCATTGTACAATATAACTTTTCCAAATAAAACTTCTTTCTAAATGTCAGTTGCAGTATTGCCAAAATACATTTAATACCCTAATACAACTTCACAGCATATATTTTCTTCAGCTTTTTTCAAGACATATATGTTTGAAAATTTATTTCACTATGAATTTAAATTTATTTCCTTAAAATGTTTTTTTCATCTATTTGTTTAATAACAAAGTAAACGGAGGGGAATTATATGATAGATGATCAACCAAAGAAAGAAATCATTTTGTTGATAGAATGCAAAAAGTGAATACATATTTAAAAGCACTCAATGATACTGAATTATTTACAAGTAATTACTTAAATACATAAATGTGATGCATCAGGTATTGAACTGATGAAACATTTTATAATCATTCTATGGAAGATTATTTTGCATTTTAATTTGACTTGTTTGCTCAGAATTCAAACAAGAGTATAATATTTAATAGTTACGTTAACTAGTTAAATGTAATTGAAAATCACTTCGTAATCTCCATAACATTGATTGTGTTTAAACTATAGTAGTTTTATTTTCCAGGCCTTATAACATAAGGCTCGAATACATTAAAATTTTAACTGCAGTCCATCAGTATTGTTTAATTATTCTTGTTTAACAGAAATATTGTTATATGAGTTTGTGGAAAGGCAATCAATGGGGCTCTAGAATCTGGTATAAAAAAGTTGTAAAAAGTAATGAGTGCTAAAATTAGCTATACACGATAACGTTCAGTCAAATTTCTTGAACTGGAATTCACACATTAAGATTTCTAAGCTTTCTATAATTTCTATACTTATAGATTTCTATTTTAACTTTCTATATTTGTGATTAAGTCATTGAAACTAGCTCTTGTTGATGTCATTAGCACGGTTTAATTGTTGAATGGTTAGGAGACACAGGTTCAAATTTCGCTGAAGTACGGTCTCTTTAAGGTCGTTATAACAGTGATTATATATGATGAAAAACGTAAGAAAAGAAAGTTTTTTAAGTTCCTGAATAACTTTAAAATTCTCTACACAAAGAGTAGGTAAGTATTTCACACTTCAAGTACTTTATAGTTTCCTAGGGTAGTTACTGACGATTGTAGTTTGAAATTTTCAAAGGAAAGAAAAAAAAAACTATTTTATCAAAATCAACCAAGATAATCATGTTCCACATTTTGTAGATTTTGTTAATATTTATAAAGACTAGTATTTCAAAATGAGTCATTTCAATTACAGTGGCTGTGATTTTTTTCTAGCTTTTAGTATTCCAAGGAAAAATTATATATACAGTAGAATCTCGATGTATCGTTTTTCAAGGGACCAGCTGAACTAAACGATAAATGCGGGAAAACGATAGATCCGGGAACATAACAAAGCAATATGATCGTCGGGACTAGGTGAAATAAACGAAACATACGGTTATTTGTAAAATTGGGAAAACTATTATTACTACTAAAATTGGGAAAACTATTTATTGGGAAAACGATGATTCGGAAAACGATCGATCGAGATTCCACTGTAATACCAACAAATTTTCTTGAATGTGATCCTACTTTTAATATCCTTAGCCACAAAGTAGTTCCATTGCATTTTTAGGCGTTTATCTCTTCAAAATGAATACAAAAAATATTTAACCGTCTAATTTTAAAATTTCTCGTTACAGTTAAACGATAAAAATATTGCTATGTCTTATTGCTTTTTTTAGCAAATATGTGCGAGGATGATAAACAGTTATTGTATTATGAGAGTAATTTTAAGTTGCAAACATTAAATGCAAAGTTAATACTAATGAAAATGTAACTAACATTGAAATTACAATGGACAACATCCGGGTTCTCAATATCCACAATAAAAAAAGAATGGTAAATAATTAATACAGATCTTCATCAGGCTGGGAAGTATTAGATGCGATTGCGTATAAGGACTATTCACATATGCTATAGAGACAATCGCACAAAATACTTACCGTCCTGATGAAGAATTAACTCAAAACTGTCTACAACCGTTATTTGTTATTGTGGATTTTAAGAATCTGCGAATTTTTGTTGCGCGTATTCCAATGGTTTCATGAAATCAATATTTAGCCATTATGTTAGTAAAAGGTTTAATGACATAAGGTTTAAAATTTTTAATCTTTTCATGTGTCCAAATCCTGCATAGTACCGAACAATATTATTTATATTACGTCTTCAGATGAAAACTTTTATCATTAACGTTATCTAACGATATATTCATTAATGTTATTTCATTTTACTTTTTCTACTATCTTTTGATAAGTTATTTTTATTTGCTTACATAATCACAAGCACAATGAATAGCGACACTGAAAGCTTTTTATCTTTCGGAATGCTCATGCCTCTTTCCTCTCAAGGTAAACTTATTTCTATTTATTTTTACAGTGTCATACAAAGAGAACTCATACTTGTCAAAGAGAGGCAAGAGTAATTTTATCCATGGCTAATGTACCGAAAGATAATCATGTTATCAAGAAAAATATTATGTTTTATTTAAGAATTTTCATTGCTTAAGCGAGTATTTTTGAAAAAGAAAACTCTCTATAGTCAAAACACACATAACGTACTAAATTCTTCTACAGTTTTTACAGTTTAAAGTATTAAATTACAAGCACTACCAGCAGGTATATTTTAAAATTGAATCTATCACAATTAGAAAGTAGTAAAAATATTTTAACCAAACAGCTTAAAATCGCTCAAAAGTTCGATGTTTCTCTTGTCAATGAACATCTAAGTTTCACCTTGAAACTAAAATTAGGATTAAGTCCCGGTTCATTTAAAAATGCTCTAAAATGTCACAAGTCATTGCCAAAAAGCAGAAACAAAACTGCCTCCAAAACCATGGCAACTCGGTTATATATTTTTAGATTTCAATTACACAGGCCTGCGAAATTGAAGTTTTTGAAAAATACACAAGAGAAGTTTTCACTGAGTTTTATGTTATTTGGTGTACTGATTTCGAAAATGACCTCCATTTTTTTCCATCGCGTCAGAATTTTTTGTAAAATTGAAATCGATATTTTTGCTAAAATCCTATTTGAAAAGGAATTCCCTCAAAAATTTTGCATGTACTATCTGGCAACAGTGGTTTTTATTCATTTAAATATATGTAAAATAACCGATTCTTGGTGAGGCAAGTTGAGTTTTCAGCAATCGATTATTTTTTATGGGTTTAAATGGATGAAAACCACTGTTGCCAGAACGCACGAGCCACCTCTGATCGAGAGAAAAACAAAAAGTTCCCTTGAGATTAAACTTTTTACATCAAATTATGGTGCAGTTTCTATAAAAAAATCACCAACATACTATGTTAATTTGTTTTTATTAAGGTAACTTACATAAAATAGGCGATTGACCAAGAGGAGCAAATATTATGTATGTGTACATGAAAGTTTGAAACAAATTTTAAACTGAGCAAAAAAACAAAAAAAAAAGTTTTTACTTAAGTACGTACTCTTTTTCCTTTGAAACTTCTTTTTGACGTTCTTTGTTTATGTTCAATATCAGGCCTATCTCGTGTTAACATCTAACAGTAGTCGGCGAGCATGATCTTGTACCATCTTTCTTGATATTTGTGCTCCATATCTTTGATGTCTTGGTGGAACCTTTCACCATGTTCTTCGCTGACTGATCCTAAATTTTCGGGGGAAAAGTCCCCATGTGAGTGAAGGAAATGTATTTTGACACTCATGGAGCAACCCAACGCTTGAAATTTGTCCAGCATATTCATAACAATTTATTTATAGTCAGGATCCTTGTAATTACCCCAAAATTTACTGACGGCATCTTTGAAGGCAACCCAAGCTTCTTTTTCCTTTGTTGTCATGCTAGTCTCAAATTAGTCTCAAATTCTTTATCCTTCGTAAGCTTGCGGATATCTGGACCAACAAAGATTCCCTCTTTAAACTTGGCTTCGGATAAACCTGAAAACGTTTTGCACAGGTATTTGAAACAGTAGCCATCTTTTGGAATAGCCTTGACAAACTGCTTCATTACACCTAATTTTTTATACAGAGGGGGTAACAATACTTCTTTTTGATCAACTAAGCTGTTCAGAATCACATTATTGGCGCCAGGTTCAAGATTTTGTCTTTTTGGCCATTCTTTTTTGACCCAATGTTGAGTCTCATCACGGCTGTCCTACTCACAAATGAAACATGGGAACTTTGTATATCCGCCTTGTTCCCCAAGAAGCATGGAGATAACTTTAAAATCACCGCAAATGGTCCAACCGTGGTCGGCATATTTTATTTTGTTGAGGACGAGAGCCAGGTTTCTATAGCGTTCTTTTAAATGAACCGAGTGTCCAATTGGTACAGATGCATACTGGCTTCCGTGATGAAGAAGGGCAGCTTTAAGGCTCCTTTTCAATGAATCTATAAACATCCCCCATTCATCTTTATCTTAGGTGATATTAAATTTGCTCATGAATCCGGGAACATCAGAACAATAGACCAGGTTCTCCTCTTCCTCAAAGTACTTAACAAATTCCTTTTCGCGATTTCTGTACCAATAAAAACAGGTTCCTTTGGCCAATAAGTTTTTTTCTTTCAATCTGGAGCCCAACAATACAGCTGCCTCTTTCGAAAGGCCCAGATCTCTAGTCAGATCATTAAGTTCAACCTGAGAGAGGCCTTATATTCGGTAGCGGTGTTTCGAACTTCTGGGTGTTCCGAGTCTGAAGACTCTGAAGAGATGACTGGCAATTCAGTTGGAGGCAAAGGCACTGGCACATGAGGTCCATGAGGAACGGGGCGTATGGCCGATGGAATGTTATCAGGTTAAGAGACTAGCTTTTGATTTTTGCGGTTATACCCATTGACATGGCTGGAACAAAAGTAACAATCATCAGAGTGGTTTTTCAGCTCCCACCATGTCATAGGAATTCCAATTCCTACAGCAGTCTCCTTTCCTTTGAGCCATAAGCGTAGATCATTGAGACACTGCACACAAACTTTATGAGGAACCCACGATTTGCCCTAATCTCTGAGTTTCATAGCAAAATACGCAAGATAAAGTTGTGTTGCATAGTCTTTAATGCTAGGGGAGGTGTCACAGAGGGATGTTCTGTAGGTTTCACCACGGTAGAATGAGGGCCAGGCAGGGAGGGAAGAAATTAAACGCCGAAAATTTTTTTGTGTGGTAAATGTTCATAAAAATCCAAGTAAAATTGAATTTTTCAAGAAAACGTGCCATGATAGAAATTTTTCATTATTTTTTTTTGAAATCAGCACCAAAAATACATAAAGTTGAGCTGTCAATTCCCTTGTGTTTTTTTCATCGCAGGCCTGTGTTATTTATAACTGTAAAGAGATACTGTAACGGTGATAGCCATGTTCTGCGGAAGGGGGTGTAATTGGGGGCAGCACTTGAGATGGGTTGCTATGTTAACAGAGACTAGACAATAAATATAGAGAAGTACATCTATAAAGCTATGATAATTTATAAATATAAAATTGTATTAATTTTTTTTCTAAAAAAAAGTTTGTATAATATAACTATGTAAAAAATAGAGGTGCTCACGCAAGGAAAGCAAAATACTTCAGAATATGTTTCAGTTAATATAAAATACTAAATTTTTTTTAAAAATTATAAATTTTTCACCAGGAGAAAAGGAAAATTGAATCGTCATGATGATCCAATCTTACAAATAATAAATATTTGTCGTTTATGCTATTCCAGAATATTTCTTTACTCATTCAGATGAATATTTAAAACTGTAACAATTATATAAGAAATCATTATTACATATATCAATCCAATAGTTTTAAGGAATACCCCTCTTGCTCAGTAACAAGATATCAATGAATTTTAAGTAGATATGTCAAAAAAACGGAAAAAATGTCACTGGCTTTAAAAGAAATTTTACAGTGTTTTTTATAAAATGTTTCCAAATGTTTTAACATAAGTAAACTTAAAAGTCCTAGAAATAAACAAGTAATACTTATTACTTTAAAAGAACATTTTTAAACAGATGTTGAATCAAAACCAAAATAAAAATTTAGAAATAAGCATCTGAAATAATGTGATCCCCATGAAGCAAATCGCATTGTTACTTACTCAAATCACATGATTAATTTATACTAGTAAGGAGGACATGTGTCTTAACGAAAAGCATTACAACAGAAAGAAAAAGCCATTTCATAACACATTCATGTGCATCCTTCGCAATAAATGTTTGAATATTTCTAGGCCACAATAACTCAATTCCTCTGTTGTTGCATTCCGAAAATATTACCGAACACACAGTGTTTTATCATAAAGTGTTCTTTTAGTTTTAGGAATAAGGTATTCATGTTGGAGAAAAACTTTTATTTGTTTCAGATTCGCTGAAAGGGGGAGGTTTTGTATAATTTATTAATAAATGTCCGGACACGTTTCGAATGGTTGTATTTTATAAATTGAATTATAGGCCATTTTACAATAAAATATTCAATGCTGAATGTCTTTTCCTGCCAGAACTTTTGGATCAAGTTATTAGAATAAGAGAGGCAACTGCGTTAAAAAGCTCCATGGACCCAGAAAATAGACATTTATTTACAGTATGACAAACACATACAAGCTACAACAGAGATAAACACAGACTGACTGAAAAATTGACATAAACAGAATAATTTCGTGAGGTACCCAGTAGGGTCATGGAGACTCTTTAATCTCGGTATAAACATTGGAGACATTACACATTGTTATATTGTAATTGAGTCAGGATACGAGAAATAAGTATTTAAAAAAATGTCCAGAGGCAGAAAAATGATATTAAATAAATATTAAAAATATAAAAGAGAAGTAAATTAAGTTTAAATAATAATAAAGTTAATTTTATAAATTAATGTGGCATGTCTAATGAATGTGGCTAATGCAGAAAATAGAAACGCACCGCTGGGGATCGAACCCAGGACGAAGGGATGGGAGTCAAAAAGCTAACGCTACTTACCAGCATTTGCTGTTTTAGGGAGGGTTAAGTAGGGAAATTAAAGAAGAGGAAACTGCCTGGCATGGAACAGAAAAACAACTGAAACAAAGCTACAGCAGTAAGGCGCAGCAGCAGAAATTGCCTCATTTGAGATAGTAGAAACCAGAGAATTAACCTGGGGGCTATTAACAAATTGGGCAAGATTATGACTATTAAGATCATTCCATAACTGTTTAATTTCAGAAAGAGCAACGCGAACTTTTAAAAGTTTAGTTAAAGTGTCATCTTGGTCCCCCATAGATTCTACATTGTTAGGTTGCAAATTTTGAATAGGTCCGTTAGTTGTAAGTTTTAAATTATTCTTCAGAACTTGGCTATATGATAGATTAGGGGAAGTTTGACTGGTACCAAACTGGTTACCAGTGTTGACAGGTACATTGAAATTAGGGGTATAATTGCCGGCAGAGGCCGTGTCTTTGATAGTTTTAATTTGGTTTCGTCTGATTTTAAATTAGATGGGATTGGCACTACAGCCACGGTAATTAGCTGAATGGACTTCTAAGCAGTTGGAACACTTAGCGGGGATAGAGGAGGATTTTAAGCATTTATTTGTAGGGTGGGATCCTGTACATTTCATGCAAATTGGATTAAGTAAACATAAATTGGAAGAATGATTGAATTTCTGGCAATTATAGCTTTGCTAAGGTCCGTTGGCTTTGAAAGCTTCAATTTTGACAATGTAGCCGAGAAAATGTTCGAGTTCACAGATGTCCTTAATTTTGTCGTTTTGATTTAAATTACAGAGAAATATGGGCAGTGGATGTTTCGTTTTAAAACGTCTAAGTTGCGTCACACTTTGGACGCTAAAGGCTAGGATCGTTAGTTCACCTTTGACTTCTTCAGGCAAAGTGTCAGCAGGGATAACCTTGATGACAATTTTGAGTGGTCGCTTTGATTTGGGATGTTTGCCAAATTATTCAATACGAGAATTCATTAAATATCTTTGGATAAGCCGGTATTGATGTGTTTTTCAGGGAAAATTTTGATGAAGTTTCCAGAAACATATTTTGAGAGTTGAGTTTTAACTAAATTGTATATTTTATTAAGTGTATCCTTGTAACCTTCCGCCATCTTAATAAAAAATGGCTCAGGTTTTGGTTCACGCCATACGGGGATATCCTCACTAGCAGCAGGAATTCCTTCACCACGCGATCCTCTATTTCAACAGTTTCCTCTTTGAGTACAGAAAATTGATTGGAAATTAGGATTTGTTCATTAACGTTACTAGTTATATTAGAATCGCAAGCAACTCGCTTTAGCTCAGATTCATCTGCCAGGTTGCTACTATCTGCCAGGTACTAGTTATATTAGAATCGCAAGCAACTCGCTTTAGCTCAGATTCATCTACCAGGTTGCAAGCCATAGGGCCTGTTCACATAGGGCTCCGTTGCGTTGCGTTAAGGAAAAGATGACGTTGAGACGAAAATAAACCAATCATAGGCCTCCAAACGATTAGCAATGAAATTTTTAGCGCCTATGATTGGTTTATTTTCGTCTCAACGTCATCTTTTCCTTAATGCAACGCAACGGAGCCCTATGTGAACAGGCCCTTAGCCTTTTTAGGTTTGAGAATATTATCATAAGAAAATTTTGAAGAGAATTTAGGCCCAATATGAGCATACATATGACTAGCAAGAGATTTGAGATTAAGGATAGTTGGTTCTTTTACAAAATGAACAAGATAACCCCACATACCGTTTAAGTGTTGTTTGAGCGAAGCGTCAGTAGTTGGCACCATAATTCCCTCAAGGATAGACTTTACAAATTCCATAAGGCTGATATCATTTGCAAATACTGGGAGACTTTTAGCTATCTCAAGTATTGCAATATATCAGGCATCCGCCGCAGTTCATAACTATCGGGATTTAGATCGTCCAACACGCAGCTGGCAAGAAAGCCGGAGCTCCGAGAATGTACGTCTAAACACCTCGGTGTCAGACAGGAGAGTCTTTTCGACACAGACTGACTTTATATTAGAATCCCAGTCCGGAAAATTAAGAATAAAAATTAATGAAATTGAAAGAACAAATTTGCGAAATCAACTCGACGGGACATGTAGGTTTAGACTGAAAAAACAAGATCCGATCCGATAGGATTCATTTTCGGAGTACCTAACTTTTCGTTGTAACTCCCGTACTGAATTCGAGGAGTTATCAAGATAGGTGCTCTTCAGTTTGGTTACGTGTTAATGATAAACTTTGCGTTAGTTAATTAAAATAATGAAAATACGTTGCAACATTGGTATTAAAAGTGAAGCACAATTGAACAGTCCTTTAAGAGTGCTTAAAGGATCAAGTAGTTAAAAATTTGAAAAAAATTACGAAAATTGCTAAATAAATGTAAAATTAAATTATTATAATCATTATTAGAAGTAATATATATATATATAAATATATATATGTGTATTTAAGAAGTTATTTTTATTTATTTATTAATTTATTTAAAATATATATATTTTTTTATTATTTATTTTTATTTTTTATTTTAAAGTAAATTTATAGAAGGGCTGAAAGGAGAATTTAAATTATAAATTTGGAATTTAGGGGCCAAATATAGAATTAATCCGGGACTGGCTCCAGAAGAGCCGCCCTAGGACGCTTTTTATACCTAGGATCGCTAAAATCGTAATCCGGAATTTCATCCATAATTTCGATATTTATATTATACATGTTATCGTAGAATTTAATAGTCTGCCATTACATTGCTAAGACAAATAACATTAATTAATGAATGGTTTTCATCATATAGTAAAACTCAATGAACTATCGTAAAAAGTACACTTTGTCGAAAACGATTTGAACATGAATATTTAAAAACGTTTAAAATTTTTTTATTAAGTTTTATTAACTCTTTCACATCATTTATTATTATATCTTCTTAACATAACATCTCTACTATTAAAATGATCTCAGAATCACGTCTGAACATTCACGTTCGTTACATCTTTTATTATTATATCCCATCAAAATATACATGTCTGCTATTAAAAGTATCTCAGAATCACGCTTTCATTTAATTTTAATGTTTACTTCACTCCCTGTAAATAATTTCTTTCTTGAGGGCAAACAGCACTGTATTTCATTTAACGTGTGTAAAAGTTTTCTTGCGTAATTCGTTTATAAATCAAACTTTAGGAAATGGAAACTGAGATCATGATCTAAAATATAGGAATACACATGAACATACTGATGTTCTTTCTTTACGAAAAATTCCTAAGTGTAAACATTTAGAAGTCGACTCGGAGTTTTCTGTGACAGTGCTGGAAATTTAGTTTTAAAACATGATTTCTGATTCCAAAAATTTAAACAATTTCTCTTGCTAAGTATAGAAAAATTCATTAAAAGTCTTCCTTCATTTTTAAAGAACGACCCTCTTAATGGGTATCCCAAAAGGGCAAAAATAAATGAATGAGACTTCAAATAAAAAAAAGGCACAAATAATATCGTGTATTTGGAATTTGACTAAAACTTCCCTATATTTGATAATAAGTACCCTTAAGGTATAAAAGTTAATATTTACCACCGATTACAGTTATTATTTAAAGATTTGTACGGATCTAGATATTAAACGTTATGAAAAAATATTGATTTTTATATAAGGGTCGCCCAAATGAAAATGGCACTGCAGTTATTGCGCCCTCTTCTTAAGATACAGAAGACTATGCATATCCCTATAGAGGACACTGAGTGCTGGAAAGGCATGCCATATCGTCAAATTACGACAGGTGTTTGTATGGTAGCGTAGGAGCGAGGTCAACGGTATCATTCGCATCACGGATGCCTCCAAGCGTTGTCAACGTGCAGTCGTGCAATTTTTAACGGCAGAAAATGTAGGAGTACTGGAGAAATTTATCTTCGCATGCAAAATGAGTATGACACAGAGTGTATGTCACCCAGATCAGTATTCAGATGGCGTAGCGATTTTCGTAACACACGAAGCAGTATGGACGACAGGGCACGACCAGGTCAAGCGCGTGTGGTTATCGCCCAGGAAGCAATTGCAGCTGTGGACAGTCTCGTCTATATAAATAACGTAACAGACGTATTTGTCGGGTCACGTGAACGTCACGTCTCCGGGTCTCACTCATCCTGAGACTGCGATTTTGGCGGCCATTTTGTTTTGGTCGAAAATCGGTGTATTATTTTTCTCATGAAAGTACACAAATCTTACATATTTGGAAAGAGCTTTGGAAACTGATAACCTTTTCTGCTTACAGTTATTCTGTTACTTTAATAGTTTTAAAGATATTATAATTCTAAAAAAGCACTCCACCGGAGAAGCAGGCCACTCCAAGCAGTATGGTGCAGCCATCTGTCGGCAGCGACGGGAATGAAAATTGACGGGAATTTAATACATTTGTATGGCCCTGAAAAGGGCATTTTTTTGTGGGGCCCGAGTATAGCCGGGCTTCGCCCGGCTAGTTTACAATAATCGGCGAATCACCACTCGCTAGAGAGCGGATGGAATGTGTATGAGCGAAGGAAGTGTTCACACAATTCTGCATGGTACCACTGCCAACCCTGGAGTTTCTTCACCCATGGTATCCATCATCTCGTGGACCTCTGGGACACCTGTTTCAACCTCCAAGGCAATTATGTGTAGCCTATATGTTCTTTGTGTATTTCTTTTTATTTTGTATACTAATTTACAGCAATACTATTAAACCATTTGTCACACTGACTGTAGTACCACTTTCATTTGGGCGACCCATATAGTTTTACAAGTGTCTCTCATATTGCATCAAACGTTCGTACATTTTCGATGTATAATAAAAGCTTTGATGATATTAATTTATCTTGTGTAAGTGCGTTGATATCATCTGCGTCCGGATGTTTAATGACTTAACGGATAATTTGGGCCCCGGAGCCCTAGTGGGTGCTACAGAAAGATCGGAAGCCCTCTGTTTTCAGAACCACATGATCTGAACTCAAAACCGTATTTCGTCGAACTACGGTTGTGCTAATATTAACTGAGTGTCTGCGCTGTTATCATCGGAGCGGAATCATCTTAAGTTTGAATGGTTAAGGCTGCTGTGTACTAACTCTACTGGATTTGCTCCCCTCATTGTTAGCCTATGTAGAAAATATGTCCAAGGATTGTCCACTTGGATTGAAAGTTTTTTTTAAATTGTATTCCGTAATAGAGAAAGAAATTTTATCACTTAGGACATTTTTCATTAAAAAAAAATTGTAAATACAGTCGGACCTCTATTTAACAATCGCTAAATCTCGAAAAAATTTTCGTTATATGGAGAATTCGGTAAATAGAGATACACCTTTTAAAATACTTAAAACTCACACAAAGCATATTTAAAATTCATAAACACTAAATATTATTAAAAAGTAATTAATCACACCTTTTTTTTGTAAATTAATATCTATTTGTTTTATATATATCTTACCCATCAAAAAGAAATCTGCAAGGAAAACAAGAATAAGATAAAAAATTGTCCGGGAATACATTGTATTTTCAATTTCCAGAACCGAAATTACCAGCACGACTCTGATCAACAATCTAGGAAACGGGAGACTAGTTCAAGGACACGAGACAGCTCCATTAAGGGTGAAAGAGGGATATTGAAAGTTATTTTAAAGAAGTGGACAGTGGGGGGGGGACTAAGGTTGCACTTCCTGGATGAAATGCAAAGAATGACAGCCAATTAATTTACTGCTCTCGGTGAGTTAGGCGACTGATAAAACCAGTTAAAGGTCATTTATCCCCATAAAATGTGTTAAAAGAAAGAATAAGTTTGAAATGTCCAGAAAAATTTTGAGAAATATGGATGAAAAAAATATTGGATCACAAGAAAAAGTTCGTTAAATAGAGAATGCGCTTCGTTATTTGGAGGTTATTTTACGAAGAAATTCACAAGATGTTCTTGGTTCCGAGGAAAAGTTCGCAAAATAGAGGTTCGTTAAATAGATATCCAACTGTAATATATTAAAATTTAAATTATTCGTGTAAAAAGTTCTGGTATAGTATGTTTTAAACGTTCATAAATTCCTTTGGTGGACGAAATTTATAAAATGAATCCTGTTGCAAGGTGCACGAAAGTTCAGGCTATCTAAAAATACAATTTTTATTGGATTATCAGCATTTATGTAGCTGTAAATAGAAGACACATTTTCTCCGGAGGTAAACATTGAGGTGAGCGAATCCAGTAGGGTTAGTACACAGTAGACTTAACTATGGCCTTCGGAGCCCTAGGGGAAAACGGTAGCAAGTATTTTTTAGTTGATGAGAATGATCTCGTATTTAAACTAGAAGTGGCTGCAATCATCTCTTACCGATAATAACGGAGTTTAATTCTTCTGTGTTGCAGTGTTTTCGGCTTAGAAGTCCTAGCATTCTTTTATTCAATTCCTATTATTAGTTCACACTCTCCCTATATATATTTATATATCTTGTTCAAATTTTCAGTCGTTAATGAAATACTTTTTATTCATCCACTCAAGTTCAAATACATTTTTTTAAACTTGTAGGGGATAACACTTAATGTTAATGCAGTTTTTTCAAATATTAATTCATTAATTAAATTTAATTAATTAATTTTAGTTTTATATGGGAGCCCTTTCAATAGGAAGAGACCTAGAGCGTCCCTTGCTCTTGAATGGTAACTTCCCTCTTCTTACTTTGTAAACGGTAGCACTGCGGTAGCGCGCGCTCCTCCCGTTCTGTAGGTTGCGGGATCGAATCCCCAACCTGACAAACGTTTTCTCTCTCTCTTTCCCCCTCTCCTATTCTCGCTCAGTAGGCAAGGTTCTGGCAGGCAATCCTTTTTTTTTCAATTCCTACTATTAGTTCACACTCAAATGTTTCTTTGTTGACCTAAGTAGGAATTGACTTTATATTACTTGTATCCAGTCTCTTTGCTTGAAAACAAAATTTTCGCCCCGTATTAGTTGGACAGTGGTTTGAGTGCGCTCCAGTATTTTGCGATGTATTAGTTAATTTGGAAGTTGGAGGTTCTACTTCCAAAGCCGGGATGATCTCAGCTCCAAACTGGATAACCCCGCCCCTTGCTACAGAGGAAGCGGTAGCTATAAGGTGACATCCTCTACGCTCAACTATTTACATTAACTAGTTGGTACCCGTCAAAACATGACGGCTAGATAGAAAATAAATTTACTAATACACAAATTATACTCAACACATCATTACCAAATGTTGAAAATCAATGCACAGAAACAAATTAATGTGTTTAAGCGGCCTCGTGCTTAGTGAGTATCTAAAACCAGATTTAAAAATGTCACTGGGCATGCGCAGAAAGCAATTTTTTTTAATTGTAGATTATCGCTAATTAAGCAGCGCGAAATAAACAATTTCCACGAGGTTTAATCTTATATTTCTCAAACATAATTATCATAAAAATAACAGAGAGAGATCTAGAGAAGCTCCTCGGAATAAACTTATTTATCATTAAAACATGTCACTGAGCATGCGCAGAAACAGTGAGTTTCTAAAGCCAGATTTAAACATGCCGCTGAGCATGCGCAAAAATTAATTTTTTTAATTGTATATTATCGCTAATTGATAGAAATTTAGGTTACAAAAACCAAATTTGACAAATCTACAGATTACAATCTTTCGTTTAAGACGAAAATGAAGTAAATTGATGCAGTAGTTTTCTCTCACGGACTGCCCAAAAAGTCGGCTTAGCAACTTAAATATATAGATAAAATGATTACTAATTATTTAATCTATTTTCTTTTCTCTCCATTAAAGTTGATAAAGGTTTTAAAATTTCAGAACAATTATGAAATATTGTATGAGGTAAGATCTTTAAACACCATGAAGTTATATTTATGGATTCTATACGCTTAATAATAAAAATAGTTTTTAAAATCACTGTAATAAATAGTTCTACTGACTTTTAAAAGAAAAACACTTATTGTTTTTATCATTGAGACATATGACATAAAGTCACAAATTATTACACTTAAATGTGAATCTGAAAGAACATACTTATTAGTGCCGAATTCATTAATTGTCAGAAAGGAATTTTGTGGCTATCTCTGAAGAGGAAATCAGCCAAAAATGAGCTATTGAGATTAAAAATTTCGCCAATGGATGGTTGTCTTTTAAGCTTTCGTAGCGCACCTTATCATATAAAAAATCGAAAGTTTTATTTATTTGCAATAAAATCTGAAATTGGAAAAATTTTATGAACAAAACAGTATTTTTTTTATAAATGAAGTTAAGAGTGTGCAATGATATGTTTCTATTTTAGCTCAATATACTTGCAAGGAAGTTAAGACAAACATTGCTACTTGTTTAATTTCAAAATGCTCCTAAATTCAATTTATTTAAAGTATTGTTTAGCACCACTTCTTTATTTTTTTTATCATAGTTAGAGTATTGAAAAATTGCCCACCCAACTTTCTTGTCTCTTTTTACGGAAACTCGAACAAATAAAAGTATTTTTCTTTACGTCCTTTTAAGAGCTTATTTTTTCAGTATTGAATATTCCAGATAAAATGCCATAGAATAAATCTTTATTGCAGTATGATATTTATACCCTATAAAATAACACAAAAGATTTGTATACGTTGTTTCTACCCACGAATACTGAAAAACTCCAGTGAAATATATTATTGAAGTATTAAGATGTAATTTCAATATGTTTCCAAGACCGTTATTTTCCTTAAATTTCACTTCATCCATCTGAGCTGAAGGTTTGTGTATGTGATTTGCATAAATAATAGAATGCTTTGCGTCGTTTGGATTATTTCCTCCCGTTAAACGCGTATTGCTATCTCCTAGTTTTTCATCCTGGAAGTTAAACTGGTGGCTCCAATTTTCTCAGAAAGTAATTCAAAAAAATTATTCATTTCAAAAATCGAAGCATTTTATTCAACGTGGGGAATTTGGAGAAATTTATTCATATTTCAAGAAATAGATTGAAATCGCTTTTTAAGTTAATGATATATTTGCATTTGCATGATGGTTAGCAAAGAATTTAAAATATTCTGATTTTAGCTCATTTTATTTTTTTTTTGGAGGCAATGGATTTGAGAAAAATAACAAGAATTATTGCTAATTTTAAAGTACAGTATTTTTTCTTTATAACCATATTTGGAAAGATTATTATTTTTTTAACTATATTTTATTTCCTTCTTACTTATTTGTCGAAACAAATCAAAGTCTAAATATTATAATTATGTCCAATTGAATAATAACCTTTGCATGATATTTCTATGGGTTAGAATTTTTTAATGACGCAATTTGCTTCATAGTGTCTCTTAGGGATTTTAGGTATCTTTAAATGATGTGTCTTTGTTGTCTATGGTTTTTCAACTGAGAAGTAAGATGTATGACATCTGAGAATTTCTTAATGAATTCATTTCTTAAATACTTATTTCTAGAACTAACGAATTCCTTACTAAATATTTATCTATTTCAAGAATTGATATTTATGTTTAGAGACGAAGAAATTTAATCGTTCTCGAGAATAAAAATCCTATATTTCTTCGTAAATCGATAAGAATTAAGTTTCTTTAAATTTTGTAAGATTCCTTGAATTTTAACTTGGATTTATTGATAACTGATATATACTGTAGTAAAAAATTTAATCTAGGGATGTACAGGAGGCACTATTGAGGTAGATTCTGAATTATATTATGTTTTTTGTTTAATAAACTGTAATAAAATTTTTTAACGATTCGCGTCTCTGTGATATTCTCAAAATATTATGGAGAAAATTATTTTATTTTCGTGCTTTTGTGGTAATTTTAGGCTGAAATTTTGATACCCCCATAATTTATGCAATTCTATTAATTTTTTTTTTCGATATGAACAACTTAAGATTAGGTATATATGATTATCTTCCGAAATTTAAGAAAAATATGATTTTCTCTGACTTTGGATTTACTTACAATACCATCCATGTCCCCTCCGAACATCAACGTAACTAATGAATCTTTGAAACGTAATGATGTACGATGTTTCAGAAATTTTGGTTTGTAAATGAATTTGGATTTCTTCGCCATATAAAGTCAAGGATTGGTCTATCATCTTCTTTATCTACATGTAAAAGCATCAGATCCATAAAAAAGAGGAAATATTTTAATGCAAAATTAAGATCATGTATTAGATTATTAATCTAACAATACGCACTAATCATATATTGAGGAAACATTTTGTCTGCCAAAAAAGAATGTTTGTCTTTAAAAATATCACAGTTAGATACTTAGTTTTATTTTAAAGAATTTGATATTTTTGTCACGAATTATACGTATGTAATATGCTGCAAGTGGATTAAGGTTAAAAATTATTTCTTGTTAATATGACATAATTCATCTATTTGTAATAGGTATTTTTTATTTCAAATTATTCAAATAGGTTTATAGAATTTTATTTTATTACTTCAGCTTTATACATTACTTTTATACTAAAAATCAAACATCGAAAAATATTCATTTAAGATTTGGGATTTTTATTTGTAAAACTGCACAAAATCATATTAAATGAACATCATTAGTTAGAAGAATACTATGTGAAATTACTATAAAAATGGCTTTTATTGTCACTACTCAATCATTTTGGACCGTTAAAGACACCTTTATCTCATTTCCCTTTCAACTGTTCTTAAATTCCATTTGAGCGTGAAGCAGTCATCCATTTGGTCTTTGTTTTAAAAGTCAGTTCTTTTGATCTGAGATTTTTGTTAAAACAGTGACATCCCTGTCTTCGAAATCAGTAGTCTCTCTACTTTCTCTGCAGATCACTTTTGAAATATTGACTGTCGCACCTCTCATCAGATTTCTATTCAAGCATTAGTAAGGTGTATTTTTCTCGCTTTTGAGGAATCTCTACCACTAATTGCATTTGGAAGTCTGTTCTTTTCTCGGATATTATATGTTTGGCGAGCCTCCCGTCCTCTCTTAACACTTTTGGGCAACTTCTAAATTCCTGTATCTGAATGCTGATTGTATGGATTTTTTCGGCATTTCTAGCTATTCCTTTTCTTACAATTAAAAAAGTTCTAACCATTGCGTGATATACGACTGGGGGTGGAGCTTTAGAACCTGTATGTCACTTGACGAAATTTTCTTCGTTCTTTTAAAAATATCAGAAAGTTCTCCCGTATCTGACCTTTGCATATTTTTTAACAATTGTCTGATTTAGCCCCTTTTAAAAGTGACTTCATGAACTAGCTTCATATTAGTTTTCTTAAAGCATGAATCGGTGTCTCCATTGAGATACTGCTATTGGAAACACGAGACCCTAAACAGGGCAAAGCAATCACATTTTGTGATTGCTATTTCCCAGCAGTAAGTTCGGAATTCACTACTATTAGAATATTCTGTAACAATGAGAGTTTTAAAAATTGAAGGTAATACGGTGGTTTGATTAACGTTATGAAATTTATTTGCTGGGCTATTGCAACAAATGCCACCATTATTCTGTAATTTCAACGAAAATTGCATCCTTTGAAATTTAGACTAGAAATTATTTCATTAATTTTTAAGAGATTTTTGAAATAAATTTTTTAAATTGTACTAATATTTTTTGAGCAATACTAAAATTTTTCTTTCAAACTTTTTAATGTATTGCAATCTAATAAGCTATTGCAAAGATAATAATCCTAATTTAAAAATGAAACCAAACTTGACGTAGGGTTTCCTTTAATAACTAAAAATTTGACACACGAGAAAACAGTCTACAACAACCATAATTTTTCTAAACTTAACTTTGTTTTGGGTTAAACCAACTCAACATTCTTTCCTCAAATTCTACGAGATAATGTTCAAACCCAAGTGTTCATACCAACCTCTAATTTGCTTCTTTGTAGATGCTTATTCTGAGCAACAGATCTGATCAGTAATTTGTCTATCATATTTATATGAGGATAGAATATAATTGTTTCAATCTCTGTTAAGAAAAATTATGAATTCAGTGTTTATTAGATGTCAGGCTGGCCTCAAAGCCAGAAATATGGAGGATTCAGACAAAACGTTGCATTTGCTTACACGTCAGACACCAAAGGAACACGTCGTGGAAATATTCAACCAGTGACAAAGTACTTCTGCTCTAGCGTATGCGTCATAAATATTATTCAAATTTGAGGGTGTCAGAGACCATCATAGATTTATGAACTAAATCATATCCAACATCGTCAGATGAGGATATTGAAATGGCATAAATGCACCTGACTGATAAAAGTAGAAATGAAAGGTTAGAAAAGAATGTGTTGAGTGCTCAGTCCAAATTTGGTCCAACCTTCAAAATGAATTTCGGGCCAATTAAATACTTTGTCGATGATCCTGTGAGATTTAATTTTACCCTTTCCTGGATTAAAATGATAACATACAAGATAAAGCAATAACAAATAATGAATGCTGAGCCTCAGCCTTAATTTTTAAGAACTATTTTGTGCAAAATATCTGCTTCAAAGAAATTTTACTTGGGTCTTTTAGTTTCGTTCTTCCCCGACAGATGGCTGTATCGAAATCATATACGAGACAAATATATCATGTCTAATTTAGTTCAATTGAGATGGAACTCAGACAAAGAAAAAATGGCGAGGCCTTGTGTGCTAGCTTACGAGAGAGCGCACTCGGAGAAGAAAACCGCATTTATTTATTTTCCAGACTGTTTGTTTGACACACCCGTGTGTACAGATAGTCTAAAATTTAAATATTTTTATTTCTGTAGAGCCATTTAGCTTGTTTTAAATTTTTTACCTAGTTTTTAAGGCTTTCTTAAAAGTTAATGATTTCAGTGGCGATTGCCAAGAATTTCCTACAATTTGCAGCAATAAAGTATACTTTGTTTTCCTTGAATATTTTAATGAAATGCTGCTGTTAATTGACAGTGGATTTGTTTAAAAGGAATACTCGTATAAACCAGCTCATCTATGGGATTTACCGTATTGGAACATCAAGATGGCATCTTACGCTCATCGAGTTTGTAAGCATATCAAAATAAATTAATCTTCATTCATGTGAAAAAGACCCTCATAAACTGCAACACTTATTTAAATCCAGTTCAAAATAGAATATAAAAAGAAACTGAGTATCGGACAGGATAAACTAAAAGATCATACATCGTCAGTGTCACTGATAGTTAATTATCCTTTCCAGACAGGTAATTTATTCTGAGGTGTTTTCTAGAGAAGTACGATAAAATCAACAAAGCGTATCGCAGTTATGTACAAAATGTCTTTCTGAAATTTTGGCGAAATTTCAACACGTATGTTGACCTTTTAATTAAAAGTTGTGAGGAAATCCTGTATAGAAAAGTTAGTAAATAAAAAAATGCCATTGGCAGTTTTGAACGTAGATGGAAAGAGAATTTAGCATTTTTAAAACCGAGAAAAAAATTCCCTTAGAAAATGTATAAAGTGACTCCCTTTGCGGTTTATTAGTTTTATTCAATGCTTTGAATACGGGGCCAATTTATATAGAAAGAAAATGAGGGAATGAATCTAAAATGCACAGAAATCCTGGATAGAGTGGAAAAATTGAACTAAATCGTTTCTTCATTCGAAGAACCTACAGCTTCAAAAGATTAAAAGATTTATTTCTGAATAGTCTGATTTTTTAGGGTAAACAAACTGTGGCTGTAAGCAAAATTTCGAATATAACTTGAAGAAATCTTTGATAAAAATACGGTTGTCTAAAGGTAGCGAGAGAAATAGCCGTACAGAAACCTTTTAAGTTTAAAAGGAAAGTTAAATGAAGTAAGGTATCGACTAAAAAATATTATAGTGAAACTTATGCAAGATAAAAGTACTGTTTACTAAAATCCCACAAAAGAAACAATTGCAGTAAACTCCTAATATTGTTTATTTTTACAAAAGAAAGAAACATTGTAGAGTAAAGGTGTATTTCGCATGTTGCATGTGATTTGTATAAATATGACGTGCTAAAGATAACTTTAAGGACAGAAAACCTTCTTCAAACAGGAAATAATGTATGCAAAAATAGTTGAATTGATAGGAAAATTTTTTGAATTACAAGTAACAGATATGCTATTCATTTACCAATCGATTGAATCGTAGATAATTAACCATTGTATAAACACGGTTCTCTTTTACACGGTTTTCGAAATTAACTTTTGTGCGGGGTCAATTCCTTTGAGTTGACCGATTTAGCAAACACAATATTGACAAATCAGTTTAGGAATTCAAATGTGTCGTAATTGTATATCTAACAGGTTTATGCTCCACTGCTTCATAAAATTCAAATTTTTTCCAACAGATCTTATCCAATGTTGCATGGCAATAAATTATTGCGAATCACACTGACCTATCGCATACGGGATAGCCCATCTGCAATGCATAAACTATAATGAAATTAACCTTTGAATGATGAAAACAGTTAAAGTCCAATAATCATTAATTAAGCATATCAAAGAAATGCTTACCAACGAATATTAGTTCGTATCACTACACAGTATGCACAAATTTAAAACTTATGCAAAATTACTACCAAACACTATTTTTTGAAGAATTGATAAAATATAATGAAATCCTCCTTTGAATGACTAAAAAGACGGTTAAACTTCAACCAATATTAATGAAGTATACAACAGAAAGGTTAATTAAACTATAGCAGCACAAAGTACTACACAAGAATATACCTATAGGAAAAATCTTATCAAATCACTCATTATCTTTCAAAAGAATTGTTAACAACAGAATGAAGGAAAAATTTAACTCTCGAACGATTTAAAATGCATAAACAAACCCCATTAAAAAATATTATCAAACACTCATTAGTATTTTTTTAAAGAATTGTCACTAATACAATGAATAAAAATCGGCCCTTCAATAATCTAATAAACACAGAGTAATCAATATTAAGTATATCAAAGAAAAGTCAATTAAACGATAACCAGTCCAAATTACATACTACACAAAAATGTACCTATATTACTACACAAAAATGTACCTATATGTAAAATATTACTAAAACACTTATTATTCTTTAAGAGAATTGCCAATAACCCAATGAATAAAAGTTTAAGCCTTGAGTAATCTAAACACAGAGTCGAATCAAGTTTTTCCAGTTAAACAGTTTTCTTTTTTTCCTCTTATTGAAATTCCTTTCGAATACTACACATTCATTGCGAGCATTTTGTGCTTGTGATCTAGTCTTTTGAACTAAAATGTTTGTAGGGTGAATGAAAAACTTTGTAGAGTACTCTTTAGTCAGATAATCCCCAAAAGCATTTGATTTCACTACTCCCTCGAGCATTACAATTGCAGCAGTTTTCTCCTCTATTTCAGCACGAATTTTATCACACTGAGTCTCTAAGTTTTGTGATTATCCACTAGTTTCTGCAGCGGTTTGTCCACACTCTCGGACTGAAGTCGTACATTTATCGCACATAATGTTAGTTTCAATATTGAACTTATTTAGCACGTTGCTACAAACAGATAAGTTGTCCCTTGACGGATTTGACTTCTCCGTCTCACTAACATGCCGTTCCGAAGCACCTATTTAACTTTCTACATCATGTACGTCATTCTTAATTTCACCACCATTGAAGGAGCGCGAATCACTCTTTGATTCCTCCACCTCAATAGCATGACGTTTCGAAGCACCACTTTCACTTCCTGTATCATTCACATCATTCCTATGTTCAAACGTATTGAAGGAGCGCGAATCACTCTTCGATTCTTCCACCTCAACACCATGACGTTTCGAAACACCACTTTCACTTCCTTTATCATTCACATCATTCTTATGTTCAAACGTATTAAAGGAGCGCGAATCACTCTTCGATTCTTCCACCTCAACACCATGACGTTTCGAAACACCACTTTCACTTCCTTTATCATTCACATCATTCTTATGTTCAAACGTATTAAAGGAGCGCGAATCACTCTTCGATTCTTCCACCTCAACACCATGACGTTTCGAAACACCACTTTCACTTCCTTTATCATTCACATCATTCTTATGTTCAAACGTATTAAAGGAGCGCGAATCACTCTTCGATTCTTCCACCTCAACACCATGACGTTTCGAAACACCACTTTCACTTCCTTTATCATTCACATCATTCTTATGTTCAAACGTATTAAAGGAGCGCGAATCACTCTTCGATTCTTCCACCTCAACACCATGACGTTTCGAAACACCACTTTCACTTCCTTTATCATTCACATCATTCTTATGTTCAAACGTATTGAAGGAGCACGAATCACTTATTTGTTCACGGCTTCGCTGCTCGGTATATTCACAAAGACTATTTAGCATTTTAGGTGCCACATCCAACTTTAAATTAGAAATAACAGGCAGCTCTTGATACACCACAAGATTTTTTCTGTATTCCCATTTGTAGAGGCATCAACAGATTCGATTTCGATCGTTTTGTGTTCGGATCCGTTCTATGGATTTCAGGGATCGGCAACCCTAGCTTCCTATACTCTAACTCAAGCTCTTTTTTCAATATCTCTATCGCTAATTTCTTTTGTTGAATCTCTATTTTAACTTTTTCTCTATATTCACGTTCCTGACGGTCTTCCACTACTGTGTGTATAAAACTACTGACAAAGTCAGGGTCAGTTTCGTAGTCCTCACTATTCTCAATTAAACCTTTCAGATCATTCCATTCCATCCCTGGAGTTGGATCTAAGCAGAGCTCACAGCACACTATGAACAAATCCTCTTCTCTGCCACTTCCAAACATTTTGTTTTTCTTAAACAAACTCAAAAATTTCACAGACGGTTTCACGATTATCCACTTCAAGATGACGAAATTAATTGTCCACAGGGTTCATCCGGGCCGGGCGCCCCAAAATGTAGACTTCCCGTCCACGTGGCTGGCGTCTGGGGGGGGGGTGTGTCAAGAACACACTTGAGTCATAAATCAGACTTTATAAAACTCAACAATACTTTATTAACGAAGATATCAACTACGAGATGCCGGAGATCCTACTCTTACTGTCTTTGGTGCAATATAAGAGTTTACGGGATAGCCCAGCTGCAATGCTCGCTTCCTTTCACAGCACAAGATAGGACAGCCTTTCGCCCCGTCAAATTTACAAATCCCTCGTGCCTACGCACGGAGTACCAAACACACACCCTCTCTCAATCGAGGTCTGTAACCCTCTCTCTCTCGTGCACGGTGCATCTCCTGAACACTCTTCGAATCACCTCCAAGAGCCGGGGTCATTCAACCCTCTCACTCGACCTTCCCCTCAAGGAATGTCGCACGGACAATATAAGGGTTTGGTGCGTCTCTGGGCTACGCATAGCATCAGAGAATTTTCATAAAATTCTACATATATATATATATATATATATATATAAATATATATATATATATGTGTGAGTGTATATATATATATATATATATATATTTATATATATATATATATATATATATATATATATATATATATATATATATATATATATATATATATATATATATATATATATATATATATATATATATATATATATTGCAAATCCTTTTCCTTTTTGTTGATCTAAACAATCTTGAAACATATTTCTCTTCCTCATAGCAATTATAATTAAAATATTTTTCCTAATTATTTTGTATCGATTTATACTACATAAAGTGAATGAAAATATTTAAATTTTAGCAGCAGTAATAAGTGTGCATTAACTAGCATAAAAACCACGACTTCTTTCAAAATCTAATTTTTATGTATTTGATTAAAATTTTGAGCTCTTTTTTTCGTCATATGCCAAAGAAATTTTTTTTATTTCATTCGTAGAAAACTGATATGGAAGATTGGATATACAATTTCTTGAGCTTCAATGAATGACATAAAGTAACAGTGATTTTAAAAAAAGTATGCTACTTCAAATCATATCCCTGCTTTTTCTTTTGAAGTTCATTTTGTTTTGCCTCCGTGAATCGAAAATTTAAACTAAAACTCTCCATATTTAAATTCAGTTTTTTATTTCATATCTGGCTATATTTAAATTTTATTCAAAGTTTATGGTTATATTATTTTGAAAAGTTCGATTTGAAGTTTTAAAATGCAGAAGATATTAGAATCACAAAACTATTTTGCACCTTTAGCATTTCTGAATCTATATAATTCAACAAACTAAGAAATACAAAATATTATAAATGAATTTTTTTCTTAGACAATTTCTAAATTTAACTTTTTATTCTAGACAATACTGGATAACAGGAAAGGGTGGGTTTGATAAATTCATGCTAAATCTGAGAGATGGCACCACCTCATATTTAGACGCTCACACGCTTGTCAAATTGTTAACTTATTCTATGATTGACAGTCATTTTAATCGCTTATCACTTGTTACTGCTCACTCAATAGAGAGAAATAAGTTCGTGTTGATATAACCTTATTTTCCGAAGAGGCCAAACGGTGGAAGAAACTAAATGCAAGTTTAGTGAAAATTAGATATATACTGGTGATACCTTATACTATTAGACCTTCGCTTAGAATGATTTACAAGTTCTTCAATTTTTTCTTTTCAGTCGAAAGAGCATTAGTGACCCTGAATATTCTGTTCTCCCTGATAAGGTCACTAAACAAAATCCGTGATATGATGTTGCAGATTAAATGTGCGCCAGATTTCTGAGGTTCTTGACAGCTGATCAGAGTGCGTACCGATTATTTTGCATGAATATTTGGATATGAGAAAGTTATCGGTAAGATGGATGCCATGTTTGTTAACAATCGATCAAAAACGTAACCACTGGACACTTCGAAGCCCATTTTGGAAGTGTTTCTAAGAAATTCGATGAATCTTTGCGTCCTTTCGTAACAGCTGATAAAACATACCAACACTACCAGTCAGATACAAAGAAACATTCAAAGCAGTGGGTTCATGCAGTTGAACCTGCACAAAAAAAAAACGGAAACGGATCTATCAGTCGGAAATATTATGGCCACTGTGTTTGGGACTCCCACGGTATAATTTTTATCGACCTATTAGAAACTGGCACAACAATAACAGAAGAGAGATTTGTTATTTTTGCGCATGCTTATCAAACGACCCTCGTAATCTTAGAATGTTTTGTTTGCTCGAATTATTATTATTTTTTATCCAATGCGAAGGCACTTGTAATCAAACATTCGCCCTTACTACGCCGCAGTTATACTGTCGAAATTATTGTGGGGGCGCCATATAGGCTGACAGCATTACCCCCTATGAAGGGACGACACGAACGGAAGCATTTTTCGTGGCGCAACGCCGGGATTCGATCTGAGCAACCCCAGCACCGCATACCAGCGCGCTGTACCACAGGGCCGCCACAAGCCCCGCGTGTTTGAATTATCAAATGAAGTAAATTGTCGATACTAATGAGCAGTGAGAATAACTACTATTTCTAAAGGAATAAGAGATTTTTAATTTGCATTTTATGGCCTTTATGGGAAAAAAGGTTATTTAACTGAAACACTTAGCATTATACTTCGGTCATTTATGTCCTAGTTGATTTTAATTAATGTAAAAATTTTAACCGATCTTTCCATTTGTTTTCATTTATCAATAAAATTAATAATGTATAAGTATAAAGTAAACACAATTTTATTTCTATACTTCAGGCTTAAAATCACAGGTTTAATTTGGGGAAGTAATATTTTTCATGTATTAATGAATACATAATTTTAACGATTTATCATTTTTTTAAAAGTCTTCATAATATTTACATTTAAAAAATAATTTTTTTTATTAAAATTACATAAGTTAAAATACTTTTTTGAAGGCATAGTTGTTTAGTTTTAGGAAACAAATAGCGGACCGAGACAGATTGTTAAGAAAAATTGTTGGTTAACTGTGAAAAGTCCTGATAATATTCTAAAAGAGTCTCCTAACAATAAACTAATTAATAAAAGTAAATGCTCATGAAATTTTATTTAAACTGCTTTGAAAATATTTACTTCATATGCTTCGAACTATGCAACGTTTGAAATTTTAATATACATTGGACAGATGGGCTATGAATATATTCTATAAACACTTCCAAGCAAATCTCATTATACATTTCACACTATTGAAGTTAGAAGTTTTAAAAAGAGAAATGCATATTCAGTAAAAATAATATAGCCGAGGAAATAGCTTTAATGGTTTCTGTTTTAAAGTCGTTAATTATTGATTCCTTTAAAATAATTACCCCATTCCAAAGTTGCAAATAAATGAGACGACACAAAATCCTTCAGGGGTTAACTTTTTTTGTACTTCTTTAGAGCAAAAGTTAACGAATTGCTTTCTCTTACACTGAGTTAATTTTACCTCAGGCTATATTTCGATGTGTTTAACCAAGTTAGAACACCGCTAGTAATTTAAACAAATGTTCAAATTTCACACAAACTTAAAATTTTTGAGTTGCGTGTGTTAAATATTACATATTTGCACAAGAAACGCTTGAAAATTTGATTTATTAAAATTTATCACACATTCCTTACAATAGGCTAAATTGAAATTTAGAAAATATATATCAACTCACGAAAACGGTTAATTTATTTTTAATTATATTTGACGAAATTGTTTAACAAATTTTGAATTAAAATAACAGATTGATATTTCAAATAACCTTTGAAACAGGAATAGACATATTTACATAATACTGTCTTGTAATTTAACAATAGAATTTACTATTGTTTAAAATTTTGTAAGAAAATAATAAATTATTCGTATCTTCGGATAATTCTCTTATAATAGTAGGGTTTATTATGAACTGCTTCTACTTTAACTCTTATTTATAACGATGTAGGTGGATGACAAATAACACGGAATTCATTTAAATTTAAAATAAAAAATCCATTACTATATAACGTATTTTGAAGTATATGAATAGTCTTTAATTACAATTTGTTGCTTCCTATCTTAAGTAAATTAGAAACACGAAATATCAAGAATTTCACCATTGAGAAATAAGCTTTATGAATTTTGTTTATAAAAGATTTGTATAGTTTACATGCATATGATGGTTTAGATAAAATCAGTGTAAAAATATCTATAAATATAACACTCCATAAAGCCAAAATGTTGTATTAAGGTTACAAAAGAAAAGTTTAAAATGAGGAAAAATGAAATAATTTTATTTTTCGCTCATTAAATACATTTTAGAAGTTAAATTCTGTTTGTTGCACGAAACCTTATGTTCTTTATATATTCAGGAAAAGGGACAATGCTGTTCCTATAAACGTATTTTCTTTAATGACGTATTTTACTTTTAACAAAACAGGTTTGGAAAGATTCTTTAGACATATAAAGACAATTTTTTTTTTAGTTAAAGATAATTGTGAAAGTTTCTGACATTTATCGTTATAACCGAAAGTAGCTTATTTTTATAAAACCACCAAAAGGTTATTTGTGTTGAATATATATTTATATAAGTGGCTCCCAAAAGTGTTCGTACATTTACGATTTTCAATGAAATAGGGATCTATCCATTAATTAAAATGAATATTTCAGAATGGGTATATAATAATAAGATCTATAATATGTTCTTAACAAAACTACATGAAATATTTTAAAAACATAGTAAAACTTTATTTTTAAGAAACCAATAATCAAAAGTAACAAAAACTTTATTTCACAAAAGTCATCGTACACTTGTAAAAAATCTCTACATATTAGTAAATATTCTAATTTTTCGTTAAATTAATATTTAGTAAGATATCCTTTAGTATCCACAACAGCTTTTAAACATCTGGGAATAGATTGCACTAGTTCTTTTGCAATTTCTGGATCAATGTTCATCCATTCTTCCATCATAATTGTTTTTAGTTCGCTTTTCATGTGAATGTCGTGCTTTCGTACTCGAACCTCCAGTTCTCTCCAAATATGTTCTATTGGGTTTAAATCTGGCGATTGAGGTGGTGTTTTCAAAACTTGTGGACAATTATAAAGACACCAGAGGTGAACGTTGAGAGTCGTGTGCTTAGGATCGTTATCTTGATAAAAAACAAAGTTGTTTCCAATACTCAAAATTTGGGCTGATAATTTTAAATTGTCTCTTAAAATACTTATATAAACAGCATGATTCATTATGCGATCAATAAATACCAAATTACCTAGTCCTGATGCTGACATGCGCCCCCACACAAGGACACCTCCACCGTCATGCTTAACTGTTCCTACTAAGTTATTGGGATTAAGTTCCTCATTTTTTCTTCTCCATACAATTATGTACCCATCGGAACCAAAATTGTTAAACTTGCTTTCATCGGCAAATAAAACATTATTCCAATACGTTTGGGGCTTATTTATCATTGATAGTGCGAAGGAAAGCCTAAGCTTTCTGTTTTTCTCACTCACAAAAAAATTTCTATGGGCAGAACGCCCATGTAATCCAGCTGCTCTGAGAACTCGTCGAACAGTTTCAGGAGAAATTGAAGTAGAAAATGTTTCAGTAAATTCTGCAGAAAATTTTACAGCACTCAAACGTGGATTTTTCGCAAATTTTCTAATTATAAATCTCCGACCACGTTTTGTTAACTTTGCTGGACGATCTTTTCTTACCTTGTTTTTGATCCGATTTTCTTCTTTAGAGCGTTTTATCACATACTGCACAGTAGAAGGGGATAAATTAAGTAATTTAGCAATATTCCGAACTGATTTACCACTACTAAGATGAAAAATAATTAATTTTCGAATGCTGTCTGTTCTTTCTTTACGACTACGAGCCATTTTTAAATAATAATTAGAATATTACGGAGTAGGCAAGCAAAAATTAAAGCCAAACGATATTTTAAATGCCATCACAATTCAAAAATAAAAATAAAGTGCCAGACGATAATTTTAATTATGAATTTATCTGAAAATATTTCAGTGTACGATGACTTTTGTGAGATAAATTTTTGTTACTTTTTGATTACTGGTTTCTTAAAAATGAAGTTTTACTATGTTTTCAAAATATTTCATGTAGTTTTGTTAAGAATAGATTATAGATCTTATTATTAAATACCCATTCTGAAATATTCATTTTAATTAATGGATAGACCCCTATTTCATTGAAAATCATAAAAAATCCCAAAAGTGTTGGTACACTTTTGGGAATCACTGTATATATTTCAAAATAGAATAAGCATTAAATTAAAAAAATATTCCAAGAAAACTATAGATATGCCATGCTTGTATTGTAAAATTCTGATAAATGTGTTTAAATAAATTATTTTCTATTCAGATAATACAACTTTTATTGATCAAGCATATAAATATTTTGTTTATTCAGAAAACATGAGCATAAGTACTAATATTTAGAATTTTCACATTGAATAATACTTTTAGATAAATAGTGTGCACTAGAAGAATAAAAAAAGGCATGTTACAGTCTTATATAAAAAAAAAGGTTTGCGTAACTCTATTAATGACAAATGCAATGTAATGCATTTCGGACTGTCGATTTCTCTTCAAAAAATTGCCCTTTTTTGAAGAATACTAAAAGAATACTAAAATAGGAATTTCCAGAACTTATATTAAGGTTATTTCAATCCTAATACTCGGGTTGATCATTTAACTTTCAAAAATCATATATTTATTATTCATATTACATTGATTAGAGTTTAAAAAATATATTTTTAAAATTAATAATCTGTTGTAAAACTATACATTTAAAGTCTACCATCACGTCTCACGAATATATTATAGCTTTAGATATACTATAATTTAGAGATAAGGCTGTAAACACCGTGTATATTATCAGATACTATTATGTTGGTTTTCATGCGATTTTGTAGCGATCGCAAGTCTGCAGCCGAATCCCTATGCAGACGACATTTAAAAATATTTGTTTTTAAAGTTTGGAAAAAGTTATCTGGCAACTACGATGACCCGGTACGGAGAGTAGTATAGAAAGAATTCTTTTGTTAAGTTTTTGGCCTTGTAATCTTCGATGTCCACGTTATTGTTCAATAAATACGAGTCGTATTTTCAATGTTAGATTAATCTAATAAATATTTTACAATGACAGTCATAATTTTGCTTCTATTACGGCTGTTAGCATTCTCACTGTTGATGCAAATTACAGATGAGTGGTGGGAGATCAATAACATGGTGTTTGCACCCGATGCTTCAGCTCATTCCACTGATGTTTAGTTGTGTTGAGGTAAGACCTTTGGTCTGTCCCTAGGTTATTATTTTTGTTTTAAAAATCTGGAAGATGGCGATTTAATTTTGAGGAAAAGTGCGTAGCTGTACAGAAACAAGAAAAGCAACTGTTGCCTCTGAGTATACTTGGTACTGCTAAAAATATCCTCGTAAAGGTCAGTGTTTAAGGTTTGGTAACTGAAACCTAGTTATTAAGTCCAATCAGAAAAGACAATTTCAAGCTTTTGCGCAATTTTTTTTTCCGAATTTCATAGACAGCACTTTTGACTAATGTAAGCAATGTTAGCCATTTATCTGCTAGAAATAACCTCGTTCATTTGACATAACCAGGTCATAGATCCATTGATCCTCAAACGATGGTGTTAAACGGCACTGGGTATTTGTAAGTGGCTCCAATGACATTTTAGCAGTAATACCACCATGAAAACCTAAGTATAAACATTTCCCTTTGAATATGTCCATCATTAGCCTTCTAAGAGATCAACTACAAATGGGAGTCATTTACAATGCATATTATGCTTTTGGAAACACACATTGAAATACAGTGCACATGAAAACATAGTTAGTTGTAGAGCGTGGCACATTAAATAGCGTAAATAAAATTCGGACTCATTGAACCAAGTTCTTGGTAATAAATATCATAGCTTGTTTGAAAGTACACTCCTATTTTCGTTTACTAATAGTATTGTCAAGGAATCTACAGTTACTGCATAATTGAATAGTCTAGATGGCACTGAATATATCTATCCGCGTTACATTAGCTGTAGAACGTACAGCTAACGGTACAGCACTTCTGTCTCTATAACGTATTTCTAGGTTTTGGAATAAAGCACAGAAAGACTGGAATGAAAAGGACTACATTTATTGCGATAAGTTATTTTAATGAGCAACGAATAAAAGTTTTTCCGGAGTTTAAAAAAGGGAAAAATACTAAATGATTTTTAAATTTGAAAATAAGGACTTTAACGTTGTATCAAAACAATGAAGTCAAGCTGTGAAATTTACACATATTTAAAACTAGTAAAGGTTCAGTTATTAGTATTGACTAGTGAAGATCTATTATGCTTATGAGTTTTTTTTTACAGTTTCTTTTTTCCGAGCGTTTATATTCGAAATTTTTCGTCTGTTTCAAATAAAACCCTCGTTCTAGAATTGTGACGTTGCTTCATTTTGCTTTGTAACTTTATCTTCTTACGATTTCCCACGTCAGCGCTTTCTAAATTGAGTTCAAATTTAAAAGCACGTTGTGTTAAAGATCTGTAGTAATTTCAAGAGGAGATTTTTCCTCCCTTAATGGTTCAACTAATTGTACGTCTTGATCTTTATTAAGCACTTAAGCTCTTTTTACGATTAATGTTTATTTTTTTCCCGTTTCAAGTGTCTGCTTTATGATCAACTGTTTAAAACCATTAATGAAGTCTGAAAAGAATTTGCCTTCACGAGTTTCTCACTTTTTTTCAGCATTCAAAGTATCAGCAACAATAGGAAATTGTTTTTTGTTTTTTCGTTATCGCTTCATTGCCATTCTAAAAAGTCGTGCATTATGCTCGTATTATTAAAAAACACTATTGACCATTCAGAGGTTGTATTGCCTTTTAAAGGATCTTCTTTGTTAGTCTCTTTTGCTTGACCGAGTAATATGGAAGAACCTGGATGAACATGGAAAATATAAATTCGTAATATGGTTTCTGCTTCAGCAGTTGATACTCCGACCATGAATATTGATCCAGATAGTTGCATTAGCTTTCACCCATTGTGCAATAGGCAACAAACCGGTAAAAAAGTCGGGAAAGATTTTTCTCGTATTATCAAGGAGTGTAATATATCAAGGAATGTATTTCGAAAGTTAAAAGAAAATTCGTTTAACAGTAACATAAACTGTTCGATTGACAAAGTTCAAACAATTTACAAAATATAACCTAGTGTGTTTGCTTCACATTCAGTCGTTTAATATAGTAACTAAATCGAAAATGCCACCCCAAAATGAACTGCTACAAACTATCTCCTCTTATGACGGAGTATGCATGGGCGGCTCTTCTTAGGAAATTTCAGAAATATTTATTATAATTGCGTAGTTATTTTTTGTTGTTATTGAGAAGTATCAGGAAAAGAATTCAGGACCGTAAAGTAGACTGACCATCACATGACTGAAGAGTAGTGACACCACTATCTATCGAGGATGAGTTTTTGTTCTCATGTGACTGAGTCACTTCTCTAATAACATAAATAATGGATTTTAGTTAGGTGAAGGATATGAACATTTGAATTTCGCAACAACAACAACAAAAAAATCTTAAATTCAGAGTGAAGTTCAGTCCCCATTCACCGATATATTTAGAGTAATTATAGCTGCATATAATAATTCAGTATAATTATCTGAAATAATTGAATTCAAAATAAATCATTTGTGTAATGAACTACCTTGACATACAAGGCAAAAAAAAAGAGAGGAATATAACTAAACGTATAACATAATATAAAAAGAAAATAACTTTATACTGTGAAATATGAAACCTTTAATTAATTATTTACTGAGATGTCACGTGCAAGAAAATTCTAGGGCCGATTCATTTTGAATGAAAATAAATTTTACAAAGACAATATTTATATAAATTTTCCTTTTATGAGTGCAAGGTGAAAATTTAAGTGTGTTGTTGAAAATAAAAATATAATAAATACATATTTTCCCTTTTAAATGCAATGTCTGTGTCTATAAATATTCTTTATTTTAAAACCGTTTACTCCGTATTGGTCTAGTATCATAAAATGAAATAACGCAATGAATTCTTTTTTTATAGGTTTCTAAAACTTTTAAATGCATCTGTTAGAATATCATAAGATTGCATTAGTTTAAGAGAACAATATAGACTGGTATTTTGTAATATTTTTAGGAGAAAAAAAATATTCTTCTCAACTACCACTTACATGAAATTTTGCGAAATTTTCTATTATTTTTACATAACTATATTAAAACAATTTACAAAAAAAACTCATTTCATCGAATGAATAATTTAGGTGAATCTTCCCTCATCCTAAATGAATATTCATCACAACGCTCATTAATAAGTAATAAATAAATGCTAATAACTTACCACGCATTATTTCAGTGATTATCGGAAATTAGCTTTACACAAGATATTTTATATGTAAAAAAGATTTTCCTAGTATGTTAAGAGCTTAAGATATGCCTATACTTGTTATCTTACAAATTACATCAATTAAAGCATCCCAGATGGGTTCATTTAAAAGGAATAATTTTAAGCTTTTATGAGAACTGAAGGTAGCATTAAAAACTTTTACATCGGAATCTAATGCTTATTTCTTTCATTATTAGATAAAATATCATCATTTTCCTCTGCCATTAATGCTTTCTTAAGTTTTCATTTTTAATAAATTAAAATCCAGTGGTAACCGCAAAAAGGCTCATATTTAAAACTTAACTACACATAATGAATTCTTTCACGCTAACGTTTATCTTTTTCAATGGATTTCTAATTAAATTGAAATGCCATGTTTTATTTTTGGATCCTTATTAGTGCACGTATTACTTATATTAGTACTTGTTCCAAAGAGTACGCTAAAATTCCTTAAATGAATTGCGGAAATGTAGAGAAAAAAGTTTTTAGATGGAAATCAGTTTTTTTTTATTTCAGAGAAGGGACATAGATAAAAACAGGACTTTTTTTTCAGAGTGACTTGTAATAAATAAAAATACCACTGAACAGTTTTGATTAATACTTGATTTGTTTTTAAATTCCTGTTAAATTACATTAACGCTGTTGCAAATAAAGAGTTAAGATGCCTTGTAAAAGAAAAATAATTCTCAAAGCTCTTCCTGCCACTTCAGCAATGATTCAATGATAAACAACTGTTTTATTAATACAAAAGCATAGAAAAACTTTACACCATAGATATTTTAAAAAGGAAAAATGACGTTGATTGGTGCAAATTTTAAAATAAACGAGGAAAAGGAAAGTAAACAATTATTTTTGTTTATGCTCAGCAGTCCTCATCACTAATTATAATAATCAAACTTGCAGTATAAGCTGAATTTGGTAATATGAAAACGTGATCAAATGGGTACAACACACCCTTCTATTACAAAACGCTGAACATACAACAAATCATGTAAACAAAAAAATAAGATAAAATTAAGTACACTTGCGCCAAATGTCTGCGTAGGATGATATACGTGTAATATTTACCAGAAAGCTGGTGTAGTTAAATGTATAAGCCACTCTAAAATGAAACTCGTAGACTCCGGCGACTGAGGACCCCATAAACAAATTCGCAAGCTTAGGCGGGTCGCATAAGAATTGAAGAACGTACAGACAGCATGAGTAGATATAATATGCTTTTTACTGCATGAAACGGAAAAAACACATCTTTTTGATAAATGAAAACAAAATAAATAGGTATTGCTTGAAAATTGCAAAATGCCCTCAACAATTTTCAGTCCAAATCGTGTTTTTGTTTCTTATGTTCTTCATCGAAACGCAATAAATTTAGCCTTCCAGTTTGGGATTCCTTTTATTAATTTCCATTTCAGAAAGTAACAACACCGACAACACTAAAGTTTCTAGATTCATTACGTATAATTTAATAAACAGAAATGGTTGTAAAGGTCTGGAATAACACAGTATGATTTCTCGCATATGAGAGTAATAGACATATAAGCAGAGAATGCGATTTTTCTATCTCACCTTCCTCCTGCAACTCTTCTTTTTTTACGTTTTAAATCTTCTGGCAATTAGTTATTTTTAGAACTTAAACTTTCTAGTGTTCTGCATTCCATCTTCCAATGTAACTTAAATGACGTGAACTGGTTCAGTGCGAGGACCCTTCCAGAAGCCCAAGAGCAATGTTTAATAATAAATGCTGAAGTAAAATCAAACATCTAAAAAAAAAAAACATCCAAAATTACCTCTTTTCGGAATTCAAAAAATATTATTTTATCTGAATTTAAATAGGCCATTAAGAAATAATTAAATATCTACTTTCTTATATGCTTATACTTCAGTAAGATATTTTAGTCTATGCAGGCTATTTATGAAATCTTGTTTCAGTGAGTGAGCTCAACTTTGGTTTTGTTTCATTCAAGTACATTTTTAGATATTCTAAAATAATCGTCTTGATGAAAGTTTTAAACAATTTACGAAAATCTAGCTAAATTTCCTGTTATCGTATATTTTCGAGTAAATCATTATAAGGCAGAAGCATTTCATCTTCTACCTCAGCAAGTAATCTCTCAATACTCTAGAGATTACGCCTCTTGTCATCTTTTAAACAGATCTTAAAAACATCTTTTAAGGGCTAGAATAACATATTTCTTTTTGGTATTCTGCTAAGAATCTAACACGACAGAAATCACTTTTGTACCACAAAGTTTGAATTTACTAATAGGATCCTTCATTTTTCTCAGCGATAATGAACTGTATAATTATATTAAAGCTTTTAATTACACAAAACAGCAAAATTATCGATAAGGCTTTTCTCACTGAAACACTTTAATTATTCTAACTTGCGTAGTAAATGGCAGTCTTTTAATCTTCTTAAACATTATAAGACGAAAAATATTATATTAATAAATTTCACAGGATCATCAAGTGCTTATATCTGAACATTACGATTATTTCCTAATTTTAGAAAAGCTTAATTTTAAATATTCAACTTCAAAGCAATTCCTTTGTTTCGAAATTTGGACTTCAAACACAGGGTACATAAAATTTCTAAGTTATGTTCCAGAATTCTTACAATAGATTACCGATATAAATATTCAAATCAATCCGTAAGTTTTGAAATATAGAGAGTTTCAGACGTAGATTACTACTCATTTAAAGAAGCCTCTAATGGAAAATTTAATAATCAAAAACAGCAATTCTCTTTAAGCGAACGTTTAATAAATTTTCTTTTTTATTTACAATTTTGCATTCTTTTAAATTGATAACATTAAAAAACACTCCTTTTAGAGGTATGTAATACGCAAATATTTTGTTCGTGTACTGAAATCTTTATACAAAATTTTATTTTCCTTATTTATTGATATTTCGTAATAGTTCTTTTTCTCAAATATACCTGTATATAAAGGTCGTATTATGCATACAAAAATGCTTTTATAACAGCTTGGATTTTTTTAAGGACTTAAAATTCGTAATTAAAAGCATGATTTGCTTTTGATATATCTGCTGAACAAATAGCTTTATTTACATAATAGTTTTCATTTTTGTACAAAGTAAAGTTTTGAAAATAATCTTTAAATTTTTGTAATCTTAATTTATCTATAAAAATTTTAATCACTTTAAAGAAGAAAGGAAATTTTTCTTAAATTCAGAGTATTTTTCCCCTTAGGGATATTATTTTCAGAATATTTGCTCCAAATCAAAAATCCCGAACACAGTTTAATTAAAGTAGAATTAAGGAACGACGGAGAAAATTTCATAGAAGTAACTTGTAAAGAATTTGAGATATATTATTTTAAGAAAGGCAAATCAAGAAAAAATCCCTTCTGAAATAAATCCACTAGAAGGACAAAATGCTCTGTTAAAATGTTGAATATCTTTATGTAATCATTGTAGAACGAATGAGTTTGGTGTTATTTGTTTTAAATATATCTTGCGTTTTAAGAAAATAATTTAAAAATATGCTTTTTCTAGAATTTAGTTTTCCTTTGAAAGTGTCCTCCAAACTTTCACGGACCTACATGTAAGAGCTTAGGCTTTACACCTAATATCAGGGTTTTACTGAGGCTGGGCTTATTTAGTCGAATTCCGGACACAGCTTTACCAGAAATTGAAAGCTTTATTTTAATTAGAAGCTTAAATAAAAGAACCTTGATCGGAATTCATCGTTCCAAAAATAATGATACGACGTCACATGACATTTCATTCCCCATCAAACTAAGGACCATTCATACCAGCTACTGGCTCGTCAAGGGGGTCATCACCATAGGGGTAGATGAACCCTAGCCGAACTGTTTCAACTCCATCTAGCCAAACAAAAATCTTCTTTGAAGATTTGATATTTGGCTTTATCCAAAGCAGGTGTCAGTCGAATGATTTATGTCAGACAAACGGAAAATTGAGGAAGAAATCATATAGAAAGTTTGCAGGGCAACAGAAATAAAGTCAAGGCCTGACAACTTTAAATCGGAAGTATTTTATAATGTTGTAGTTAATGTATTTCAATGGTTCGTGGTTTCTTAGTTTACCCCACTGTATTTCTGTAAATTATGGTAGATACTAAATTGGATTGAAATTTCTCTACGCGCGATTACTCTATAGTAAACGATGCATTACTATAGTAAACGATGCATTACTCTATAGTAATGCATCGTTTGAATATTGCATTCGTTACTGTTTTTGTAATGATTGTTAGAAGAAAGGCAATGAACATTATTTTTTCATCATTTGCATTGTTCATTTGCATTGTTCAGGTAAGTAATATTCAGATCAAAAATATTAATGCCTATTTATGTTTTAAGTGCATATTTATATTTTAAGAACATATCTACAAGTACATATTATATTAAGAACATATTATTTTAAGTACATATTATTTTGAGTACATATTATATTATGTACGTATTATTTTAAGTACATATTATTTTAAGTAGTACATATTTATTAAGTCGCCGGTTCAATTAATAAAGCACATAACGTGTTAACAGCATTTTCATTTATTGAAAATGGATTCATGTTGCACTGGAAAGCACAAACAAACGACTGAGTTCGCGTTAAAGAACACTCACGTGTGGCCGGCTTATGTAGATGTTCAAGCTGCGTGAAAAGACGCAGCGTGTAAAAACGCTCGTGTGGCCGTAGCCTAAGGATGGCATTTCTTCTTCAAACATTGGTTCTAAAATATTCTGCTGATAGTGGAGTGAATTAAGTTTGGCTTTACTTGAGACTATTTTTATTTTTAATTTGGCGTTGTAACAAAATCCTGCAACTATCATGAATCCCTTTGTGAACTTTTCTGTACTCTGACGAAACCATTTCGTACGGTCATTCCCGTCAGTTTAGCCATAGAAAATTGATCTTTTTTTTATTACAGTCACTTAAATACACCCATGCTTCATCGAGTGTTACCACAAATTTCTCTTTTTCAGCAGCTAGGTGTTTTTCATATTTTCTACAATTTCTTTTCTTTCAGCAATATGCTTTGGCAAAAGCAGCAGAACTTTAGGTTTAAACATCTTTTTTAACTTCAAATCTTTATGAATGATTTTAATTACAGTGCCAGAAGACATTCCTAGTTTCGATGGAATTAATCTTTGAGTCGGCGGATTTTCTTTTTGGATCCGAGACTTCACTTTCTTGATATTTACCTGCTTTCTAAGTCTTAGGAGGAGGTTTTGCGGTCATGTTTAGATTTTTACTTTTAGTTAAGCTTTTTTTTCTTTCAAATTTAATATATTAGAAATACTTTTTTTTAAAAATGCTATAACCATGACTTTTACACCGCTTTATAATTTGTTGATACGAATATTTCTCTTCGGAAAGTGAAGTTACGTAACCTTCGAGCCATCTATCAATTTTAGGAGTCATTTTTAAAATAAATCTTTTATTTTACATTCCAATCAAAATCAAACAGTAGCAGACAATTGTTCTGATGATGCCAAATTTTTATCTCAAAATGCAAATGGCAAAAATAAATTACAAAATCGTTTCCATAAAGTGCGAATGACCGTCTGCACTTTATGGAAACGAATTTTGATGAATGAAATGTTGAAACCCTCAATGAAAATGAAAATACTCTAAAAAAATACTCTCAAAAGCGTTTGAAGTTCTAGATTATAATAGTGAAAAAAATTAATTTTGGTCAGCACATACCTTAAATAAAAACAAGGAATGTACTCGTATATTCACATATTTAACTGATAGATGTTAAAGTTTACTCCTTTATTATGATTTGAAACATTTTGCTTTTAAGCATTTTTCTAAATCAGAAATTTGTACTTAGTACTATGAACCATTTCTAAACTGGAAAATAGATAACCAGAGTAAAAATCCAAATCGAGTTGTTTTTCGAATCTAGGATTTTCTCTAATACTAAATTTATTCGAAATATAAGGTTTAAAGTTTTGAAAATATTAAATGCACATTCTGAGATTTTATACTTCCAAAATTACAGAGAATTAGCTTTTTTTTTTCTCTTCGAAACTAAGAATATAGTTATCAATTTTTAATGATTAATTACTTATATTAGGGAAGTTTAATTTTAGAATAATTTTTTAATGATCTTTGGCATAACCCATAGCCATCATATTTTGATTGAATTAATGCTACTAATCAAAGTCGCTGCAGATTTATGTTAAATGTTACTACAGATTATCTCAACCGATCTTTCAACCATCTAGATGATTATTAAAGAAACGAACAGTTATCAAAGTAAAAAGAAAGCTTTTTTTATGGTAATACTGATTTCTTAAAACTGAAAAATTCAGTAAAATCATATTTTCTTCAAATATTTGTTTTATTTCGCTATTGGGCCCAGAGAGTCGAAAGTGTAAAAACGGGAAAAGTCCGCTCTCTTGTTGAGTTACTGAAACTGAACTTAAAAACTGACAAGCACTAAAGCTTTCCTGGCTCTTGAAATAAACATAAGGATGAGAGTGATCTAGTAGAATTTTCAACATACAAAGGAAGAACATCATAGTCTAAATTACCCCATTATATGCAAAAGAAAATCCTCTCACTTGAATTAACTCTTCTTTTAAGAAACTTATGACCATTGCGGTAAGTATATGTTTAGATATTTTTCGGAAACTAAAAGCATCTATTTTTAGGTAAATATGTCCGGGATTAAATGAGTTACAAACTTTTATCCTCATAAAATATACAATCGTTAGCAGTTTACAAGTTTTGTTGAGGAGCAAAACCAAATGTTTTAAACGTAAAAGAAAAAGTGTTTTTGGTTTAGTTCGTTGTTCCCCTTAATAAGTGCATAATGATGCAATAAAACAATTCTAAAAGATTATAAAAGGGCTCTTTTGAAATGTAAAACTGATTTATTCCGGTATAATTTTAAGAAGTTCGCGTTCAAGTAGAACTTTAATGTGAAAACTTATAGCTGGTATGTGCAGGATAGAAAATCGCTTAACTGCATACAAGAACTCCTAAAATAGATTACAGAGATAAATATTCAAAGCAATTCGTAGTTTGAAAGTAGAAATAGCTTGAGATATTTTATTGCAAATTTCAATAGAAGATTTCCGAGGAGAGAAGAACTATCTGAAATCGACCGATAGTATATTTTAAACATTTATTGGACAAAAGCTTCTATCTCATTTACATAATTGAATTCTGAGATTCACCAAAATTTATTGAGTACTTGACTCGTAGATATATATGTTAAATGTATAATGTTATTGGAAACACCCATATTAATTTTGGTGTTATTTACTTATTATAATCTTTGTTTTTAAGGCAATATTATTATGGTTTAATGATGAAACTCGTCATTCTCTTTTTTTATAACTTCACTAAAAACACATTTTTCTTGAGCCAAACATCTATTAATATTATTAAGCAGCTATTGACCATATGTTTGGATTTCTATGTATGAAAAAGTTTTGAATTTTTTAAGTATACCCAAAATTATTCATTCTAGGGAATTTTGAAATTTAAGCGTTAATATTCTCATATAAGCTATTTTGATCACTCCCCTTCTTACCGACAGTAAATGTCTTAATTTTCCCCCCAAAATTTGTTCTAAGTTCAGAATATTTAATTTAAAATAAGTCTTTTGGCTTTGTTGTGTTACAATGAAATCTACTCTCAAAATTATGTTTAGCACAAATTTAACCAACAATATAGAGGGAATTTATAAAGAAAACAGTTTATAATTAAGGGAAAAGGAAGTTTAGCTGGAAAAGTCTTTATACATATGAAAGAAAATCCTTTATTACACTTAAAGATGTTAATATATTTTGCCAATTATACCGGGTGCGTCATAAATTCGTGCAAAGTTCAAAACTTCGTCATAAAAGTAATAATGCTCTGAAAAATTTTCCGTTAGCGCGAATAGGATCAGAAGGACATTGGAATTTTTTTCCATCTCAAAAAAAAATATACAAAAGTAACCGAGAGAGGGCGCTTTTGCATGACCACGTTAAGTCTGCATTGCAGGAAAGACATGCGTTACCTGTTGTCACTTTCATGCAGGATAGTGCCCCGCCCCACATTTCACTTGATATCAAGTCGTACCTGGTGGAATCTTTCACTGAAGACCGAGTTCTGTAAGTCGCGGTTGTAAGGTTCAGTAGCCCTCACGGTCACCAGACTTGACCCCGGCAAATTATTAGTTGGGGGGATACTTAAAGTCTGATGTGTACCCCAACTACTTTCGTGGAACTGAAAAATGTCATTCGGCAGAGTCTCTGCCATCGGTGCTACAATCCGCTGTAATGGGCTTAGTGACGCGCCTCACTTGCCTATTACCTTGTGCCGGTAGTAATGTTGAACATCTGTTACTTTAAAATAAATGCGCAGTCTCATGTTATCGTGATCTGTTTGATTTTCTGTTTGAGTTTGCCTCATTTGCATAAAAGTCTCAGTATGACGTGTGAGCGCCCTCTTTCGGTTACTTTTAAAAACTTTTTTTTTTACATGGAAAAAATCCAATGTCCCTCTGATCTTATTGGCACAAACAGAAAAATTTTCCAAGCATTGCTTCTTTTATTATGAATTTTTGAACTTTGCACGAATTTATGACGCATCCTTTATATTAAGAAGGTGTAAAAATCTTTTTCTAACCACTCCTTCCCCGTATTGCATTAAGTATGCAGGGCCGCTGAAGGTATAAACTAAATACAAACCTTTAAATAAGGTTATATAAGATCTCCTTACGTTGCAGCTTTAGTTTCTCACTACACCTAACTTTATTTCCTCCGATATGTACAAACAGTACACAATCAAGAAATTGGCGACTTCTCCCTGCCACCGCACTTAAACTTAATACAGTAAACTGTGTGATCGTGAAAGCTGCACACTTCTTAAAAAAATTCATGCTTTGAGTACTGCAGCACGTGACGTCAGTATCAGAATCACAAGAAACAGAATCACAGAAAAATATCAACATATCCATAGGAAAAGAAAAATATCGCCAGGCTAACATTAAAAAGAAAAGCCACCTCGTTACGTCACATGTTTAACGGCCCTTCTCCCTCATGGTTGAAGAAATGGAATAAACATCTCAGTCTCTGAGAGGTAAAATTTTGAAAGCGAAAACTTTGATAACATAAATTAAATCGAAATATGATAGAATGAAAGAAAAGATTTTTTAAACAGTTTTTAATAAGTTACGATAAAACTCATTAAACTTATTTCCCAATTTTCGGAAAAATCCCCACAAAAAGTGAAATGTATGAACTGAGTAGGGAACAGAAATTTTAATTGTTTTCTTGGACTTTTTCTTTTGATCCTGTGATGTTCAGTTTTGGATTAGGCTTAATTCCGAGAGTGTATAATCGGCTTAATGTAACCCATTACCTCCTCACCGAAGAAAGAGAAGAATTTCAGACTCGAAATTCCTTTTCTCGCTATTTGGAAAAATAATGGGATTTGTTGAACCACAAACAAACAAATCAGTCACGCTACTCATTCGGAAAGAAGCGATCTGCTCTTCAGTTACAGAGAAAAGTCATTTCAAATCCTCTAGGGTTTTTCGAGAGTACTGCAACCTTGAAAATTGTCAAAGCAGAGGTATAATTGATTTGAGATAAATAGCTAGATACATAGAATGCAGCTCTTTTTAAAAATATTAAATTTGAAAGGAATTTTCGTTTACTTGATCTGTCAATGTTTAGAAAAGAATCACTCATTGATTTCAACTTAAGTTTTCTTATTCAGTTTTGTGTTCTGTTAAAGAAGTTTGTGTTAGACACATTTTGAATTCCCTCGTTAATAAAACCCTCGTTGAGTAAAGTGTGTTATTTGCTCGTTGAAGATATTTGAAAAATGCAATTTCATTATCCACACCATATAACATTTTATCAGTTTTTTATACTCAAGAATACTATTATTTCATTGTAATAAGTAGTTTACAAAATACCTCTCTTAAAATTTTCTGAAAGGCATAAAAATTGCTGTTTTGTAATGCAAAGAAATTTCATTGACAGTACATTATTTTTGGTTATGTATCGTAACGTGGTAACATTTCATAAAGTATCTATGCTATATAACCACGAAATATGCGTACTAGTTTTGCAAGGATAAAAATAAATTACAAATTTTTACAAACCTTTAACGTGTGTGAAACAAAGAGTGTTTTATCTTAAATATTCTTTGTTACATTGCATAATTTTATCCTGTGTAAGGAATACCTTGATGCTGTTTCTTGAAACTATATCTTCTAAAGCAGGCATGCATTACTCGAAATGTGATGAGGGTCATATCATTTTACAGAAAGATGCTGCGGACAGCAAGAAAATAGGGTAGAGGGGAATGCGAAAAATATTTTTTCTAAGAAAAAGTAAATTACTGATTATTTTAAAAAGGAAATCAATATTTATATTCATTGCTTATATATGTCTTTTGTAATATTAAATATAAAAATAAATATACCGTAAATAAATAAAAATAATGTATTAAAATAAAAATGTATACTCTTAAACAAAAAAGAAAACGATGCAACAAGGGGTAATGCAAATTGGACACAAACTGATAAGCATACAGGTTGGTGTCCAATGAATGAACATGTGACGCTGCAGCGCATTTTAACTGCGGAAGTGGCAGGATAATAAAGAGGAGAAATTTCGATTTCAGGTCAAAAATTCTTTGCGAATTTAGTCCGTGCACTTAGATAGACAGTAACTATGCATCGCATAAAGGTGTGTGAATAATATGCGTAGATGTCAACATTTGAGAGAGTTCATGTAATTGGGCTCAAAGAAGCCGGTTGGTCTAATCGGCGAATTGCTCGACATTTGGATAAGAGCGATGCCACTATTAGACGATGTTGGCAGGAACTGGTGAACCATGGCCAAACACAGCGTGAAGAAGGAAGCAGTCGGCCTAGAGAAACGACAGAACGCGAGGACCGAGTAATCGTCCTAGCGGAACTCACAGCCCCAGATTCATCATTATCATCGATCGTAGGTGCAACTGGTGCTTCAGTGACCGCATGGACCATTCATAGGAGGCTCAGAAAAAGGGAGCTGAGCTCACGGTGCCCCTTGCGCCGACTACCATTGACCTCTGTATATCGACAACCCCGTTTGCAGTGGTGTCGGGCACATTCGACCTGGAATGTCACTGACTGGAGTAGAATTATGTTCAGTGATGAGTCCCGCTTCGAATTGATCCTCGATGACCAACAAATATGTGTATGGAGACGCCCCGGGCAGCGGTGGGATACCAACCTGACTGTCTTCCGCCATACGGACCGATAACCAGGAGTGATGGTCTGGAGTGCCATTTCATTTCATAGCAGGTCCCCTTGGGTTCTCATCCACGGCACCCTTACAGCACAGCGGTACGTCGACGATATTCTACGTCCCGTTATGTTGCTCTTCCTATCACGCCATCCTGGGCTTATATTTCAGCAAAATAATGCCCGCCCGCACACAGTGAGAGTTTCTACTGCTTGTCTTCGTGCTTACCCAAAGCTACCTTGGCCAGCAAGGTCACCGGATCTCTCCCCTATTGGGCAAGTTTGGAGCATTATGGGAAGGACTCTCCAACTAGCTCGGGATTTTGAAGATCTAACGTGCCAATTGGATAGAATTTGGCACGATATCCCGCAGGAGGACATCCGCCACCTCTATCAATCAATGCCAAGCCGAATAACTGCTTGCATACTGGCCAGAGGCGGACCAACGCGTTATTGATTTTTTCACTTTGTGAAGCTCTTTCGCTTGAATAAATCATCCAATTTTTCTCAAATTTTAATCATTTGTTTTTCTGACATATATAAGGAACATATATATATAATGGAGGATAATTAAGTATAATTTAAAGGTATGAAAAGATTACATGCACTAAGTTATTAAGATGTAAGTTGGTAGTTTGTACAAAACAGGTGCCGAGTTAATTTATTAATGTATTGTCTCTGATATCAATTTTACATCATGTATTTTTGAGTAGTATGAGTTGTAATACTACTTGTCTACTGTTACACATAGTAATTTAAAAGAAAAGAAAGAGAAGAAGAAATGTATTGTAATTTAACTTTGCTTGTAATCAGAAATAAAGAAAGAAAGGAAAAAGTCGACTTGAACCGGGAACGGCTAGCTCTAAAATTTAATTTGTTTTAGACCTTCAAGTAGAGGGTCTGTTGCCACGGATATAGCTAGGCAGGAATTATGTTATATTTGAACTTAAGTTGTTTTGTTTAGTTAATGTGACTTATATACAAAACCTTGACGTTTATGCATTCGCAGTGGTCGGCATGATTTAGGAATTTCCAATTAACAACTTATACTCAATTTAAAGAGTTTTTTTATCTTATAAATTACACTAATATGTCGATAGTACGGTTCATAGCTATTCAAGATTTAACTCTGACTGTTTAAGTGACACATCCTTTACAATTTCACATTACAACATGAATTAAAACATAGTCTCAGTATATTGTCACGTTGCGAACTCTAAATTTAACACTGTACTTTACAATAGTTCACTCCACGATATTAACGCTTTTCATCGTATGCATTCATAGAATTATTCTTACTGTATAATTACACACTGTTTTCTAATAAACTTTTTTTAACACCTTAGCCTCAAATTACCTCAGGCAAAAGCGAGGGTATTATATCTCAAGATGCCCATACAGGTAATCAACAGGTGCCATTTTAATAAAGTTCACATTAGTAAAGTTCACATTAGCACAACTCTGTAGTTATTTCTTCTCTTTTAAACTAACACGAGAACACACAAAAGAAGCAAATAGAAGCAAACAGAATCAAGACCAAGTTCAGCCATCCATCAAGAGCTCGCCGCAGCGAACGGGATATGCTGGTCCATGAGTACCCCGACCATGCGCCTAACAATTTTAACATAAACCTAGAATAAAATTTGGGGAAAAGAAACCTTTTTAAAAATTTTCGTTATGGGAATTCTGATATGTTCTCAACACCACCGTATGGTGCAATTCTGTAAAAAAAGCTTTAAGTGTGATTCCCATAGTTAAACAAAGATTTCTGAATTTATACTAAAACCTGGTTAGTAGTGATAGTTTCTTCAGTTTCGACCGTAACAAGAGTAGTAAGGAAGATACGCCAAAATTATCCTCGCTTTGAATGCATATTTTACATCTACATAGAGACAACCGACTACTGGAAAGGATCATTCATTGTATACTGACATCTAAAAAATCCTTTGCCTAAAACCGTGCAATCACGGTATGATGGGAAAAACTGAGAAAAAACTAAAATTTTATTTAAATTTAGCATAATCCGATATGTAAAGTAAGCAAATAGAATAATTTTTGTTTTGTTTTGTTCTAAGAAATGTTGTAAATACTGTACGATGAAATGTATATAATTATCAATATTCAAGAAAATACTATATTTTTTTTAATGTAAGATAATTGTTTCAGTTTTATAGTCTTACTATGATCCCAAATACCTCTCAGAAGTTTCAGTTTGTCGAGATAAGGGGCTTCAACATTAATTATGAAAGCTATTTTTAAATTTTATTTTGTGATTTTTGGTCTTTGCATAGTATTCATTTATAGTATAAAAGAATGAATATTTGGTCTGACGCCTCTATGTTTCGGTTATAATCCAACCAAATAGCCTATTCTGATGTACAGAGAAAACTTTTTTCGAGTACTTTGTACGTAAGTTAAGAAATGTAGGTTTTACATTACGAATAAAAAATCACTGAAATCTATCCAATTTGAACTTTCTTGCGGTTAAATTAATATTCTAAGTACATAATCAAAAGAGTAATTTTTTCTTTCGCAACGGAATCTGTGTTTTGAAGATACTGAAACTAATTATTACAGCATTTTAAATCTTTTACTCAAGTGTGGAGAAAAAAAACTAACAACACTTCACATTTTCTAGTAAATTGCATAATTTACTTTTTTCAGATAATTTGCCTCACGCATTTTTTATTTAGCATCTAAATATTTTATCACCAGTGTACTTTTATTTAAACACCTCTATTTTAAAATAAGCATTAATTCTGTTTCCATAATTTTGACTCCTAACTGAAATGAAGGACATTTAATTCTCAACTCGAAATTTTTGAAAGCACTATGCTAATAGGGAAAATTTCGAGGCAAGATGAAGCTAGTTTGACAAATGATGAAGTAAAATATCCCAGTTTTATAAAGCGGCCAATAATACCATCAATTCTTTGCGTCACAGGAGTATTGTATGCGTCGTGTCAAATTGAAGCGTGATTTTTTAACTTTGGTATATTTTAGGTTTATCCTCGAGGGCATGCTTTGTTCCTTTTGAAACATCAGAGAGAGTCTGATCCGGGCACAAAGATTATTCATGCTCAAATAGACTTTCGTTTTCTTATCTGTCATTTTATGCCAGCTTAGCTTTGATAACACTGTTGTCAAGAACAACATTTATCTTTGGAATTTTTTGAATCTCCATTTCTTCAGAAAGCTGGACTGTCGGAGGCTGATAACTCTGGTATAATGTAATCTATTTAATGCCTGATTATCATATAATAAACTTGGTTTACTCAAGTATCTCCTAATAAGGAAAATTTAAAAATCTTTTACGTAACTTATTACAAGTCTTTCAGAATTTAAAAGCTAAATGACATTATTAACAATTTGCTACCGAATAAAAATATGCACTGAAAGAAATTATGGTTAATTACATTTTCTTGTTATAGAGGAGCAGATTTTTAAAGATTTTTTGGATAATGAATAAGTTTTTGAACCTTTCATAAAAATATGAATCACAACTAACTTTAAAAAAACATCTGAGCTGAGTGCAATATCTGCTAATAGATAATAATTTTAGATAATACAATTAGGTAGTCAGTTAATTGTAACTAAATTATCTAATAATATTTATCAGTTTCTGCAAGTACTACATGTGGATATTTTGTACTACGTTTTATTTTATATTAATGTCATTAGGAACACAATTTGTATTGATTCTTTTCGTTAAACTTGATGCTGTTAAACGTAATGCTGTGGTAGCAGTTTTTGTATTATACAAGGATAACAGGCATATACGAATAATTATTGTAACCCGAGGAAAACTATGCCAATAATGCATCTGTAATGGGTGTAAAGTTTATTACAATTGACTATGATACAGCTTAGTGATGTGAATTCTCATCACAAGTATTAGGAAAGCATAAGATTCTGGGCTTAATTTACAGGCTAAACAAAATGTATTTTAACTGAAAAAGATTGATGAATGCGATAAAGTGAGGAAGAGGTGTCGTTGTATGGAAACTAGTTGATTTAAAAAATTTTTAAACATTTTTTAAAAATACGGATTCAAAGAAGTGTGTAAGGATTTTTTTCATTCTGGTTGTTCATAAAGAAGGACATGAATCATTATATGAAACATTTTTCAGCTTTACGTTACGGAGCAAAAACTCATTTGTTTAAATATCTAGTCCACAATATCCTCGTGAACATTTTGGAAACAAATGTCGTATCATATTTACTCTTTTTGGTAAAATTGGTATCTTTTAAAGACCCCTGATCATAGAATTCATCATAGAAACGACCGTAATACCTGCAAAATAAAATGCTTTGATAAAATGCTTTGATAAAATGCTTATGAATAAATCCTTGTTAAAATCACTTAGTGAAACAGATTCCTTATATGACAAAGTACTCTGTGGTTCTATAAAATTTATAAACATTAAATTAATAAGATGGTTTACGATTTAAGGAAGGGAGATTTTCATTGGGACAATTATAATGGGATATCTTCTCCTCACCGTGTCAATATCTGAAAGTTTAGCATTCCTCCAACTTTAGGGGAGTTTAATGTGCAGTGGAAATACATGGAAACAATGAGTCTACATGCACAGAGTTCAAGCTATCTATCAGGCTCTTAAACAGAATTCAATACCTCCTAATAGTGTGATTGAGATAAATAAAAGTCAGTTTTTTCGATAGGGCATGTACTGAAGTATTTTACAGAGAGTAGCCCAACAGATGCACTTTCCATCGAAAACTTTAAAATACTGGTTTAATAAGCAAACGGCTTCTTACCGGCTGGTTATGAATATAAAAGAAAAAGGCATGTTGGAATGGAGGTATATTGACTGCGTTGGTGTGTGGAACAGAGGAAATTCTATCGAGGGAGTTTCTAGAGCAGGCTGACTGATGAATACATGTGGACTTGAGGTATTATGTTTCATGACGGATGAATTTCTACGAATGCACCAGTTGATTGAATCAGTGTGAGCAATGAGCTTGCATTTCCCTAGAAACTTTCTGTATGACCAATTTGTAACTAGTCGATTTTAATTTAAGTCACGATTCCAAGTTGACATCAGTAATTTGGCTCCTCAATTTACATTTAATGAAATTCGTATTGGAAACCGAGTGCTCACATAAATACGCAGAACCAAAGATACCGAAAACACCAAATGCAAATTTTTTTTATCTCATTAAATGAGTCCAGAAGACCATTCCAAGTATTGAATATCTCTGAGTCTGCCTTCTGTAGGTCTTTTTTAGCAGTTGGCTTGTGCTGTGAAATCGGACTACCTTTTTCTTATTCCAGCTCATTTTTAGTACCAAGACGTACAAACATAGAGCTCCATAAGTCTTTGCTTGTCATGTTCAGCAAATGTATTGCAAAACTACCCGTGTAAATTTCAAACGGAGAAAAATTGAATTCCTTCACATTGGCATTGATTTGTAATAATTGACTTCCCATTGACAGAGGATTTGTAATAAAAGCTCCAAATTCAAAAAAACCTTTGACGAAAAGATATTTTTTAGGTTTGCAACTGTCTTGAAATATTTTTGTTAATGAGAGGTTGTCCAGGGATATTGTGACAAATTTGGGAAATGAACTTAAGTTCCCCCCTCTCTAAATCTTCAGCGAACATAATAAATTTCCGTTCAAACGAAACTTTTTTCTAATAGTGAAAAAACAGTATTTCTCTTCAAAAAAACAGTATTTACACCTTCATCATGACTACTATAAACTAATATGCAATCGACTACATTCTCTGAAATACTCAGATAACATTTCACTCAATATTTTTTATTCGTTTTAGATTTCTAAAAAATGTTAAAGTAAAAAAAAGCGTAAAATAATAATCTGTACTTTTTCTTCGACCGTGTTATTTCATAACTGTCACAAAAGAAAAAAAGTGCAAGAAGACAATTGGGTGTGTTCACTTTTGGCTGGATATATCCAGAAACTTCATTAATCTTCTCATCCAAGTTTACTTCAAGTTACAAGGTATTGTTGATAAAGGCAACCTGGTAGTTACTATTTTTTTTCTGGTCTACTGCAGTGGCCGTCTGTCATGAAACCGTCGCCATTTGCTATTCACCGCGATTTTCTGTCTACTTTATGATGGGAGCACCATAATAAAGTAGACACCATATAGGTCAGCCAGCATTACTCCGTATGAGGAGGGTCTATCCGGAAACGACCAAGCCTTATACTGGAAATGAACCGAAATTCACTGCGTGGCAGCTCAGAACGCTAACCACTACACCATGCGGGCGGCGGTAGTTACTATTATTATATATTTATTATTTATATAATAATTTGAAAGAATATAAACAGGAAACTTGCTTGTGTCAGCGTTTCCAATTGTACAAAGTGTAATTATGCGAAGCTGTTATCAAAACTATCAGATTTTACCAAAAAGCTAGTTTTGAATAATCACTTTTTTATATAAATAATGTACTTTTATAACGTTTTAAATAAAAGATTTTGTTTAAGGGGATAGTGGACTTTCAAACCTAACTTTTTTTGTTTTTAATGGATTTGCTTGAAGTTTGAATATGTGATTAGTACCATAGATATGTAAAAGTGGTTAAAATTTAATGATGAAATATTAATAATTTATGAATTATTAATTATTAATTATATCACAAATTCGCCTAATTAAAAATGTTCCATGCGCATTTCTATGGTAATTTTAATATGGTAATATAATATGGTAATATGGTATGGGTATGGCATATAATATGGTAATTTTAATTTACAGGATACCTTATAGAACTAACAATAAAACTTATTGCTTATTTTAAGCATTCATTAAAAATATAAAGAGAAAAAAATAATATAGTGAAAACACCATTTTTATTACGCATAATACCTATAAATCATCTTTTCAAATACAAAATTTAGAAATTATGAGCTACGAAGCATAATTATTTTCAATAAGATTTATTTGATATACAGTTAAGTATATAAAACTTAAATTTCAAAGCAATACGATAATTAGAAATGAGCCTGGAGTAGTTTGAATATTCGTATGACATGAAATATTTTTTTTTGAGAAAAACACATTTAAAGTTATTGCTATTAGTAACCACATAATATCTAAATTAAATACAAATGCCTATAACTAAGAAAGTAATCACAGAAATTAAAAATTCTTTTTGCAACACATTCCTACTCGTCCGTAGTTTCACAATTCAATAAAATAAAAAGATCGAATTTTTGGATAAATTTCCCAATTTTGAAAGTCCACTGTCCCCTTAAGGTGATTTTCACCGTGATTACGAGCAAAATACTAAGAAAAACAATAGATGAGCATCGGTCCTTTAAAACTGAAAGGACTGAATCTTTCGCGTTTATCTCGTTTTGAGATGGCTTTCCAACCTGTTTTATTTGCGAAGAGAAATTGGTGCACAACAAAAAGTCAAATTTGGAGAGACACTTCCCTTACAAAACCTTCCACATTTACAGGAAATATCCTGCGCGTGACGCGAGAAAAATAGCAGTTGAAGAAAAATGTTTCAAAATCAAGTTATGTATTTAATTAATGCAGACAGTCTGTCAAGTATGTTAATACTGCAAACTTCGTAGTACGTGAGGAGATCACTAAGCAAGAGAAACAAATCACAGATGGAGAATACGTAAAATGTTGCTTTGCTAATGAATCTGGGGAACTTTATCAGGATTTCAAAATCAAAGCAGAGATTTTAAATAAAATTAAAAACATACTGTTATTTGCCAAAACAGCAGTAAATAGGAACAGTTAAAATGTTCACAAGTTACCAACCAACAAGTGGAAGACGTTAAATTAGCTTCAGCTTCATTAATTGCTGCAGATGAGCTTGTGACACAGCCCAGGACACAGCCAAGGTTTCCCTTTTTGTATGGTATATATGAGTGGTGTAGGATCAAACCAGCAATCTCCATTTTTTCAAAACTGAAGTAATGTGATTTTTATTGTGTTTCAACCAGTTAAAAACTAAAGTTTTTGAAAGATAGCCTAATAATAAAACAATAATCTGGGGAATTTTCTAAATGTAATTTCAAATTTATATCTTCAAAAATGCATGAGATATAGTTCTTCGTACTTTACAGAAAAACAAAAAGGTCTGATGGAGATTGCTAGTTTTTATCCTGCACTGAGTTATATCCTGCACTAGTTTTTATCATCTGAGTCTCCGAGAGGATAACGTCTGGGATTATTGCACCTCAAGAGCCAAACTCATGGAGAAGACATAGCAAATGCCATCCTTGAATGCATGGGGAAAAAATCATAGCCCACTCAATAAAATTGTGTTAATTGCAATCGATGGTGCAGAAAGTATGACGGGAGCAAAAGAGGGTTTTGTTTCAATTTTAAAAGAAAAAATTAATCATGAAGTGTTTACTTTTCATTCTATATTCCACCAGGAAGCTCTTTCTACGCAAATACACTGCTGGCCAATGTAAATGCAACACCCTGAAGGAAACATGCAAATAACATGAAATTTACAACATGCATTAGCGGAGGTGAGATATGCAAATGATTAGAATTTCAGCGCAGACGCACATCACGCGTGCCTGTGGCGCCACTTCAAAGCGATATTTAAGGCTTGGAGATTTCGACGATTTCAAGTTCGGCAATTGTGTTTTTCTTGTGGTTTTTTCAAAAAAAACGATCAATTATGCCTCGTCGAAAACAGCGATCATCTTTTGATCAAGTATCCGAGTTCGACAGCGGAAGGATAGTGGTCTACCGAGATTGTGGATTATCTTTCAGGGAAATCGGTAGTCATGTTGGACGAAACCAAACAACTGTAATGCGGATATGTAATCGTTGGATGCAGGAGGGTACGACGGACCGGCGTGTTCGATCGCATCCACCTCAGCGCACCACTTCACGTGATGACAGGCAAATTGTGTGCATGGCAGTGACGGATCGCTCAGTCACATCACGAACCACAGCACATGCAGTTTGTAACGCATCATCCAGTGTCTGCGCGTACCATTCGACGCCGTTTACAGCAGAGTGGTCTGTCCGCAAGACGTCCATTGCTTTGTCTACCCTTGACGCAGAACCACAGACGTCTCCGCCGCCAATGGTGCGATGACAGAAGGATGTGGATGGCAGAATGAAATGAAATTGTCTTTACTGACGAGTCACGCTTCTGTCTGCAACACCACGATGGTCGCATTCGAGTCTGGAGACACCGTGAAGAGAGGATGCTGAACAGCTGCGTTATGCACCGCCACACTGGTCCTGCACCGGGTATTATGGTATGGGGCGGTATTGGATATCACTCTCGCACACCTCTAGTACGCATTGCCGGTACTTTAAACAGCCAGCGCTACATCTCCGAGGTGTTGGAGCCAGTTGTCCTTCCTTCCCTTCAGGGCTTGCCCACAGCCATATTTCAACAGGAAAATGCGCGACCACACGTGGCACGCATTGTCCAACGGTTCTTCGTCAATCGCCAGATTGAATTGCTTCCCTGGCCGCCTCGCTCTCCGGATCTTTCGCCGATAGAAAACATGTGGTCCATGGTTGTTCTACGATTGACCCAGATTCCATCCCCAGCTGCCACAGCAGATCAACTTTGGCAACGTGCGGAAGCTGCTTGGTCTGCTGTACCCCAAGAACTCATCCAAAGTCTCTTTGAATCAATGCCGAGGCGTGTGGCAGCGGTGATCTCCAACAATGGCGGCTACCCTGGCTACTGATTTTGGCAGGAACCACACTTCACAGAAGTCTATAAATTTAATCATTTGATACTTGGTCAACATGTTATCCACAAAATAAATTTTGTTGTGATATCTCTTGTCTTTCTTGGTGTTGCAATTTGGGTGGCCAGCAGTGTATTTCCTGAATAAAATGGTAAAATTATGAAGTTGGTTACTGGCATGAAATTAAGATTACCGACTTTATTACAAAAAAGGGAATTAAATTTGAAAACTTTCTAAGCAAAATGGAGAGCGAGTGTTCAGATCTTATCCAGTATAACAGGGTTTGATCCTTTTCTGATGTGACCTGTTAAAGCGTTTTGAATATTGCACAAATAAAATCAAACTATTCCATAATTTTCATAATTAAAACATGATCAGTGGTTGCAAAAGTTGTACTTTATGGTGGACGTTACAACACAACTGGATCAGCTCAATCTTAAATTACAAGGCAAGAGTGTGGTTTCACTCTATGCAAGTGCAATTCTAGATGGCCGCCAACAAGGCAATAAACTTTGAAATCCTTTTCTTACAAATGATGACAATGTTGAGCGAGCGGTGCCATTCCGACGTGATTTAAAAATGAATATGGTACGTTATGAAGAATCATATAAATAACTTACAAAAACAAAATCCCAGAGTTTGATAACTGAATTCGTACTCAAAACCGGGAAAATAAAAGAAACACAAGATGTTAATTTTATTCAAGTTACACTTGTACCCATATCGACCTTAAATATTTCCTGTGACGAGTGGGATTTTTTGCCACCGAAAAACAACAGTAAACGGCCACGATTAGTGTCTAGTAGTGACACTGAATGTTATATGTATGTATGAATAAAAAATACATTCAATTTATCTTTAACAACTTCCGACTGTCGCGCTTTTTTTGTTTAAAACATTACCCGTATAAACTTAATTAAAATAAGATTTGTGGATTTGCTCTTACATCTACCGGGTGTCCCAAACATGACCGACGATTTGAAAAATCAATTAAAGAAAAACGGAAGGTGATAGAAATGTACGGTTTTCAGCATTCTGCTTAGGTAACCAGGGAATTTTTTCTCACCAATTTTCAAAATTAGTTGCAAAGCTAGTCAACAGATGGGGCTGATGACTGGGAAAAACTATAAAACAATGTTTTCATAATAACCACCGTTTGCAGAAACAACGTGACGCAGTCTGAGGTGAAAACTCGTAGACGCCCGTGCAAACATTTCAGTTTGAATGTTCTAACAAGCAGCAGAGATGTATTGTTCCAGTTCATCTACAGTTTGTGGATTGTGACGATACACCTGGTCTTTCAAGTACCCCCAAAGAAAAAAAATTGCAAGGTGTGAAATCTGGCGAATAGGGAGGCCAATCCATGACCCTTTGCTTATGCTTCTTCCTTTGAAAACATTAATTTATAGTTTTTCCCAGTTAGCAGCGCCATCTGTTGACGGACTTTGTAACTAATTTTGAAAATTGGTGAGAATAAATTACCTGGTTGCCTAAGCAGAATGCAGCAAACCGTACATTTCTATCACCTTCCGTTTTTCTTTAATTGATTTTTCAAATCGTCGGTCATTTTTGGGACACCCGGTATATACGAGGGTAGTTCAAAAAGTAAGGTAACAAAGTCTTTCAACCAAAAAGTTTATTCACGAAATCCAAGAGATACACAAACAAAGCAAGGTATTTGGTAGAGATTATTTTTCAACATAGCCTCCATGGGCATCAAAGCATTTGTTCCATCTATAAACCAATTTATCGAAACTGACGTTGAAGAAATCAGGCTCTGATCGCTGAGACACTTAACGACGGTGCCCTGAACTTGGCCATAGGTTTTGAAATGCCGTCCTCCCAGGTGCTTCTTCAACGGCCCGAAGAAATGGAAATCGCTTGGTGGGAGATTCGGGCTGTAGGGAGGTCGTTCCAATACGTTTCACCGGAAACGCTGTAGCAAAGCACGTGTATCCGAGGCCGTACGCGGGCGGGCGTTGTCATATGCAATAAGATGATACCTCTCGAGAGCAGTGACTTTATTCACGTAAGACAGGTACCGCGGTACCCAGCGAGAACACGTCTTTCGATATCCCAATTTCTTGTGCAAGATATCCAGTACACTGACAATGGAGATTTTCAGTTTATTTGCAATATCCCTTACATGAATGCGACAATCGGTTTGACACTTTTTCCGTAAACTTCCACAAGTTGACGATGAATTTATGCTGGGGAGCTTTTATTTAAACACAAAAATCTTATAACACTTCGTAGTCCAATGGCTGACCATGTATCCGTCAACGCCTTCATCATTTATCTCAAATTTTGGAGCTTTACGGCCCTACGAGCTCCATCTACCGGTGGCATTCGATTGCTGTGATCGTCTGTTGCACCTAGACAGGGAATTTCCTTCAATCGGGGAAAAAGTGCACCCATGTCACCTTACTTTTTGAACCAACCTCGTATTTAAGATGCTAAGCTGATTCTTTGGGCAGTCCGTGAGAGGAAACAACTGCATCAGTTTACTTCGTTTTGGTCTTAAACGAAAGATTTTAATCCATAGATGTGTCAAATTTAGTGTTTAAAACCGCAATTTCTATTAATTAGCGATAATTTACAATTAAAAATTGCATTCTGCGCATACTCAGTGACATGTGTAACTCTAGGGTAACTCTAGGCTTTAGGTACTCTCTAAGCACGAGTCTGCATAAACACATTGATTTATTTCTGCGCATGCTCAGTGACATGTTTAAATCTGGCTTTAGATACTTACTAAGCCCGAGACCGCATAAACACGTTAATTTCTTTACTCCGAGGAATCTCTCTATCTCTCTTTGCCATTTTTATTTTTAATTATGTTTCTGAGATATATAATTAAACCTGGACGGAAATTGTTTATTTAGTGGTGTTGAGTAACCCTATTTTCTTTTATTGGGTTCAATAGTAGTTTTTAAAAATATATTTCTTTATTCTTAATAATTATTTTCAACGTTTGGCAATAATGTATTGAGTATAATTTGTATATTAGTACATTTATTTACTCTCCAGCAGTCATATTTTGACGGGTACTAACTAGTATTTATTAAAGTTCAGTAGATCGACTGCAAATTGCATATGAAAAATAACATTTTTTATTAAGTACATTTAGATGGAATCTATCTCCAATTTTTATATGTTCACTGTATCTTTTTTACTTTTTTTTCACGGTAGTCTCTAGAACGTATTCCCCGTGCAAAAACAGAATCGGTTGTACTGAGTTGCAGAAACAGCGAAACGAACGACGCAAAGAAACTACACGGATCTCTCCTAGATTGCGCTCACTTATTAGTCACTTTGTTTGGCTGCCCAGTCTACCATGTGCTCAACCATCCCCTCCATTATCTCTGCCTTTGACACTCGCCCATTTGACACCGAGAATGTTATTGTTTTTTTGCATTGGGACCACCCTATAGGTCACTCATTGTTGACCGAGTACCCCTAGGTGTACTTCAAGAACATTATAGGGACAATCTTAACTCACAGAATACGTTTAGAGTGAATAGTAGCATGATGTGCAAAAATCTGGAAAAAAAGTACCCGAAGGAGCAGAATGTGCCGAAAGACGAATTTAATTTCCTCATTTTCTCAAAGAACTGATGGCTGCCCTGGGCACCCGAGGTCTCTATGATGTCAAAGATAGATAAATCTATTCAATATTTGTATTAGGTATATATAATTGTGTATCAAGCTTTTGATAAGCCTTTTACTGTCAAATTTGTGTCAAGTAATTTTTCCTATTGGATTTCAAGGTGAAAACACAGATGTCACAAAGTGTCACTCAGTAGGACAACTTTGTGACACATTTTAACTTTAATTTCTCAATGGCAATTAAAGATCTGGGTTAGCGCAATATATTACTACGTAAAGAAAGGATGTACCAATGCTTTGCAATTGTTCGTTTTGGGCTGCTTTTAAAACCGATTGGCTGGCACAGGAAAAAACCTTAAAATCCGTACAATGTAACCCCATCTTACAGTATATATATATATATAACGGGCGTTGGATTTACACCCGCTATAATAAATATACCTGCAGTCCCGCTATAATAAATATACCTGCGCGCGTCCGTTAGCAACGACCATCCAGCTTAATCTGCTACTACTTCTATATTCTCCTCAGAGCGTCTCCCCTATCGCGCATGCTCAAAACCCCACATGGAAACTTCCTCAATCGTCTTTTGTTTATGTCAGCAATATCTTCTCGCGCTAAACCTGTACATCTAAAATAGATTCCCTTTGCGGAACTTCAACTTACATTCGCGAATCGAGGTCACTTCCCGAAAAGTGGATAAACCTTTTTTCAACGCGTTTTGACAATGATTTTAATGTTAAGTTTTGCTATTCTACAGCCCCCTGTAATTTTCTGAATTAATGTTTTGACATATATATATACAATTTTATAATTTAAGTTGATGGTTGTGCAATGAACATTTGCTTTTAATTTAGAAAAGTCGTTACTTCAGAAACGTCATTACTTAATACATCAAATCTGAGGGTTTATTTCCTCCTTTCTAACTGCAGATGCATCATGTGTCATGCATGCGTTTAGGGTGTTATACGAAGAGTCAGCTAATTTTTTTTTGTCCGAAATTCAAGGTAAATTTTATGGTATAATCCATACTTTATTCATTCTTAAAATGTACTTCTTAATAAATGAAAACTAATAGTACTGAATTTAACCCTAATAGTACTAGGAAGTGTCCCTACGTACAAATGTCTATTGCCACTTTCAAAAAACAATATATATATATATATATATATATATATATATATATATATATATAAAATTAATTTTATAATTTAAGTTGATGGTTGTGCAATGAACATTTGCTTTTAATTTATTTTGTCCTTGCAACAAAATAAATTATGCATAAATCCTCAGAATCTTGAATTCACTTCTTGTAAAATTTCTCAAATTAAAAATTAAAAAAACTGGTTGATTAGTAGTTTACATCATATCATTTTGGTTTTGGATGTAAAGTTATGTGTTCCTTCATTTATGCAAATTTAAGAATTAAATTATTATGGAATGTTATTTTTAAAAAAATAGACTAGATATCTGTTACACATTATTTTGATAATCCACAGCTCATTTAAGATATCAGTAGTATACTTTGCATTACAATTTCCGACATATGTTTGCAAGGCGATTATTTAAATTAAGAATATAATATAGATATGGTGTTTAATATTAAAACAAAGAATATTTAAGAGTTGGGATTTAAAGCTCAAATTGATTTATATTAATGATAATATCTGCATTTGTACTGATATTTTTCATTTATACAAATGAACTAAAATTGGGTTATAATTAATATTAAAAAAAGTATTGAGAGGAGTTTTGCTTCAATTTTAAATAGGGTAAAATGTAATGCTATATTTTTATTTTTTGAAATATTAATAGCTACAAATACAGAAAAATAATTAAAACAGAAAAAATTAATTGTTATTCATAGTGTAAGGAATAATAATGTACTTGTTCATCTGGGTACAAATGGAGACAAACTTTTTTGCATAACCTCGAACTTAATGGTTTTTCTCGTCACATCAGATATAAACAAATCAAGCTAAAAAAACTTTCCTTCAACACAATGGCAAGCAGACAACTTACCAAAATTTTGTTTTCTTGATTTTTTAACAGGAGTGCAATATTCCAAAGGAATTTGCATTTTGACAGTGACTTGAAAAAATCATGTTCTTAAAAATGAGGACTACGAAAAATGTCTCGAGAGAATAAAAAAAGCAAATTTTTCTTCTCTGATTTCAGAAGTTCTGTTCAACAAGATATAATCCACGAAAACTCAGAGCATAATGAAGCAGAATAAAAAAAAGATTTTATCATTTTTATCTTTTATGTATATTTCATTTTTGCTTAAATGTTTTGTGTATTATATTTTGTTTTAGAATTTAAATAAAAATCCATACATTATACTTTTTATTACATAGATAAGTTTCGTTTTTTCCACCATAAGCCATTTTGACGCGTCATTAATTCTGTACTTACTTTATGCTCGTGAATATGTTATTTTGAAACTTTTTCATTCTTTCTTCATGAAAAGCAATACGGAATTTTTCTTTACAAGGTGTACTAAAGCGTGTGCTGTCACTTCCCATTTTTTGAGTAATTTTTCTATTTAAGGGCTTTCCAGGTTCTTGTTAATCTGGGCTGAATGTTTTTGAAAGATCTTTTAATTGTAGCATTTATATAAGAAAATGAAATTACCAACTGACATATATTTGGAGAAATAGAACTTAATTTTTAGGTTATATACATGTTTTGTTTAAGGATAATTTGGTTTTTAAAAGTTTGAATGCGCGTAATGTAATTAATTAATGTATTGAGGAATAAAATAAAAAAATTATTGCACAATTTTTTAAACCTTACCAAACAATTACAATTTATTTAAACGTATTAGTGCGTCTCCAGTTAATAGTTACATTTGCGCTGCACTGAGAACTTTGTAAATCTGGGAATGAATTCAAATGAAAATAATTTGCAATGGCTGACTGTTGGGATCTGTTTCAAAAATGAATCTTTCGATGCAGAATGGGGCTTTAGCCTGTCAAAATAAGACGTAGGACTAAGGAAGTCGTATTTCCAATGTTTTTTCAGACTCGTTTATCCTTTCAATTTCAGGTTAACCTCACAGATATTTTCTCGTTCGTATTCATATTTTCAATTAGGTTCAATTTTTGTCACTGTTAATATATTATTTTAATAGTCTGAAAGGTTAGAGTCTTATCTGTTTTATCATTTCATATTTTCTGTAATTAAAACTTTAATAACACTGCTAAGGATATGTGTCGAAACAGGAATCTAAATATTTGCTCAGTATTATGCAGTCAACCTTTGCTTTCAATGTGAATCAATTTTTATATAAATATCACTATTATTTGTTTTTAATAACGTTAAATACATTAGAAATAATTATCAATAAAATTCTTCCAAATACAATTTGAAGAAATTTTTTTTCTTCACTCTGTTAGAAAACTGCCATTGATCATGCAAATTGTGTTTATATATAATAAGACCTCTCTTGTCAAAATACTTATTAATGACAAGTTTTAGTTGTGGGACATTTCATGGGGTTTTGATTGTAACGTAACTGATGTACTATTTAAACATTGGATTTTAAAGCACATTACTTATAAAATGAGCCTCAAATTATCTGTAAACAGATACCAAACATTTATTCCCTTCTTCGATTGTATGATGAAGTTTGTTTAGCTTCCACGTAGCAAAAGATAAACAAAACCCACTAACCACCCTCTAATATAAAAAACTCAGCAGTTTTTCTTGCAGTTCACAGTGTACCACCAATTAGACTATTTTGAAAAAATGGTCTTTCAATTGTAATAAGAAATATTGCTTAACATTTCTTTAAATCATGAAGAATAGTTTTGTTAATGCGTGTATATTAAAGCAAAAGTTAAAAAACTGCAAAATATGAATAAATTGCTGCTCAGTGAAAAAAATATATGGTACTGGGTGATGTCTCTGAAATTGTGGAAAAAAATCTCGGAAATCAAATTAGATTTTATTGTACATGTCTAAAAATTTTGGATTATATCATTTTTTAAATATGTCGTTCTTATTAATTTAGGTAAGTGAGCATGTGAAATAAATTATGTGTATATATACAAACACACAATTGAATACTGGAGAATTAAATATTATAGATGTAGCTTCCTCTAAATGTGAAAAAATACTGTCAATTAGTATTGTTTCGAAGATATTTTGTTAATTCAAAGAGTTCCATTATAGTATTCTGTTGAGTAATTGTTACAAATGATAGTTTCGGGAAGTTTCTTTCACGAAGTTTCTTTTACTCTCCTGAAACTTAGACCGATGGAAATGAAGAATACTTTACATAAGGGGAATCTAAACTTAGACTTTAACGACGCTGAATAAGAGAAATCGATTAGTCCGCCTGTTTTAATGGATATATTACTTTAAGTAACTGAACTTAAAGATTTTATAGAAAGTTAAGTATTTCACATTAAGGGTAATTTTAATGTATGATAAATGATTTGAAATAACTAGGTTAATTTAGTTAGACGTGCAATATTTTAGAATAGATTAAAAAGTTTTAAACTCTTAGGTCGTAATCTTAGATTTCTCTGACCATGCATAACATTTATTTTTTGCATTTAGTATATTTTTGAATCTTTTATTACTCACGTTGAAAATCTACTTATATTATTTTCCATTTAGAAATTTAAAAAGGTTTTCATAGTTTTAAATTGTGGCTCATAGAAATGAATTTCTATATAGTATTTTAGGATAAAATTATTGTGTGTGAACAGCATTTGTTAATCTTGACGAAATGAGGAAATTTAGCTAGTTCTGTAGCAACTCCATAAGAAAAGTTATAGTGCCGTTGAGATATGCACGTGATATAAAGCCTCCATTAATATAACAGGTGATAACTAACAAATAGTTGACAAAAATGTTTTAATTTTACGGTTTTATATCAAGATTTTGTTTTTCTAATCAATCTCTTTTGATTAGTTAATCTTTAAGTCATTGACTAGTTTTAAGATCTTAATTTAGCATTGGACATTTTCTTTTACAGGAGTTTTTAGATTGGTATATTGCGTATTTCCATTTTGAAAAACTAACCAGCCTTCGGCATAACGTCAAACTGTTACCACTTATATAAATATCATATTTTGGGTACTAAATATGAACTTATTGTTCTGTATGATGTAACTTATCTAAAAAGAAAGTATGATATTTTGACACCAATATCTTTGGTTAAACGAAAGAAAATAACCTCTAAATTGTCATCGAACAGAAATGAAATTGCAAATGGATTCTTCTGCAAGAAAAAAGTAAATTTATATTGTTGATTACAAATGATTCAAAACTCATCAAAAGTCAAGTGAAAGTGTAATGCAATAAAATTTTCAAAGAATTTTGTTTATTTCATTGTTTAGTTGTCATGACATAAATGTGATGCAAGAAAGGAACTAGAGTTAGAAATTGATAATTTTTTTTCTTTGTTTGGATTTAGAGAATAAGAATCTTTTAAAACAACACCATATGATCCATATATACATATGTATATAATTCTGAAGCTAAGCCTCCTGCTTTAAAACGCCAAGTTGATCTTCACAAATCCATGAAATACCTATTAATGAGGATATTTTTTGAAGAATCAATCAATATGCCAGACATCATAGCTGAATATAGCAAGGAATAAATTAAATGAGAGGAAAAAGCGAAAAATTTAGATATTCATTCACGAAATCTGTTAAAAATATTAATTCTGGATACTGAAAACTAATAACATGGACTAACGAAAAAAATTAGAACGTAAAAAACACATAGAGAAGGATTTTAAAAATAGAACTTGGTTTCAATAGTTTAATATCTTGGAGGAAAAATTATATGCTGTCTATTAGAGCTAGTAATATTGAATTTATTTGTGATTTAATTAATAGCTATAAATAGTTCTCTTCAAATAGCATTCTACAAATACTAATCTTATCTTTATTTATCCTTTGACAATTCTTAACATAATTTTAAATGTAACATTTTTCTTAAAAACTTGGCATACATGATCATATCCAGTTGTACTTAGTTAGCAACGTATAATTTAGAATGTGTGGCTCTGACTCCTTTAAAATTGCGCCTAAATCTCATATCAGATATAGACACTCAAGAGCATAACCGATTAAAAATTGGAATAAAATATTTGAACACAAAATTTATTTTCATTTACTCTATGAAAGTTAAAAATACAACATGGCGAAATCATTCGGGACAGAAATAATAAGAAAGCTAGCTGAATGCATGCCAAAAAAATTCAACCAGATTTTAACTGACTATCAATAATAAAACAAAACCAATTACTGAAAGAAAAATAATACATTTAAAAAAACTTTCCATGCCCAAATTAGTGTCCGATAACTATATATATCCACACACACACACACATATATATATAGTTATCTAAGTACAAGCTTCTTTATTCTGTCGCTGTCTGTAATCACATAAAGCCTTATAAAGTTTTAGTTTTAACCCTTATTCTTAAAAAAATTCCCTATCTTCCAGCTTAGTGACATGCTAAAAATATAGTTTAACCCGCCAGGACACGCGCAGACAACATTGACGCGAGGACCCGCGTCAGGTCAAAGAGGCCCGGTCAATAAATTTTGCACTTTTTATCATTAAAAATAGATTTTAATTAGGTTTTAAACATTATGAATGAAAATTAATAGAAATAATAAAATTTTAGACAAGAATTTCAGAAAAAAAAATTCACTTCCCATTTAATAGCATAATTTACATACAGTAAACGCATGTCCGTTGTAGACATTTTTTTCACATTTGCCACAAATGGTTTTTGATTTTCTATCTTTGATTTCAACCAGAGAAGTTTTTTTAGCATCGCGATCTCTTTGAAAATTACTGGATATGCTATCATCATAGATACTCGTGCAATTTACAACGTTGCGCAAAATTGTATCATCAACTAAAATCTGCCAAGAATCTAGTAGAGGAGACAGATTTTTGGCTGTATGAACATTTCCTGGAAGTTTGATGATAATATTGCAAACTGGGGCTCTTACGTTTTGTCGGAATTTTTTCTTATTCCATTTTGTGGGCCCATCTTTAAGAATGAAATTTTCTTGGGGGGAATTGTCTTCCTCACTTGAATCAGTTTTTTCTTCAGATGATGATTGATGGTCACTATGTTGTTCTTTGTCACTTATTTCTTCAGATTCTTCATCTAAAGACTCCTTATCCGTTGAAACTTCGGCCAATATAGCCCGTAAGCGGTTTGTCTCTTCCTCGAAACTCAAATATAGCGACATGACAGTAAATAAATCCTCTATGGTGTTGCGACAAACCTATAACACCAGCACGCGCGCCGGGCCTGAGAGGCCCGAGGAACCACTTTTCGACCGGAAGAGGGGTAGCAAAATGTTTGAAATACCAGAATCTGAAAGAAAGGGGCAGCTACAGAAGGAATTGCTCATTTCTGAAAAACAGGGGTGTTTTTATGGTCATTCCATATGGTCACCACGCGCGTTCTCGCGGGTTAAGTTCACAAGTTGTGCCTTATTGGCGATCACGTGGTTACCATGTCGTTTTTATAGGGTCTTTAATATTCATTGTGCAACGATTTCTTGAATATACACAAAAATTAATGTGTTTATTGAGGTTTAAAATTTTTAATTATTTTTATTATTAAAATATTCAATACTTTATACTGCATAGAGTATAGCTACTTCTTTTCCCTTAACTTTAGGGTATGTATATCTTGAAGTGGTACTCTAAATAATTTCATTCAAAGACAGTTCTTACACAAAAACAATGTTTATTCAAGCATTTGCACATATCTATTCTTTTCACGTAAGCAATGTGTACTACTAGTACGATGTATATATATATATATAGCATTCTGGCAAGGGAAATACAATTCAATATATTCACTTGTATAACTACTCATTCAAGAAAAATACACATTGCAATACTCACAATACTTGAAAAGTCAACCAGCAGTGCTGCCACGTAAACTTTGGGCCTAACAAGAACTCGCGTAGGTTTGCAGCAACCTAGCTCCTCCCTCAACACTTCGTCGACACTTCCTCAACACTTCGTAACTCCGTCTCACACCGTTTCTTTAATCTAGCTGCTTGGTATTTATACCAACCGCGTATGCCGCAATTAGCATATCTTGAGCGGCTTCTTTAACTTTATTCACCTAAAAGTTCGATTGTTGTGAATCGAGCCTTATGTAAACCTTACAACTGTTTTAAATAGAAGAGAAAACTTAAATTTTAAACTAACAGGATTTAAACATTAATCGTATTTCAGTGCAAAATGTTTGATGCCCATTGCTCTAATGCATAAAATAGAGCCAGAATTGAAGTATTTTGTAACCACTTGTTTTAAAGCAATGTGCTTATGAAAACAAATAAAATATTATAGAATCCTTTGAAAATTATAGAATCATTAAAGCCTTTCACTTCTTTTTCTATATATTTGAAGCCATTTTTGTTTTGGTTGTACAAGATGGAAATAATATTTTAATGTTTCAATTTTATTCCACTGGAAAATCATTTTGTTTTGAAAGCAAATTTGTGGTTTCAAAAGTTCATTTTTACATACTTCAAAATCACATTTCATCGCAGAGAATTCTAATAAAGGTCTTTCTTCAAACATTTAAAATTTTTCCTGTTTTATTGGGGACGTTAGAGTAGAGATGAAATAACTTTTCAAAATATTACTTATTGAAACATGCACTTATATTACTTTTAGCTCGAAGCCATAATAAATTTTCTGCATCATTAAAGTGTACTAATATAAAAACCGTTTTGAAAAGTCGTTATATAAAACCTGGAAACTTTTTGAAATTTCAATAGCTATTTCAATTAGCCTTTCAGATTTAACAGCGGTTATCATTCTGCGAGTACTATTTATTTGTTAGAAAATATAGTAGTCTCTCTGGATTAATGGAGTTTTAAGGAAAATGATTGCACTTTAATCCCAGTATTTTAGAGATAACTCTGAATATATGAACAAACTATATATTTTATAACAAACTACCACTGGAGTAAACTTTCAGAATTTAAAGGGTATAATATAATGTTTCAGGGGAAATTGTGCTTAATAGGAGTAAACTCTGATAAAATATTTTTAAAATTTGAAACGCTTATTGTAAAAGGAAACTTGGGAAAACAAAAATCATCAAAAGTTAAAAATACTTTTCTAGTTTCAGTTTTACAAGTTCATCAGCTACTTTGGTGTAATATTTTAATAGTGTTTTCAGGGGAAAAAAGGACGTATCTTTATACATTCTTCGAGAGAATATAAAAAAAAGTTTGATTGTGAAAATAATTAACTGTTGTATTTTGAGGTTATTTTGCTCTTCTAACAAAACTTTTTATATCTAGGAATGAGAAATTTTAATTTATTCGGAGGAAAAGTTTTGCATTTAATATAATCTTCTTTGAAGTGAATGATGTAATCTACTTACCTAGATTTTTTGAAGAGCATGCATAAGATTTCAAGTAAGGATAATTTCCCTTTCATGGTAAAATGAAAGAGAAAATCCTCGTTATTTAATTTTTTATGGTGGGAATTATTTTTAATGTTAGTTTTACTAAGCATTTTGAGAGCTTTATGAATTAGGACCATTATATTAATCGATGAGTGCTTAATTATGATATATAACCTTAATGAATCATCATATTTTTTAAAAAATATTAAGTCGTCAAGATATCTTAAACTGTATTTGAATGACTTTACAAAATTTTAAAATGGCTTGTAGGGATTGAAAAGCCAGTGAAGCACTTAAACCAAACATAATTATATAAAAGACTGATATTTTGATTATAAAATGAAGACACAGTCAAAGCGCTAAAGAGTTTTCCCTTACGCGTTTTACATCGTTGTTTAAATTTAGTTCGCTGAATATAAGGTATGCAGAGTTATTTTTCCTATACGTTCAACCAATTTTTTTATTGTTTCAAATAAAAAAATTGTAATTTTTCTGTTTGCAACGTCGCTGATCTTTCATGTGCATATAAGTTTCAGCATTAATAAATTTTGACTTATAACGTCATTCTACACCCTACGTGGATTCGTAAGGAGGAAATTTTATACTTCAATGCATCATAACAAGAAATAAATTTCTCTTTTTTAATTCTACGTTAATCTCTCTTTATAAAAATATGAGTAAGGCAAAAATATACTCCAATCTCTCGGACTACATAAATTCCCTCGTAAAGTGAAAAACAGGAATTTATTTTACGCTAGCTGCATGTCTCTACAATGAGAAATTCAGACATTACTTTTATTGTTTAAAACTTTCATTTAAAGTTTAAAACTTTCATTATTACGATGACTGTCCCTCAACGTGATAAGTGGAGGCCACTATCTTTGTGTCTGAAGTTTACAGTAACACGTCAAAAAATTAGTCTAAAATTTGATGCATGCTGCAGAACTTTCCCAATTCATTCTTATAAATGACTAGCTGAATACCCGTGCTTCGCTACGGAATACATTTTAGGATAAATACAATGAAAAAATAATGAGGATTGCCTCGTAAACAATACTTTTTGTTTCTTCATTGGGCGGAACTAATATTGCCAGGCTCATCCGCGAACTTACGCGTGAGCAAGCCACGTAAAACTGACCGTGGGAGAAACAATTTTCTCTAAAATCTACGCCAGCGCATTTTAAAGTTTGACCTTGAACTTATTTATCGTCATGGCGAAGCATATTTTTTGGGGAAATTGCAGTTTCTTATAGTCAAAGGGGAGGTCACTGAGTATTAGAGGAATGCGTAGCGCGAACACTTTTTCTCCTTGAGCACACCCCGTTAAAATAATGTCTTCGATAAATTTTTTATGCAGGGATTTAATGCCATTCTAGCCAATCTAGTGCCATTACACAATTTCGGTGGTTTAAAATTCCGAAGGATTTATGGGTTACCCATAACACCTTCGGATTTATGGGTTCCGAAGGTGTTATGGGTGTGCTCTTCCGCAAACATAGCTTATGGTATGGGAGACCCTGTGGTTTAAGGGAATTTAAAACCTCTACCGGATAGTTAACAGCATCATCTGAATTACAGACAGTGTCTATTGACTTGTAGACCAGTTGCAGTACTGAATTACAGACAGTGTCTATTGACATATAAAACCTATAGAGCCAATCTCAAAGCCAAATACTGTTTCTCCAGCTACAGAGACGATCTGCTTTCGTGTGCAGTTTTCTGGGCAGTGGAATTATCTGTTTGGAGTTACCTCCTTTTCTACGCGAAGCAAGTCAAAAATGGGACCTTATCTGGGTATAGCGTACAGTTTGACACAAGTTCTGAGTCAGATAAACTACATGAAACATCCTATATGTTTCATGTAGTTCCTCTTATATGTTTGAGAGAGATAATACTATAAAAAAGAACCTGTTTCAGGAAGAACGTTGCATGGCAGGTGATGCTTTTAATCTGTATCAGATACAGAAGACAGTTATCGAAAATAAACTCAATACACAGATGCATTGTCGTAGAAAACACTGTGCCTAGGATAATATCTGGTTATCAATGTTTATCAGACTCAGTTGATCTGAAGAGTTTCGGTATGAATTGAACTTTTGATTGCATTTTTTTATTTATAATTTAGATCTTTAAAATTTAACGATAAGAGCTGCTGATATATAACTTATTAAATCCCTGATTTTGATTATGAAACACAAATATCAATAATACGTTGCTTGTTTGTGGTGTCCTCTAAACATTCTAAATTTAAGTTACTAAGCATTCCGTCTGTATGTTTCAAACAGAGTATTAATTTTAAGTTGATTTTCGAAAAAATGTAATATTTAACTAAAATACTAAACGATAAAATTTCCAATTAATTTTAGCGAAACTATCGGGATATTTCTAAGTATGGTTTTTTAATATATTATGTAAGATATTTGGGGTAGGTTCAGGAATCCAACTCAATCATCTCAACTTGACGGATCGTCTATGTGTTGAACTTTACTGGTAGCTGGAGTAAGTCTCACCTACCTAACATTACTCTACCTTTTTCACCTAATCTAATGACTTCCATACTTATTTTGCAGTGTAATCTACACATAAATATGAAGGACAATATATTCCTATTCCGAATATTATTGAAAGACAATTTATTTATCTTTGACTCGCGTGAAAAATAATTTAGAAGACATTGCTCTATGACAGCAATATAGTATAAGACATTGCCTGAACGTAATTTTCAGATGTTATCCATTGTTAATAGTAACTTTTTAATATATCGGCATTACGACCCATAAGGTTTTATTTCCATTGGTCAGTATTATGTGGGGAATTAAACAGGTAATACAATAGAGAATCTGTATAGTGGCACTTTAAAATTTATTAATTGGAGTAAACACAATTTGACACATGTCTGAGATAACTAAAAAGAAAAAAAATCAAATTTAATAGATAATGTTAACATTTAATTTCTCTTTTTCTTATTTTAAATTAATACAATCGTTAGTTACAATTTGAACAGAAACAACATAATAATTATTTGCATATATTAAGAAAATATTTGAACACATATTAAGACATAACTAGAAATATATTACATATCCTGTGCTCTCGCCTGATTGTATATAATACAAATTAATTTTACTTACCACCATCTTTATCGTAGACTGATGATCGTCTCTGCATTTTATACTTGGTTCAAAGCAGACCAGAGACTCAGGAGACCTCGTCATAAAAAAAACTCCCCGGCCGAAGAAAGGAAAACTTAGATACTTCAATGTATCAGCTTTTTCTTCAACTGACAAAAAACGTTAAAACTTACCAGCAACAAAAAAACCAGGCGTCAGAAAAATGTTCTAGAACATTAACACCCTGAAGCCCTTGATTGGTCAAAGTCGGTTGCTGGGTCGTTGCTATGGAGGAACCGTGACACCTTCATGACCGTGGGGGTGGTAAGTAATTCTGCCATCCTGTGCAAGTGACCTTGTGTACTCGTTGGATATCGTAAACCGATGACATCACTTCATCATCGGTTTTTATAATTTAAGTTTTTTTCTTTGGTTTTGCTAAAGTGGCAATGTTTATTTTTCTCCCATTCGTCGACCAATTAGAATCACCCATGTCATGTATAAATACTGGATTGTCTTATTTATTTTTTCGCCTCTCCACTTGTTGTTGCTGTATCTCACCATCATTTTTTGCCTGTGTGCTTACCGAATAAAAGGTAATGTTTTTTTTTATTTTACCTGCTGTCTGATTTAGAAGTTTTTATATTCATAACAATGTGTTTTTCCATTATTGGTTATGGGCCCACATAGAAAATCCAGTGTTAGAAAATAAGCAAGTTTTTTTTCTGGTGACGATCTTAAATTTACTTTGCGAAAACAAGTTACGTTTGATGTATCAAAAAGTACCTATGTATGGTTTTACAGTCTGATGAATGACTTACGCTTAGATGGGGGCCACATAAGTGCTCTGAACTAAAGTTAAATGCTTAATAGATGTTAATTGTAACTTGTATGTACAATACTACTTAAATAGCACTTCCCACCAGTATTTCTGAATGAAATATCATAGAAACTAAGAAATAACTTTGCAACCAGTATTTAATTGTTGTAGTTGTTACAAGAGTTATAATGGCTTTGTTGCCAGAAAGTTTTGAGTTGTTAACAAAAGAAAATTACGATACATGGAAAATTGACATTAAAGTTTTGCTGGATGACAAAGGTTCTTGGGAATTCATAGAGGGTGTACCAGAAGCATTAGAAAAGGAGAACTCAAGAAAAGAAAGGGAGGACTCTAAATTAAAAAAGAACAGGGCATATACAACCATATATTATGGTATTTCCCAGAATTTAGACCTTCAATCCATGATTGTACCGACGGCAAAGAAGCCTGGGAGAGAATTAAACAGTAATTTGAGCCAAAAACAAGAGCTAGAACGATACAACTTTTAGACGAATTTTTTAACATTCGTTATGAAAGTGGTGAAGAGATAGGTATTTTTATAACTAGAATAAAGTCCTCTGTTAAAAAACTTAAAGATGCAGGACATGAACTTGATCCGCTTCTGAGGGGTTTTCAAGCTATACGGAGACTACCCCCTGAATTCTCCCAATTGTTCAAACTATATATAGATGGCCTGATTCAGAATTTAATTTTGATAACATCAGCACTGAATTAATAAAGGAAGAAAGTAGACTAGAACAAATACAATCTGACGCCCAAGCAGATAGCAATCAGGTTAAAGCATTTCAAATTTCTAGTAGGAGTAGAAAACCTGCTGACAAAAATGTCAGGTATCCCTCTAGACAGCCTAAATCACAATCATGAAGTAGAAAAGATGATACTACCAGTCATAAATGTGGGAAAAGTGGTCATTTTAAATATCAGTGCAGAAAAATTAGTCCTGAAAAGAAAAGGGGAGGTAACTGCAGAAAGAAGTTTGATGATGCAAATTTAGTAGAAAACTTTACTACTTCCTCTGAGTTCCTGTAGCAATTCAGAAACTAAAAATAAGTTTGAGTGGGTTTTCGATACAGGCGCCACCACTCATTTCTGTAACAATAAGGCTTTTTTTATAGATTTTAAACCTATTGATGATGTAAAAATGTCTTTAGCTACTAATGAATCTGAAAGCAAGATTTTCGAAAAAGGAACTGTTGAATTCCAGGTAAGAGCGGGGAAAGATATAAAAACCATTACGTTAAGAAATGTTTTGTTCAATCCAAATTTGCGTAGAAATCTACTGTCAGGTCCAGGACTTGAAAAGGCAGGTGCCCATTTTGTCGGTACAAAAGGGAAAGTATGCATTTACTTTGATAACTGGGAAAAGCTTTGCTGTGCTTATAGAAGGGAAAATCTGTATTTTCCCTTCTGTATTTTCCCATCCGTCTACCAATTAGAATCAATCATTTCATGTATAAATACTGGATTTTCTTATTTGTTTTTTCGCCTCTTCACTTGTTGTTGCTGTATGTCACTATTTTTTTGCCTGTGTGATTACCGCATTAAAGGTAATGTTTTTTGTATTTTACCTGCTGTCTGATTTAGAAGTTTTTATATCCATATCAAGGCGTTTTGGCATTAGTACTATTAGTAATGCTAAAGGTCATACGTATCTGCATGTGGGGAGCATTCCTTTCATCCAGGAAACCTGGTATGAAAAGTCACATGATTTTTAGAACACAGACAAAATTTAAGATAATGCAAAATAAAATAATATATACTTATAAAATGTGCACGGAACCGAATTATTGTTGTTTACAAAAAAAGCCCAGTTTTTAACTAAATGGAATTGAATGATTTTTTTAGAGTGAAAATAGTAAAATAATTAAAATAATTCCAAAAGTTGAGTTCCATGTCACAGTCAGCTACGAGAGTAACTTTCTTGCCATAAAATTTGGTTTGAATCCGGAATTTCTTACTACGAGATAAATGCTCTTTTAATTGAATTTATCCAAGAGGAATGATAGACTTTAATTTTTATGCCGTTTCCTCACACTCAATATTCTGAAAGATACTAGAGTTTTAATGTAGAGTATTTACATTATTGAAGCCAAATGTTATCATTCAAATAAGCAAATTTCACAATTTTATACGGAATTTGATATTTTCAAGAAATTTGGCTTAAATATATAATTGAAAATATTAATGTTAAATAAAAATAGATTATATTTAAATATTCACACTAAAAACTCATTTAATCCAAGCATTATTTACTTTACTTAGCGTAGTACTATACATAAGAGGATATAAAAAACAATGTATTATTTATTACACACAAGTGACTCTCTAAGTAGAGATGCATTATGTAGGATAAAAGAGAACAGTTATTATCTTCATACTGAATTATCAATGAACTGTATGTTGGGGAAAGTTTTCAATGTATTCCCTATGGCTGATTTTAACATTTTTTTTATCACTACTTCCTTTTAAACCTTCTGCAGTATCACGTTATATTTTTTATTCATTCTGCATTTCGATTTATATTTTTTTAATATTAATTGCTGTAAATCAATAAAACTTTAAATTCATTGAAGCAGAAAAAAATTAAAAATAAATGCCGCAACATTATAAAGAATTCATTGATAAATTTCTAGTAAAATTAGACATAAGAAAATCTAAAGTGGTATTTGAAAATTCTTATACTGAGAGTGATAAATCAGTTTTAAAATTATTGGAACTTAGTTTTACATCATAAAATTCATTTTAATTTGATCGTGAATGACTTACCAAAGTGATCCGTTTTAAAATCAAATGCATTGTAATGCAAGGAAGACATATTTACATGGAGTTGAAAGCAGTAAAATTTTTACATCAGATTTGTTGACGCACAGACTAAATGGGAAAAAAAAATCCAAAAGCCCTTTAAAAATGATATCTAATTTACAACTTTCCTATCACTATTTACCTAGCTGGTATCATTTTGAAGAAGTTATAAAACGATTGCAGGTCATTATAGTCATTAACTACACAGATTTCGTTAAAAGCTGAAGTAATTGGAAAAATTTGGAGATAAACAGCAAGAAAAGAATCAATAATAAGGAAGAAAGCATATTAGCCCAGTAGCTGGGTTCAAATAAATGGCCTTACCGAACAAAAGATAGGGTATTACATTTTTTTCCTACTTGTATATGTTTAGTTCAGTAGTGAAAAACCAAGTTTTCCAAATCTAAAGACCTTGGCGGAATTTTCTGTGGCCTAAAAACAACGAATTGTTTTTTACTTTTTCTGGTTTTTTCAAATATCTCAGCAATGGTTGGTTTTAGAGCTTAAATTGCAGTTATAATCTTAAAGAAAACAAAATTTTGAACAAATCTTATATTTACATCTTTTTTTAAACCCAATAACAAGCGAGCTACAGCGTCAGGAAAATGGGATATTTTATTCAACTTGTCGAGAAAGATGCAAAACTTACTTCTCTAACACACTAACTCGTACAATTGCTATATATATATATATATCCATATATGAGAAATGCACAAAATGCAAAAAAAATATATATGTGTAATACAACATATATATTTTTTTACTCGCACATACTTGAATAGTGTGCATATTTATATAATTATATATATTAACTACACATTTTTCGATACATAGGAAGTTAATTACAAAAATCGGAGTATTCAACATCCATAAAAACCATTTAAATACATTATTATAAATTAGAAATTCTAGCAGAAGTGAAATAATATATAGAAGAAATTACACAAAAATAATAATTAATATGCAATTATAAATGATGCAATAACTGTACTAAAATTGAAATATTCAAATTAAATAACATTCTTCATACCTATTGTTTTTATCTGTTTTGAAGATCTGGGGTGGTCATCGTCTCTATTTTTGGTGATACATCATATTCATCCTCTAAATCATGAGGCAGTTCAACTACATTTGTACATGTGAGGCCGATGCAGTGCTTACACCTTACACCTATTTGAGCATTTCAACCTTGCTTTTCGACAAGTACATGCACCACTACAACCCTTTTTGCAAAAGCAAGAAAGAATTTGAGAAGCGACTCGGGTGCTGGATCTTCGATCATTGCAATAGGCTCCAAGCCATGAGAAATGCGTACCCATCCCCACTCCTCTGGGTTTTTACATTTCTTGACCAAGTTTGTACTTGGTGATAAGCTCGTAGTGAATGTTGGCGATTGGAAACTTGAGTTGGGGGTAGCCTGGAGAGATCAAATTTGCTCTTTGTTCCAGACTTCATAAATAACTGATACCGCAGTGAGTCGAGAAATTTTTCAGCGCTCATTTTACGACTGTACAATGCTAAAAGAAACCTTTCTCCTGCATAGGTAAATTTGGTGATATCCCATTGTTACCTTTTCAGAGCAGAACAACACTGAGTAGCATCATTTTTGAGGACATTGGTGAAATCATTTATACAGTTGAAGTTTTGCCAAGCGATTTAATGTGGATTTATAAAAAATGGCAATGCGATAAGACCCCAGGGTTGGAATGGCTTTATGGAAGACATTACATGTACAAAATAGTACTGGAAATCACAAATTATGTTTCTTCCTTTCATCAATTCTCCTCCCTCAAACTATGACGCCGTGTACAGTGTTCCCTTTGTGCAGCTAATGAATGTAAGACGTTAGAACAGAGCCATTGTTTTGCGACATTCGATCAGCCCCTTTAATGGAAAGCTCGGGAAATCATTTCCTCAAGTTCCGTAGAATCTGAGATTGGGTCCGTAACTGTCCGTTTGGGGAGCTTTCATCTACTAATGTCCTTCACGCTTCATGAGAGCAGTAGGATACATCATGGATGGCAGTGGGTTTCAGGACTTATTGAGCATTGCCTATATGTTGAGATCAATTGAGAAACTGATAACGGTTCATGCATATTCGAGAGCTGTCAGGGCTCACATGATGTGCCACTTGGCAATTGCAAAGATCGTTCTTTCAAAGATTGAGATTTCAGATGAAGAGCGAGATGCCACCAGTGACGTAGACTGGTGGTTCTCTTTTGAATCAGATACTGCTGCACAAAGTATTGTGCAGAAGTTTACTCAGAGAGCTGTAAAATAATGGACCTACAGCAACAATATAGGTGTAATATTTTCTACTGGTAACGTTGATAAAGCAATTCATCCAATCCAAGCAGAGAGAAGTGTAAACTCGAAGCTTCATCTACTTTGTGTGAAAAGAATGCTGCCTTACTTACATGCAAGTGACCATTTTTTGTATGCAAAGTTTGTAACACTGTACTTCCAGGACATGCTTGTCTTACAGAATAAGCTGACTCCTACAGAGTACAAGAATTTTGTAGAAAATGGCTTTTTACCATTCGGCGTTTTGAAAAGTACTCTACCCGGGTACTTTCCCCGAAAAACACAATTATACCGAAAATCGCACTTACTAGCAAAAGTTGAAAAAAATGACGGCAACTTCGGGAGCAGCTGTAACCTTATAACCGAAGTAATTTGTATGTGTTGGTACTCATTTTACGCAGAATTTAATGCTCTAAAAATGTTATATACAGTTTCTTTGATTGGATGAACCGATTATAATTTATTTTGAAAAATCTCAAAAAATACCTCTTTTTCACTCAATTCTTTTTTTACCTAACCACGAGCGCTCGCCTCGCCTCGGTGGAGGGGGAAAGCTCAGGATATTCATATTTGACCTAAAATAAAGTGATTTGAAAAGTTTCCACCTTTGTTTGAATTATTTCCGAAACCAGGACTTTTCCCCCTTGCCCACTGGCCTAATACCCCAGTCAAAATAGACCCGATTTTGACGAATGGCAAAAAAAAAAATATGAAACTTTTGAAATTTGGTGGAGATGTTTGTTTAGGCATGCTAATGAACATACTAAAAGTCCCCACCGATCAGACTTGAGCTTTCACCGCCATTTTGGAAAATGTGTACGCGTTTTTGATTTTTTTGAAATGTCTTTAAAAATATTAATTTTATAAAAAATAATTAAATGCAAAAATTAAAGAGCATTAAATTATGAACAAAACTCATTCATAACATTTTTTTATATGTTTACCAGGAACAAAGATAATTGACTTTGAAAAGAGCGCACTATCACACCTGGGACGCGCAAGCGCGGTTCCACATCGCGGTGGGGGGAGATACCCGCGCATGTGCATACCATAATTAGCCAAATTAGTTTTACACTAAATGAGAAGGTTTTTTGTATTTTTTCAAATAACTAGGGAAATATTAACTTTACGAAAAAAAGTTTATTTTAAAAATTAAAAAACATTAAATTATGTACAAAAACGATTTTATACATTTTTGTCGTAAACCTAACAGGAAAGAAGATATTGACTATAAAATGCGCGTTGATAATGGAGGTAGCTTCTACAAAAAACAATGCACAAAAACATATATTTTTTTATAAGTCTAACACGAACAAAGATAATTGACTTTAGAAAGAGCGCACTATCACACCACGGACGCGCATGCGTGGGTGCCCATCGCGATGGCTGGAAGACACGCGCATGTGCATACCGTAAGGCGCCAAATCGGTATTACCCTAATATTTTCCTAGCCAGTTAATAGTTAGTCACCTTTCCGTGTGCGTCTGTGAACAATGGCTGATACGGAACTATGTTTTATATGTAAAAAATTGATGTCAAATGATGATTTCGTGAATGTAGTATAATAGGGTATCGACGCTTTAAGAGAGCTAGTGTCCAAAGAAAAGACAATAAGCATGAACAGTTGGAACATTTAAAATCTGTTTCGGTTCATTCGTTGTGTCGGAGAAATTACACCAGACCAGGAAGTATAAAAGTTGATTTAAAAAGAAATGCAGAAATCGCGTCAACAACCCAAAGTGAAGAGCGCGCGGTAAGTTTACGATCTTTTTTTATCTCAGTTCGATTTTCGAACACAATGTTTCTTTTATAAGGCAGTGATAGACGAAGAATTCAAAGCAAGACAAAAGAAAAAACCAACTGACAGGCGAAGAACTATATACGAAGTTAGAGTCTCGAAATGAAAAACAAAGTTCTTGAAGCTGCAGAGAATAGACATGACCAGTGCGGACAGGAAGTTCAGTGTCGTATAATAAACGTTGCTGATTTAGTAGACGACATATCCTTCTTCCTTGATAATAATGACGACTGTCAATTCTCACTACCTGAACTCAAATCTCAAATTACAGGGCTAGTTCCAGACGACATCACTTTGAGAAATAAGTTGAAACAAAAATACGGGGATGGCATTATTTTTGCTTCAAACTCCAAAAAATTTACTGTCATATGTTTACGTAATACTGGAATGAAAGTCTTATCAGACTCTTGGTACGACAAAAGGATACGAAATGATCGTGAGGAGCGTCTACGAATAGTACAAACTGCTGCAGCCATAATAAAAGAAGATATCCAGACACCAGTTTATGACACTCATTGCTACCCTCCAAGTGATAATTTTTTCAGAGATGTGAACAAGGGAATTCCAGAAAGCCTAAAATCTTTTTTGGAGCACTTGATTATTAAAAAAAAGACTGCTAAGGCGGAAAAAAGTCACTTCAATAGCTCACGTCATTATATCAGCGCTAAGGCCACGATCATTTATGTCTCCTCTGCTCAATAGTCTTGATTTATTTTTGTACTAAAAGTTCTGTTCCAAGAATTTAATAACAATGCTCTCGAATTTGGGAATTTGTTCTTCTTACTATGAAGCCCGAACACTGGAGATATCAGCCATAAATCATCCGCAACCCCAAATGCGCGAGGGATCATTCTGCCAATTGGTATCTGACAATGCAGATTTCAATGTGTCGACAATCGATGGCCTGAATACGTTTCATAGCATGGGGGGGCATTGCTTGTTTTACTCCAGCGTTAGCAGTGGAACCCGGGACGAAGATAAAAAAATTAACCGAACTTACATCCGCATCGACCGTAGGCAAAATGAGAATCATTCCTCTAGAAACGTTTGAAAATTTTCGAGGGCCTGGGTTACAAACAATTACTATCGAAGATTTGAATGTCTTAAATCCTTTAGCGGAAGATTTACCACTGCCTAAACCATCTGATATCTCCTGGATGTGTGCTAAGTGGTTAGGTCTTCCACAGATACCTGAATGGAAAGGATTTTTCCATTGTATAACCAGAAACCAGCCTTGTGAAAAGACCAAAGTAATACCCCTTCCTTTTGTTAATTTACCACCAAACAAGTATGACACCATTTTCACTGTGATGAAATATGCTGCCCAGCAGTGTGTTAAAATGCACCAAAAGTCTTGCATACTCACGTTTGACCAACCACTGTATATTAAAGCTCGAGAGATAGTCGCAGCAACATCCAATCCATTATTATCAAGTTGTATTGTGAGGCTTGGTGGATTCCATCTTTTAATGTCATTCTTAGGCTGCATTGGGTACATAATGGCTGGAAGTGGGTTGAAAGAAATACTAACTTTGATTTATGCACCTACGTCAGTAGAAAAAATGTTGCCTGGCCATGCATAAGCTAGGGTAGTCCGAGCTCATTTATTGACCCAAACAGCTTTAGCAAAAATAATTTTTGACGGCATGGACATATCGGATTTGGAATGTAAAAATCTCCGTGAGTTGTTTCGAGATTTTGCTACTGAACCACCATCGCAAGAAACCTTAAACGCACACACTCAAATACGAGCCATCGAAATTAAAATGAGGAAGACTGGAGCACCTGAAAAAGAAAGGCCCAACTGCCTGTGGGGCTGGAAGCGTCAAGAGAAAATTCTTGTGCCCATCACAACTATGGATGCAGTAGCTCCCGATTCAGTTTTAAACATGGTGTTTTGCAACTGTAAGACTGACTGTGGAGTAAGATGCGGATGTCGGAAAGCAGGCATCAACTGCACAACGGCCTGCAATAATTGCAATGGGGTATGTCAGAATGGCATCAGCCCTGTTGATGATGACGATCGAATGAAAGAAGTTGATGAATGGGCCTATGCTAGCGGATCCATAGACGATCTATACATGCCTGACGAAGGGAAGAATCCCGTACCGAAAAAAAAGCACGTAAATCCTGAAGTAGGTAAGCTTGAACAATTATTCGCAATGGAAATCTTATAGTGAATACTCCCAAATTTACTACATTCATGTATAAAATTAATAATGATTAATTATCTACATAGCCAAAAACATTAAAGTCTATTTTCTTGTGTTTAAAGAATGCCGAAATGTGGAAGAGGTTAGAAATTCAAAGAAGAGCACCTGTAACGAGACTTTGAAGCTACCTCCATTATCAACGCGTATTTTATAGTCAATATCTTCGTTCCTTTTAGGTTTACGACAAAAATGTATAAAATCGTTTTTGTACGTAATTTAATGTTTTTTAATTTTTGAAATAAACTTTTTTTACGTAAAGTTTATAGAGTATAGCTCACTTCTACCCAGACTTGGGTGTATTTAATTTGAAGTGGCCCTCTAAATGATTTTGATACAAACACAGTTTATACATGAAACAAAGTTTATTGAATTCGTTGCACATATAGAATTTGCTTTTACAGCAATAAGCATACGTACTACTTGTACGGAATATATATTAGCATTGAATAAAAATACACTTTGCAATACTCACAAACCAGCAGAGAGTCAAACCAGCAGTTCTGCCACGTAAACTTTTGGGCCCCCTAAGCACTAGCGCAGGATAGCACCTGGAGCTGCCTACCTCGTAGCTCCCTCTCGCTTATCTATCAACTTTAACAACCTCTTTCAACCTCTGTATTAATCAAGCTGCATGGAATTTATACCAAGCGCGTATGCCGAAATTAGCATAACACAAGCAGCTTCTTTAATTTATTCACTCAAAAGTTCGATTCTTGTGAATCGAATCTTATGTATACCTTACAAGTTAATATTCCCCTAGTTATTTGAAAAAATGCAAAAAACCTTCCCATTTAGTGTAAAACTAATTTGGCTAATTATGGTATGGACATGCGCGGGTATTTCCCCCCACCGTGATGGGGAACTGGGCGTGCGCGTCCCAGATGTGATAGTGCTCTCTTTTCAAAGTCAATTATCTTTGTTTCTATTAGACATATACAAAATTGTTATGAATGATTTTTGTTCATAATTTAATGCTCTTTAATTTTTGTATTTAATTATTTTTTATAAAATCAATATTTTTAAAGTTATTTCCAAAAAACCAAAAAAGTGTACACATTTTCCAAGATGGCGACGAAAGCTCAAGTCTGATCGGTGGGGACTTTTAGTATGTTCATTAGCATGCCTAAACAAACATCGCCACCAATTTTTAAAACTTTCATATTTTTTTTTAGCCATAAAACCAATTTTGACTGGGCTATAAGGGAGGAATTCTAAAAATAGAATACAATGCGCTTCGGATAGGTCTAGCACAAGAAGAATAAATGTGAGTAGTGTTGGGGTCTCGCTAGATAATTGTATAAATATGCACACTATTCAAGTATGTGCGAGTAAAAAAATATATATGTTTAATACACATATTGGGCATTTCTCAAATGTGGATATATATATATCTAGCAACTGTACGAATTAGTGTGTTAGAGAAGTAAGTTTTGCGTCTTTCTCGACAAGTTGAATAAAATATCCCATTTTCCTGACGCTGTAGCTCGCTTGTTATTGGGTTTAGAAAAAAGATGCAAATATAAGATTTGTTCAAAATTCTGTCCTCTTTAAGATTATAACTGCAATCTAAGCTCTAAATCTAACCGTTGCGAAGATGTTGAAAAAAAACAAATAAAAAAAGTAAGAACATTTCGTTGTTTTTAGGCCACAGAAATTTCCGCCAAGGTCTTTCGAATCGGAAAACTTGTTTTTTCACTACTGGACTAAACATATACAAGTAGGAAAAAAAAATCTAATACCCGATCTTTTGCGCGGTCAGATGTACATAGCTACTGGGCTATATCTAAAGTGGGGCAAACTTTTTCAAACTCGCTAGACATTAAATTACCCTTGAATTTTAATTTCGAAGGTATTAAAAGAGCTCACCTCATCCTGAAAAGAAAACGCAAAATCGTTGGAGCAAAACATAAGGCAATAAATAGCCTATTTTTGCTGACATATTCAGTTGTAAAAATAATATCATGGACTGCTTTAGTCTACTCGCTAGCATATTTTGCCATTTAGGGAAATCGGTTTTCTAATTCTGTCAGTTATTGATTTTTAGCAAGTGGGGCTTAAAAATGAGCTCATCACTTGTCCTATTTAACGACTTGTGTCTCTTCACTGTAAATGACCAATGGAAATTCAGTACATAATATTGGAATTTCAGCCCAAAAGCAAGATCTTTTGATTATGGGTTACTTATTTATTTGCTATTTTGTTCGTATTGTTAAAACACGTATTGTAACTTGTATTTATGAAAACAAGTTTTTTTTTAAATAGAAAAATTAATTTTTTTGTTTTCTGGAACTCTAATTGAATTTTCTACTCTGTGAGTTTAGAAGTTTTTATTTTGCGTTAAAAGGGTCAAGGAAATTTAAAGTCTGGGAAATTTGAATGATTATTGGGCAGTCTTTTGTTTGGATTACTTTGCCTTTGCTATGATTCAGACTGGTATAATATTAATCTTTGCCTCCTAGGATGAATAAATATCAACCCTAGTGACTCCTCAGTACTAACCCTCTTGCAGAACACTACAGGGGATGCATAGACGAGTGTTTGATGGCGTATAATTATGGCATTCTGCGTACAAGAGGTATCAAGTTTAATCAGGGATATGAATTCACTGAAAAATTTTTTTAATGAGATGTTTGAATGCGTTTCATTTAATTATTAATTATACTGAATGTTGGCATTTTATTTGTTTGGATTTTAAAATTAAGCACAATAAATTTTTTAAAGAATAAATCTGTTATTCAAAATCGGTCTTTATTGCATAAAGGTCAGATTTAAGCTATTATTTTATGAGTAATGAATCCACAGAAAAAGTGCAGTCAATTTAAATTTTGTTGCAATTAAAATGTGAGTACTGTTCTTTATTAACTTAAAAATAGAGGTACAGTGAAGATAATATCCTCCGTTCTACTTCAAAATTGCAATACCGAACGCACAGGAAGAAAAAAAAATCTTCAGTATTGCAAAAACATAAAGATTGAAAGGGTTTTAACAGCTAACATAAGTTTTACTTGATCTGTAGCAGGACACTCTCAACTCAACTTTACTGAACATACCCTCGCCAGAACTCGACTTCTGGGTTAGAGAGTAGTAGGTGGAGAGATACAGAGGACTTGCGCCATCCGCGTGGTATTAATTTTAAATCCTTAAAAAATGTATTCTTTTAATAACTAGTTTTGTTCAAATGTTTTGTTTTAAAGTAAAATGTGTTTGTGCCAATTCTGGTGTCATCTCTGCATCCCTCCATCACAGTTCTTTATTTTGCATTCATTTAATTTATTTTCTGGTTAATTGTAGTTTTCTAACAAACAAAATAAATTGAGGTGTTGGAAATTGTTTTTAAATGTTTGTTAAAAAAACTTTCAAAAGTTTCCCAACATGACTTTTTAAGATAACGGCCAAAATTATTTTAATAACACACGAAAGTCCGGTCAATAATGTTACAGTCCATGATTAAAATATTTTTAAAAGACTTGTACGCTAAAATAATGCAATAAAATTAATGAAAGTTTTTAACAAATTGTTTTCCCTGTATACGGAAGAAAAAGTGTAAGACGGAAAAAATTAATTCTTAATTACTAAGATGGGGCAAGAGTGCAGCTGTGAATTGATAAATCAAGATTTTTTTTATATGAATCAAAATTATGGCAGTGATTAATTCTGTAAACTATCTTAAAACTAATAGGACCTTACACATTCTACTAAAGTATACGGGAGACAAAAAATAAATTTCTTCACGAAAAAAATTTAAATATACTAGTAGCACACGAAGACATGGGTTTTAGCAGGTGGCTCCAAATAAGTGTAAAGAAAACAAAACAGGATGTTTATTATGAAAAATGTATAAAAAGATAAATTTATTTGAAGTCTTGGAAAGCAGCCACTTGATGGTAATAATTTATTTTTCATTGCCAGTTTACTTCTTTCTACTTATCTAAACCATAAGTCTTGTTAAAATGTTTATTAATTGCTGACAGAATAAACTGATTTTTGTATAACGAGAAATGAAAAAAAAAGTATTTTATCTTGAGAAAACATACAACTTCATTAAAATGTTAATAAAATTTATGAAATATAAAGGCACTCAGACATTCAAACACAATGTTATGTAAATATGGGTGTGTGTACAAATGGCTCTAGGATCTAATGCAAAAATGATTATTTTTCAGCATTTGACAAAAAAAGACCATTACGCAGAATTACAGAACTGAATGTGTTGTTTTTAGGCGATTAGCAGACTAAGAAAATAGTGGATTTCTGTCTCTTCGAGTTGCATCTGCTAGATTTTATAATAGCAAGCATGACAGATGGATAAAATATGTTTGCTAGATTTTATTTAGCTTTTTCAGCAGACCTTATAAATGCTAATCCCGGTCATTAAGGTAATTTCTCCCCCCCCCCAAAAAAAAAAAATATCATGCCCTGAAAATTTCTCTCAGCCTCAGAATCCGTACCTTGAAAATGTAACGTCGAGTTTTTTTTTTCATTACACTTGAAACGTGAGAAATCTTAGAAATCATTGCTAAAGTTGTTAGTTCTGGCACAGTAATAAATTACATTTTTTAGCCATAAAATATCATCACATTTTGAGAGGTTTTTATGTTCAAATATAATTTATATCTAGAAGCAAATAATTTCAAACATCTACATTAATCACATTTTAAAACGGACTATTTTGTTACGGAAAAATTTCAATTACGATTTTTACCGTTGAACTTAATTGATTTAACGAAAGCATTGCATACCAATGGCTTAAGAAACTGCTGTATGACTTGTTAATATTTTTCATAGCTTTTTTTATGTACCAGAGCATGTAATTGTATAATACCATCAAGTTTAAAGTAATGATCATGAAGTGCTTAAAATGCAATGAAAATGCTCTTTTTCTGTAATGACTAAATATTGATCTGAGAAAAGTATTGGAAAGTTGTATGAAATACGAAAAAATAATTGAAATACTGGATTTTCCATTAAATCTAATATCAACAGAATCCTTACCTTTCTGAGCAACGTAACCACCGTTAGCTTCTAAGTCTGCCCCTGTACATGATCGATTAGAAGTTTGTCTATGTTTATACATTTACTCAGATGAAAACTTCTTTTCATTTACACCCCTATTTAAGACTGTAAGTATAACTGGAACTTTAAAAGTTTAAAAAGTGTTTGATATCTATAATAGTGCATGCTTGGAATAATTGATTGGTTAGATTTAGAAAACTAAGACCATCTTGTTGCTACAATTATGCTTTGAATGAATGAAGTCGTAATTACTGTAACAAATTTTACAAAACCAAAACTTGTGCATTAAGCTGTGCATAAAGTTTGAGCTATTGATTTCCTTTTGTTCATTCTATATTACTAAGTTTATATGTTCGCGGGCAACGTGAATAGATGTACACGATTTATTATTTTTTTCCCTTTTTCTTTCTGCCGTTTAGTTGTTTAGTTTACTATCCTTAAATTAAAAGTTATTAAATTTCAAACGTAATTTAGCTTGCCTTCAGTGCATTCAATTTAATACTATTAGCTATATTTAAAAATATTATTACAATTAAAGCACAAACAGCAACACATCTCGACACTTACAGGTTACTGCCAATATTCATAAGGGGAGAAGGAGAGACTCGCAAGTGATTTTATTGTATTTCATGAAAAGAAAGAGATTTTGGGAAATAAATCACGAACACGACACAAGAGAAATATAAAGAGGGAAAATGTTATTAAGCCTATTAATGCTATCAATATTTGAACGATGTCCTATACATTGTTATTAAGGGAACAGTTTAAGTTTACGTATGTGCGATATGATTTTTTACAGACTTAACTCAAACGTAGACAAATAAACAAATGCCCTTTTTGACTCTTGCATATATGTTGTAAAGCATATTTGGTGTTTTTAGCTAAGTAATATTTTATGTTACATGGTTATTTACTGTTTTACTTGTTTACTGTATTTCCGTATTAAATTTTTATCTGATTTTGTGACATTGTTATTGGTATGTATAGGATCTATATTTTATGACTATATTGCTATTTTATATGTAGTAGTTAACTTTAAAGCTCTGTTTATTTTTGTATAGCTTGAATTTTACTAAGAAAAAATTTAGCCTCTTTTAACTCTCCTCTTAAGTGCTTTTTATTTTCCTTGCAAATACATTTGGCTGGAGAGAATTTTACCTTAAAGAAGGGACACATTTTATTAGTTCACATGTTTTCAAGATGTCAGAAAAAGAAATGCGCTTGATATATGTACATTTGATAAAAAATGGTTTGGTAGTCTGATTGGCTAACAATTGATACCGTAATTGAATGTTTTGAGTCCTTTGTTTTATACTTTTTGTAGACATTCTGAATTGCACTTAAGGGACGTAAGAATTCGAAAGTAGAAAATAAAGAACTCAAGTAATAAATTCACCCTTTTTTTAACTTCGCAAGTCAGCAGGGTAATATTAGTGAAGACAACTCTTAAAATTGAGTGATAAAAATTAGTTTTTATCCCTGAATTTATTTCATCATCAAATATAACATTTATATATATGCAAGTGTTCTTTTACTTTTCCTCATTGAACACTAAAGAAAATAGTTTTAATGTTTTACTGCCCATATTTGTACGGACTAAAAATTACTCATACCTGGGATACTTAAATATCTCCCCCATATATATATATATATATATATATATATATATAATGAAATCCACTGATTGACACTGGGGCGGTACTCGGAAAATAGGAGAATGCGCATTCAGCTTGGAGGTCAGGCAACTCCAAATTAAATACTTCAGCTAAGCGGAATAATACATTTTATCTAAACACGTTACGGCTATCTAACGATTTAACATATTAATACGAAATATAAATGCGAACAAGCTATTTACAATAAGTACAGAATGAGAGAATAGATTATAACAACCGTTCAGTCCATCAATCAATCTCGAAGTGCGCAGTTCCGAAGCTCGCACCAGCATATATGCAATTTTGTTTCATATTCCTCCGTTACCCCCTGTTGTGGGATATTTCCAGACGTCATACAGAAGGAACGCGAAAGTTAATTATCTAACGGAAAAGACAAGTTCAAAAGCTCCAAAGAAATAGACAAAAATTAAAATAGTGGGGCGTTATTATAACAGAATATTCCCCCCCCCCTTTCATGAAAAGGCATTCAAGAGTGGCCGGGCCCAAGCTCCTCGAGCAAGGCTTCCCTTTAGGTGAGAACAGCGTAAGAAATTTAGAAGAGAATTTTACTACTTAAGGAGGTAATTTTTTCGAAATATTATTTTCTCTCAAAATTGAACACAATTCCTCACAGTTTTGAATATTTAGACAAGAGTTAATAAACACAGTAAGTGCTTTCCCTTCAAAAAATTTGCTTAAATGTTTATTTTCCATTCTTCACTTCTATTACTTCCCTGACACTTTCGATTAAAATAATTTAGCCATGAATCCAAATTCATGCCTGCTGCAGCATCAAAGCTGATGTGATTATTAAAACATTTTTATACACCATCTATCAATAAGTATTGGGACACCCATGCAAATGACGATATCTGCGGACCTTATATACATCACGCCCTCCGCCGTTAAATATCGTGCAGAAAAGAACATTAGCATTAGTCGCATGCTAGATGCCTAGAAGTGCAGAGTTATCTGATTTCGAGAAAGGTGTAATCGTCGGGTATCACAGAAATCGCCGATCCTGAAGGGACATATCTAGCGAGTTGAATTACCCAAAATCGACAGTGGCCTATGTAATTCAGAAGTGGAAAGTCAGCGGTGATTTTCGAAATGTGCCCCGAGTAGGCAGACCCACGAAACTGGGAGATAGAGACCGAAGGGTGCTGTCCAGAGGATTTCGGAAGAACCGCCCTCAACCGATAGCCCACATACTTCAGGAGTTTCAACAGACATCCAGGAGTGTTGTTTCGATGAATACCATCTCTATGGAAGCACACCTGCTTGGTTTTATTGGTCGTGCTGCAGCCCATAAGACTTTGATTAGAAAGTCCAACCACGCTGCTCCATTAATGTGGTGCAAATCACGTTGAAAGTGAACCGTAGATCAGTAGAAACGGGTTCTCTTGAGCGAATAATCAAGGCTCATCCTCTACCGTTCGAATGGCAGGGTCTGGGTCTGGGGTCTGACTGGAGAACGATTCCTGCCAGAATGCACTGTGCCCACAGTAAAGTTCGGTGGAGGTGGAATTATGGTCTAGAGGGTTTCTCCAGGTATGGACTGGGACCCTTGGTATCAATTCATGGTAATCTCAACGCCTACGCCTACTGCATTATTTTGGATGACAGTGTGTTTCCTACGTTGTGGCAGTTTTACGGGTTGGACCCATATTACTTCCCGGTCTATAACGCCAGCTGTAATGTTGTGAAGTCCGCCATGGATTGGTATGGTGACAATGGAGTTAATCGAATGGACTGGCCTGTCCAGATCTCAGACCTGAACCCTATCGAGAACCTCTGGGACGAGTTGGATCGCCAAATTAAGGGATGCAACAGCCGTCCAAAATCGGTGAAGGAACTTGCATGTCTTCTCCAAGCCGAGTGGAAGAAAGGACTATTAGCCGTTATACAAGGACTTGTGGAAAGCATGTCCCGGAGTGTTGAGGCTGTTAATTGCCTCTCGTGGAGGCTCTACCACTATTGAATATGAATAAATTTTGTTTATCTTTTCTATCACAAGTGTCCAAATACTTATTGGTAGATAGTGTATAATTTTTAGTGTTGGTAGTTACATTAACTAATTAATGCTCGACTGAAGTATTTTCGTCGATTACATTTGATTCTTCAGAATTGTTAGGGGGTATTATATCTTTACTATCTGACATGCTTAACAGTTTTCAAGAACGTTAAAATATCAATATTATATTACATAAGGGAAAAAATTCGTTCAATAATATAAATAATTGAAAATCAACCTCTTAAATAATATGCAAAATATAATTAAATATATATTAGTTAAAATCATTTCAGTACTTTTACTTCTGGCCTATCTTTTAAAAAGATAATTTTCAATTCAAATTCTTTTGTCGGTTCAACCCAATTTTGTTCGATAAACACCACGCGACACTTGGTTCTTTCTCGTTGGAGCACAACACATTATGGAGCAATGGAGAACTCAAGTCACAGTCGTGGAATGTAGAGATGCGAAATATTTTAATACTTATTGGAAGTAAAGCAAAATATTCATGGTTAGGAGAAGGAATTCACAATTTGGCGCAGGAATCTTGTAATGGAATGGAGAGGTACGAATCTTGAAACACAATAACTAGGCGGAGACGATGGAAAAAAATTGGTAAACTTTCATTTTCAATTGAATTCCGTTGTATGGAATTTTGAAGCACTTTGAAATTCGTTGGGATTTCCAGCACATGAACATCATCTCTGTCGACTCTAATATAATGAAATCCACTGGTCGACACTTGGGCGGTACTCGGAACGGCCATTTTGCTTGGTAGTCGGGGGCCTTGTGCAACATCAACTTCAAACAAAATACATAAATTAATCGGAATAGCACTTTTATTATCTAACCACCTTACGGCTATCTAACAATTTAATATATTAATATGAAATACAAATGCGAACAAGCTATTTACAATATGTACAAAATGAGAGAATAGATTATAACAACATTTCAATCCGTGAATCAATCGCGAAGTGAGCAATTCCGACGATCACACCAACATATAGGCAATTTAGTTTCGTATTCCCACTTGAACCCCTACTGTGCCATATTTCCAGGCGTCATACAGAAGGAACGCAAAAATGAATTATATAACGGGAAAGACAAGTTCAAAAGCTGCAAAGAAATGGACTAGAATTGAGTGTGGAGTTAATATTAAAAGATAATTAATAACGGTGGGGCGCTATTACTTACTTACTTACACACACACACACACACATATATATATATATATATATATATATATATATATATATATATATATGTAACGATAAAACGTAAGGCTAAAATATGGGGGGGGGGCTTTTGTGTAGAAAGAAATAAGGAATTAACAAGTCAAAACTGTCAAATTACGAGATATCGGGAAAAAGCATCACAGAGAAAATATATTACGGGGTGGACTTGATTCACGTAAATTGAAGAACCAGGTAGGGAATCTATAAAAAGTAACAAAATTAGGACCACCCATGGCTCATCTCCGGTGTATACGTAACGAAGCTCTTGTGGGCATGCGCGATGGCTTTAGAAGGTCAAAGACAATAGCATTTTCGTCAGACGGCGGGAAATTCTTGATCAATGCTGTCACGCGTCACGAGGGAACGTGATGAATGCTTGATTAAATTAACAGATTGAATCAGGTAGGAAAGTATTGGGAAAATAAACTATGTTCGATGTAATTAATTGTAGTTATTTGCCACCGGCCTTTAACTCATTGACTGCTATGACTTTAATAATTATGTAGAGATAGATTTAAGAAGGATTAAGTTTGGATGTAAGACGACATACTGGGAATGGGTGAGTAACAAGCTTGACACACACACACACACATATATATATATATATATATATATATATATATAATAGCGTAATACTTATAAATGCTTTGAGAGTCGGGCGATGGCTGAATGGCTAAGGCTCTGGCATTTGGTACGACAGTCTGTGGGTTCGAGTCACACTGATGGCATGGATGTTTGTTGCCAATCGGAATCGGTTTAAGCAGTAGGCCCCTGGATAATGATACCTTGAAGAAGCAAAAAATGACCGTATCGCTCTCCACTAACCAGCCATAAATGCTTTGAGAAAACGATGGTATGTACTCATTGTCCAGAGCAAAAACTTATTTTTCGCTAGCAATTTTGTTGAAAAAAGAACAACTTTAATATCCATGTAAATGTATAAAAACCAATTATAACACGCACAGATATATCAGTGTCATTGTTTTCAAATCTAACTGAAATCGCGAAGCACATTTAGGTACTCATTCCATATTAATGAATATATTTAAAGAGTCAACAGCATACTTTTCTAATTGAGAAGAATATTTTTCCCTAAGGCACGAGAGCTTACATGAACAACAATACTAAAGCTGGCTATAATTACGTTGAGTTTTTACATAAATATGAGTTACGAAATACTATTACTATTTCTTCAAAACGGATTTTTCTTCGGTTGCATCTGTTGACGTTGTTAAATGCAATGTAGAGAGTTCTTTGTTGTCTCAGTGGTTCTCATTATCTGTGATACTTGTGAGATATTTTTCTTGAGTCTTCCTTGAACTTGAATATCAATGTTGAGAATTGGGTAAAATATTTGGTACGAATATTGTTATTCTTTATGTTGTAATTCAGGCATATTTCTTTAGTATTTAAATTATTACCGCTGTACAATTCCCATAATAAAAACTGTAAAAGTTTACTTTTGTTACCATAGTAATTTCCATTCCATACAAATGACAAGAATTAGAGTCATAGGAATAATTTTTTGGCTTATTATGCTTGTTTTTAATAATAAAAAAAATAAAGATATACTGTTGGTTCTTAACGTCTTTCGACTGAACATTTAAAGTAGGCCGATGAAGGCCTGGATTACTCTACTGAAAGCGTAATTGTAGAGGAAAGCGAGTTAAAACTGCTTACGATACCATCAGATAAACAGCTAATATTGTGAAAAATCTAGTGAAATAACTAAAAAACTCAAAATTCAAGGGTGAAAATGAATATCTAAGACATATGAAAACACTTAAAAAAATTTAACAGAATAAATATCACATTTAACTGCTTTCGTAGCTGTAATTAGAATTAAATCTGTCAATATTGCAATTTTCAAAATTACTATGTTCCTTGCAGATTATTTCATGTTTACAGTCTTAAATATTATAGTTGAAAAATGTACATTTGTGATTGCGATATTGTTGATTTGTGCTGCTGCACACTGAAGAAAACCTTGGTCAGATAAATAACAACTCTCTCTACGGATCATGACATCAGTTTAAATATTTTTGAAATTTCAAAAGTTTAGCTTCTTACTTATATTTCAACAGATATACAATAAATATAGCTTTAGATCTTTCATATATGCCTGTATAAATATAGAGAGACGGTTATTCGGGTAAATAATTCCAAATTCCATAGTATTCTAATGCTATCACTTGAGTACCAACTGCTAGTTTGGTCTCAAATGAAATTTTAGAATTCTGTTACTAATTTGTATATGAGTATTTTAAAGCAGTTTATTTCTTTGAAGGTATTAGAGAATTTTGAAAAAATTGAAATAAGAAAAAACATCCATTGGTAAATTTATTGGTAAAAAAACATTTATTGGTAAAAATTTATTGGTTTTTATGAAAATTTTTAAACATATTTTGAAAATATATAAAAGTTATTTTTGAGTCAATAAACCATAAGGAATTCCTCATTGCTCATTGGTAGCTAAAACTACAAATATTAGGGCACCATTTTTAGAAAATGATTCTATTCGTCAAATATTTGCACAAAACATGTTTTAAAAATGCAGAATATATTTCTTAAATGCTTTTATGAATACTTTATGAGTTCATATATAGTCTAATTTGGTACGAAAATTCATTTTAAACACTCCATTTCTTTAATAGACCCAATTTATAATATCGAGTCACTTGGATCAATACTGTGGAAACAGGTGTATTCATTTTTAACTTGAAAACGAGGTCCTTAATCGATACAAATATTACCACCTTACACATACCATATTTTTCAAAAGAATATATTAAATTAGATTTTTTGGGAAACATGTCTTTTATTATGAACTACTAGTTGTAACCGACCGCTAGGAAATATGTATATTATTAATCATTTATAGTTTTTGTTGAGAATTGTTTTCAAACCCCACGCAAATGAAAATGGACTCTTGAAACGCTTTAATTTATTTGGGACCTAGTTGTTTTTAAAACTCTTTATCATTCTTTTCCCATATTAACATTGAATTTCAAATTAAAAACAGCCAAACAAAGCCGTACAATATTTCCGATGCAGATATTATACCTAGTTGAAACTGTAATGTATAGAAATGCACCAACATAAAGTCATAGGAAGCGTATGAAGAAATATACATGCATTCAACTATGTGTTTTACGTGTATACTAAATAATAAAAATATATAGTTTTATCACTTATAAATTACGAAATAATGTGAAGTCAAACAGAAACAGAACTGTTAAAAACAATCAAAATTTCTACATTATGACAAAATCTGATGTAATTTGATATAACTTTGGCATTTACTGAAAAGTTATAAACATTCAATATAGCTTTTTCATGACTACATCTCACGATAATAATGACAGAATGAAAATTCTTTGATAACTTCCCTTTTCTCTATTATCAGTACATTTATTTTTATTTTTATGGGGGCATGGTACTATTGCAATTGCATAATGTACATTTAATGAAGTAGCCAAATTTTTAATTTAAATAAAATATTTATTTATTTAATCTATAAAGCTATTTTTATTTCGTGAAAATAATCATGGAGATTCAATAGTTATACTTCCTTTTCATTTTGGACCAGTTTTCTTTCCATTAACTAGTAACTAATTTTCGTTATTAGAGCCATATCATTGTTTATTGAACAATTGCGCTCTTTTAATATAAAATAAAGATCATATACTTGAACGACGAAAGATTTTATGAGAATTGTATAGAATTAATATATGTATTAATAGAAATAATGTTTCTGAATAGAAAGAATGTATAGTGCATAAAAGAGAAGTAGGGAATAATCATAATATTAGTTTTTCTGCTATACCTAAATTAAAGTATTTTGTCGAAGTCAAGTATTCCCCAAAGTCCTTCATTATGGCGAATGTAAATAAATTAAGAATACCTTATTTGAAATACAGTGCTTTATATTGCTAATTTAGTTCCAGTTATGTCTTCGATTATCTTAACACAACTGTATCTAATGTTAGTCATAAAAGGAAGAGTATTTCCCATCTTAAGATAAACGAATTTTCAATCTGCAGTAGCGTACATACGTTAAAAAAATGGAATTTATAAAGAAAGCGTTTTTAAGCTTTGAAACATTTATTTAACTAATCATCGATTTTTTCAGATCTTTGAAACAGAATCTTAAAATACAAACAAGGGATCTTGATTGGGAAATTTGTATATGTTTGTGAAATGAATCCTCACTCACGTCTTTTTTATTGAAGAAAAAAACTTTTGTGTTTGTGGGGCAAGTCATTAAAAACAACATACCCTCACTTAGCCGAGATAATTCCGTTTGTAGAATATCGGCTTAGTTTTGAAGGCCCAGGTTCGAGGTCCAGTGCTGGTAGATTCTTATTATAGAGGCGATGTAAAAGTAGGATAATACATTTTCAGAAACCATCTGAGAAGTGCACGCAGTAATAAACGAAAACGAGCATCAGCGTGATTCCGCATGAACGCTCTATACGTAAGCTATTTCATGATTCTCCTTCCATAAAGTTATTGTTTATCCAACTATGCCGTTTGTAGAATATCGGCATAGTTTTGCAGGCCCAGGTTCGAGGTCCAGTACTGGCAGATTCTTGCTATAGAGGTGGTGTAAACGCAGGATAATACATTTTCAGAAACCATCTGAGAAGTGCACGCAGTAAAAAACGAAAACGAGCATCAGCGTAATTCCGCATGAACGCTCTATAAGTAAGCTGTTTCATGAATCTCCTTCCATAAAGTTATTGTTTATCCAACAAATTTCACATTGCTGAATCATAACAAAGATAATATTTTGAGTACTATTATGATTAACAATGTTCGTCATTTAGGCTAGAGTTCGTGAAAGGTTAGAGTTCCTGGTTAGTATCCTTAAATATATGATCATTCGTTTCATAGAGTAAAAAATATGTAAAAATTGTACATCACTTATATTAGTAACATAAACACTGATATTTACTCAAGTCGGTTGCTAAATATCCAACAAAAAATAAATTTATTTTTATACTTTAAGCAATATAAGTAACATGAGTTTTAATTTTCTTCAAAACGTTTTCAGAACGTGAATGAAGCAAAATAAAATCCCTTGAATCCCTTTCTAATTTTTTTTAGTTTTTGGACGTTTAAATAACTGCTGTGAAAAGAATATTCGACTGTAATAAGGAATATCTACACATTTTATATTAAAAAATATGAATTTTTATAATGCTACCAGATAGTTTATAATTTCAAAAATAACTGATATGTACTTGAAGTACTTTCCAGATAACTCTTCCCAAAATAACTGAAAAGTTTTGAAGTACTTAAAGATGAATTGAAGCACACTTGAAAACATAATATATTGTTTTTGAAAATGCTATCGATATCTTTCCAAAACTAAAAAGGAGTTCAATGAAAATGAAAAATAGCACCTTGTCAAGCCTGTAAAATTTCCAATTTATATTCTGATGTAATTTAGATCATGATGTATTGTGTCTTATAATGAAATTCTCGAGAAATATATATTCCTAAAATTGTAGCAAAGCCATGACTGTTAAGTTTCATAATGCCTAATCTAATTTAAAGAAATGTTGCGCTCCGATAACAGTTGGTATAACTAAGATTTTATAAAAGAAGGTTGCATTAGTTTTACATTTAAGTAATTATTATGACTTAGAATGTGCATTTTTGATTGAAAGCTTATCCGCACTTGCGGTAATAATCACATTTTAACATTAATAGCAGTTAATAAACATACGCCGCCTATTAAATTATTGATTATGAGTTAAAAAATTAGTTTTAAAATGAGGTTTGTAAATTATATAAATTTTAGTTAACAAGATTTGTTTCCATATACTAGTATAGCCCTGAAAAATTAAATTCAGATAAATCATTCCACTTCCACAACAGCGACATCCAACAGGGCGTTTTAAATTGCAAATGTGGATGCTAAGTTGGGGTCATTTATGGGCTGACAAAAAAAGATTAACGAGAAAAATAGCAAGAGCTAAAAGATAACCTGGAATTATAGACTAATTATTTTAAATGAAGTCATTAACCCCTTGATATCCAGGACGTACGATGCGTATGTCCTGGATGTCAAGGGGTTAATGACTGGATGTCAAGGGATAACACTGGATGGGACAAGGGATATGACAAGGGATAACAAGGGATAAGACTGGATGTCAAGGGGTTAATGACTGAACATTAGGGTGGAACGAAAAAAACTTTTTTTTGAACTTCAATAGGCTCTAGTTTTCAAAAGTTGCCTTTTAACAAAATAAAGACGGAAATTAAATATTAGCGTAATTGGTGCATGTTTTCAGTTAGCGCAAGAAGGGCAAACTTTTGGTTTTTATTAAATTTTTGACAAATTTCGCAATTATTTTGAAATTGAATACACTTGTAGTACAAAAAAGTAGCATAATATGTAATTTAAACATTCCTTTTAGTCAGGAGATCTGCTAAACAGATTATATAATACGTTTTACTTCACAAAAATAGTACACATAAAGGCACTTAAGGACGAGTCACTTAAAAGACACTCGGACATCACGGTGGAACGAAAAAAATTTTTTTCGGAATTTCAATATACTCTAGTTTTCGAAAGTTGTCTTTTAATATTAAAATTAAGAATATAAAATTTTTTTTTTGCTCTACTAAAATATTTTCAAGTGCCGCAAAGGGCTTCAAAATGGATATTTTTATGAAAAAGTGATTATATTTGTATTTTTTGTTAATTTCTTTTATAGTATATTAAAATAATGTATATTTTCTGTAAATAAAATATTCAAAATATGATATTTTGACAGAAAACTTGCATATTCTAAGTATTTCAAATTTTTAGATGCCATAACAGAACAACTGATTTTGTGGAATTTCGCGATTTTCATCATATTAATTTTACATTAGCATATTCTTATAATACACATTGGAATGAAAGAAAAACAATTTTTAATTGACGACCTTAGTTAAAATAAACAAATCACACTTATTTAGAAAAATATTAATGTAATGTCTAATAAGGCAAAACATTATTTTGAAAAAAATATTCATGTTTTTCAAAAGTCCATATTAATCACACATGGTTTCCATTACTTATTTCACTGACACATTGAATTGTTTTTTTGTTTCAAATTTTGTTTCAATTTTTTTTTCAATTTTTTTTTCATTTTTTGAGAATGTATTTTTGTTTTTATCAATGCATCTCTTGGAGAAGTACCACGAACGAACAAGGGTGACCAGGTAACTAATTTAACAATCCTTTCTACTACTTGTGTGTGACATGGAATTCCGTTGAATTCAATAATTTAAATGAACTGCCCCTACGTCACCTATTTTGTTTCCTAGATGGAAAAACTAAAGGCCCAAATGAATTTGGAGGAGAAATTCTTAAACAACTAGAAAACTGCTCTGAACTTCTAGTGATTGAATTTTCACCTATTGAAAATAACATTAACATTACTAGAAATTAAGGATGATTTAAGTGTGGACCCAAAATATTTGTTAGAAATGTATAATGCAATCTCTGTTGGAAAGTGCTCTTCTGATTTCTCCATGAGAAAACCAGGAAAATTTTGCCATTCACGATGGCTTACATTAGCAAACCGAATACTTCGCTTGTATGTGGGAACAGAATGTCCTGCAAAAAATCTCTAAATACTGACTGAGTACAATTTGAAAGTTTATGCACCAATTTGGTTTAACATAAAGCTGAAACCATCTTGTATCCGTGGATCGAAGCACTTGTGGAAACTTGTAAGCTATTCACGTTACCTCAATTAGACTCTTAAAAATGTAATTGACCCTGTCATTAAAAGAAATGCATACTTTGCCGCTTCGGAAAATCTCCTCCTTTGTATGATATTAGACGATCGCAGTCATATAAGAGAGCTTGGATTACGCCGGATTCTAAAAGCAAGGGCGGAAAATGAAGGAGGCATCAGAAAGAATTTAGTTCCACGTATAAACTTTGATGCCAAGGATTATATTGATATGATTGAAAGGAATGATGTTAAAGTAACAGAACCTCCTATGGCGAGGGATGTTTCTGATGACAAACTAAAACTGTTTATAAAGGAAGCAAAAGAATCTGATCACGGGAAACAAATTATTGACTTCAACAACATTCCATGTCACACATAAGTAGTAGAAAGGATTGTTAAATTAGTTACCTGGTCATCCTTGTTCGTTCGTGGTACTTCTCCAAGAGATGCATTGATAAAAACAAAAATACATTCTCAAAAAATAATGCCAAAATTTGAAACAAAAAAACAATTCAATGTGTCAGTGAAATAAGTAATGGAAACCATGTGTGATCAATATGGACTTTTCAAAAACATGAATATTTTTTTCAAAATAATGTTTTGCCTTAATAGACATTACATTAATATTTTTCTAAATAAGTGTGATTTGTTTATTTTAACTAAGGTCCGTCAATTAAAAATTGTTTTTCTTTCATTCCAATGTGTATTATAAGAATATGCTAATGTAAAATTAATATGATGAAAATCGCGAAATTCCACAAAATCAGTTGTTCTGTTATGGCATCTAAAAATTAGAAATACTTAGAATATGCAAGTTTTCTGTCAAAATATCATATTTTGAATATTTTATTTACAGAAAATATACATTATTTTAATATACTATAAAAGAAATTAACAAAAAATACAAATATAATCACTTTTTCATAAAAATATCCATTTTGAAGCCCTTTGCGGCACTTGAAAATATTTTAGTAGAGCAAAAAAAAAATTTTATATTCTTAATTTTAATTTTAAAAGACAACTTTCGAAAACTAGAGTATATTGAAATTCCGAAAAATTTTTTTTTCGTTCCACCGTGATGTCCGAGTGTCTTTTAAGTGCCTCGTCCTTAAGTGCCTTTATGTGTACTATTTTTATGAAGTAAAACGTATTATATAATCTGTTTAGCAGATCTCCTGACTAAAAGGAATGTTTAAATTACATATTATGCTACTTTTTTGTACTACAAGTGTATTCAATTTCAAAATAATTGCGAAATTTGTCAAAAATTTAATAAAAACCAAAAGTTTGCCCTTCTTGCGCTAACTGAAAACATGCACCAATTACGCTAATATTTAATTTCCGTCTTTATTTTGTTAAAAGGCAACTTTTGAAAACTAGAGCCTATTGAAATTCAAAAAAAGTTTTTTTCGTTCCACCCTACTGGACATCCTGCATGTCAAGGGGTTTACGTATGATGTGTACGTCCTGATTTTATCGTTGACAACTAACAGACATACAGCGCGTACGACCTGTTTTATTCCTATCTGAGCTGTCGTTTTTCATTTTCTGGTAATGTTCTCTCATCTCCGAAGAGACATCTGGTTATGTGAGACCAGTCACTCACTTTTCATCTCATGTCTTTGATCAGGTGAGGAGGTGAGGCCAGTCAAAACTTAGGCGTTGTGAGGTAAGGTATTTCATTTTTTCTGTATTAAAATTTCAATGCGTTTTGTAATGCGTGAAAGTTTTTTTTATTGTGCGTATTGTATTATCAGGATGGAATGTGAGAGTGACAGTAGTGATGATTACAGATATGAGGCAGAGAAGGAGGAGGAACTTGCTTATTATATTATCAGGATGGAATGTGAGAGTGACAGTAGTGATGATTACAGATATGAGGCAGAAGAGGAGGAAGAAGATACAAGTGCAATACAAAACAACCATTACTGGCACATTGCGTACCGACAGTTATATTTTTTTTCTCTCTTTTTCTTACTTGATAAGTAGCAAATAAGTAGCAAATAAGTAGCAAATCTCAACAATATTCGCAGTTCATTTCCTGTGAAATATGAAAATACAAATTTTCACTAAACGCTGGTATATACGTACGTACTTGAAAAAAGCGGTCTGGGTGTCAAGGGGTTAAAACGTTAGAGATAAGTGTTAAAAATTTTCACCGGGATAATCGCAAAAATAATTTAAAGGTGTCTGTATTGCATTCTTTAAGGTACTCTTGTTACAAGGTCGGAAAATTTATTTTTTCCTTTACCATTTGTATATAACCTGAATGAAAGATAACTACAAAAACGAGTGAAAATTTTAAATATAAAGTGACATAAACAGAAATTTTTCAAAAATAAGTTACTCAAATTTAAAAAAAATGAGATTATAATAGTTTTATAATCTGGATAAATGATCATCTGTTATGAAGTGGACTTTTAAAGATGCTTTAATAACTGGGTAATATTAAATTTAGTTCTATGTATTGTATAAAGGTTTTATACATGTATATATAACAATTCGTAAACAATTGAAATATGTCAAATAGTGAGCCCCAGAGAACTTTTTTAACAATTTCCTCTTTCTTGTCTAGTTTTCTAATAATAAATAAAAAATGAGTAGTAAAAAGTATGTAGTAGAGAAATTTTGAATTTCCCCCATAAACTATGCTTGTATATATATATATATATATATATATATATACTTGTGTGAGTGTACAAGTGTAATGTATATTTTTTGCATTTTTTTAATCCAAATAATTAAAGTGTTATAACATTTTTTTCACTAGTAATTTGTCGAATTGTTCCCATTTAGAGGGACTTTTTTGTATCCAATAAAATTATTTGTCATGTAGTTCCCTTGCTGAGAAATAAAAATTATAAAAGAGTTTTCCTTTCTGGAAATAGTTTCTTTTTATTACACGATGTTTTCTTCACATTCCTGAATATTTTATGGAAATTGAGTTGGAAAACCCTCTTTTAACTTGAATTTTTTCCAAACGGTAAAACGTTAATTTTTTTTTTGGCAGAACCATGAAACTTTGTCTTCTAATTCTCGAGAAATATTCGTGTGCAGAGAGATCAGAAAGAGATATTTCCTTTTTATGTTATCTTAGTCTATGCTGAAGAACGCAAATGATGAAGTCCTTTTTCAAAAATGAATAAATTTTGCCGGAGGTTCGATCGTTTCTCTTTTTTCACTTTTCAAGTCGCGGATTCCTCTGAAAACGAGATTTGGAATCTTTTGCCCGATGTATCTGCATCTAAGAGCAGCAAAACCAGAATAAACAGAACAATTTTACATAGGTTGAGAACGGGTTTTAAATACTAATCCTGTATATTTATCTTTAATATTGATGCTATAATATGTTCCTTAATGTATAAAGAAAAAGTGAGGAATATATGCAGATTTTTCTTTTAGTATCAATTTTGTTTAACTAACACTAAACACATTAAGTACTATAATATTATTTAATTTGTTTCTTTCCGTAGTGTGTGATTTTAAACATTTAATATTGTCTTTTTATAGAATACTAGATTCAACTATCAGAACTCTCGTGGACTTATTATACTTTTAAAGTAAGCATTTGGAGACGTGAAAATCAAGCAATAACATATTTCAGTCAATTATAAATAGCAAAAATGTTGACCTTTAGCCAACAAACTATCTGTTGACATTTAAACATATTTGAGACCTTTAAAAAGATTTGGAGACATGTGAAAATCAAACAATAACATATTTCAATCAATTTATAAATAGCAAAAATGTTGACCTTAGTCACCAAACTATCTATTGACTTTTAAAAATCAAGCGATGAAATGGCGACTGCAAAACGTCAAGGGGGAGGATGAGATAATAGTGTTTTATGATTTGATATTATTTTGGAGGGTTTTAGGTAAGAACAATGTAAAAATTGGATGAACGCAGTAACTTAGGAATAACACATGAGGTAAATAGAATAGTACTGCACAGAAAATAAAAAAACATTCGATGGACAGATTTCATTGTAATTATATATTTGCAGGTATGGCACGAATAGATTTTCCTTAGGAGATAAAATTAGATAAATAATATAAATTTTTTTTTATCTATCCATGTTTCCATATATATATATATATATATATATATATATATATATATAAATTTACAAAACCATGACTCTATACAGCAATGTATTTGTAAGTGAATAATATATTTCAATGAAAAAGAAATACTCCTCGAGATTGCAGTCCAAGGTCAGAATAAAAATGAGGGAAACATTAAGTTCATTCCAGATTAAAGAGAAAGCGGTTTAGTTATAAAATGTTTAACAAAAACTTTTCTCTCAGAATGGGCTAGGGAAATTCGCTTTATAAACACTTTTTTCGCTGTAGAGGAAGTTGTATATAAAACTCTCTGAAATAGTGCTATTGTAATCTGCATTCAGCATTAAATATCGCATTAAGATATTTTGTAATTATTAAATATCACTTAAAACATCAATTATTAATCATCCCATTATCTTGTTTTCATGGGTTCTTAGGTTAAATGAAATTTACGGAAAATTTTTTTATTGGGAAATCTGAAAAAAAAAAATCTTTAGACTTTTTATAGACCTGTTAATCAAAAATTTTATTTTCAAACAATTATTTTTACCCAAAGCATTTCTTTTAATAACATCAGAATGAAAATTATATTTCTATCATCATGTAATGTTTATGAAGGCAGGGTATTTTGTTTATCAGTGTTTCCTTATTTCCGATTATTTAATGCGAAGTAAATTTTATTTAACCTTTTAAATCTTGAAAATTCTTTTTTAGAATGATAGAAAAGTCTATTTTATTTCTATAAACAAAAAAATTCTCTGAAAATTGTTCAGGAAGTAATATATATATTTAATTTTTTATGAATGTTTTCAGAACGGTAATCGAGGTACAAAATTGGTGGGATCTTGAAATTTGTTCCAAAATTAAATTGTTGCAAGATCTCTACCTCCTTGTTGCTTAAATGAAGTTCAATTCCTGCGTAAGCTAGGTTTTTTTTTTCTTTTCTGCAATTAAGTAAATTTGGACTAAAGAACAGTGTTTTTAATAAATATTAGTACCATGTATCGCTTTTAGATACACCTAAGGCTGATTATGAATTTTTCTCCTCAGAAATAGAAATAAAATAATATGAAGAATATTTTATTAGCATACTTAACGTAAGCAAGCTTAATTAGAGTAAATAATCTAGAGACTGCATAAAAAATACTTGTGAAGGAAATAATTATTGCATTTCAGTAGTTTAATGCACAAGGTATGTTCAAGTTTATGCAAATAGGAATTTGTTAAGAAAAATTGCTCGCGATGATGAGCTAAGTAAGGTAGAAAAATATGAACTAATTATTATATTTTTCAAACCTGGTGATTCAATACGATAATAGATTTCGTGATGAAACTTGCTGATAACAGGATTATCGCGTAGCTGACGAACGCAATTGTTTATTTTTGTTTACAATTAATCATGAAAGTTGGTAAAATATAGAGCTAAAAAAGCTATGAAAGCTTCTTTAACTACCACAATATACTTTACCAAAACATTGCTTCCCAGACAGAGTGATTGCCGAGAGCAGCAAGCAAATTTTTACAGTGTAAGAACTTATAAATGAACCAAAATGGGCAATTTACAATCCATATTCCTAACACCCTATAATCTTTTAAAAATTGAAATACTGAAGTAATTATTTCATCATCTCCTATTGCTTCAGACTTATACTGTATCAGTATATATTGTCAATAAAGCAAAAAAAAAGCTCGCACTTTATTATGTGATCCACTGCTTTTATTCGAGAAGCTTTCCAACCAGTTTGTTTTTAAAAGTTTACATTTCTTGTTATAAACTGAGAATTTGATATAAATTATCTAAATTGTCGAGTGCATTTTTTATTTGGGAAAACCACTACGAACAAAAATCTTTTTGAGCTATTTTCACATTTTATCGACCTGTCGTGTTTGGATTATTTTCTGAGAAAAAAGAACTGCGAAAGCATTTTTAATCGCCCAAACTCTTTTCCATCCCGAATTTCAAATACTGGCTGATTCAAAAGTAAGTAAACATTTCAAAAGTCTTATTTCAGTGAATAATTATGGTAACGCAATAAGTGCGGACACGCATGGTAATACCCGAAAAAAATTGCAAAATTAATTACAATTATGTCCACTAAATGGTGCTCCATCTGTAACACAAGACACTGTTGTTGTATCTTACGCGACAAGCACTGACTATTATGGCTTTCGCCCATCCACGCAACGAATTTGTTGGTTTTTTTATTAAGGCAACTGCCTTATGGTGAGCCATCATAACTCCCTAATCTCACCCTTGTCCTCGGACAAGCGGGAATCAAGCCCACGACCTGACATGGGCACTCAAAGAATACCCGTGACTGAGGGCACTCAAAGGGCTTTCAGTCACGTACCAGTCACGGCCGTGAGACTGAAGACTTTCAAAGAATACCCATGGGCTGAACAACTGCGCCATTCGGATTGTAATGAAAAAGCAGGTTTAATATATATATATATATGGAATATGCGGCGTGGACGAAAGATAATAGGGCAGAATGGATGACGTCGCCGCACGTCATGATTAACCGAGCATTTTCCCGCAAAGACTTCCAACACAGACACAGGAACCACAGATACGTAATTGAATCTAAAGCATTTTATTAAGTTTTGTCGAGTCGTCCGCCCGGAGTTATATAGCGAACCGATTTTTACAGAGTGTGTCTACTTTTAGACATCAGATAGTTTTATAAGTTCATCTCATCACGTGACAGAGAGGTGTGACTTAATGGCTGATTGGATAAAAGTTATTTGTTGATGCGCTGATCTGATCTAATTCGGTAGCCACGCCGCGTCGAGCTTAATTTCGTTAAAAAGTCAGCCATCGTTAATGAAATTGCCCGGGGTTACCAAAGACTGTAACAATGGGATTTTTACATAAGTTTTATCGGGACGACAATACTAAAATTTGGAATATATTTTGGAATTTAACACGAATGCCCAAGGGAATATTAAGTACTTAAAAAGATTAACAAGGGGTATGTAATTTTGAATACTAAAGTGAGGAATTAATAGTTTTTAAATGTTAAGAGTGTTGAATTAAGAAATTACTAGTTTTTTAATATTATAGAATATATATATATATATATATATATATATATATATAAACTAAACTTACGGCGCAACAGTCCGATGTGGACCAGAGCCGGCGGTACCCATCTCCGGTTTCTTGACCTTAGGGCTTGAGGTGCCATACAGCATATGTCTCAGTCAGGTGGTCAACCTGACGTGGGACCCCCAGAGTTTAGTTCCCAAGCATGCTTGGTCCTCATTTTATCGACCCACAGAGGGATCAAAGGCTGAGTAGACCTTGCCCAGTCGCAGGGTCGAACCCTGGCCCTATGGGATGGCAGCTTGACCCTTTTAACTACTACGCCACCGGGCTTTTTTTATAGTATATATATATATATATATATATATATATATATATATATATATTATTTAAAATGATTAAAAAATATATAAAGTAGTTATACATTACATTTTCTAAGGTAACTTGAAGTTAAATGCACTCTTGTTGTCTTTGTAGCTCCCTTTATAGAGGTCCCGTTTGTAGGCACTTCAAGGTGGGTGCAGGGATATATGGTGGACATATTTGTAATTATGTAAATATTTTTCAGGTGTTAAATAAAACCTATGCGTGTCTGTACTTGTTGGGTTACCATATGATAATTATTCCCATTAATGGAAAAAATATTTAAAATAGTAATATTTTTTATGTTCCGTAATAAACGTGAGTTTCAATGCAAGAGAAAATTTTCTCTCGTTCAAATATGCCTACATTTCAAATTATCAATAAAACGTAAAATATACAATACCACCGATTACATAAAGATAAATTCCAACTTGCATAATTTAGTTTTCTCTAATCAATAATGTGTTTTATTGAGAAACACGTGAAATCAATACTAGAAAGATAAATTTAAGAGAGTTTTAACTTCACTATATTTTCCTTTTTATAATATGATTTCCAGTTTGTTACGGCCTTTGTTCCTCTTTCCAAATCAGACGCTTCTGATAAAAAAGAAACACTGACTTGATTACAAACGATTGTTAACTTCTTTTAGCTTTGAAAGAATATAAATAAGAGTTTATTAGGCAATTGTATGCTGATTAACATTGCACCTGAATGTAATTGAAGACGCATTCTGCGCATATGCATTCCCTGACATAATTTTGAAATTATCACTAATACAAGAAAATGAACATTTTGTCAACATTGATAAAAAGAAGCACAGGAAAAAAGAACAGTTACAAAAATAGTTGTGTTGAACTGGACAAAAAACTGTATATATATATATATATATATATATATATATATATAATACATATATATAATACATATATATAATACATATATATATAATATGTATATATATATATATATATATATATATATATATATATATATATATATATATATATATATGACGAGCTTAATTCTCGTACTCCCTCTTAACTTGTTCCCATTTTAATTACTCTAAATCTATGCAGTCAATGGTCGTAGGCCTGTGGCATTAAATACAATTAAATTACATCTAAATCCTTTATTTCAAATATTATTAATTAAGCTGATTCAATCCAAGCGAAGTTTCAATGTCTCATCCCCGTGACATGCACTCCGCACAATCCTAACTCTGAAGTCGCTCTGAAATAATCTTTTGTTTAATTTCGGCGCAAAATTTCGCGCATGCTCTGTGATGTTTACGGAATGTTCGAGAAGCTTCTATTCGAATGACGTTATACTTTTACTCCTCTCAAAGTCCGTACTTGCTCTAAAAATAGACTAGTTCGCTCGACCATTCACACGAGTCAAGGTTACATCTCTCAAAAAGGGTATTCCCCTAAAATCGCGGCGCGCTCGTTCTATGCTCTGTGAAAAAAGTGGCGTTTGGTGCCACGAAATTAATCTATCCTGAAGCCCCCTTTAAATTTAAACTTAATTATTTTTCTTTTCCTAATTAATTCTTTACATATATATATTGTTTTTTGAAAGTAGCAATATACATTTGTACGTAGGGACACTTCCTAGTACTATTAGGGTGAAATTCAGTACTATTAGTTTTCATTTAGTAAGAAGTACATTTTAAGAATGAATAAAGTATGGATTATACCATAAAATTGACCTTGAATTTTGGAGAAAATAATTAACTGACTCGTCGTATAGCACACTAAACGCATGCATGACACATGATGCATCTGCAGTTAGAAATGGGGAAATAAACCCTCAGATTTGATCTATTAAGTAATGACGTTTCCGAAGTACTTTATATAACCAGAAAAAGAACCCTATGATTCTAAAATATCCTTGCATTTTGTGAGTGTCCATTTTGTAACACTGCAGAGCATTTTTCTTATTTTCTGTATCAAGTGCTATTGTATCTTCCTATTTATTTTCTGATTTGCCCAATAACAAATAGGAACCTGTTAGATTTGTTAATTTAATTGGGCACAACAAATAAGAATGTTTCTATAGGAGCAGGTTCTGTTTTTCTCATCCTAAGAGCTCTCCAAAGCTTTGTGATAAAAGGGAACCCAAATGGCTTTTCTTTATTCCTGTTACAATTTTTTCTACAGGCATGTTAATGCCGAAAACGTGATAGCAAAACAAAATAACAGAAAACACTTTATCAATACAAAGATAAATAACTCTTTGAATTCTTAAATCCTGTTTCGAAATTGGTAGTCCTTAACTAAAATCTTTGCATACAGTGAGGTGGATTTGGCGCTGCAGAGTGAAAGGGAGGTAATGTAATACATGTTCAGTACATTTCAGGTCATGTATTGTAATGTTCAGTTTTTTTATAGTGGTACGATCCAAAAGTTTCCTAATTTCACTTTTATACTTCCCAATACAAAGCAATATAGCTCTGATTCAGAAATTTTAATAATTTTAGTATACCAGCAGACTTCAAAAAATTTCATATCTTATTACTCATTCGAAACTCACTAATAATAAAACCCGTGAAAAATAAACCCTCGAATGTTCAGTATTGTCTATCATTTAAACTATTTCAAATTAATGATTATTTTTTCCCGCTTTTTATACACTAACTACAAGCTAAATTAAAGACGAGCATGTTTTCGTCCCCCCCCCCCCCCCCCTCCGCTCATATTCCATTTTCTGCATTTCAAAGGAAAGTTTAATTAAAGATAGCTGTTAGAAACAATACAAAAGAATTCATATTTTATCCATGTTTATTAACAATTTTATTCTCATCCTACAAAGTTCATATTCTTTTGTTACGTTTCTGTTCGCTTTACTTTTGAAAATTCCTCTGGAAATTACAAGGCAATGCAACCGGGATAATAGCATGAACGGCTAAAAAAGTTTGGTTATAAAAATATTTTAGAATAAATCTCGATTCAACATTTTGTTTCTTTTAGAAATTCTTGGGGATTAATCTTTTTATGTGAAATTCGTGATATCTGGAGGTGGGAAAACCTGGGGAAAATGATGTAGCGATGTTTCAAGGAAATATTTTGTTAAATAAAAGAAGTTAACTGAGCTCTAGAAAACATTTAATTAAAAATATAATTTTGTATCTCCGTAATGCTGTGGACGATATTTTGTTAAAGTGCACTGACTATATTAATGCTTGAAGGCCATTTTACTTTCCTCAAAGGGTTAATTAATATTTTTCAAGATTACAAAATATTTTTGACTCGTGAAAGTTAAAAAAAATAATTCTGCCGGAATCACTCAGAAATATTCTAGAAATTAAGTGCTTCTATGATTATCATAATTTTAAGTGATAATTAATATGTATGCTTTTAGTCAGTAAAAAAATCATAAAACTTAATAATGTATGCAACTGTTGTTTTACCATTTATTTCTAATATTAATAAATAAAATCAAATTTAAAGTATCATTTTTTTATTTCTAAGATATAAAAGACAACCACTGGTAGCGGTTTTGTTGAAAATGCTATAAAATTAAAAACATTTTAAATATATTAGAGCAAAATATGAGGTTTTAATTTCATAACGCTTATAAAATTAACAAAAAGAATTGTTAAACAGAATATATAATTTTCAAACGCATTTATTATACCTGTTACTATAAATAAAACATAATTTCACCATAAAATAAAAGCAGCAGGTTTTTATTCTGCAAGTGTAACGAGGAAAGAAATAAAAGGTATATTTTTGTGACACATGCGAATGGAATACACAGATTTCTAAGTGTTTAATTAAATTCTACTTGATTTATGCACCTTAATGATTCATTTTCCTAGATAAGAATTAAAAATGACCACAGAAGCTATGAATACCAGCAATGCACCCTTTTATGTTAGCTCTAGAATATCAGTGTCCTTATTGAATTAAAATGTCTGGAATAATTTGTTTCAAAGAACATCTGAAATATTAATTTCATATGATATTTAAATGAGAACATTCCAGCAGGCTCATAAATTTTCAAAGATTTATTATGTTGGGCGTTCGAGCACCCACAAGTGGTGATTTTGACACATCATACAGAGAGCAAGAGTAAAGAAACTCAACAAGGCAGAACTTGAAGTAAAAGTTAGTGATTCTCAAATATTGTTGAGGCACCAGAATAAATAATAAATAATTTAAAATGTTTTAAAATCAATTATAAGATAAGTGGGGATTAAAAACTAGAAATCAATTGATCGAATATGAACGAATAATATCCACTAAATTCAAAAAGTTATTTATATAAATGCTGTCTTGGTTAATAGCAAAGAAATTCATTGTTAGTTTTTGATTTGATCTAAACAGAGAACAATTTGTAAAATATTTTTACGAATAATATGTAACAGAAACAAAAGATAAGTAATAAGAATGAACGATATGTATGAATGAATATAAAAATATGTAACAGAAAAAATATAACTTTATAGGATAAAAGTACCAGTAGTTGACCATGAGCCAGAAGTTGACCGTTTGCTAAAAAAAATGTAAAAAATAAGGATTGTACCAATATTAATGTTTTTAAACAGATATATCTGACAGGTAGCACTATCTGTGGTCAAAATTATGCAACTCTCGTATTTGCAATTCATCATGGGTAGAAATGGTGGCAGTTACTCTGGAGCTCATACACTTGTAAATCAGTGTTCTTTTATTTTCTCCATAAACATGTTTAGAGCAACACTTTTTGTAACAATTGTTACCATGTGTTAAATTTTGGTAAGTCACTTTTTTACTTTTTGTCTTTTAATATGTTAAAAATGATAAATAGGTTTGTTTTATTCTATAATGTTAAAATCCGTTGTTTCTTCGGGGGTTAATTACTGAGAACTGGTTACAACATAAGTTCCAATAGTTGACAGGGGTGGTCAATTACTAACTTCCTGATGTTAATTGTTTTATCAATCTACTATATTCCATTTATTTGACTGTAATACTTTGAGGGAGAAAGTAACTATATTTGTATGCATAAGGGAACCATTTTTTTAGTGGATGACCACTTCATCAACAACTGATATTTTAGATGGTCAACTTTTAAAGTTGGCCTTGTTCAATTGGAATGTAAGTCTAATCACAGGGTTGATGTTGTTGTAAATACAACTAAGCAAGTACGGCTGTTGTGTGAACTATACATAACGTTAACAAGAAAAGAATGTACGTCAGGAACAAAATTCAAATTTCTTAACTGAATTAACAATAACTAATTATTAATAGGGTTAATTTTCAGGGTGGATGACTAGTGAAGCTTTTTTTGAGTTCATACACGATATCTTTCACCCATGGCAAGTAAGAAATAAATTAACTTCACCAGTGATACTCTTTATAGACGGTCATGCATCTAACCTAAGTTTTGAAACAAGCAAATTTTGTGAAAGTAATGAGATCATGTTGGTTGCCCTTTACTCAATTGCGACACATTTTCTACAGCCGATGGATGTTGCTGTATTCAGAACACTAAACGAAGGCTGGAAAAAGAAAGTTCGTGATTGGAGGATTGAGAAACTCGATGCTCTGATTTTTTAAAGAAATATAATTTTTCAAAGATGCTCAAAGAAGTAACTGACAGGCGTGAAACTCGTTCTGTTCTAATCAACGGATTTAGAAAATATGGATTGTTTCCGCGGAATCCACAAGCAGTTAAAATATCAGGAAAAGAAGTAACCTGATCTGAAAATCACATATCAATGAATTTGCCTGGAATTAATGAATTTCGCCGCAAGGAATTTTTCGGACATGGATTTTACTTCCTTAATAAACAAATTTCTACAAAAAAACTGAACAAATTTCGATCCTCATCAGACATTTGGACAGGCAATCAAAAGGATGAAAATATATATGCAAAATATAAAACTCGAAATATATATGCTGTACCTGAAATCAAGACGGACGGTCGAACTGCAACGCCAAGCTGAAAAAAAAATAGACACCAAATGAATAAATACACCAAGTACAAAAATTCGTCAGACTGCTGTACTGCATATATACTCTGCACCTCTTGCTCCTATACTTCACATGTTAAAGCAGTGTGCGTAAATTATAAAATTCTGAATGAACCATGCATCGTACAAAATTAAAACAAAAAGTAGAAAAATCTTATCATATACTTTAAATTGATCTTTAAATTAATCTTATACTTTAAATTTAGATAAAAATGGACTTTCAAAGTTAAAAATTAACCGAGATACGGATTTTTTAATTTTCCGTGAAGTTAGGGATTTTTCTAGAATGGAGTTCTCGCCAAGAATTATTTCGTCAACATTTTAAGAAGACCTATAGAGTTTAATATTCAACACATTCGAGTGAGGCTTGGTTTTTTCGATAAGTTATTCGCTAACTTAAAATTTTTTATATGTTTCAGCTTAAAAAAATAAATATTTCTCTCTTTAATTAGCATAAAACTGTAAAATTAGCCTCTAAGGGCGATAGTACGCCAAAATGGCAACCATTAAGCTGCGTTCAGATTACGCTGACATGACGTGTTGACACGCGCTGGCGACAACGTCATCTGACGTGTTAACACGTTAGCGTCAGGCGGTGTGTGCACACTACGCTGACGTGTCGTGACGAATTCCTGTCCGTTGTTGTTTGGATCCCACAAGGTGCATATCGTTGCAGGTGGACCCTATAAATAATATGGGTGCACACTATAAATAGTGGCCTATCGATTTATTATCGCTGATGAGGCTTTCACATTAAAAACATACTTGATGCATCTCTATTGCAAGAATTCTATAAAGAGCGATGAAGAAAATATTTATAACTACAGGCATTCAAGAGCACGACGCACAGTAGAAAATGCATTTTACATATTAGCAGGAAGATGGAGAGTGTTTCTGAAACCCATAGAAACTCAACCGGAAACTTGTGATTATATAATTTTAGCATCATGTTGTCCTCATAACATGCTCAGAAGTTGTAAAACAATTACACCTTTTGGACAGCAAGTGCAAGTAAGAGAGGAAGAAATAAGAAGTTTACGAAATGTGGATGCGATTCCTGGAAATAATGTTCGGGAAACTGGACTAGTGAGGGAGAAGTTAAAAAAATACTTCGTTTCTCCTGAAGGGGCTGCAAGCTGTTCATGGCAATGGGATAGCATTCATAAAGGCAGAATGGCCCATTAATATCTTTTGTAAACATTTTTATTATTGTTTTTTATAAGCAAATTTATAATTTTTGTTGCTATAATTTTGAGTTAATAAAGAATGTAAATAAATAACCTGTAGTGAATTTTTTTTCTGCCTAGTATTCAAATAATTCAAATACTCTACAAATAAGTAAGTAATTTTTTTGGTCGAAGACCGTCGTCTGCCTATAATATTTAATTGAAAGCAACTATCATTCAAAATATATAAATTTATAAATATACATAAAATAAGCTCATATAAATTATTTTTCCTATTTAAAAGATGGAAGTTTAAAAACAAGAGGGAACGAGCACCTGTTTATAATGTATTGTTGCACACTCCATTTGTTTACATTTGACAAGATCAGTAGCCAACTGTTGCCGCTAATTCCTAAAAAAACAAATTTTTTGCTATGAAAAATTTAAATAAAATACTAAATTTATAAATGTAAATAATATAAGCACATATAAATTATTTTTGCTATCTAAAAGACGGAAATCGAAAACAAACTGAGGGGACGAACACCTGTTTATATTGTTAAATCACACCTTCCTCTTTGTTTACATTTTACAAGATCAGTAACCAACTTTACCACCAGTTATTAAAGAAATCAAATTTTATACTATGACAATTTTAAGAAAACACTGATTTTACAAACGTGTTTAAACGGGAAATATTGGTTAAATCAATCAAAGGCCTAACTTTGCAATAAATTAGTAAATAAATGTAAATAGTACCTGATATTTCCGATTTCTTCCCATGCTTCATTGCATGCATATTTGTTTCAATAATCTTTGTTGAAATGGTCGAATAAAATAGGGTGTTTTTTCCCATGCTTCATGAGCTATTCATCCCTGTTCATAGCTGACGGCCTGACGCCTGCTGAAAACGTCTGGGACGTCCTGCTGACGTCTGGGAATTTATATTTGGAGCTGACGCGTCAGAGAACGTGTTTTCTCACGTCACGACACGACACAACAGGTCAGCGTAGTATGCACACTACTGTTTAAAATAATGGTTTCATTTTTTCTGTAACACGTCAGCTGACGTATCAACACGACACGTCACCGTAATGTGATTGCGCCTTTATTCAACAACACTGCTTTTTTCCCAACCTTTCAATTATAGTAGAATTGAGATTGTCGACCAGTGGCGCAGTGGATAAAGCATCAGCCTTCCACACCGTTGGCACGGGTTCGATTCCCGCATAAGATTTGGTTGTAATATGGAGAATTTTTAATTATTTTGTATACGTATGTCCGTATTTGTTTGTTACTTTTATATGTCCATAGAAAATATTAAGGATTGAATTGAAATAATAAGGATTAATTATTATTCATATTTCAGTTTTTGCTACAACCACGTTGGTTTTCAAAATAGAGAAATATTAATTTCTCAATAAAATATACTTATACGTATAAAAAATATACATATAGCAAATGATTGATCTATATAGTATATAAAAGGGAATGTTTGTGTGTGTGTACTTCATGCGTTCCCGAACGGTCCATCCGATTGAGATGAAATTTTGTACACATGTTGTTCTCACCCCCGCGAGAAACACTGGGGGAGGGAGACATACCTAGCACCACTAGGAGGACAGGGGCAGGGGGTACATATAAAAATAATCGAAAACTACTAATATTAGCGTCGAATCCATAGTTTTTGAGGTCGCTGAGATTAATAGTGACACTTAAGTGCAAGATCAGCCCCCATCAGCATTGGGGGGGAGGCGAGTTTAAAAATTTTTGTTTGTAATCATGTTTTGAGTTAAATTAATAATAGATTGAATTTATAATTTCACTTTATCATTTGTATACTGTATTTACTTTTAAATACATGTTAATTAAATTATTTACATTTTTCACTATATGTAGAATCCATTCCTTTTCCTGTGTAATAAAAAAATTGAGATAAATAAATACCCGGACAACGCGGGCAAACAGCTAGTGATGTATAAATAGTGTTTAGTACGATATTTCCCATTATGTTTATGTAGATTGACTAGAATAGAAAAATGCCATCCAAATTACAATTAAAACGAAAAAAAGAACTGGGCCTATTACAGAGATTCACAAAACAAAATGTGCTCCAATTAAGTTAACAAAGTGACACATTTGTAACTGATGATGTGACTCCGGGTATCAGGCATTTGTTTGCCTACAAAAGCCCAGTTTGTGAATAATTATATACCTATTTAAAAAAAAATAACTGATATCCACTAAAAAAACTTCTAAAAAGTAAAAAAACGCCAAGCTTTAAAACAAAAGTTATGACTAAAAAATGGTGTGATATCAAAAATCCAAGCTTATTAAGTTCTGGTACTTAATTTCCTAATAACGAATTTTTCACGTCTAAGTGAAGTGGTTAAGCATGACTTGTTGATAGAAACCCTTCTTCCCTCGACCAAACTCATCATAACCTGTTTCTGAAAATTTAAGATTTAAATATTTATACATGCCAGGCTTGGCGGCAGTCTTAAAAATAAAATCATTAAAATAACAGAAAAAAACCCCCAGTTAATGTGAATTTAAAACATCAATTTCAGATTTTAACTGCGCACTTCGATGCTCTGTTAGACAGTATGTTTATAGCATCATTCCAACAAAAGGTACGATAAAAAATGGCGTTATATCCAATTTCATTAAGTACTGGGACTCAATTACATTTCTTAACAGATTTATAATGGGATATTAGTCATTTTAATCAGTCTTCTATTTGAAGTTAATGCCTGATGTCAAACAAAACTAACCGTTAGCAAGATAGAAAAATAATAAATAATATTGTCATTCCCCAAAGGAACAATTTTGCATTAAACAACAAAATATATGAATACCATGCTTTGGAGTTACGTTGCCCAAATGTAACGGGAAAAGAAATTTCAAATTTATAGAACAATTCGTGACCATCTTAAAATTGCTACTGCATTCCTTTTAAAAGTAACCAAATAATAGGACACACATATTTTGCATAAATAACTAAAATGAATAATTTATACAACTAAATAACATACTTTCAACGTTTCAACAGACAAAATTTATTTATTACAAATATGAAAAGATGGTCGACAAGCCTGGCATGTAATTTTCGGAACAGGTTATGATGAGTTTGGTGTAGGGAAGAAGGGTTTCTATCAACAAGTCATGCTTAACAACTTCACTTAGATGTGAAAAATTCATGATTAAGAAATTAAGTACCAGAACTTAATAAGCTTGGATATTTGATATCACGCCATTTTTTAGTCATAACTTTTGTTTTGAAGCTTGGCGTTTTTTTACTTTTTAAAATTTTTTTAAGTGGATAGATATTATTTGGAATACATCGTAATTACTAGACATTTTGTTACACATTTAAATTTATTGTGAAGTGTATAAGTTATTTAAAAATTAATTATCAAAATGAAATAACAATACTAATTAAGCACAGTAGTTTTAATTACGCAAATCTTTTAATTGCAATTTTGTAGTAGTGGTCAACTACTAAAACAATGTTGGTCAACTACAAAATTTTGATGGTGAACTTCTAACGCAGAAAATTTGTTTCCAAAAATGAATAAAAAAATTTAAAAGCTTCATTCACAAAATATTACAGTTAATATGCTCTTTCAGGAAGGTTCTAAGATAAGGTTGATAAATGCTTTTTTGTTATTCAGTGTGATCTATTAGTTGTATTACAGTTTTTATGGAGCACTTCCTTTAAATGGTCAACTACGGTAACTTTACCTTACATAACTTTTGAAAAATGAAATGTGTAACCATAGCATGCGAATAAATTTGTAGAAATAAAAGGTAAAAGCCTATTTTTGGGCTATTAAAATGGTATTTATTTAATTTGTACAGTTTGAGGTAAGGCTATTCATCGTTTATATACATAGTCTCAAAATACAAGCAAAACAGGGAATGTTGACGCAGTCTCTATTACTAAATAAGCTGACTAATCAGTTTTAATAAATATAAAACATTCATTTTTTGTTGCAATTAGTACCAGTTGCATTTTCATAAAAGTCTAAATACTAAACTAATAAATATATAGATAATTAGCTCCTTCTACCCTACATTTGGATACGTAGATCTTGAAGTAGCACTCTAAATAATTTCATTCAAACACAGTTCTTGCATAACAACAATGTTTATTTAAATATTTGCAATTCTAAATTTTGCTTTTCAACAAAAAGCACATACACTACTAGTACGAGATATAATAACATTCATGGAAGGAAAATACAATTCAATATATTCACTTGCATAACTACTCATTCCAGAAAAATACACTTTGCAATGCTCACAGACACTTTGAAAGTCGACCATCAGTGCTGACACGTAAACTTTGGGCCTAACAAGAACTCGCGTAGGTTTGAAGCAACCTAGCTATGCCTCCAGCGGCTGCTCGCAAAACTCAACTATTATTAAACCAGACTCTAAGCCTAACTCCAGCTCGATACTTTGTTTCGTCAGCTCTACTCCTCCTTTCACTTCCTCTCACTTCCTCAACACTTCGTCTCTTTAATCTAGCTGCTTGGTATTTATACCAACCACGTATGCCGCAATTAGCATATCTTAAGCGGCTTCTTTAACTTTATTCACCTAAAAGTTCGATTATTGTGAATTGAATCTTATGTAAACCTTACAAATATAACAAGTTTTATAGAATTGTTTTTCCACAAAAAAGGGATTATACAATTGTTGTGGATAAAGTTTAAGTTACAATCTCAATACCTACGAAAAAATGGTCCGTATTTTGTAAAAGATACTACACTCACTTCCAAAAGTTATGCAAGGAGCGGTAAAATGTGAAAAAATGGACAAGTACTGCTTTGATTGATATGAAATGCTGCAAGTAAGTAGCTCTATGTTTATTCATGAAACAAAACAAAGAATACATACAGAGATAAAAAAAAATTATTGAATTTTCATAAATTATAAGATGACGTCATATTTGCGACATTAACAAAATGATGTTTAAATGCAAAACAAACAACAAAAACCGACATGAATAGGGTATGTGAGCACCCCTAACCTTCATACAAAGTGTACAGCGTGTGATCATGCTTGTTACGAGGTGATCAACCACCGCAGAGTCCAGTAATAGCCATTCCTCTTGTAGGGCAGTTTCTAATCTCTGAGAGTGGCTAGAGGTGGGAAACGTCTACAAACAGCACGGCCGAGGGCATCCCAAAGATTTTCAATTGGATTAAGGTCCGGTGAGTAAGCCGGCCACTCCATACGCACAATTCCCTCACTCTCCAGAAATTCGTCAACGATGGCAGCTCTACGAGGAGGGGCATTATCGTCCATTAAAACGAAAGAAGGACCAACTGCTGCAGCGTACAGTTTCACAGTGGGGTCTAGGACTTCATCTCGATACCGTACAGCCGTCACAGAACCTTGCCTGTAGACGTGCAGGTCGGTGCGATATCCCAATGAAATCCCTGCCCAGGACATGATGCTTCCACCGCGGAATGCGTGACGTTTGTTGATGTTCTCGGGCCGATTGCGTGTGCTTTGTTCCCTCCAGACCATTACAAGCTTATCATCGGGTTGTAGGGCAAATCTGGACTCATCTGTGAAAATAACGTTGCCCCAATCAGACACAGTCCAATTCACATGCTGGCGGCACCACCTTAATCGAGCCCCTCTGGATTGGACGGATAAATGAACACTAACTCGTGGTACCCGGGCGTACAGAACCTTCATGTGTAGCCTTCGACGAACAGAAGTGGCAGATATCGTCTTACCAATCGCCTCTGCAACCATAGATGTCACACGTGTGGAGATCGATCTTCGATTCTGCTTGGCTACAACAGCAATATATCAATCTTCCGAGGGGGTCGTAACACTTGGACGACCGGCTACAGATCTTCGGACAACTGTTCGGCTGGTTTGGAATTGTTTCCATAATCGTGAAATGACGGAATGATGAGCTCCAAAGAAAAGAGCAACATCTATGATAGACTGTCCTGCTTCAATGCGTCCGACAGCCCGCAAGCGCGCATAATCATCCAATCGTCTTCTGAAATCCATAGAAACACGTCTAGCTTGAAAACAAGTCGTACGAATGTTCTAAACACCTTTTATCAGCACTTATACGCAACTCCTGTAACCCTTCACAATGCCGGCTTCTTATACGACTGCTTGTTTTGCATATTTCTCGACGCGAAACCGTGATTGGCTGTTACCTAACATATTTGCATACTTCCGTCTACCTTGGCAGCAAATTTCAGCTTCTTTAATTCAGATTGGCTTACGGAAATTAACAATTTCCTCTCCGTCCTTAACTTTTGGAAGTGAGTGTATAAAATTATGCAATTCGGTATCAAGTATTCCAATTAAAATATGTTAAAGATGAATTACATTAGAGCTTAAGGAAACATTTTTCCGGTATCATTTTTACTTAAATAATAAATAGAGATTCTAATCCCAACTACGTCACTAAGTGCTTCTCTTGCATTCGTTTGTCACAATAAAGATCTTTTCGGAAAGATGAAAAGAAAAGGAGCAATTTTAATTTAAAAAAGGGAATTATAAAACAAATCTGTAGACAAATATTTTTAAGCGTCTGTAACACATCTAAAGGAATTTACTCGTTTTCCCAAACATGAACCTTCTTACAATAAACAGTTGTAAGTAACAGTGAAACAACGGAATGAATTTGCTCTATTCTTTGCTTTATCTAACAGAAAGAATTTGCTCTATTTCGTAAACAAATATCCCATAAAATGAAAATTTCTAGTAATGAAAAAGGTTTGAATAACAAGGAAATATATTATTTTCATCCCCATTCTTAATGTACAACAGGTATAAAAAATTGTCAATGTATTGTTCGACGAAGAAAGAAATAACTCATTTTTTTATCGCTGAATGTTATGACCGTTATACGTGTTCAGGCAAGGGACCTATTTATCTCATAAAGGAAAAAGATGAACTACGGTTATTTTTTCACAAGTACTACGAGGTTAGATTATCACTACTTTGTACAATTGGGAAGATATATCGTCAAGCCATAACTTATTGTTTCATAGTTTTTATTCCTCGTTTTTACCCATTTATTTTACCAATACATCATTAAAAATGTTAATAAATAAAGTTTTTCCCATAACGATTAATTTTTTGTTATGCTCTCTCGGCTAACATAATTTACTTAAATATTATTCTTACTGGTAATATTTAATTACACGGATAGGAATATGTACTTAGGATATTAAAATCAGGCTTTTGATTTCCATTACGTTAAATACTAACAAATTAATTAAAACTTTTCATATTTTAAAATTTCAGATATTTACTTCATTTTATAACTCTTAATCTAAAATATACATCATTGACCTATAATTTGTTTGACAACTGGTTCTCTCAAACATTTTTTCTTTTATAATATATTGTAAATAATTTTAGCGAAGAATATTGACGATATGTTGTTTGCTTACGATATGTTATGGGCGATATGTTATGTATATTGGCTTTATAAATGTATATTATTTTCTATTTTTCCTTAAGCAAAATATTTCAGTTTTCACTTTTTTAAAAGAAATCGCTTTAGCTTTTGCTCTTATAAAATAACTGAGCCGGCCTAGAGATTTTAAGACAAACAATATGTATATGTATTAGAGGCATCCAATCATCATTACGGTGGTATATTTAGTATCATTCACTCTTAATATTGGTATCCTTAATTTTTAAATATTTTAATCATAATAACAAAAGAAGAGTCTTTTATATGTTGTAAAAAGATTTTTGATTTATTTCTCCCACATCAGTTAAAAAAAAAAGGAAATTTCTAAAAAAAAACATTTCGGAAATAAAGTGTATACACATATTTTTCTTGCATGGAATAAAATAACTTTTCTTTCATTATCGACTAGTATATTTTCATCTCATTCATTATTTGAAAGCCGCAGGCACTTATGCTGAGAACAATCACCTGAGCTGCCCTATCAGCTCATGGATCTGTCTGACTCCAGTGTGGACACCACCAAATCAGTCGTTTATATACAGGGTGAGCCAAAAATTCGTAAAAACTTTAAAAAATACATAAAAAAGGAAGAAATTATAATAAAGAAGTACGGTTTGCAAGAAAGGGCTCACAAGGATGTCGGATTTTTTCCTTTTAGCATTAAAAAAAAGGTCACCGGTAGATGGCGCTGACGTGAGAGATTCAGCAGAATTATGCAAATCAATCTTGCAATAAATGACCGTGATAGACGAGGATTTCTCATTCGCTTTCAGAAAGTTATCATCACATGATCGAGCGTTGTTGGTCAAGCTGCTAAGAGTCGCCTTAGTTGTGTCGTACAATGTTCTGGAGGTCATGTTGAACAATTGTTATAGCAAGAATAAATTAATGGAACGTACTGTTGTCCTGTTCATTGTGTTTCTGGTCGTCAGCGCCTTCTACCGGTGACGTTTTTGACTAACTTTTATTTTGCTGCTAAAAGAAATCTGACTTCCTAGTGAGCTCTTTCTTTATGTTCAAACCGCAATTCTTTATCATAATTTCTTCCTTTTTTATGATTTTTTAAAGTTTTTACTAACTTTTGGCTCACCCTATATATATATATATATATATATATATATATATATATATATATATATATATATATGTCAGAATATAAAATATGGGAGGCGGGCGATCGCGTGATCTTAAACTGGATTTAGTTATTAAAATATAGGATTTAACAATTTAAAAGTCTGGGTGTTCAAATAAGCGGCATAAGGTATTGCAGTGAAAATAGAATAAATGGGTTCGACTTGATTCAATTTCCGAAGAACCGTGGAGAATTTTAGGTTTGGCGCTAAGAAAATGCTTAGTTTTGCAAAAAGATCATCCGACATGACATCACGCAAAAGTAATGAGCGTCACTAGGCGCTCATACATAGTTTTTAGTTTTAAAGTTGAAACAAAGAAAATCGGCAGAGCCATGGATAACTAGGGAACGAAAAAGACGTGTGCTGTTAGGCGCACGGATTTAAATTGGGTGGGGTTCTTAATTAATGTTTGATGGAGCTGAGTAATTATTGGAATTTTAATAAAGATGTTTAGGATGCTCAATTGGAGTGTTTTTATGCCTGTTGTGTTAACATCTTGCTGTTTGATGGATTTAATAATGATGGATGTCCTCGCCACCGGACCACCGACTGCCAAGTGAGAAATGATTCTCAGGACGTTTGGAATAATGTGTTAAGTAAATTGATCGGGCGTGAAGCACCAGCGTCCGACATATATATATATATATATATATATATATATATATATATATTTATATATATACATATGCCAGAAATTTATTAAGAGGTTAAACCTTAAGGGTCCAAACGGGCTTTTTTCTAAAGAATATCGGAATTAAAACATTCAACGCCAGATTAATGACACTTGATAGCGCAAAAATGAACAAGGAAGTATCGAAATGAATGGCATTGAAGCTATTAATTGAATTGGACAAGGTGAACGGTGGGAGAATTTAGCCTCATCACCGGAAGGTGACGTCACAGCGATGTTCGAGAACTTTGTAGAGAGGGTGTATGTGGGTTTTAAACAAAAGAATGACTTCAGAAGCATGTAGGAAAGTCGAACTGGAAAGACGGTGTCCGCCGCGTCGCGTCGCGCAATTGCGATGTGCGGGATTGAAATAATTAAGTGATTGGAATTGCGTGGCAAGTTAAGCATTGGATAGAATATTAATACGAACGATGGAGCTAGAGACGTTTTTATTGGTAAATAAAATGATTTGTAGGACTTTGACGTGTCTTGCCTTGCTTAGTCATGACGACTGCACCACCAAAGAGAGTTCCAGAAGTCAGGAGTCCAGACTGCATTTTCCCGGATTAGTACTAAGAACTGGATTGATAATGACTCGCAGTAGAGGCGTTACACACACACACACACATATATATATATATATATATATATATATGTGTGTGTGTGTGTCTGTGTGTGTTGGTTGTCACGGTGGGGCTATGGCATTTCGTGCTTATGAAAGAAAGCATGATAGTTATAATTTCAAATAGGCAATAAAATGGAAAGAGGTGATAGCGTTAGCGACGGGAGATGGCAGCGCAAACAGAGAAGTTGACAAATGAAAGGGTAGGATGGAGATTTAAGAGGCCAGAGGGAGAAGTATGTCGCGAAAGGGGCCGATCGAGGGAACAGCCACCCACCCCCCGCAGTTTTACGGGACCAACCCAGATTTTAATTGAATCCGCAAGTGGAAGAGTTTGTGGGAAAAGCGTGTAAAGAAAGATGCACGTGCGAAAAGTATGGTGAATCCCCCGCAAACGAGTTGAGCCAGCGACAGAATACTAGATAAAATGTAAGCCTGCACCCAATAAGAGGAAAGGAAGATTTAACCAAATTGAAAATTAAGAATCTATAAAATAGGGAGAGAAGATTAATATAGAATCCTAGAGACTGTCAGAAGTCAGACCCGGCACTGATGGAAAAAGATTGCAAGGTAGACGGACGGAGCAGTGAGTCCCTATGCCCTACTTGATGAATCTTCGAATCGACGGAGGGGATTCCGAGAGTGAATAGCGTGCAAACTAAAGTATGCAAAACAACAAAAAATATATAATTTGCATCTTGCAATTATGATTTTAACATATAAAATAAACAAATTTTTTTTAAAAATCAATATTTAAATTTAAAAATAAATAAATAAAGCTTTCATTTTTTCAGAATTCAACATTTAAATAAAAAAAAGAAAATATCTTTCCTTTTTTATAATTCAAAATTTAAATTTAAGAAAAAAATTCAATTTTGAGTAATAATTACTCTATTTTATTCTACTCCTAAAATTTTACAGTAAAATTACTACGGAAATTGGTAATTTCTTGAAAATTTCCATGCACAAAAAAGAAATATGAAGGCATTTATGGCGAAAATTTCTTTTACAAATAACTTGTAACTTTAAATTACTTTTACATTAATAGGTGGCGCCACTTAAAAAAATTCACGTTCCTTGTAAAATATGGCGTGAAAAAATATATAAGAATGAAAGCAACTAAGAAATAGATTTTATCTCATTTAAAATACGCTTAGGATCAAATATTATGCCATTATCGAAATGAAAGCAACTAAGAAGTATATTTTAGCATTTATCTCATTTAAAATGCGCTTAGGATCAAATATTATGGCAATTACCGATGCAAACTCAATTGACCAATCAGCAGCAGCCAAACGATGTAATGGCGTGAATTCATGTAAGGAATAGTAATATGTAGCCCGGCCAAGATTCCGAACTGTGCAGCGGTAGACGAACAGCATCAGCTAGTATAGCATAGCGATATGTGGCCATTTATCCTATCATTTTTGTGGCAGTTACCACATTGCTCAATAGAACTGAATAAGTCATAATTGCATATTATGTAGAGACGTATGGATATAGAACTCAATTTTAACTTTAATGAGTGCTAGTTGGTACTAGAATAAACATAGATTGGGAAATAAAGAATAGAGCTGTATTGATATAGAATCCAATGTTAACTGTAATGAGTGTAATTTAATGTTATAATAAGCATATATTGAGAAATAGAGAAAAAATAGAGATGTATTGATATACAATCCAGTGTTAATTTTAATGAGTGTAATTGGATATTGTATACGTACTGTGTGTTAATATATCAATGTATTATATATGTAGATATATGTCCTGTGTGCTAATTCAACGTTCTTGTCATAATTAATGTTAGAAAAGTTAATAGCCACTATACTTTCCTCGGTTAGTGATGGGGATTTTCTCATCTAGCAATTTAGTTAATTAATGTGATGGCAAGGAATGTCATTTAGAATATACTAACTGAAAAAGTAATTTTAAATTAAATAAAATCTCATTATACGTGTGTGTGGGTGTGTAGAAATATGTTTATGTATAAATATCGCGATACTTATCGGCTACTTCAATATGAGAGCATCTAGAATTACTCCCTATGAGGGGAAAGAACAGAAATTTACTCTAATTAGCGGCGTTTCGAACCATGGCTCAGGTTACCTCTATATAATAACTAAACAACGGGAGCAACATACTTATTTTGTGTAGAAGCTGCTACATTTCTGAATTAGGGAATATTTAGACATGTTTCACGTTTACTGAATTTATTAAAAATGAGATAGAAATTAATAAATAAGACTTTTGTGTCTAACATATGCCTAATTTTTTAAAGATATACTGCCGTCCAACTGAACGCATATCACTGTTTATTTCTATATTTCGTGACTTGTCTCTGTTTATTTCGAAATCCAGATATGTTCTTAGGATTCCGTTGTGCCTATTTATTTCTTATTTTCTAGTTTTCATGATATATGATGTTTTTATAATATATATGAATTTATAATATAAATTAAAAACATATACGATCGAAGTCCCAGGTACTGTAATTTTACAGAGTTTAAATGAAATCCACGTTTAAGAATTGTTTACTGTAACATATTTAACATAAACGTCCGCAACTTCAGTTCAATTTAATTGAACTGCTTAGTTTAAAGCTTTCCCGTTATATATTTCTCTAATTTTTTTATATGTATTTCATGATTATTTCATTGAAATCAAAGGAAGTTTGTGTACTTCGAAATCATTGCTATTATCTCCAGAGTGATTTAGTTTATTGCAAAGAAGCAGAATTTGTTCTGACTGCAGAACGTTTGGTCATGTGAGATAAATCTGATAGAAAATCTGATATAATCGAATATAATCCTGAGAGGTGTGATAAGAAGAAGGATCAGTCAGTATTATCCGAGTATCTAGACAGAACTTATGGAGATTATTATTGAGGTGTGGCCTCCGGAAATTTCTCCTATTACGAAGGTTGACTGAGTGCCAAAACGAGGCCATGGAGTCATTAAGTTGAGAATCTCTCTTGAAATTGTTAACCAACTACTTTTATGGATGATAATTAATTTTCTAAGAGAACTAGCACCGTTTTTTGAGATTTTAATTGCTTTATTCTGTATTAGGTAGAATGTAGACTAGAAAAATCTAAATGTTAGCTGCTATTACTATTCCAGTCTTTTATGTTCTATAAGACACTGGAGAAATTGCAAATGAACTATTTAGTTTCTATTGTATAACACTTCAGCATGAGAATTCAGGATTTCAGGCTATATTTTCGTTATTTATGGTATACCGAGCTTATTTATAGCTTTACCCTGTGTTAGGTAGAATATAGACTAGAAAAATATAAATATTAGATGCTATTACTATTTCAGTCTCTTATGATCTATAAGACACTGAAAAAAATTGCAAATGAACTATTTAGTTTCCATTATATAACACTTCAGCATGAGAATTCAGGATTTCAGGCTGTATTTTGGTTATTTATAATATACGATTTAAGCACTCAATATAACTTAGACCATTTTGATGCGTGCAAATATATTTAACATATCTACATTCATGCAATGCATTTAACTCGTTTAACTATAATTTATGGAGAAATTTAATTTTAACCTTCTCTAACTCTATTATTTTTTAGGCATATAAAATACACATGCGCACTTATATCGATAAACAATATTTCGCCAAAAGTATTCGCGCGTTCCCAAACTGAATGTTGTATTGCTCATATGCTCATATTCGTGAGAAAGCATATATAAACGATAACACCTAAGTGATAACACCTAAGTCCCAACTTCGCTACGTACTATTGGAGGTACGATGCTGTTTACTAGAACCTTCGCCGAAATTGACAAGATGTTTACATATAAAAAAGCATGCATATAAATTTGTTTATACATATATCTATACTTTTAAGTTATTTTTATAACTCGAAAACATTTCAAAAATTCTTCTATTAATTCAATGTCCCCATTTTATAAGATACTTTGTAATTAATATGTTTTTTAATATCAAGAAACTATTTAATTCATTAAAAAATTTTACAGTTTTTTACCTTTTTACACTTTAACTTACCTCTTTATACTCTATTGATAAACTGCTATTTTTGAAGAGGTATTCTGCTTTTGAGATGAAAAAATTTAATACTTCGTTGGAAATAAATAAATAAACAAATAAACTTAAAAATGAAACTGGCTTGCATCTTTTTATTCCAAGAGCCTTCAGCATTCCTTTGAGTATTCAGAGAATCAGAAAAATTCAATTTTCTCCAGCCTAACCTCTGGTCTGCTAGTATTTTTGACTTTTTTTTTAAACCAAGAAATACGGAAAAGAATCACGTTTATCTATCTGGATACATCTATTGAATATCTTTTATTCTCCAAGGTAGAGAAAACTTTATACTTTTTTCTTTCCTCACATTTATCGATCCCGTTTAGATAGCGGATACATAACATATTAAGAGTCACAGAACAATGCGCCTTGTTGGAGTTTGCAAACTCTTGTTTCCCTTCTCTTGAGCAACGTCGATAGGATCCGCGTGCAGGTCGAGAAAGAATTCGATTTTCAAAACGGATTAGTTGAATGAATTTCGAGTCCTTTAATATGAATGGCATACTTTCTTCCTCATCAAACTTAGAAGTAAAGAGTAATGCCAGCGTGATTTACTTGAAGTAGAAACTGAATTGAAAAAAATAGAGTCAAATTCTTTTTCATATACAGTGATTTCCGCTTATAAGAATCACATTTGTTATTACTGTTTTGATTCTTATAAGCGGTTGATTCTTATGGCCGAAATTTAGGTTTTTGGACAGGCACACACACACACACACCTATATACACACATATTAGATAATTTACCATAAAATACTCTTTAATTTACGTTAATTATCTTTTATTAAAATTATTTTTATAATTTTAAAAATACAACTTGATTGCTAGACCTATAAGTAGATACACATGATTATAGTAAGAGAAGAAAAAAATCCAATATTTGTTACCATATACCTCCTTAACAGTTTTAACATTTCAACTACAGGAAGGGAGCAAGAAAAAGTTTTCTATGGAAGTTTGACGTAATGAAGTTTTCAGGAGGCTGTTTATACCTCTTTCAATACTAATAGTCTCAGACGAAGATTTACCATCTAGCTTACGTTTCACGGTTTGATAACGTGCTGAATACTACTAATGTCACGTTTGCCTAAGTGATAGTGGACACTTCGCCGAAGATTTATGTGTTTCAGGGTCCAGGAAGCCGCAACCAGGATGTGGGAGGTGGGAAAAAAAGTTCCCTATTTTTGTTTGTCAGTGGAGAAAAGTGAAATCGGACCCGGACGTGTAAAGATGCCCCTGGGTCAAGCTAATAGGACAGTGTTGTGCTAAAGCGTTTAAGGGGAAACTATTATGTTATGTCTAATAAAGAAAGGGATGAATTTTACGACTATATTCCATCCCATCTTATCGATCTTTCTTTAAAAAAAAAGAAAGAACTTCGTGCCTTTTGAGGGTTTAAGTGGCTTTTTTGGAAAAATGAAAGGAAAGCGAAGAGTGTAAACTGATTCTTAAAACCAGTGGATTGATTCTTTAAAGCGAAAATTTTAACATGGAAATAATACATTTGCTTTTGTTTTCGCGACATTAATTCTTATAAACGGTTGATTCTTATAACCCCTGATCACTATAAGCGGTGGTTACTGTATATGTATATAAGCATTTTTAAAATTCATTCCGAAAAGATTGAAATCATAGACAGAAAGAAATTTATAGTTTATCCTAAAAAACTTTTTGGGTGAGCCTCTTCTTAATATTATAATCAACGAAGAGGAACACAATAAAATATCGCAAACTATTGTGCATTCATTCTTAATGGGACATATTTTACTTATTTAAAATTTTGAAAATTCACTTTCCTTTTATTAATTAGAATTGCAGTCTCGTTTAGCATTAAATTCTCACATTAATTATACAATATCTCATGTATGTAAATGATGAATGTTTAGCCTGGAAAAACTATGACACATTTTGAATTTTTACTTGCATTACAATGAAATTACGCATTTTTCAACTGTATAAACTTTCTTTTGTTTACTATTAGAAACGTGCTTTCGACTCTGATATAAGTATGTATCTATATTTAAATAAAATATGAGTGCATCAGCATATTTAAAAATGCATTACCCATACTTTTAGAGTTACCGAGTGTCAGTTTTCAAAAAGTGATATGAAATTCCTTTACACATTTTTCGGTTGTGATCCCACGATTATATGTATTTTCTTTCTCTCTGGAGTTAGATAAACGAAAATGTAAACTAACAGATATATTTTAAGGCTTTACTACATAATCTTATGATAAAACACACTTATGCAAAATATAAATGTGTTATTTCTGTAACTATATTTTTAGCCAATTACTATAATTTTACTGATAAAATGCAGTTATTATTCAAATACTTTCTTTCCTTCTTCATGACGCATAAGATTTTCCGGTAGAATTAATTTGGTAAAAAAATGCACCTGTGATCTGTAACATGCATTCTTTGTGGTGAAATCTAATAGTTGAAAAGAAATTCGTAATAATGATAAATCAAAATATATAATTTAAGCGATAATGACCTATCCAATAAACCAACAACAATGATCTATAATTTTATGTGGTGTCTGACATTAGATACAGATAAGATCTAACACAAGGATGCGCAGAATACATATCATAAAAGTACTGTAAATTTTTCAGTTTTTGCACAATAGCTTTGAATGAATAGCATATGAGGCATTTTGGAACGTTGATATATCGGTCATTGGAGATTTCTGAAGTCGGAATTCATATTTCTTCGAATAAAGAAGGAGATATATCTGATATTTGCTCTATGTATATGGAGTCCAGATGAGATTTCTTCCCCCAGATTTTTAAAAAGAAAAATTCGGAAACTATTTTTTTCAGAACGAATATTAAACAGAACTTTCGAAAGAATAGCAAATACTAAATAAACGGAAATATGAAAACAAAGGAATGAAAATTTCCCTAACACACTTTTTAAAAATTTTATTTCAGGCAACATAAAACTAAACATTTTTGAATGAAATGGTATTTCTCACTCTGTTAACTTTGTGTAAAATGAGTTATAAAAAGGAAGCCCACTATTCTATGCTTATTCTTTTAATATTGATTTAATCAGTATGGAATGCAAGGGATTTAAATGATATAAATTAAAAGCTTAAAAAGATACATTATTGACTAAACTTTTATTTAACATTTATTATATATTTTTTCTTAGGCCTTAAATTTAGTTTTCCATTCTATGCTGCAGGTAAGTAGCATAGAATGGAAAGCGGATGCATTCCCCGACGTATAGTGTAACATATTACTTTGAAAAATAAAAAGTTTTAATTTCGCAAATTTTTATGTGGATTAAAAGTTTTTAAGTGGTTTGGATTTTAATAAGGCAAGTAAACATACAATTTTGCGAGACATTGTGATTAGATCTTTTTCTCGTTTTTGTCCCGAATATTTTTTTAAAACATGATACTGCATACCATTCATATACAGGAAATAGAATTTATATACCTTTACACTTAGCTGAGTGTTTCTCAATCTCTATCGAAATTTGAAAGTTTTTATTTCTCCTTTCTTTGGCAGACAATGAGAAACCTTGAACGGCTAGAGACGTGTATTGTGGAGATAGAATCGAGTTCACTTGATACTCGTACATGGTAGTGTAGTCAGCAAATTTATAACCAGCTGGATGTCTGCCGTATGAGTGAGCGAGTTAACGTTATGCTCTTATGATAGTTATTTGGCATACTTGTAAATTGCCACATCCGTTCTCGCCAGATTCTTGTTAGCTACCTTGTGCTATGGAAATAAAATTATTCAAAGACCGATAATCATAAAGAAACAGGCAGACAAAACTATTTAATAAAGAAATATATAAATTTCTGTCTTGTTTATTATAAACACTTCTCTGTAAACTGATAGGGCATTCTTATACCGATGCCTAAAATGCGAGTGCACTTGAAATTATGTTTTATAGTACAAAATTCTCTTCTTTACTTCCTCTGAAACTTTACCTAAAAGTGACCCTAAATTACTCGCTGTTACATTCTAATAAAAAAGTGAAACTTGTACTTAGATAATGAAGAAATATTTAAACAGATACAGTTTATACTTGAGAAGAAAGTTAAATGGAAGTCGCCTTCTCTCTTTTATCTAGCTAAGCATGTAAATTCCATCTTTTTTGATGTTAAGTGCATCCTTGAGCAAAAGATAATTGACGTAAAAATGTGACCACATCAAGGATTTAGCAGCTCGCTTCTTAGATGCAAATGATTTACTAAAAAGGAAGTCTGGATTTTAAAAAGTATGATATTTGAAAATGTTTCCACTGAAATGTTATTAAATGAAAAGCAAAGTTTACCTGATCACATTTTAAAAATTTGTTAATGATAAAATTGATTTTTCATAACACGTATTTAGTTTTATTTGGGGTCAATTAAATCCATGTTTTAATGTAAGGAGCATTTAAAACAGATTCTTTAAGGATAGATTTTTTTATTCCTTAATTTATTCCTACAGGTTTAAATTTTGTTAATATTGACTTTTTATTAATACCGGATAAACAACTTAAGATGTCACTATTCCTCGGATAGAAATGCCTACTGGTCAGATTATTCCTACTGGTTTAAATTTTGTTATTATTAATACCGGATAAACAACTTAAGATGTCACTATTCCTCGGATAGAAATGCCTACTGGTCAGATTATTCCTACTGGTTTAAATTTTGTTATTATTAATACCGGATAAACAACTTAAGATGTCACTATTCCTCGGATAGAAATGCCTACTGGTCAGATTATTCCTACTGGTTTAAATTTTGTTATTATTAATACCGGATAAACAACTTAAGATGTCACTATTCCTCGGATAGAAATGCCTACTGGTCTGATTATTCCTACTGGTTTAAATTTTGTTATTATTAATACCGGATAAACAACTTAAGATGTCACTATTCCTCGGATAGAAATGCCTACTGGTCAGATTATTCCTACTGGTTTAAATTTTGTTAATATTGACTTTTTATTAATACCGGATAAACAACTTAAGATGTCACTATTCCTCGGATAGAAATGCCTACTGGTCAGATTATTCCTACTGGTTTAAATTTTGTTATTATTAATACCGGATAAACAACTTAAGATGTCACTATTCCTCGGATAGAAATGCCTACTGGTCAGATTATTCCTACTGGTTTAAATTTTGTTATTATTAATACCGGATAAACAACTTAAGATGTCACTATTCCTCGGATAGAAATGCCTACTGGTCAGATTATTCCTACTGGTTTAAATTTTGTTATTATTAATACCGGATAAACAACTTAAGATGTCACTATTCCTCGGATAGAAATGCCTACTGGTCAGATTATTCCTACTGGTTTAAATTTTGTTAATATTGACTTTTTATTAATACCGGATAAACAACTTAAGATGTCACTATTCCTCGGATAGAAATGCGAAATTTGTTATTTGTAACTCAAACTTTCTGAGATGATTTATACACTGTTGCCAGAAAATCTTATATTTATTTCTCTTTCAAAGAAAAGTAGAGAATTTTTTAGTCTGTATTTTGATAAAAAAACGTGATTTTTAATAAAATTTGTAGAAAAAGGGAGAATAGAAGCTTGATTGTTACTGAAAACAAAATAATTAAAAAAATTACTTTTATTTTTCAAATGCCTTAATTATAAAGATTTCACACGTATTTCAGCAAATGATATCATCTATACAATAATGTTATCTTGTACCTGTACATATGGAATTAAAGAAATCATAAAAAATCAATCATTTAATAAAAAAGTTAAAACACTGAATCAAATGGAATATTTTTGAATAGAAAGATAGTTAATTTATTTCACTGGATTGCTAGAATAGAAAAAAAAAAGATGAGTTATTTAATTCACTTGATTTATGTGATTTTTTATTATGATAGGAATTTCATATGTATTGTGAAATATACACTTTGAATGTAATTAGGCTTAAAAATGTGACAGGTGATATAAATTTTTTTAAAATATAACTCTAATAATTAAAAAAGTGTTACGATTTTCATAAATATTAAGTGAACATGGAAAAGAAAAAAAATTTAGAATGAAAGTTATATAAATTTGAGTGTTTATTTGCTTGAATTAAAATATACGTTTCATTAGTTTGGTGTTAAATTCACTAACTCAACGAGTATGATTTCAACAAACTTTATTTAAGATGGGAAATGGGAAAATTTAAATTTGCAATAATTCATTTTGATACATATTTTCCAATATGATGAAAAAAATCTTTCACATATTTATCATATGTGAGAGGCTTTTTATTGCATTCTAGTTGTTTGAAGTAGGTAGGAATCAAATTTTTTGAATGAAAAAGTTACAAAAGCGATGAAGTTATAATTTAAACACCGGCTTTCTCTCTGATAAGTATAGGGTGATTCACTTGAATGAGACCCCGTATATTCTGAAATAACTCTCTCTAGGATGAAGAAATATAAACAAAAAGAAATACGTTATGTACTTGACATATGTGTAGTCGATTGCATTACATGAGATAATGGAAGTGATCTCCGTTTTCTGCCAGACACTGTAAGGACTTTGTCTTAAATAAGACTCCCAGCCTTTTTGTGTTTATGCTTTAATTGCATTTCTAGACTAAATACAGGCTATATATATATATATATATATATATATATATATATATATATATATATATATATATATATATATATATATATATATATATATATATATATATGACACGCGTAGGGCTACGCCCGTCATCTTACAAATTATGGCAGTCATGGTATATCCGGTGGTGTAGCAATAAGTAATCCAATCAATAATTGAGCAGGCATCAGTTCAATTTGTTCCAGTTTTATTCTTTGTCAGGTAAACCACAGCTCCAACTCAGTGCGTTCATTTTGCGCCATTTCTTTTTTAGATCCGCTGCGAAATACATGTGATAGCATCGACTTCTATTCCGCGCTCTAACCAAATTCGCGGGCATCTCCGCGCGCCAACTCTCCCTGCACATGCACAGAGCCCGAACCAGACATCTTTCAAGGCTAAAATGTAAATGTTCTTCCTCGACCGCAGAACTCAGAGGCGCGCCAAGATTATATAATGGAAAGGGAATTTCCCTTTCCCAATTCGCGTCTTGAAATACGAACAATTAGAGGCGAATTACGCCAGGAATATAATTTAATTCCCAAGCCCCCTTTAAATTTAGAATAATCATTCTTTTCCCACTAAATCCTTTACATATATATATATATATATATATATATATATATATATATATATATATATATACACACTCATGGACAAAAAAATTAGCGCACCAAGAAGGCTATATATATATATATATATATATATATATATATATATATATATATACACTCATGGACAAAAAAATTAGCGCACCAAGAAGGAGTCGTCAAAATGAAACGAAATTTTACATACGTAATGACTACTTTGATATAAGTAAATGATAAGAAAATCAAAGAAAAAGGATAATTTATTTCAGAGAAAAAGGCAAAAGAACGGAGGAGTTAATACTCCGTTGGACCCCCTCTAGCGCGAATGCACGATGCGATACGATCGGGCAATGAGTCATACAAGTTCTGTATGATGTCTTGAGACATTTCGTTCCATATTTGCTGTAACCTTGCCTCTAGTTCGTTCAAACTCGTGGGATGCCCAACTCGTCGTCCCAAATGATCCCAGATATGCTCGATTGGAGACAAATCTGGGGATCGGACAGGCCAAGGAAGGGTAGTAACAGTGCGGAGACAGTCTTGTGACACCCTTGCCGTATGAGGCCGAGCATTGTCTTGTTGAAAAATGGCTCCTGGGAGCCATTTTTCATGAGTGGCAACACATGTGGTTGCAGGATTTCATGAACATACCGCTGGGCTCTCATGGTGCCACGGAACAATACTAGGGGTGACCGTGTATTGTAGGCAATGGCACCCCATACCATCACACCAGCTGTGGGAGCGATGTGTCGCTGTACAGCAAAGGCAGGATTGAAGCGTTCACCACGGGCTCTCCACACACGATAACGATTGTCATCACTGCCGAGATTGAATCTGGATTCGTTGCTAAAGACGACCTGGTTCCCTTCCGCTGCAGTCCAGTTTCCTCGTGCGCGGCAAAACTCCAAACGGAGGCGTCGATGGGTGGGCGTCAAGGGCAGCACACGTAATGGGCGCCGCGATACCAACTGTCCTTCAGCCAGGCGCCTTCGTATGGTTCGAGAAGACACAGAGGCCCCTAGTGAAGGTGCTACCTGTGCCTGGATGGCGGCCGATGAAGCAGTTGGCTGTACGCGTGCATTTCTTACGATGTGGCGGTCTTCTCGACGACTGGTCTGTCGAGGGCATCCTGAGCCTGGTCTTCGTGTACATGACATCTCTCGGGTCCACTGGTCCCAACACCTCCTCACAACACAATCAGAGTGGCCTAATTGACGAGCTACTCGCCTAGCTGACCACCCAGCTTCCATCATCCCGACGATTCTCCCCCTCTCAAACTGCGACAACTGCTTATATTGCCTTTGAACACGGCGTAATGGCATGTCTATCTCAGCTCTACCTTTGTAAATGATTCAGCACACTCAAACAAGCTTTGGTTACCTGTTTTATACTCCACAGAGTACGATGTTCAACGCCCTCTACCGGCTCTACGTAATGCGCAATCACGCTGCATTTCTAATCATTTGCATATCTCCCCGACATGTACCTTCATTACAAGTTTCGTTACGATCCCGCAATTATTTCTTGGTGCGCTATTTTTTTTGTCCATGAGTGTATATATATATGTAAAGAATTAGGAAAAGAACAATAATTAAATAATTCACAGGGGGCTTCAACGTAATCAATTTCGTGGCGTAATTCGCCACTATTTTCATATCCCAGTTCGAAACGCGTCGAGAAAAAGGGGAATCCCCGTTTGTTTGGTTGGATTTGAGTGACACCTATGGCCACGCCTTTGGCTCATCTCCGGTGTAGATGTCACACGCATGCGCTATGGCTTTAGATGGTTTAAAAAAATAGGGTTTTTCACCAGAGAGGGTTTATTTAAAATCAGTTCGGTCACGCGTCACGTGGTTCGAGATGATTTCTTGGAAATTAATTAGCAGATTGAATCGGTGTAGATTAAATATTTGGAAATAAACTCTTAAGGTAATTAATTTGTAGTCCTTTGCCAAAGGCCTTTAATCATTGATTGCCATAACTTTAATAATTATTTAGGAATATATTAGGAAGGAGTAACGTTGGATAGAGGACGCCATAATGGAGGCGAGTAGATTAAGTGCCGCGTCATATATATATATATATATATATATATATATATATATATATATACATATATATATATATATATATATATTAATTATATAATTTAAATTTGTGGATTTACGGAATCAACGAGGAAGGTCAGACTTCAGTTGTCGCTGCGCTCATTCAATCTTTCTAGGCCCGTCAGTATCTCCTTGTCTCCGGCTCGAGCGTCATTCTGACTAACTTCATCTTTGAATTTCTGAATCACTGAACTCGCGTTCGGCGTTTTTATATACTTCAGCTTAACGTTCTTGAAAGGTATGGGTACCACTATCTTTCTTTATTCTTGTACAGTCCCAGACGACTAGACGCCTCCAGTCGGCAACTCCTCTTTTGTAGCTGGTTTAGTGTTCCACAAGCTGTCGGTAGCACTTCCGGCCTTTTATGTCGCCAGGCGACTCTCTGTCTGCAGCCATCTCCATCAATTATGTGTACAAACCGCGCGTTGGGTGGTCTTACAGGAATTTCCATGCTCAAAGTATTCGCTATTGTATGGGAGGTGTTAAACACGTTTCGACGAGGGGCTCCATAATCGTGAACGTATTGGAAAGAATATCGAGGTAAATGGCAGCAATATGACGTTATATGTATTCTTTCAAATCTACCACAGTGCGAGGCTTGTTCAGATAGACTTTTTCGAAAGGAAAAAGTCTGAATGTGTTAGATCCGCAACCGTGGTGGCCAGAGCTCCTCTGAAATGACCCTGTTGTCGATGAAAAACTCAGTTTCCGCCATACTACTTGCCGATGTGTCAGACGTTGCTCCATGTTGTTAGAAGTAACTTCCGTTAATCACGGTCATCCAGTTGATTCACAAACTGTTAAAAAATGTCCGGGTACACATAGGTGTCAAAGAAAATGTGATCTATGAGGCACAATTCGACACATCGGGCACCGCACACCAACTTTTAGATCATAGAGCGCTTTTGGTGAGTGGCAAAGGTATTATTAGGGGCCCCTATACGGGTGTTTTGCGAGTTAACATGACTCGACAAATGGATCCCCGCTTCATCCAAGAACCATGTGATGTGATGTGCCACCTACAAAGGAGCACATTGTACGCTGTTTCGTTCAGATAGCTTCGTTCTAGCGTGCGTTATTACAAAATATTAGGAGCCTCACTCGAGTAAATCACCCTATATTTCTACAACAGGTTTCACTAAGTTGTTTTTGAAAGTAAAATGATTTATAAAATGCAAAGGTATCATAAAAGAAAAATCAAGATAATTAATCTAGACCAAATCATTTCAATCCAAGAGAGAAGAATGTTTTATTATTTTTCGGGCATGTTCGTATTACATAGTTTTCCTTATACATAGAAAATATAAAAAAAAACTCAGAAAAAAAGCTCTATTAGATGTATGGCAGTACGTAATTAGAAGACTGAAAATGATCCCCAAAGTAATAACGTGTTGTAGAGAAAAGTTAAATGTTGTGCGGAGAAACAAACCATTTCCACTTGCGACAGCAAAAAAAAAGTCGTGATGAAAAAGAATGCCAAACGGAAAAACTTTAGTAAAAAAACGAGAATAATACTAAAATAAAAAAGGCATGCGAAAAAGAAAATAAAGGTGTTGAATAAAGGGACACAGTAAAGAAATAAATAAAACATTAACAAGGAAACAAATAGAAAAACAACAAAAATGTAACATAAACACAATAGTATAAAAAGAAACGATTTAAACATAAGAGGATCTGAAAATATTTTTAAATAAAATAAGAAAAGTAATTAGCAAAATATCACAAAAATACCAATAAAATAAAATCATTAAAATAAATCAAACAGAATCGATTTACGAGTAGAAGGAACAAAAGGAAAGACATACTACCATAACCCACAGTATTAGTGTTGTGAATAACTAAGATGCATTTTTAAAATTCAAGTCGTGTAAGCTGTTCAAAGAAATTTCATCTTTGAAAAATTAAATCAATAACGAAGTGCAAGAAGCAGACGCAAATGGCTTTTAAAACGCATTATACATTTCTGGAGCAATTACTAGTTTTAAGATAATACTTTTTTGTGATTTGGGGATCATTTGGTGTGATTAGAAACGTCTCATATTCTATGGAACACATCTGAGAATGCGTTTTGAGAATGCTTTGCCATATTGTTATTTTAAATGCCATTATACACTGCTGGACGTTAAAATTTCAATGCCATGAAGGAGGCATGATGCAAACATCAAATTCGTATGAAAGGAAAAAGATGCTGGGGTATGCAAATGATTACTATTTATGCTCAATCGAATGACGCAGGATGGAGAAACGGCATCTCAAACTGTGTATGAAAGGGAAGTTGCGCAGCGGGTTTCGAATCCGGAAATCGCATTTGAATGTTGGTTGTTGGAGATAAGATCGTGTTATGTCTCATAAAAGGAGAAACGGCTACCAGCCCTTGTCTGAATTCGATAGTGGCAGGATCGTGACCTATCGAGAGTGTGGTTTATCGTTCCGCGATATTGCTACTCGCATTGGACGGAACCCAACGACTGCTTTGCGAATATGGAATCGATGGGTTCAGGAGGGTCATACTGAACGCCATGCAGGATCTCAACGGCCTCCTGCTACTAAGAACCGAGAAGACAGAAATGTTGTCAGGTCGGCCTTGATAGATAGTACAGCCACATCACGGACCTTGAGTCAGAATATGGACTTGTTTGCAGCACGACAAGTGTTTGCACGGACAGTGCGACGACGTCTGTAGCAGCACGGACTGTCTGCATGGCGACCATTATTGCAGCTTCCCTTGGCACTGCAGCATAGAGACGCGCGGCGACAGTGATGCGCCCAACGACAAAACTGGATACAGGAGAGGCACCCCACCGTCTTTTTAGATGAGGTCCGGTTCTGTGTGCAGCATCATGATGGACATATCCGTGTCTGGATGCATCGAGGAAAACGCACGTGACCTGCTTGCATTCGATATAGGCATACGGGTCCAGCACTTAGTGTGATGGCATGAGCAGCCATTGGGTACACAACACGAACACCTTTTGTTCGCGTCGTCGGTAATCTGAACAGCCAACGTTATATTTCTCAGATCTTAAGGCGGGTGGCTGTGCCCTATCTTCGAGGCCTCAGAGAGTCATCTTTCAACAAGATAACGCAAGACCGCATGTTGCCCGTCGTGTCGTGACCGACCTCGTCCCAAAAGGTTTTCGACTGCTGCCCTGGCCAGAACGTTCTCCAGATCTCTCAACCACTGAAAACATCTGGTCATGGGTTGCTGAGAGATTGGGCCTCTACCGCTCTCCAGCCACAAAGATTGATGAAGTGTGGCATGGACTTCAAGCAGCATGGAATGAATTGCTCGTATCTGTCATCCAAGCCCAGTTTGACCCGATGCTTAACCGGGTTAGAGCCGTTTTAGTTACTAGAGGCGGCAGCTGTGTGTACTAAATTCGGACCCTGTATACCCTCAAATTTCCTATAAATTTAATCATATTTTCTTACTACTATGCTGCATACGTACAATAAATAAAGTTTCGTTATTTGCTTTTCTTCCTAGTGAACCGAAATTTGTAACACGTTTGGTTTAGCAACACAGTTTAAATACTTTTTCAGAGGAAACTCAAGTGGTCTACTAATTTGTTCAATTTGGCCTGAGCGGGCCTCACAAAAAATAAAATGACTGCAAGAACCATCAAAATATATGGACATTTTTAGAGGCTTAAATCTAAACTAGTTTATCGGTTTAAAGAAAACTTTAAAAGAATGACGGGCAAGCGGTCTTTTTATAGTGAGCCAGAGTGTAGCAAAAAAGAAAAGGCGATCATTTTACGCAAAGAAAAAAATCTAAATATGCGATTGTGAGTAAAAGAACAAAAGAAAATGTTGGGAATTTAGTAGACAGAATTTTCCTTTTGGATAATAAATGGAGATCTAAAAAATACATACTGATTTTCTTGACGCACTTCTGGGAATAAATGAGATAAATTATCCCCTCTAACAGTATCAAATTCAACACTTTATGTAACCTCAAATTATCTGAAATAAGGAATTTAAGGAAAGAATATTTGAAAAGAAAATTTGATTCTCAGATGTACCCATAGAACAGGATATTGGTAAAACATTTAGTAGAACTTCATTTTTGTAGACAGCAATACTCATAATTCAGCTTTCATTCTCTTGAAAAAGCATTTTCCACGAAGATTCTCAGTTTCTGCTTCTAACTACCACATTTCATTCCTCTATAAGAGAGAAAATTTTGAGAGAGAAAATTTTGAGAAGAGAGAAAATTTTGAATAAGAGAGAAAATTTTGAATAAGAGAGAAAATTTTGAGAGAATAATTAATTCACTTCGAGCAACAAGGAGAGACGGAATTGTACTGGAAACAGACCACTATCCTCTAGGGCTCTAGATTTAGTTAGATAGTAGGGCAATCTTCAGTTGGGAGTGTTTTCAAGTTCAGTCAAAAATTTATACTGATTGATCAGCTTAAATGGAGTGATGGTTTTTGTAGCAATAAACAAATCACTTGAAAATGAATCGATTCCCCAAAGTTTTTAAACAGGATATTTAGCATTGTAACATTCCTTTCCTTTTCCTGTTTATTTTATTTGCAGTCAGGAACATATAAATGGAGTATTTTCTACACCATATTTCTATCACAAAACACTAGTAAGAAATTCTTGACATTTAAATTATGCAAATATTCTGCTTCCACCTAATTTTAATAATGCTCATAAATTTATTAATTATTAAATATATGTTTTTAAAATGGTTATAAAATAACTTACAAATTTAAAACTTTGACCGTTGTTTTTTTCTTTCTTCGTGCATTTCTAAAAAACTGCATTATTAATTCAATAATTTTATATCGGATGAGTATTAATATCTTACGAGGAAGCTGTTTAGGTATTTATAACGCTCTTGAAAGAGTTATTTTGTGAATGCGGAGAAATTAAATTTTCGTGAGCGTTAATACGATTGAAAATTGAATTAATAATAAGATTTATGTGTGCACGCAAGTTACTCAATAATTTAATAAAGAACGCTCTTAAGCAGGAAATCAACTTAGAACGACTTTTTCCTAACACGAACGTGAGTGTTCACGCAGTAAAATTAATTAAAAACTGAATTTTTTTTATCGTTAAAAAATAAAAAGGGCATTCATTTCATCATATGAAATATCCCTTAGTTTGGCATATATTAAAAATATTTTAAATGACAAAGGATGTCCAGCAAGAAATTTAAAAATGTTCTTTGGAATGTTGTTTTATAAAACAATGTCTTTACAATGACACTAAATCAAAATAAAACTAGATTTTAGATTTTCGAGAGAGTGCTTTATCACATTTTGTTTTCACCATGGCTCAAAATATTTTGAGAGGAAGGTTTTCTTTTAAATGACCTGATTTTAGCTCTACATTTGCAATTTATCTTCACACAAAGTCAATAAAATGAACTTTAAAGCATAAATGATTGTCAAGTTAAATGAATGTCTGGTTGAAACTGATTAATTACCATCTTTCTCCCCGTGAAAAAAACTTTGTTGTGGTTAAATGTATGAGTTAGTGCTATCAATCTTCCTTTATTGCTTTACATTCATTCAAAACTCTTCGCTTTCTTCTCAGGCTGTATCTTTCTTTACCTATGTAATGTCACATATGCAATGTGAATTTTCCTGGAAACGGGAAAATTGATCATTTGCTTCTGATTAGGTATCAAGACACACAAAAACAACTAATCGGAGCGTGAAATACATTTTGAATAAAAGTTACAAAAAGATTCGTATTGATATATCAATTAATGGGAAATTTTATTATAGTTTTTCTAAGCTACACGTTTGGCCGAGTGGAAGTAAAAGATTTTTATAAAGTTAAAGCACTCGGTAAATCATGTTTTTTTAAATGTACGAGGCGCATCCAGAATGTAAGAACCGATTGGGTGTAAAAAAGTTTAGTTTCTGAATTTTCTGAAAGATTTTTATTGCCAAATGTCAAAACTTATGTTACACTAATTTTCTAGGTAGTTGGCACATTTATTGAGGCATTGTCGTATCGTGAGACTAGTTTTGTATTCCTTCGTCGAAGAGACTCTCTGTCAACCTATTCAGTCACTCCTTCACAAAGTCTTTAGTTTCTTGATCATTCTGTAGACTCTGACCGGCCAAAAAATCTCTTCAGGTGAAGAAACAAATGGTAATCGTTAGGAACTAGGTCGGGACTATTCGACGTTTGTTCAAAAATTTCCTGACCAAACTGATCAAGAAATGCACATGTACGGACGGCCGCGCGTTGTCGTGCAACAAACAAACTCTAGCAGACAATGACCCACGCCGTTAAATCTGATTTGCTTGGCGCAGCTTCTTAAGAGTAACCCACTAGGATTCGACATTTACGGTAGTACCTTAATGGTCGTATCTTACCATTTATGGTCGTCCTGCACGAACATTTCTTTTGCATTCAAAAATCTTATCACTTACCGCACTTGACAGCTGGCGGTATTTTTGACTTTACTGTCGATTTTGAACTAACAAGGCAAAGAGGGGGACATTTATAGAACAGTACGATTTCAACTAAATGAAGCACCAGATGTTCAAGAACCAAATGATGGCGACGTCGTTACAATAATGTGACCTTTGCAGGATCTATGAGCAATCGGTTCTTACTTTCTGGATGTTCCCCGTATTTATATATTTCCCTTCTTTAGTGATACCGTAATATGTAAGATATAAGTGTACATCTCTCATTTAAATTTTCGTTAAACTTCGAGCAATGCTATATTTAAAATGCACTTGCATATTCGGGGTGCCCCATTGGCAAAAGTTACGAAGAACAGATGCCGAATTTCCAACACAGTAAGGGTACAAATGCAGGTATGGGCCAGCCAAGACGTAGTTTAAATTGGGAAAAAAATATCTTGGAAGGTATTCACTTAAAAGGGGAGAAGGGGGGGGGGGAGCTTTAGAATAAAAAAATAAGACTATATTAGTCAAAGACTTAGATAGTGCTATAGAGCAATATTATTAAAATGAAATAAAAAATATTCGATAAAAGTTATATTTTTAACAACAATACAGTGAAAATTTAAAATTTGTCTTGCTTGTATGATTTCTTTCATTAAGAGTGTAAAGTAAGGTAGATAATATATGTAAAGTATTTATGCTTTTGATCAATTTAAATTTAATTAATTTTGAACTGTTAAGAATAGTTATATTTTTATAAACACTTCTTATCTGGCATTCGATATTTCATAGTGATACAAGGGATTATTTTCCTGGTAATATAAATGTATAATTTGAATAAGGAAAAAATTCTCATAACTCCAACTCATTCGGGAAAACGTTGATGCGTTTGGATATTCATAAACAATTGTTGCGTAATAGCACAAGGGAACAATAAATAATCTTTAGTACTAGCTTTTAATGTCTTTTTAGTTTCGCTTTCTTTTAAATAAAAAGAGAAACACTCTGTCCTTAGTAATATTACAAATAGTTTGTTACAGAGGGGTTTAGATAATCTGCGATGCTCCTTTGAATTGCAAGTTATATCCACGGTACAATCCGTACATTAATGAATAAGATATTTAATCAGAAAATAAGATTATTATAGGAATGTGACCTTATAATTATCACTACGGTTAGTTATAATCAGTATGCTATATGGAACGAAGATAAAAATAATCCTACTCATTTTTTTGACATTTGTGATATGACATCATGGGAATGTGGTTAGTTTCTTTTTAAATGCGGCAGGCACTTGTCTCTGACGGTAAGAACTTCTTCTGATATTGTCCCAGGAAGATCCGCGGAGTTTTGCTGGCTGCTTTATTATGGGAGCACCATCTAGGGGAGCCAGCATTGCTCCCTATGAAAGGGACGACTCGGAAACGATCAAGCCTTATTCGGAATTCAAACCCAAGCCCATCTCAGAACCCTAACCACTGTAATATGTGGGAGGTATGTTATTTGATTTCAACAAGCACATTCGGCCTGGTAAATGACCGGGCTATGAATCCCAACCTGTAAAGCTAGAATTTAAAACCAGTTGTGGAAAAGCTAATGGTAAGTACAGCATAGTGATCTACTCCAGTGGCAGAGCACCGGGCCCTTGGAGCGTATCAAGTAATGATCAGAGGTTCTCAGGAAATAATATCTTGCCATACCTAGGATCTTTTAAAACTGTATTAGTGACTCACACAGTCGAGAAAAAAAAGCAAAAAATGGGATTTATCGAATTTGCGAATGTATATTTCTTCTGAATTTATTATGAGCAAAACAGTCCACATACTTTTAGTTATCAGATATGCTCATTCTGGACCATCGGGCCAAGCCTTGAAGTATTTATTAACATTTTGTACAACGTACGCTCTTCTTATCTATATATATATAACAGTTCCGTAACAGACTGACTCACTGACATACAACGTACAGACCAAACCGCTGGACCTAAAGGACTGAAATTTCGCAAGGTGATTCTTCTTATAGTGTAGGGGTGCACTAAGGAAGATTTTTGAAAAATTCTTAGATTTTTTTAAAATAAAATTTTTAAGCTGTTTTAGTAACTTTTTTTAAGTTTGCATTTAAAAATAATAATTTGATGGTTATAAAATTTATATCACAAGAAAGATCATAAAAATTCCTTTAGAATGAGATCTTTTTCGAATCTTTACTTCCATTTTCTGATTTTTGGTGCATTTTTAAAGATTAATTTTTATAAATTAGTTTATTAAATGCTGATCACGTGATTTCTTTTTCTGGTACACTTTAAATAAATTTATTGTCATGTGCATAACAACTAAATAGACAAAAATTTTTTTTTCTTGCTAATGCGGCAAACATTATCCAAAAAATATTAAAATACAATAAAAGATATTATGTTCCTCAAACTGTACGTTATTAACTGTACTATATTCTTTAGTATGTCCTATTACATTTAGTTTGAATATTTTCTTCTACATTATTTTGTCTATAAAAATATCCCTTATGATTTTTTTATAAATATAAATATATTTTTTTTACATCCATTGTATACATTGATTGTCGTACTTATTATAAATATATATATACATATTTATTTTTTTTTGCAGTAATTGCATACATTGACCGTTGTATTTAATTTGAATGTACTCCGTAGCGAAGTGCGGGTTTTCAGATAGTCATTACATATGAATGCACAGCGAAACACGCTGAAAACACACACACAGGAATGAAGTATCCACTTGTGTAAGGGTGCGTCTACACTTGTTTTATTTAATTGTAACAAAATCAAGATGTGTAGGAATAGAGTAATTAGAAACGATGCTCAGTATAAAATCAACGTATTAAAGTCTGATTCGTTGATATAGGATAGCTTTGATACACTTGATGTCCTTATCTTCCGCTGAACAAATGATATTCTAAATGATATTCCAAATTAAAAGCTACCATGCGAATCGCTAACATCCTCTCCACTCTTGAATAAACCGTGACAGCAAATCATAGGTATAGCAAAGAAAAACGTTCCAAAATAATTAAAACAGACGATTTTTTTAGGATTGCCAATGGGTTTGGGTTCCAAAATAATATCATGAGCTGATGTTAGTTATTTCAAGCAGATGATTCGATGCGCAGTCGCAACAGATATGATACCAGTAACAGAAACAGTACCATGCTTGAAAATGAAATTAAATAAAGAACCATATCCGGATCCCCTATAGCAGAGCACTGAATTATCGGGAAGATACGGATACGGAAGGTTGAAACGAATCCTCATTCTTGCATCTTATCTGATACAATGCACAATACACATGGGTCAATATTTTAATTGTTATACACTCAGTTTCATAAAATTACATTAGTTTATTAATGACTGAGTAAAATGTAAGAACTTGAAACAAGGAATCCGTAAAAATATTGCTCACAAAGCTTCAAAACCCATGTTATGTACATTATCTCATTTAATATAACCATATGATTTATTCAGTAGAAAAGAATTCAAAATTTTCACCACATTTACAGAAATAATTATATTTTGTAACACGCCAAAAAAAAGGAAGAAAAACACTGAGCAGCAAACTCGGGAAAATTCATTTCTTAAATTTTACTACAATGCTTTTATGTAACGTTCAGATTTATCTTTAAAACAAGTAATATATAAAAAAAAATTTTAAGGTCAATTCCTACTTAGGTCAAGAGAAATTTTAGTATGAACTAATAGTAGGAATTGAAAAAAAGGATTGCTTACTGTGCGAGATTAGGAGGAGGGGAAAGAGAGAGAAAAAGTTTGCCTGGTTGGGGATTCGATCCCGCAACCTACAGGACGGGAGGACCCCGCGCTACCGCAGTGCTACCGTTTACACAGTAAGATGAGGGAAATTACTATTCAAGAGCAAGAGACGCTCTAGGTATAAAACTAAAATTGATTAATTAAATTTAATTAATGAATTAATATTTGAAAAACTGTATTAACATCAAGTGTCATCCACTACATGTTTAAAAAAATGTATTTGAACTTGAGTGGATGAATAAAAAGTATTTTATTAATGATTGAAAATTTGAACAAGATATATAAATATAGGGAGAGTGTGAACTAATAGTAGGAATTGAAAAAACTAAGAATAATAACACCTTTTCTTTCAAACGTGTTTTTACATAAAGTGTGTTCCTGTTAATTTGACTCAGATCCGTGTTTAATTTTAATATTGTAAATTGGCCCAATCACTTAATACAGTAACAATCCAGGATTGAAATAAATAACTGTACAATTTGAAATCTTTCGAAAGTTTTCGATAAGACATTTCCTATTTCCTGACTATATTCAGTGTTCGTATAAGCTTTTAGGTTGATTCGGAATAAAACGTTTATTATTTGCAGAAACGTTGTTGAAACACAAATAAATTGTTTTACGAAGAAAATATCTAAAGTTTTGTAATACATATCGATAAGACAGGATTTATCTATTAAAACATCAAACAAAACGTTTCTTTTGAAAATGGTGAGAAAATTTTAAATTCCCATGCGGTATTGTTTCGCTTAAAAGCTGAGCTTTCTTCATCCTTAAATTTGAAGGCATAAGAAATGAAAGGGGATTTATTTATATCATTCGAATTTCTCGCTCTTTAGAAATGTCGCTCGTATACTTTGAATAAGAGTTTGCATGAGAAGAATTTCAATTTGCCAAAGAAATATCAGTTCATATTTGGTATATTTTACTGCAAGTTTCTTTTAATCTCATTCCAAATTATTCGAAAATAAATATTCCTCAGGGTTTTGCAATAATTTTGTAAAGGTGAAAGACAAATAAATATTTTTCGGTATTTACATGAACATTGCATTTGTATTTAGATATTACACTCTGGTATTTTAAACAATTCTGTGATGTTTGGTTAGCGGAAGCAGGTAAATCTTGATAATATTAAAATCTTGCGTCAAATTGAATGAGTAATCTTTTTACCGAATATTGAATATATATATATATATATATATATATATATATATATATATATATATATATATATATATATATATATATATATGTATATATATATATATATATATATATATATATATATATATATATATATATATATATATATATATATATATATGCGTATGAGTACACGTGGGCGCTTATCATCACATATAATTCTTGAAAAGTTCACATAGAATTTCGGCGTTTGATAGTTCGCTCCAGTGAAGTATTGTTTTAAGAAATATATTTGTAAAATCCTTTGTCTGGGATACCGTTATGAAACACACGCATTAAACAATCCGAGTAGAGTCTTTGTATAAGTGATTCAAAATTTGTATGCTTCCATGAAGAAATCTCAGCTTTGCTAACTGTTAGCGTAATACTTGAACTGCGGTCTTGAATATTCTTTTTAAAAAGAGAGAGAGAGACAGATGAAGAGCACCGAGAAAATTCAAAGCTCTAAAGATGAAAGAGCCATACCACTACACTATAATAAAAAAACAATAGTAGATTAAAAATGCTGAGAATATAATTTTTTACTTATTTGAGTGAGTATTGGGGAAACGTTCCTTTTATAAAGAAAAATTAAAAGGCCGGGAAGAGGCATTAGTCATTTGTCAAAAGGGGGTAGGAAACAAATATAATTAAATAATTTAGGGGCATGAGAAAAAATCTTATAATTAAAGGAGAGACCAAGTATTTTATCTTTATATATGCAGTAACACACAAGCACAAAAATTAAGGATGGAGACTAAGTCGTAGAAATATTAACGGATCAATCTTTCAGATATTTTATTCCAGATGCTGCGGTATCGAGATACACTTCAGCGAAAAGCACACAACCATGATGGTACACACACAATCGAGAGGAATTAGTAGTCGTAGAAAAAGAAAAAGCATATTCGCGGAGAGAGAAGAGCAACGCCAAGTGCACGTTTACAAATCAACACACATATATCGAAAGAGCGTGAGTTTGCATGACGGTTACAAAGTTGGAAGACAGGAAATGCTTTCCTTTCAGACGTATATAAAATGGACATTTCCTGCTTGACTACCAGGGATTAGACATTTTTTATTGTTTAGAGTAATCATATGCTCTAAGTGTTTACAATTTAGTTTGATAGAATCCAGACTGGGATGAAAGCGGGTTTCGGCGGTGAATTAAAGGATAACAGATTGTAAACAGGGCTGATGGGGCGTGAACGGTTGTACGGTTTCTTAACTATATATGGTAATGTTATTGAACTTTGATCATTGATTACGGGGGTTAAGGTATTTCGAGTGCCTAGGACAGAATGTTGGCACGTGCCTTAAGGGCTAATATAATTTATGAATTGAGAAGTTTTCTAGGTTGCTCTTTTGAGAAGGGGTTGTGATTTTGTTAGAAAAAAGATTTTGGAATACGCGTGAGGTGAAAATCAGGAGGGAGTTTTTTTCGTTGCACACACACAGATACACACACACACACACACACACACACATATATATATATATATATGTATATATATATATATATGTATATATATATATGTATATATATATATGTAATAAATTAAATATTAGGCCCTCCATTCTAGCATTTAAATTACCTTTCCTAAATCCAATCCCCAGTAATCTTAATTTATCGCTTAAAAGCCCATAGCAACAGAACTTCCCAGAAAGTGCATGCCTTGCATATCTACACGTGTATACGTCTGGAGAAAGGCGTGGGTTCACTTCGCGAGCCCCAGAATTTGCTAACACTTCAAAATAACAGGAACATGTACCTCGCTTCTCGCGCGTACGATTGAAATGTAGTATCTTCGCTTCCGAGCATCTGAAATGGACGGATGTCTTTTTTTTTGTCACTCTAATAAAACGATTCGACCCGACTGCTTGAAAATTTTAATTCCATTCAAGCTGAGTCTAGCTCCAGCCAAGTAAATATGAGCTAGTTTTCCTTTTCAGGTTGCATTTTAAGGAATAATGTAATGGATATATTACACACACACACACACACATATATATATATAATATGCAAATGTGTGTTTCATATATTGGTATGTTTAGTATTTTTGAGGAGTAACTGTGATATCTCGTATGTAAAAGCAGATCATATTTCTCATATTTCAGAGATTCGAACTTGTGATTTATACTGTGGATAATTCCATGTGATGTTTATTTACGAGGTCAATTATTCTTAATATCCCCGTAGACCCGATACCAGCAGCCGCTCCTATAAATTGCTATGGATCTGTAAGTGTCTTATCTTTGACTGATTCTCCTTAAGATCACACTCGGAATATACAAGTTCAAGAAAATTCTCGATAGAAATGTACAACTAAAATGCAAACACAAACAAGCGTATATAAATAGTTCAACAAAGCATATAAGTATTTGAAGCATTAAGCACATATGCTATAATACTTCAGATATTTACTGGAATTATTAAAATTGTAATAGAAAGATAGAAACTGAACTAAATCCATAAAAATGTCATTTTCTAGGAAATCCATAAAATATATGAACGAAGTTGGCCTTTTATGTGAAACATAGATTTCAAAGAAAGGTTTTTTCCATGTATCAGATTTATTGCCTTAACTATAACTTTGAAATTTAAAGCCAGTTGGGGATCATGGTTATTGGAACTTCCCGCAAGCCATGTTTTGAAGTTTTTAAAGAAGAGCTCCTCAAATTATGGCAGCAGCATTGGGTTTCTTGTCGAACGGCTAGACATAACCACGCAGTTCTTCCTCAAGGGATGTACAAAGCGGCAGATGCCACCGCTAACAACGCATAGGCATTTTGAAGAAATATTTGATCGTTTTAATCTGAGTACAACCAACTTGAGTTTGTGTGGTTCAGAGGAGCACTATGTTTTCAAAGTGCTATTTAAGCAAAGATTGACGCCAATTCAGGGAGGCAATCCAGGTAGGGAAGGAAACATCTAAATTGCTAAGGAAACTGATTTTCAGCTGAACATCTAAATGAAAAACTTTATAGGACCCCACATTCAAGCCTTACTCTGCTGAATTTGAAGCATATAATTACTGAAACCGAGTACACCACAGAAAAGCAAGGATGTTTCATGTACTTCAATTATAGGTATCGCCAGTGGCGGGTAAACAACTTGACGCTTTGCTTTCGTTCAATCAAATTTCACATAAATACCATACACCAAACTTTGGCCTTTTCTCAAAGTCTAAGGTCATAGATATTTTATCAAAATACTTTTAAATAAAATGCATTCATATTCTAATATCTTCCATAGAAAATTTTGGCTTATAGTTTTCTACACCACCATTTTGAACTTAATGATTCAATTTAAAGTACGTTCCCCCACTGGATTCGGTAGATATCATCATGATATATGTAATAAGAAAATGGCAGATTAATTATTTCTCAAATCTTATTTTTCTTTTATTTCCTAGCTATTTTCTGGTATTGATTTGCAGTTATTGCATCCATACTTCTTGTAAGATAAAAATTTTAAAGTAATGTATAAGACAAAAGTATAAAGGATGTTTTTTATAATCACTGCAATTTTTTTATAAATTAATTCCATTAAACATATTTAAAGATGACTGTAGCACTCCCATTTCTAAGCACCAATCAAACAGTTTATGTAATTTCAAACATATAATAGGAATGTTTCAAAATATTTAAAGTGAGAGTACTTAACGAAGATCTGCTAAAAAATTTTCTCTTGAAACCTGGTAAGTTAACGAAGGTAAAAGGATTATAAGAAAATAGTTTCCAAAACACTTAATGGCTTATTAACAAAGATTCTAAAGTTAAAATAATTTAAGCTTGAAACAGAGAAATACTTTTGACAGATGATAAAAAATCTAATCCTGTCCTTCAAGTACATTCATTTTCACAGGTATTATCAGCAGATCTATCAAGTTCTTTCTGTATGAAATACGTGAATAAAAGTAACAAAAAAGAAATTGAAATCTTTACTGAAATAGGACGTGGGACGTAGAGTCTGCTAAGTCCACATAATCTCTTTCAAATCATTGATTACGTTTCATTTGAAAATTGTTCGATTTGCAATTTAAAAGAGAATTTTTGAGTACGAGAATAATGATGTTCGATTCTCAGTGGACCAGAGGAGGAAATTTTGAGAGAGAATTTAGCCCACGTTTTCATTTATTAGTACTTAGTGAGTTTCGTGCGGTGTTTTCCGAAACGCTTATAAAATCATTTGGGAAAATAATAGAAGGAAAATGAGACACACCGCTTGAGACATATTTGTGGTTTAAGGTTATTGAACGAGAGAAAGAATGAGAAAGGGATACGGAGAGGAATTAAACATCTTTGATTCTAGAAAGATCGCTGAAATGTATTTACATAGAAACATTGCACCTTAACAATGATATATAGTTACAAATTATTCCACAATGGAAGTGTTGATCAAGATCATATGACTCTGTATTTTTATTGTCTGTTTGTAATCGTTTACAAACATAAAAGTAATGTGCTCTAAAAGTTATTTTTTTATATTTGGTTAAATAAATCTACCTTTGAAAATACTGATTATTATTTGTTTTTCACAATGTAATATAAAAATGCCCCAGAAGAATGTATAAGCACCAACCACTTTTTGGCTAGTAAATATCAGATCATTTCTAAATTTTTTTTACGTTCTCGCAAAATATTATGTTGATGCAGTATAAAATAGTGAGACTAATTTACATAAAATGACTGGAGGTTAAAGAATAGTCACAATGTAGCCTATGAATGTCGTGAGAGGCGACTAAAATGGGCAACCAAGCATCCGAGGGTATAGCTGGGCACCCTTGTATACAGGGGTTTATAAATATGGAGGCCTGGTCCCCTAGGTTGGGGGTTGGGCACAGGGCTCATAATTCTCTCCCACAAAAATTGCTCGTCTCGAAATCCAAGGAACAGGAAACTAGGCAGCTTTCCCGGAAACGACAAGGAAACGTACGAAGGATCTGAACATGGAATTTTCCATCTTTATATCAAAGAATTTATCTAAACAGTAAGGTATTAGGATATAAATGAAACATTGCCCCACAGCATTAGCACAGCAAAGCGACGCATTCGCGAAATGATGGTTAATGCTGAAAATTAACTAATAGCTCCAAAACTTTTCATTTTCCAATACAGCTGGACGAGTCTGTTATTGCAGATAAGAATGCTCTATTGATGACGTGTAACGTAAAATGATGAAAACAATACACTGGGAGAACAAATGCTATTCACAGTAAATAGTATTACATATACACTAGGATTATCAGTATTTAATGCTGTGATATCATACTTTGTAAAAATAACGTATCCTTGAACGATATTGTTGTATGCGCAACTGGTGGAATACGATTAATGGTAGGTCGCTAATGTGGATTCGTTCGATATTTGAATGAAGAAGTGCCAAACGTTTTGTGTACTCATTGTGGGGTGCACACACAATGTGGGAAAACAGAAGGGGGAAGTTTAAGTCTCCTCCATCATTAAGTATAAAAATAAGATCTGTAAATAAGGTCAAATCTGATTAAATATTTCTACAGCTGTGCCAGGATGATAATGAACAATTTATTAGGCTACTTATACATACAGAAGTCGATGGCGATGGGTCTCAAAGGGTACATGCTTGTCTCGCTTGTAGCATTATATGTTAGTGTCATACAGGTATTTGAAATTAATAATGAGGCTGATCCCTGCCAAAAGATTAAAAGAGTAAAGAATTATGCCTTTTATTGGAAAGACATTTTCAAGAGATTTAATCGTATAAGTTTGAAGCCTCAAAAAGCCAAAATAACTCATTTGAAAAAATATTGTGTCATTATTTATCAAAATCTTAATCATCCTAATATTCTGAAGGGAGAATTTCATCAATTTTTCGAATTGTCATCTATAAAAGATGATGTAAATCCAGAGGAGGTTGAAAGGTTCAATAGCCACCTCAACGAATTTAAATTGGATAGAGTAAAACAATTCAAAGATATTTGGAATTTGAAGGTGTATAGCTGAATGATAAAATCTTTTACTGCAAATTTCGCCAAGGTTTATACCTTGCCACGAAGAGCTATTAGAACTTTACTAGGACGAAGAGAGTAAATATAATTTTGATAGTGTTGTATACCAAAAACTCTGGCAAAATAAAAAAATGCCTGCATTCTGTGCAAATATATGGAAAATTATATTTAATTTATTCATAAATTTCCCTACCTCATATCTTGTAGAATCAGTCATTAGTGCGGTTAACTATAATATAACCAAACACAGAAATTGTCTGAATATCACTGAAAGAGACCTTCGCTTGTCTTATACAAAAATCGAACCACATATAAAATATTTAGCCTCGTTATATCGGTCTTATTAATTATTAATTAAATGAAATTTCAATAAAGTTTATTGATTTCCCATTTGATTTTCTTTTTCTTAAACTTAAGCAGATCCCACACCAGTAGTCATTGTAAAATGGAGATGTACAAGTTCATTAAATTTAAAGCATCTGTTTATTAACATACATAAAGTATAAATAAAAAGATAACCTTAAGTACATATTTTTTACAAACCCTCCCCTCTAAAAACAAGTTCTCTACTCCGTTGAACTGGCATACTGTGGCACCGTTGGGCAGTAACATCAACAAAAATACATAAGTGGACGGTAGGCATTGAAAAGTGGACAACCCCTAGTGTTGACAATGATTTTAAAGTCATCCGTATTTCCAACTGGCCTAACAGAGGTTTCAATGGAAAAATGCTCTAAGACACACAGTGGGCCGTCGTGCCAACGATGATGATATTCACAATTTGTTTAGAGAGTTACTCATTTATTGCATTCTCTGATACATCAATATTTTACTGAATAATTTTAGGAGATTTAATAGATTTTCAGATTATACTACCTTTTAAATCTCTAAGGCCTTTTATTTATCTGAAGTCTTACTATGCCCATGATGAAAGTTATCCGTACGTGGTGAGTTATTTTTTTCAGAAGATTTAATATTTTAATTTGAAATAAAAGTTTGCTTACATTTTTTAGACAGATTTTATGAGTGACGATAGAGATGTAAATATATATATATTCTGAAGGATGATATAGGTTCGTGTACTTACTACTTAATCATCTACTAAATACTTCCTTAATAATCAAAGTTGATAGCTTAAGAGTACAGTCATTTAACCCCGAACAAACGATTTAAAAGATACGTGAATTTTAAATTTGAATTATTTTCAAAATTTCTTTCCATTCCACTACAGTAAACATTGGAAATATGTTGAAATTATTTAGCTAAGTGTTATTTCTTTGATTTCATCTCATTATATCTATTTTCTAATGTCGAGTCATCATATTTTTATGTTTAAAAACATGTATATGCAAATAATGTTCTAAGCTTTGATATATGAGTGTATAATGGTGTGATGTTTAATTTGTCATTTTTCAAATAGTTTTTCTTATCAAATTTATTTTTAGCCAGTATTATGCTCTCTTTAAAGAGTATAAATTTACCAAATTAACATAAAACCTTTTTATTATAATAACTGGTAAGACTAAATCTGATAACACAATTTCTCGAGAAGTGATACACTTTCTCTTTTGTATTCACAAATGAAAACTAATTATGTCATTGACTACGTATTATAACACTAAGTAATTATAACTGTATTTCATTTGGTAATTGCTAATTCATAACTAATTACATCACTGCTTCATTAGAAAAATAGCGTTTTCAAATCTGCTGTCATAAGCTTATTCAGGAAGTTGATTAAGAAATTGAAACAGCTTAAATGTGGTCTCTGGTGGCTTTTTGAGAGACTTAGGAATTAATATCAATATTATTATGGAAATAAAATGTTATCTGCTTTTCTTTCGTAATCAGTTTTATTTTATTTGTTTTGAAACCATGAAATGAAACATAAGACTCACTACTCTTCATGTTGCTATAAAAGGGAATAATGTATGGAAAAGTTTCGAAGGAGGGTTTAGGTTCATGTTTCATCTAAAGTATAATCTGTGATATATATATATATATATATATATATATATATATATGACATGGAGCTTACACCACGTAACCATTATCAAATAAATTAATCTAAAAGCAGTCATCAAAGTAGGACTGTGGCAAAGAACTAATACATAAATAGCATTTCAAGACTTTATTTCTCAACATCACTTAAAAAATATATTCAACCCAACTAAATCACCATTTTCTATCATCTCAATCCCTGCGACATGCGAACTGCCTCTTCGAGTATAATGACTAATCTGCCTTTGTTTACAATTGCGTTATCCGAAAGCGTGCAAAAGTGCGTGATGGTTGCGCCATCGGGTGATTCACATTCTCATGCTTCTCAACCTGTACGTGGAGCATTCGAGCGTGTGTGGCAGGTAATTAATATTTTATGACCTTGGTCTTGTGAACTCTTCGATGAAAAGAACAACCTACTTCCTGAATTGGAAAACAGTAGAATTTCTAATAGTAAATTACCGTTTAAAGCTTATTTGCCTAATTTTAACCCTAATTACATCTAGTTAATTAAAGTTCACATTCCTAGCATTACCATTTTCGCCTCTATCCCTCTGAAGGCTTGCTCACACAGACTGCAGTTCGTATGGCAAGTACCCAGAACAGACACACAACTAAAAATTGAATTCAAAACCTAAATGAGTACTAGCTGAAAAATAACCCTGACCTAAGATTAATCCCTACGTGCACTTAGCTAGATTGAATTGAAGTGTGGCTACAGGATACATAAGTCTCTGGTCGAGACATAATTTGATATCAAAGAAACATTAATCAGTATATTAAAATTATACAATATCAATTGTTAAAATATCAAAATATTATAGAAAATCACTAAAAGAACACACATACACACAAATTTTCTCAAAATATAATTAAAGAAAAACACAATAACATATCAATTATAAGTAAATATAAAATCAGAAAAATATCAAAAATCAACTATAAGAATCAAATGTAGTATAGGTTACATGTAAAAATTTATTTTTTATGCTTGATTAAATATTTTATCTGAGTCTATAGTAGAAATTCTCCGTCCTTGTTAATAAAAAACGATGTCCAAATCTGTGCAAAAAGTCGTACCACAACAATACTAAAACAAAAATCAGAATATTAAATCACTAAAATTAACACTAAAATAATAACCCCATCTGACTCTTGGTATTTTCTTCTATTATTAACATAACTTAAAATCTCACAATGACTTTAAAAAGTATATAAAATAAGAATGTTAAAAATCACCCTATAGAACTTGATAAATGAGATTATTAAAATATATGAGAAAAAGTAAATTGGATCTTAAAAAGTATGGAATCAAATTATCAACTTTCAGATTTCTCTTTACCATGTTCAAAACAACTTCCTTTCTTTATCATTATTATCCCTGCAGTTTTCATAATCTTTCAATAATGAGCTTAATAACTCTGAACCATATACGAATTGAGAAGACGTGAAAAATGCTCATGCCTGTTTAGACGTTAAATCATACTCTAATGGATAAAATATGTTAAATAATTCACATTTTATTCAATAATACTAACACAATTCTACCATTACTATTACCAAGATTAAAACCTATCATAATCCCTCACACTTTATATCAATGAGAAAAAAAATAAGACAATAATTTCAGTACTTCTTCAAAATAACCATAATATCATTAAATTTTATTCAATACACTAAAAACACACTCACAGCAATATTTTATCAAAAATGTAAATCAAACTAAAATACTTCATAAAATCAAAATATAAAAACATGAAAATCAAATAATGAAAAAACAAAAAGGCTGTAACCATCTCTGGAGACTAGATTTTGTAGCAAATTATTCAAAGATAATCTCAATTTACTTTAATTTTTGACGATATATTTACAAGACTCTTTAATTTTAAAAAATTAATGAAATAAAAATTTTCAAAATTTTTACAAATGCTCAAAATTTAATATTCTACTACTTTGCTTCCCCCCAAAAACAACAACAACAACAAAACCTGAATTAACATATTTTAATTTCATAGGATAACAATATTAAAGCTTTTCCCAATGTCAAAATATTAATTAATTAATCTGGGAAGCATGAAATAAGTCTTCCGAACTCTTAAAATTCTAATGAAAAATCTAAACAAAATTCTACAAATGAACAGCAAATTTTAATTCAGCCTACACTGACATTTAAAATGTTCAACACAAACCAATTGTGCCGTCAGAAAAATTTAAATACCCTAATCCGCTGGTCACACCAAACACCGATCTTTAGTGAAACTGGGGTGGGTTAAAATATGGGCTTATTGCTCCCAATATTGTACTGATTATAGGTTAAATTCTGACGTCACCTCTTCACTAAACATTCTATTTTTATATCAAACTTGCTAGCTTTTAAAAAAATCAAAAATCATAGACCTGTCACAGTTACAAAAGTCAAACCATAAAATTTAGCTTACCTTTAAAAACTTTAAATTGCATTATAATTTATTTAATTTTATTTTAATCAGCGTTCAAATTATTTTTTGACACCATTGAAATTAATAATAATGCAAATTCTACCACAATCTTCTTTTCCTCCCGGTCTCTGGTGATCTTCTGCCAGGTTAGTACCAAGTGTTTGATGGATTTCTATATCCATGGCGATATCATTTTGTGTTGTAACGCACACTTCACAAAACTCCGTAATGTTGTTGCCTGTCAAATTCACAAACATAGCACCACTGATTTGAAAGCAGAATTATCCACCCTGGCTGTACCGGATAACTAAATTAGATGTCCGTCGACCAGTTCGCACTCAACTAGTTGATTTTCTACCTCATAAATCACGTTCTGTCTCGCTGAATTCTCTGGGACGTTATTATAGCCAGGTATGAAAATTGGCGTTTCACGGCACGCGAAGAAAATTTTGGAAGACTTAAAGGAGTAACTCGCAGATTATCTCGATGAGACAGCGTCATCAAGCACAACTGGATTCCGCCAAACTTACCTCTTGCTAAAAAATCAGTCATGATAAGAACTCGACTAGATCCAGATTGGAACTCCCGCATCACAAGCGGCAGAAATTCCCCTTTGAAGACGGCGAACAGCATCCACGCAGAAGCCAATCCGGCGTCTAGCAGCAGTAATGCAATAGCTCCGGAACATTCAGACAGTTAATGCAGAATTATTAAGATTTTTTCAAAACTCTCTTTCCAGGACACGGCGCTGTCGCTAGAAGAGACGGTGGGAAAACGACGTATTGCTAAAAACAACAAATTTACAAATTTTAAAATCCATGGGGGTTTCCTTCTCCCGATTCCTCATCCTGCTCGACTATTGACACGGAACTTATACCAACTAACCATTATCTAATTAATTAATCTTAAAGAAGTCATCAAAGCAGGACCGTGGCAAAGAACTAATACTTTAATAACATTTAAAGACTTTATTTTTCAACATCACTTAAAAAATCTACACAACCCAGCTAAAGCGCCATTTCCATCATCTCAATCCGGGCGACATGAGACCTGCCTCTCCGAATATAATCCCTAATCTGCGTTTGTTTACAATTGCATTATACGAAAGCGCGCTGAAGCGCGTGATAGTTGCGTCATTGGGTAATTCACATTCTTCTGCTTCCCAACCTGTACGCGGAGCATCCGAGCGGCAGGCAATTAATTATTGATGACCACTGTCTTGTGAACTCTGCGCTGCAAAAAACAACCGACTTCCTGAATTTGAAAACAGTAGAATATCTAATAGTAAATTACCGTTTAACGCTAATTTGCTTAATTTTAACCCTAATTAAATCTAGTTAATTATAGTTTACATTCCTAGCATTACTTACACACCCTACCATTACTTACCAGCCCTATAGGTAAACTATGAAAAATTAAATATCTATAGATGTTGCCTATAATTAAGTTAAAATTTAAGTTTTGAAAGCCTATAATTAAATTAAATTACAGAATATAATGGTTGTGTCAGAATCAATTTACCACTGTGCATTGTGTATATACAGGGTGATTATAATTAAAGTTGAACTTTCAAAAAGCTGTAAAAAAAGAACCACTGGTCAGAATGATCTGACATTTGACCTGCATATACGCAAAGGAGGGGGAAAGGGTATGGCATAAGAAAAGAAAATAGTTCAAAATTTGGGAAATAGATTGCACTTTATTCGTCACAACGTAAATGGGTTCGAGCTATAAATCTTAATGCGAGCGCTATGGTTTGAGTTGAAGGCTAAACCATCTGTAATATTCAATGTGCATGACTGTATCGGTTTTTTACTGAATAAATGACTTCTAAGTCATTCAAGGGCCCAGGGTTTCCCAATATGGTCGCCAGACCTGTATTGTCCGTCCGGCACCCAGACCTATAAAAATGAACTGCTCCGAACTTGGGAAATCAACCCTCGACTGCGTATACAGGTTTTGCTACGTAGTGACCGGTCTTCAGTCTGACAGGGCGTATAGGCGAGAGCCGTAGTCGCCGTAATATTTCGAAGTTCTAAGTCATTCAGCAGTCGTGGCACTCTTAGTGGAAAGTTCATCCACCACGACAAGTTACTGCCACATCGGATGTGAAAAATCGGTTTTTAGCCATTCGATGTGGATTGTCGCGACGCTTGCTCAAGAAATGTTAAATATGCTGTCCACCGTTTTCCGTGACAAGCTGAAACCAAGAAACAGCATGTTCCACAACAGATCGGAATGTATCAGTAGTGACGTTGTGAATATGTTGCGCAATGTGTGTGTTCAATTCAGCTAAGTTGGCGATCGGACCACTGAATAAAATATTTTTCAGATAACCCCATAGCCAGAAATCACAAGGATTACGATTTGCAATGTGTGGAGGAGCGCCATCTTGGATAAAAATAATGCTACCCACAGATGCACGTTTTTGAAGTACTGGAATGATGTGGTTGCGGAAAAGAGTCTCATAGCGTCCGCCATTAATCCAATTTCTACTTGTGGCAGAAAACAGTGTACAGCATATTGAACATTTCTTGCGACAATTAAAAACCGATTTTTCCCATCCGATGTAACATCATTTTGTCGCGGTAGACGGCCTTTCCACTCAGAGTGCTACAACTACTGAATGAGTTGGAAGTCATTTTTTCAGTAAAAAAACTGATACAGTCATGCACATTGAGCAGTACAGTTCGTTTAACCTACAATTCAAACAATAGCTGTCGCATTGGGATTCAAATGTCACTGGTAGCCGAACCTATTTACATTATGACTAGAAAAGCGCAATCTATTGCTAAAATTTTTAAATTTTTTTCCCTTATGTCATACCATTCCCCCTTCATTGCGTATATTCAGGTCAAATTTCAGGCCATTGTAACCAGTGGTTTTTTTTTTACGGCTTTTTGAAAGTTCAGCTTTAAATATAATAACCCTGTATATATATATATATATATATATATATATATATATATATATATATATATATATATATATATATATATATATATATATATATATATATTGCTAACAACTGAAAAGGCATTGTCAAACTTTGAGTGCATAGAAGTATTTATTATCCGGAGTCGTGGAACTTCCAATCAGAAGAAAATATTTTTCCTAATGAGCCTAAATTTTAACATCTGTTAAAATCTTTGAGTGATGTCAGGAAGCTAAAAAGATATAGTTTATTACGTAAAAATTTGTTTTTAAGAGCAGATTTTAAATTTGTTACCTGACTGTGAATCATCTGTGTTACAGGGATTGTTTTACGGGTATGTTTAAAATTGCCCTTTAAATACATAATACTATATAAATATATATTCTTTAAATCAAAACTTAACCATATCAGAAAATATGTGTTAAATGCAACTACACGGTGATAATTATTCATTGTTACTTCTAGTATTAACATTTTTTAACGCGAAATAATAAAGGGGATGTCTTTGTCACAATAAAGACTTCCTGACTTTTCCTATATGATAAATATATTACACTGTCCTTTATTTAATAATATATTTTGAGTTATAAACTATACTTTCTAATTAGATACCAACATGTTGAACAAGGACAGATTTATTATCTATGCTTCTTTAACCAAATGTTCGAGTTATATGTTTTGCAGGATGAAGTTGGAATTTCTTGTGGATTAAGAAACCATGACAATATAGAAAATTAATTAATTAAATTTTGGGAAGTGATAACTATGTAATCGTTATGAGACGCAGTACAACTTCATGAATAATAAGCTGGCAGTAATGAGTAAATATTTTTATACCTGAATTACAAAGATTGGATAAAATTATTTTTATTCCTCAATCTACGCGTTTGTTTTTTCTACAACTTTTATTGTATTTTCTACGAATTGTAAATGATTTTCATTTAGTGTGTTTTCTGTATTTGTATTTCATTCAAAATTATTTTACATGTAACTTAAGGTATGTGCTTACCCTCAAATCGCTATCTTTGCAAAAATTTCAAATTTTTTTTATTATGTTCAAGCATTTAGGATTCCAAAAAGGCTTTACTTTTGGTTCAGCGATAATTAGAAAAGTTGTAGCCCAAATTATAAACCGCTAGTGAACTTACTGAAACCGGATGTGACCTTTTAAAGGGGCTACAGATATGTAAAAAATGCATTTAAACAGCTGTTTTTTACTTAGAACTTACTTTGAATTTCACGACCAGAAATTACTAAAAAAGTGTATTCATGGAATGACTTAGAACAAAAATGGATCATTTAACAATGTTTTGGGGAATATTTTGCCTAATGAAAATTTTGTTCAACTGCAAACATTGTTATTACGTGCTTCTATTGCAGTGATACTATTTAATTCAGGTTTTATTGGTCTCGTACCTGTTTTTAATTATTTAGAAATAAAAATTGAACCAGAAATGTTAAAAAACTACAAGGAAATTAACAGTGGGCGATTAAGGAAATCGAGGCGACAAATACTGCAAACTACAAAATAATCCAGAAAAATACTAAAAGCTAAAAGAACATCAAAATTAATTCAAAATAACGCCAAAGAAGGCTTGACCTAGAAATATGGTGAATTTTGAAGTTGTAAAATGTATGCATAATTTTTTGTGCTACATTAAAATCTTTATTTGCGTTTTCTGGAAAATTGTATTTTTAATTATTTATGTTTACGAAAAATCTCATTTCTTCGAAGGTTTTTAAGATATTGAAATAAAATTTTGTCACAAGGTTCTGCTTATCTATTGGTATGTTATGAAGCAAAATATGACTTGTAAGTATGTATTTATTAATTTAAGATCTATTTTTATTGAAAAATATACAATTTTTTAAAAAAATCATGTTGTATATTCACAATTTAGTATATGTTAGTAAGTTTAAGAGGTATTGAAAATCTTTTGGTTCTTAATACAGGTAATTGATTTACTAATATATTGGTGAGAAACGAGTAAAATATATTGGTTTGATTTTGTTTCAGAAGATTTGGCATAAACGTTAATTTTTCCTAAAATTTGACTAAATATAGCCTAATTTTCAAAAGTTAATTATAATTCCGAATTTTTTTTTAAATTCGTAATTTTGTTCCTTGTTTTAACTAAAAAACGCTTGTGTTTCATAAAAATTTCCTATTTTTCAAAAAAAGTGCCCAAAAGGTAGGCACATACCTTAATTAAAATGGAAAAAATAATATTTAAGTTAAAATTGACTAATTATTTTTTTGCTGAAATGGACTATGTAAAATTTTAATTAATATAGTTAAAATGCAAATTTTATAGAAGACAAAATAATATTAAAAGTTCAAAACTGTTTAAGTAGAAAATTATTAAATGCTCTGTTGTTTACAATGATACTAGAGTATTTGATTTTGTCAATCAAGGTCCTATTTAACAAATAATTTTTTAAAAATTTGAATGAAAATTTGTGACTCATATTAGTATATATCTCTGATTTCATTCAGATCAAATTTTAAATTTCACTCATGACCATGGATATTCATTGCTACGTAATTTTTTCAAGCCAGTATCTAAAAGACTGTTTGTGCTTTAACGGAGGTTGAAATTATGGCGTATTACGGTACATTCAGTAATTTAATATTTTAAATGGTTAATTCCTTTGTATGAAGGTGAAATGAATGAGTAAATAACTTATATATAAACAATGTATAAAATTACTCTTCAAAAAAATAATTCAGTATGTTTTTATAAATATATTAAACTTTAAATATATATATTTTAAAATTTTTATGGTGAAAAAAAATGCCAATCCATAAACAATTCTTACCTTTAAGATTTTTAGAATACAAAATTCTATTGAAAGACTGATGCCACATTCTTAATTAATAATGAACAACCATATTTACCTAGTAACAGAAACGTATAACTAAATAATGTTCTCCCACCTGTGAAATTCTTTCCAAAGAAATAAAACACGTTTCGGGTGTAACTAACCATTCTATTATTTTCTATTATTAAGAATTTTAAAACGAAATTCTAGTTATCACCCTATTTCGTCGTGCCCATGCTCTGAAAGTTTATATGCAGCAACTAAAACAAATCAATCAAAAATATTTAAATGAAATGAGAATTAAATTTATTTTTATCAAGGAAGTGTATAAACTGAGTGTTTAATTTCTTATGATCACCTACTCTGTACATCGTTGGGCCACCTTCTGCTCTCAAAATCAAACTTCTTTTCTCTTCTCCTAACTTTCTCTTCTAACTTCTCGCTCTAACTTCTGCAATTCTCTTTGACATGGACTCTATGAGGTAGGTGATTTGAAGAATCTGAAGATTTGATGGATGTGGATCTAGCCACCTCATGACCCTTTCCATTTCATACCACAAATGTTCAATTGGATTCAGATCAGGTGATTTTTGAGACCAAATAAGCAAGGGGAAAACAAGCAAGGGGAACAGAAGAAAAGTTGGCTCTCAAAATAAAACTTCTCTTCTCTTCTCCTAACTTTCTCTCCTAACTTCTCGCTCTAACTTCTGCAATTCTCTTTGGCATGGACTCTATGAGGTAGGGGATTTGAAGAATCTGGAGATTTGATGGATGTGGATCTAGCTACCTCATGACCCTTTCCATTTCATACCACAAATGCTCAATTGGATTCGGATCAGGTGATTGTTGAGGCCAAATAAGCAAGGGGATGTCACCGCCATACTCTATAAAATCTTTGTGGACAATGTGATCTTTAGGGCATGAGGCCGCGTGCATCTCCAGTGTGGTGAAACATTAACATAACTGGATGTACCTTATTGCACAGGATAGGCCCGGCCTTTTGGGTTGTACCCCACCGGTGGAAACAAACCGCAGCAGGTGATCCCCTCCCCTTCCCGCACTGGATGTACTTGGTCAGCGACAATATTTAAATATCTTCTGACAATCAGACGTTATTCCACACAAAATGAAGGGTCTCAAAATGTCAGGAAAACATCTTCTGGTCCTTAACATTGCCTCCACTAGCTTGAAATGCTGTGGCAATGCACTTTGGGTCCATTCTTTCGTGCTGCTTTCTTCATATTAACACGCTGCAATCTGCATATTGTATTGAAAACGGGATTCATCGAATCACATTATCCTTTTACATTCACTTACTGTCCAACCATTCTAATTCTGTGTGAACAAGATAAGGTTGATCTTGTTAGCTTCAGCCAGTGGAGGTTTTCGAACAGGACTATTTGATTCCATACCCGATACGATGTAATGTGAGGTAAACAGTGCCTTGGGAGAGCCTCGGAATTGGTCTCTGAGAAAAATTAGCTGCAATTTGGCATACTTTACATCCAGTAGCCGGTAACGATGATACATATTATATTAAGACCCGTTTTTTGTTTGGCAGAGAAACGGTTTCACTAATACTCGCTACTTTGCTTCTACCACCCACAATCCTTCCACGTTCAAAGTCCATTAAATCACATTTTTTACCCATTTCTTCACAAGCAATACAATTCAGTTGTCTTTAAAATCAACCATCAATCCCTTTTGATATCAATGTCACCCTCTAACAGCAACAGCTTGACCTTATCGCTGATTTGAATAAAATCATCATGTTGTCATAGTAAAATATCAACTACGTGTATGATGCATTTATCAAATGATAATTTCCATGCAAATGGATATATAAATTCCTTTCCTACCAGAATTTCACGGTAGATGATGAAAATTGATAACTTTGGACTTTTCTTTTGAAAAAAAAAACACTTAATTTTTAAACTTGTGATAAATGAAATGGCTGTAGAATTTTACATTGCTTGTTTTATTGGAGATTACTTCCAATTTCTCGTAAATGGGGTATTAATACTCAGATGAATGTCTCATTTCGCATTCTAATTAACCATTTATTTTAGTCTTTTTACCGCAAACTCTTTACAATACACATTACAGTATTCTTAGTATATTTATGCCGTAGTGTCATTAATATAAGTGCTAAGACAAATCTTAGTTCACCTGTACGATCTTCAGTAGATCATAAAAAGGCGACTGAAGATTTTAAATAGAATTTTTTGATCACAGACTGTAGAATTTGAATTTGTTAAGGAATCGTTAAAATAACTTTGTCTTGGTAAGTGCTAGTTTTCTCGAGGGAAGATTTTAAACACTGCTCAAAACCACTACAAAAAGTTTTGAAAACAGGACAAATACCTGGTGAAATGAAGTTGTAATGGAATATGGTATGAAACTCTGGATGAGTTAAAAATATTTACTTACAAATTTTATGTCTTGTATGCACGTGTCTTTTTGCATACATTAAAGCCATGCACATATCTAAATTTTGAATTATACCACATTCCTTTGATTGATCCAACATGGGAAGGGGTTCATCAAATATGAAATTTTGTTTGTCCTTTATATCTTTGTTAGATAGAATGAACAATCATTTAAAATAAACTTTCTTTATTTCTAAGGCAAAATAAATTATTCATAGGTTGTTATTTTTTATTTAATATTATAATATGAGGCCAGAGAGAAATAAAGAAAAAACGGAGATAAACACTGGTATCTATGATATAACTTTGTTCTATAAATTTAAATTAAACTATTATTCCCTGCGCATTTTAAAATGCTTTTAAACCCTTTTATTACCGAATAAAAACACATTGCATTTTTTCTTAATTTTTACACTTATTCACCTCTCATTCAATCTGCAAAACTTGTTTAGTAATAATTTAAACTTCGTGTAATTTATTTTCCATTTATTTTCTGCTCTTAAGATTACTAATTTCAGATACATTTAAAATGTATAATGAAAGCATGATCTGCCGAAATTATTCTTTTAATTTTGTTTTCTGAATTTTATTTATCTGACTTTAACTACGGAGCGTAAATATTTGTCATTTCGACAAATTAGCTTCCATAAAAAATGATTTGCTACTCTTCGTCTCCTTAGCTATCTGTGTCAACAAATAGCGGATTTATCAGTTAATTACCTGCAACCTCTCAAGTTGAAAAATAGCCGGTGTCTCTGTGACTTGAATAGACAAATTAGAGAATGATTGTTTAGCGTGCTTATGTTGGATGTGTTCATTTGTTGCTGAATAAAATTTATCTTAGGGAAATAAAAATAATTGTAGTTTAAAAAATGAAATATATTTTCTGGTAGTTAAGTTACAAAAAATTAAAAGGCTATTTTTTATTGTGCACTTTTTGTTTTGAAAAGGATTAATTTTAAGTTGAATCTTTGCAAAGGGTAACAAAAATATTTTAAGGTTTTTTTCTAATATTTATTAGTTTATTATATAAGACTAGAATGTAATGAAATTTCTCTAAATGACCTCCCCAGGCAGAGCAGATTATTTAAAATAGTCATAGTTGGTATTTTAAGGCCAAACATTTCATGGGATGTCTAATTAGCCCTTTACCCTTTGAGGGGCGCCGTTTTCACAGTGAAAACGCTTAAATATTGTCTTTTTTTCATTTGCATTCAACGTATTCCAGTTAAATGAGCAGAAAAATGGTTAGTTGTGCCATCTGTTATCAGTCTAAAGCAGAAAAAACATTTCTCAACCTTGAATTGTAAAATATTTCTAGATTCTTTAGGTTAAAAAAATCGAGAAAAAAATCTGCCCCATGCAAACGGTGGGGGTTGTTGCCCCTGAAAGAGTTAAGGTCAAAAAATGACAAAACCCAACCAACTTGCCAATTTCTGAGGAATTTTCCTTACCTTCTTTATATGGTTTATTTAGGACCATTCAGAGGAGGGATTTTTCTTATAGCACATTTTGAGGATTTATACATTGGGAAAAAATCATAGCAGGACTATTAATCATCTATCATTGTGGCTATTTGGGCAGTACGTTTCGATCCGAGAGGATATTATGAGTTGTTTCACATCTGTGTGAGAGGGGGCACACACTCATCTAAAGGGAAAATTTAGTGGTTATTATTATCTTGAAATGGTTAGCAAATTTTCTTAATGGATGCTGGCCTCATGCTCCAGATATCGAACCACAGTTACCAAATCGTGAAATATCCATCCAAACCACAATACCCTTCAGAGTTCAAAAAAATTGGATGGGAATAGCAATAACCTTAAATTGACATTTAAGGTTAGAATTCAATTTTTATTTTTCTTAATAGTGACATTTTAAGGTTTTTCTGCTACCTGATTATCATCACTAGCTGCGATTATTATTTCTGATAAGAAGTTATTTGGCCTAAATCTTTGCCATTATATCCTCAACTGGTGTATTAAACATTTCATAATTTTATGTATGTTTGAAAACTAGATCCAAAATTACCTCTTGCTATTATTTTATATCTTTATATTAGCTAGGGAGCTTAGTAGAGCCGTGCATGCTTCATTCTTAGTTTATGGAATTCAGGTCCATATTTTGACCAATATGTGTTTGTGTCTCATTTCTCAGCTAATGATTTCTTCACTGAAATAATGAACTTGAGTCAGGTTAGCATTGCTTGGAGGTTAGGTTTTGGCACAATTTTGGGCAGCATATATTTTGTCAATTTGGTTGTCTGACCTAATGCTTCAGTATTCAAGTCACTGCCCTTCAGTCTAAATTTGAAACTTAACTGGACTAAGGTGACCCAGAAATAAACAAATTATTCCCGTTAAAGGGGTTTTAAATTACTGTATGGCTCCGAGCAAGTTCTCAAAATGCTTAAATACGGTTAACGTATGTTTAATCAGATTTGTAAAAGCATGATTTTAGCTGTTATTCAACGAATAGCATGTATAATCCATGGAGAAATAAAAGGAATGATGTTTGTCGAAATGAAATGTTAGATTTTATTGGGTCATCCCATAAGTAATGCGTTGTTTTCTTATTGGTCAAAATGAACGATGCAGTGTTTTACATTTATTGCGCCATCTTACAATCTGTATGGTTTATTAGATTTATTTGGCTGGTACTCGATTCACATTGATTATTAGTATACATACCAACTGTACAGATTGTATGATAACGAAATAAATGTAAAACATTGCATCCCCCACTTTCACCAATAAGAAATAAACACATTACTTATGGGATGACCCCATGTATTCTATAACACATTACTACCGAATATGGGGGAAGAGTTCAGTATCCTGTGCCGCTTGGCGTCCTCTGGCGCGGTTTCTGAGTTGGCGGAAAACTCAGAAACGGCGCATAATGCAACCTACCTAAGCGACGCCATTTTCTCGGCGTCACTTAGGCTTAAGGTATCCGACTACATTCGGAGCACTTGTTTTCAAAAACTATACTTGCGTAAATATCTGCCTTATTTTTCGAAGGTGTATAACAACAAAACACGAAAAAAATAGGCCATGACTATGCAACTTTTTACAAAATTGATGATTTTGTGTTGAAATTTAGCAAATTTTTACAAAAACGGTTCTCTACAAAAAATATGCATATAATATTAATTTCTTTTTGTCATTTATACATAAATACCTCCAGAGTGTAATAAACTAAAAGCTAATCGATATTGTGAAGTCGAAAATAATATGTATATACAGATCATTATAGGCAATTACATGTAAACTTTTAGTAATTTCTCATGAGATTTTTTATAAATGCAGCTATAAATCAACAAATAAAATATCTAGAACCAAATCTGTAATTCATCACATTCTTAATATTTTGAAAAACATGCGTGAAAAATTTCAGACATACGTTTAGATTTTGAGTTACCACAATGATTTAAAGTTGATGAATAGTATAGTTTAAATTTTAAATTAAAAATGAGTTCTTCACAAAACAAAATTAAAATTTCCCACTTGCATGTATAGCTGCTGCTGATATTTAAATCACTCTCATTTATAATGATCGTACGGAAAAAATAAAAGCAAATTCAGAGATAGAAATTTACAATCTTAAGAAAGAGGAATAAAAAGACTTTCGATATGTTCATCAAAATCAACGTTTTAAAGGTAGTCGAATACCTTAAAAAAATTCTATAACTTAATAGAAAGTCACATTTTGAAGAAACAGTTATAGAATGGATATTGGGTAGTCTCAATTGCATCTGCCATAAAAAAAATAAATAATAATAAAAAAAGGGATGTCCCCCAAAATGCAATACATAAAATTTCTTATAGTGAAAATATCCACAAAAACCATTTCCCTATTTTTCAATAATCACATTAGTGTGATAAACTTTTAAAATCACTTTTAAAAATAGAAAAATTAAAAAGTAAATGATCCATAGCCAAAAAAAAAGACAGAAATTGCCAGAACCAAAGAGACTTACCTGCAATCCCTCCATACGCGGTCGAAATGTCTGTTCAGAAATAAAACTATACAATTGATAACGTTTTAAATTACCACGTGATTAAAATTAAATTGATTGGCCTTTAGATATACCACGTGATCTTTATGTACGGAGACACAGCAAAAAACAACTCAACAAACACTATTCAGAAATATCCATCAAAACACAGTTAAAAACATCGCAACAGAAGCGAATGAGAATGCACCATATTTAAATATTTATTGCCAAAAAAAATCGCAAATATTCCGGCACAGTATATGGGACTTCTCCCGAAAATGGCATCCAGTGTGAAATTGTTCATGTCTATTAATAAACTCTATGCTACGTGTTAAAAGACTGTTTTCACGAAAACAGAATCAAATCCATAAAAAAAGTTCTGTTTAATCCAGCATTTGACGAGGATGTATTTACTAATTTACAGTAAATACTGAAGAATCAAATTTTCAATATTTTTTTCCCGTTTTGTTGATCCTTAAGATATTGAACTATCAGTAAAAATATATATAAATAAGTGGTCTAAGATGAGATGAAGAAGACGTAGAAATAATTGTATTTCCCACATGCAGAAAGAAATTAATGACTTTGATAGTGTATATGTGAGTTGATATGTTATTTTATATTTTGTAGATAAAATTGAAGTCCTTCCCGATATGGACCAAATTGTTCCTTTTGAATAACGAATCAAGATAATTTGTGGGATCTTAGAGAATATAAATTAGAAAGGAATGGCACTAAAAAAGTTAAGAATATCTGGAAAGTAGATTTAATTAACGTGAATTTACAGAATACGGATTTCACAAGTAGAGGTTAGGAAAGATATGTTGCTTGTGTACTGTTAAATAGATATGCTTATGCGTCTGGTTGATTACAATGGGATCCTTAAACGTTTGAGAAGATAGTAACCTGTTACGGTTAGATATACCATATTTAAGATTACTTTCATGTTTGGAAGGTCATGGGCAGTTTCAGCAATATTTCTTTTATAATGTCTTGGTGATAAGAGATACATGTATGAAGCATAATGCTGCGTAACTTCCCAAACTGGCGCATAAAAATGAGGCAATTGATCACTTGATGAGCAGAGAGCAAAAACAGTGTTTTATGGTAGGACATCTAAAACTGTTCTCTACGGAAATTTGTGGAAAATGACGTTGCATATATGTAGAAGCAGACATTGTAATTGCTCTTAAGATGTTGGAAAATTTCAGTTTGATGGGAATTGTTGAATTTTGAGTTTGGTAGATTAAAAATCTTGAAATTTTTGGTGGTTCAAATATGCCACTGAATTTTTTTTAAGAAAGGAGGGGGGGGGGGAGTAATCTAAATCATAAGCTTGAATTCAACCTCAAATGAGCCAGTAAAATTCCTTACATTTAGCGGGGCTTCAAATTTGGGCTTATGAAAAGATTCAAAATTAATGTTTCTTTGCTTATGATATTTCAATAGATACAACTGGGGTTTGCTACATTAACATCTGCTTTTTATTGCTATATTAGGAATTAGTGTAAGAATTATTGCAGTAATTATTTTGTCGGTTCGTTACTCCTCACACATAAAAAGAAGTTATGGGTTTTATGAGACTCAAAATATCAATAGGTGGGAAGTGATATATGTGCAGGAATTTCAGAAACCCCAAGACATTTCATTATTGTCCATACTAAGTTTTAATTCAAGTTAACGTATATCATTTTTCGTTTAGTGCAAGATTTTCAAAACCATATTTGTTTTTATGGGAGTAGGATTTTAACTTCATTCATATACGGTTTCTTTACAATCTTGTGTTTGGATAATACTCCAACTTTCACAACATATTGTTAACATGTTTATTTAAAAAGACATAAATCAACAGATTTTCATGGGGGTTATGGGAAAAATTTCCTTTTCTTTAAATATAGAAATATAAACTTTATAGATTTGCAAGCCATTTGTATAATTATACTCAAAAATCGTGATTGAGAGCAAAAATAATCTATAAGACTTTTATGTGAACAATGAAAAAATGCACTTTAATCTTAAGTGCGATTAGAATTTCTCCCGTAAAACCAAAATATATTTCTACAGAAATTTTATACCTCTATTTAAAACTCAAAGCTATAAACAATAACACAAAAAATAGAATCTGTTACTGAGACATTCTACCCCAACAATATTTTCAAAGCAAAAAACTTTCATATCAGTTATTACAGACATACTTGCTTAATTACTGCGTTTTCCCGTAGTTCTCTTTTCCTACAACACATTCCATTAGTTTATAGCATGCATAATATTAGTGATTGACTCTGTACAGTAAATGCTTTCAGTCTTAGATAATAAGAGAGTATAGAATTAGAAAGCCTTATGGTATCATTTTAATGGAAATTTATACTAAAATGTACTCTCTCAAAGCAAGCCCTTTAACCCCGTAATGATATAAGAAGCTTATTTAGAATCTCTAAATTACATTTATTGCAGACTTAAGCTACAACATGTGTTCAAATGTAACGTACTTTCGCAATATATGTTGCAGACAACAAGCGTTGCAGGCAGCCTAAGCTTTTACTGCAAAACCATAATGCTCGTAAGTAGCGGATTTTTAATGGAAGGTAATTGAGAGAATATATGCAGATGATGTTATCATCATCTCGCAGGAATGTTTTTAACATGTTTGAAATGCATGTTCTTTAAATGTTTAATTTGCTTGTTTAAAAGGAAACAATTATTATGCATTTCTTACGAGCTATTAATTCCCAGAATAATCTATAAAAAGAGGCAATTGAAGAGATGCAATTTATCAAGTGGTAACATTCCTCCTCCTATTATTAAACATGTCATTTCGGAAAAATTAGGATAATCAATGGATTATGTATTGTTAAAATAAAGTTTGCGCATAAAATTTATTTCAAACTCTTTTTTATATAGAAACTATAAATTATGAATATGAAAAATTTTGGTTGACAGTTTCCAATACGGAGTTGATAGAATTTTAATTTTCATAGACCAGAATAGGATAAAATACAATTGGGGAATTAATTATTGTACCTTTTTTTCAGGTATAAAGTATCTGTCTCGAAAGGGTTTAATTGAAGTTTGAAGAAACCAGCTACAAATTGACTCCTGAAAATTAGTTCAAATGTAATATGCAAAATTCCCGCATATTGTATCAAAGTTTTGTTTCATAAGTTAAATCAGGGGACATTATTATATTTAAAAACACACTGGTATTAAGCTCAGAGTTAAATCGAGAAGTTTGTTTGAAAATTTATTAAACTTTCGCAAAAAGGCTTTTCTAGAATCTATGCGTAATTTATTTTACGAATTAATCCATAATCCCTTTTATCTTATTAATTTTAATACGTTTGTAATCAGCATGGAAAGGCAGAAGAATTATAAGGTATTCAAACAGAAAGTAATATTTCTTTATATATCCACATTCTGTTTTAATTAACTTATTCCATAATTACTGCAGAATGTTAATGAATTTCGAAGAATAATTCGGTTCTTTACAGAGTGTAATAAGCCCTTTTAAATTATAATTACGAATTTAAGATAATAATACAATAAAGTACTTAAATATTTCAGCATATGATATTTTAATAGTTAATTCAACTATATGTAAGTTCAAATTTTATGAGCATATTTGAATTTATGAGTTTCATTATTTATGAGGAGTACTTAGAATAACTACATCCATGAATATTAATTAATATTTAGGGAGAGAACCTGCTAGATGACGTTCTTCGAGAGCAGGCCTGTACAACTAGAAACGTGATGAGAGCCATATTATTTTACGGAAAACTGCTATGTGCAAGAAAGTAGGATAGATGGGAAAGCGAAAAAAAATGTTATCTAATTAAAAGTACATTGCTTATTTTAAAATTTAAATCAATATCGAATATATAAGTCATTCGCTGCTTATATATTCCTTTCCCGATATTACAAATCTAAAAATAATATTTCTAATTTAATTTATCACATTATGTTGCTTCACAAAAGGCTTCGCGGCACATAAAGCGAGTGTTTGGGGGCTGTATATTGTGCAGGCCAATTTTACCAAAAATGAATATGAATTTAACGTTTTCTTTAAGGAAATTAAAATAAATTGCCATGTTAACATTAGGAGGGGAGTAGAATTTAATTTTCATTGAAATCAATGAATGTTATGATTAAACAGCATATGAAGCAATTGATTTCAAACTGAACCTGACACAGCCTACTGGACAAATTATCTGGAAATACTGAAGAAGAACATTTTCTTCTCATATAAAATAATCTCAGATCTCGAACGGATTTTATTCCACAGTTGACGATTAAACATCTAAATATCCCTAAAAAAGAGAAAAATGTGACAAAATATGAAAAAAGGAGTAAATTTTATTTACTTCAATTTAAGGGTAATGCTGATGTCATCTTGAATTTCTTTATTCTGATTTTTAACAGTTAATGATGTCATAGTTAAAAAATATGAAAATGAGGTGCGACTGCAACTGAAAAGAGGGAAGAAACGAACATCAAGAATAGAAGAAATCTGGGAACATTAGGTGACTAGAAATTAGAATAAAACAAAATGATAATAGAACTCATATCGGAGATCTGACATGAAGGGAGAGCCCAATGTTAGATCCACTAAATAACACTTTCTAGTTTTGTATTATCAAATATCCCCTTAACCGTCTTTTGCAAATAGAAAACATTTAATACAACATTAATAATTCTTAGTCACAAAATAATTAATAAATTTATTAGATTGTTTTGGAGCAATATATTTGAAACATTCACAATTTCAGAGAAAAAATATATACTAATATTATTTGGACCCTATTTAATGAGTGATTAGATCATAATTATTTCTTTCTTCCAAAGCATCGAAAAGCCTATTTGTAAAGATTGAAAATGTCTTTATCGGTTCTTAATTTTCATTAGTGCTGCTGTTTCAGACAATAGGAGGAAGAATCTGATCATGACATGAAGTTCTGTAACCAATAAATTTAGCTAGAAAACACCTACCTCAAAGTTTAAAACAACAATTCTTATAAATAAAGTCATTTATCATTAGGTGATTAGTTTGGAAACTAATTTTGTTTATTACACGAACCTTTTCTCCTAAAATTACCAAATTTGGAAACATTTTGATGAATGGTTTTTCGCCGCAGAAACACTCAGTGCTTAGAGTTTAATTAGGAGCGTTCTGTATTTTATTCGCCTCTATAAGAAAGTTTGGATTTTGAAGTGTAAATCATAGAAAGTGTCATAAATGCCTTTCTATTTAATTAAGGAAATTCGATAAGCAATTCTCTTAATCGAAATTTATCACAGAATGCAATGGAATATTATCGCCGGTTGATGAAAGTTATTGAATAATATTTATGTTTTGTGGTTTTAGTGAATAAATAACAAATGTTGAATGATCGAAGATATAATGAAAAGTATTCTGTTTCAAATTTTTAAACATTAACTTACACTTGGATAGCATTGATATGGAATCTGGACAATTCTGCTTTTTGGATAAATATGCCCAGCAGATGATGTCACTACCCTTCAAAATCAATTAGAGTTTTCTTAATTGTTTAATTCTAAGACGCAAAATAACACTCATTTGTCAGTAAAATGGAAAAGTTTATCGCTAAAGTACTTTACTTTTGTTTGATACCGCTCAAAAAAAAAAAGAATTGCACTAACTAGGAAGCATGAATTAAGTCAAAATGTAAAATATTTTTAGAAATTATAGTTAGTGTGTAAGAACTCAACGCTCTAAAACTTGTTGCTCCTTTATATACGTATACATGCATTCATACTTATATATATATATATATATATATGCATATATATATATATATATATATATATATATATATATATATATATATATATATATATATATATATATATATATATATATATATATATATATATATATATATATTGCCCCTCACGCAAGTCTTTTCGGAGGGAGGGAAATTGAAATACATTTCAAACCTTTTCATTATTAACACAAATTTGCCAAATTCTTACATCCTATTGCAATAAAGCATTATCCCTCAAATCCAACCAACGTAATCTATTAGTTTTTCCCCTGTGCCACGTGCGTCCAAAACATGTAACGAAGAACCTTCTACGACGTTCGAAACATCACCCCATATGACGCGACATAATCACATGTCCGTTTCTAACCAATTAGAAGTTTAATAGACCCCTACTCGGGCGAGAGATTTTCGCGCCTCTGGTCTTTTTGTGTGCCTGCTCTCAACCAGAAAAGATGTAAGTTCGTTGCTGTCAAAAGTCCCCGTTCCGGGCTAGCGTCGCGCGATGTGTTCGAATAATTCTAATTGATATTCTACGAAACTGTGTCGGAAATAAAGACTATGTATGAACCAGCTGCCTTTGTCCCTCTGATATGAATCCGAGGTGTTTTATTGTCCTCTCCATCTACCTCGCCACTCGCTACTACGGCTACACATTATGGATCCGAAATGTTTGAAGCTCCCGGCCATTTCTTTGCCCCACCACAGTTTCTATTTGCCTATTTACGACTACATCCCGAGATTATACTCCACTTATTTCATTAGTCGCGTTGGATGTGGAACCAGCGCGTGAAGATTTTCCCAGTGGACTTAGGGCCTGTTCACATAGGAGTCCGTTCCGTAGCGTTAAGGAAAAGATGACGTTGAAACGAAAATAAACCAATCATAGGCGTTAAAAATTTCATTGCTAATCGTTTGGAGGCCTATGATTGGTTTATTTTCGTCTCAACGTCATCTTTTCCTTAACGCAACGCAACGGACTCCTATGTGAACAGGCCCTTACACATGACCATGTTCCAGTGATGTTTAACTGCGAACGACAACTTTAAGTTTCATGTCATCTCTTGAGTATCCAGTTCTGAAGAACGTGTGCGTTATCCGAGTAACAAACGTTGACAGGGAGATTTCCCGGCGAACTGTTCGACGGTCATCTTTCGCGTCATTCGATGGAATCAGCGTAAACAACTTCGACGCGGCTTTTTGGGAGAATAACGAAATTTGAAACTTCCACTGTGCTTAGGGTGTTCCGGTTCCAGCGATTTCCTTCAGATGTCATCTATATACGCGATTGTGCTCAGCGATCGTGAAAATTGTGAATGAAGAATAATTTTTTCTCGACTGTGCGCGAAAGAAAATATATGTGTGCCAAAAGATGTTGTGTCGCCGTTGCGCTGAGAAATTAAAAACCCAGTTGTGATTATTGCTCTCCGTGCCAACCAAGAATTACTTGTGATTAATGGGCTCTATTTGGAATACTAGTCGTCGGCTCAGCAGCGTGCCAGTTTTACGTGGTCATCAGTTTTATTTATTAATTTTTCTTTTCCTGCTAAAGTTGATAAAAATTTCTCAAATATTTTACATAAAGTTATAAAAATAAGATAAGATATTTGGTAAAAACTTTAATTGAAGTGATTTAATAATTTGAATATGATGTGTTTAACACGCTAAAATGAGGTGTCAAGTGTTATAAAATTCTCTAAAATAATATGGTATATGAAAGTATATTTAATGTTTTTTTAACATATGTGTTAAAGAGAATTTTTATTTAAAGTGTATTTTAATTCTGATGAAGAATATTATGAGTGAATTTAATAATTGATGAAGAAATTAAATCAGTTTTAAAGGGTGTATTGTATGAATATTTCTATATAATATAATTTCTTTTGGGTTATAAAATAAATGTTAGATTTAGAGTTTAAGGTTTTAAAAAGATTTTTGAAATTTATATATTGATAAATGTTACGAGTGTTTTAGTGTATTTATTATGGATTTTTGATAATATGGTTTCAATTTGATGAAAATGTATAAATTCTGCAAGTATCTGATTATCGCACCAATTCTGGGTCGTCGTGGAGAAAGAAAAAATAAATAAAATAAAATTCGCTCCTCTGATGAATCACGGGTGTATACAATCGTAGGCATTCTTTGAGTTGGAGGTCAACTCGGCGCCATTCTCGTAAGGCGCCATTCTCGGCGAAGCTCTCGTAACAGTTGTAGGAGTAGGTAAGCTAGTCGTGACAGGATCATTTGGATTAAACACAGGATGCTGCGACGTCAGGGAGTCGCTGGTGGTGAGGAATTCTGGCTTTAAACGGTCGAGGCCAATAACACAATTTTTACCATTCAGAAGCAATGTGTAATATTTAGACGTTCTGTCCATTACCTTGAAGGGGCCGTTGTACGGATGCTGTAGTGAGCGCCGGATCCCATCATAGCGCACAAAGACATGAGAGCACGAATCGAGAGAAGGGTGCACGAAGGTGGTCGGATTGTGGTGAGCAGAAGTGGGAGTTGGTGAGAGACTCCATTAAGCTACGGAGATGTTGGACGAACTCGGATGGTTCGACTGCAGGGGGTGGGGATGGATGGAGAAAATCTGCAGGGAGGCGGAGAGTAGAGCCATATACAAGCTACGCACTTGTGCACTGGATGTCTTCCTTGAACGAGGAGCGGAGTCCCAGGAGGACTAATGGGAGAGTCTCAGTCCACCGATTGTTTGAATGACATCTAAGGGCCTGTTTAAGTGAGCGGTGAAAACGCTCAACTAACCCGTTGCCCGCTGGATGGTACGGCAAGGTGCGGATGTGCTTCGTGCCTAGCAGTGACATCAGAGAAGAGAAAAGATGTGCTTGAAACTGGCGTCCTTGATCGGTGGTGATGACGGAAGGGGTTCCAAAACGGGCAACCCACTGACTGATGAAAGCGCGTGCTACTGTCTCGGACGAGATGTCCGTTATCGGCATCGCCTCCGGCCATCGAGTATACCGATTCACGCAAGTACGCAAGTAAGTGAATCCCTCCGAAGGCGGAAGTTGGCCCACCAAATCAAGATGTACGTGATCGAAGCGATGAGATGGCGGAGAAAATTGCTGCAGGGGGCTGCGTGTGTGCTTATGTACCTTTGAGCGTTGACAGCTCAAGCAGGTACGAGTCCATGCTGTGATGTCCTTCACCATTGATGGCCACACATAACGCTCTGAAATGAGCTTCTTGGTTGCTCGTACTCCAGGGTGAGATAGTCCATGCAGGTGAATTCGGAGCGGAGAAACATGCGTACTACACTAGTACGGAAAGTGAAGAGAAGTTCGGTGTTCCAATGTCCGCGGCAATCCCCAATCCTGCGCGAACCAGATGTCCAGAACGCGACGTCGGAGCTGTCTGCGAGTTGGGTTGCCATATATATATATATATATATATATATGTGTGTGTGTGTGTGAAATAATTTTAACCACCTCTGATCTTTAATCGCCTGTAATCCGAGTTCTCTCTCTCTCTGGTAACCTTTTCGTTCTTTACCCCTTTCCAATACTAACCTACCTCGCCAACTTCCAGCAACCCGTTTACAGCTACTTGTACGCTAACCAGATGAGAGCTGGACGTCGCTTTATAAGGTCATGTTATTGCTGGAATAAACTTCTTTCTTCTTTAATTCCAATCGTATTGTTTTTCAGTCTCGATGTCTTATTCTCAGCAGATGACTATACCGTTTCCTTTCATTAACTTTGTCTTACCGCAACAGAACATTATCCCTCAATTTGATTTTGATCTCGATATACCAAATTAAGGTATTAGTTTGCCCCCTAAAAGCTGCGTGCGGACAACAGTTATATAAGATAGAATGTCGTGGAACGTTCGATAACCATCACCCCATATGACACGTTAATGTCAGGTGTCAATTTTTAACCAATTAAAAGTTTAGCGAGCTCGTACGCAGGGCATGAATCTAAGGTTTTCGCGGGTCTTTTTGCATTCTGCTTGAGTCGGACAAACATGCACAACTTTTAGCTCTACGTTCTTTTGTTTTATGGTGTGCTGTTTCGGCAGCCTCCGGACTGTTCTGAATGAGGTATCCTGTTAAAAGATTTTCAGCAACATTTCCAAGAAAAAAACTGTACTATGACCAAACTGCCTCTTCCTTTCATGGCGTCGGATCTTAATTTCTCGGCATAGTGACTGCCTCCACTCGTCGACCACTTGTACTGCTTAATGCTCCGGTAATGACTACCCATGGTTCGACTTCACCGGTCAGTTCTCATTCTTACAAGAATTCAGTTATCACTTCATAGTCGCGCAGGAGCAATCTTCCCACGCGCGGGAGATACCCCAGATGGATTGCAATGTGTGTTTCCGAGAAAATTGGACAATTCTTCGATTAAGACATTTTCTAGTCTGATAAGAGTGACGATGAGTTCGAAACGAAAACAAAAAAGAAAAAATGTGATGAATCCAGAAATCCTCACACATGCCACCGGAGATTTCATCCTAATAATATTGGAGATTGTCGTATACAGAAACGAAAGGTTCGGGAGTCGAAAATGAGACCTTTTCGTTTTCCTGAGGATCGGAAAGTTGCCCTGTTGGATATTGTGTGTGAGATTTTGCACGTAATTCTCAACTGGAAGTTCAGTAATGAAGACCAGACAGTGTTGCGTTCCGTTCTTGTGATTAACCTTCATCTAGTTTCGTGGATTATACCCAGTGATTTTGGCTCTCCCCAAACAGTATGCAGTGTTCCAGAACTGTGTCGGAACAGCAAAACCAGAACATTCAAAGGACTCTTGGATATCAGGGAAATTTTGACTGATTGCGCCAAGGACCCCATATAAATAATGATATGTCTAAATAGTTTGGAAAAAAAGGGTTCATTTTCTAAAACTTGATTTATAAAATAATATTGGTGACATACAGGTAAGTCAATATTTGTGAAGTATTTATAAAAAAAGGTGAAGCATTTAAATTGCGTTATTTTTCAATAAGAAATATTATAGGAGATTTTAGTGCAGTGAATAAAATCTTATTAATATTATGTGTTTTAAAATGAGGTATGACAAATATAATATTTTTCCATTGATATGAGGTATGAAGGTTTATTGAAATATTAGAATTGTGTTGAAAAAGTTGAATTAATATGAGTAATTTTAATATTTTCTTAGATATAATTCATAAAATAAATATATTTCAGAACAGGTGGTGAACAATAAGAAATGAAGAAATCGAATTTTGATTATATAACTGTGTATTGATAATTTGATTCTATAATTTTAAGGTCTAATTTATTATTTTTGATAGTTATTTTAATAACCTCATTTATTGTGTCTTTTAGTTTCATTGAGTGTTTTTAGTGTAATTATTAAAAATCTGATAATATAGTTGTAATTTGATGAAAGTGTATACATTCTGTAAGTATCTGTTTATCGCACTCAATTCTAAATCGCTGCGGAGAGAAAAAAATAAAAGAAGAGAAAGTAAACTGAGCCTTCTCCGCTGACGAACACGCTATTGTAAACAACTGTACACATTTTTGAGTTGAAGATCAACTCAAGAGCCGTAAATTACTTGATCAGCATTAGTTCGGTAAACATGAGTCTCGTAGAATTTGAAATTGTTTTCATTTACTTACATCATGATATATTTTTGTCTTCGTGTTTCTTTGCCGTGTTAAAGGTTGCGTTTTCTGGATTTTCGCATAGGATTTGAGCATGACTTAATATAGTTTGAATATATTTTCTTTCCATTGAGTGATTTTTAGCATTTTCAGTTTATTAGTAATTTTTAATGTGTTATGAGATTTTAAGTAAAGTTAATAATTGAAGAAGATATAGAGATTTAGATTGATCATATTTTAGTGAGTTATTATGTCATGTTGTCATATGCACAGATGAAAAGTAATATTTAGTGTCAATTCCAGTGATTTAATGCTTTTCATTTTTATTTTGTGGTCTTGTGGTACTATATATTACAACGATTGAAGTATGTTTACCAAAAGTGCTGAGAGTTATGTGTTAAACAAAGACTGAGAATTTTTATTATAAACTCAGAGATGTAAGAATTCTGATTGGACTTAAATTCTCTCAGGATTCTATTAGACCCAGTACTCATATTATAATAATACCCTTGTGATTCTGTTGAACCCATAACTCCCAATTATTATAAAATTCCAAGAGATTCTATTACACCCAGAACTCAAACTATAGTAATTTCCTTGTGATTCTGTTAGACCCAGAACACAATTTTTTATATAAATCCAAATGAGTCGATGAGACCCCGAACGCAAAGGCACCTACGACCCATTCAACCCAATGGTAGCTCAGTTAGCTCGAATTTAGTATGTTTCCCAGGACCTCTGTGGTTCAAATGTCACGCCGCAGACTGTCACTATTGAAAACCTGTGCTAAGTTCATTGCTACAGTGGTATAAATCCACTTTTTCTAAAAATAAAATTATAATGTTGAGTGTTATTGATTAAACCGAAATTTTTAAAACAACTTTTAAAAGAATTATTTTAAAAACTGTTTTTTCCTAATTGAACAATTTTCCAACGTATTTGAAATGTTTATTGCCTTTATTTAGTTTGTTTGCTATGTTGAACTGTAGTTTTATTCCCCCTTATTACATTTCCTACTCATCATGAAACCTAATGATCCTTCTTCAACAATAATAAAAATTGATAATCCAACTAACAAATTTAAAGTATATCCTGAATAGCGAGAAACTTCATGAACCCAGAGATCCATTTCCTTTTTGATTTGATTTTTTTTTTGGTGCCTAACATCCTTGACTTCACTTTTTAGGTGGTAAACTATGCGTGTCATCCAATTAAATTAAATTAGATAAATTGACAAAGAAAAAAGAAAGAAACCTATCTTGATTAAACTTCTTCTTAGAAACCTATTAAGTGTAAAATTGCTGGATCTCATGGGTAAAAAACCCGAATATGACAATTTTGATTCCTTTTTGCCTTTTAAAGTTTTACGTACTCATTTTTGAAATAATTGTTATGATATAGTGTAGTCCATGATCATTTTTTTGCATTCCATTTTAAGTATATATTAAATTTTGTATGAATATTGAAGTGTTACCATGGCCATCCTAAAATAATAATTTTACTGCATTTAAATATTCATATAATTTTATTTCTGTGAAATGTTATATAACTTTTGTGTTGAAAATGTGAACCTTCTCTTAGAGCACAGCCAGGACTATGCGGAGGAGGTTGAAATATTTGATATTATATTATATTTCACATTATTAATTAGTAATATCAACATTCAGTGTTCCTATTTTTTGTGCTATGTTGTGATTTAAAATTACAAGGTATAGTTATTATGTGTTAATTTCATAACTTAAGCGGACACACAATGATGATAGTTAAACAAAATTTTCAATTTTCAATTTCTGAACCAAAACTTATTCAGAAATTATTCCTCAAAATTATTATTCAAAATTACTCTTTTTGCCATACGCGGTTCTCACCTGATCGAGAGCCTTGCTGAGCGAGACGGTCTTTTTCCGGAGGGGGAAATTGATGCAATAACGTTTCCCATCATTAACTTTGTCTTACCGCAACATAATATTATCCCTCAATTTAATTTTTTTCAAGATCAATTTCTATTTTGATGTTTTACTTGCCTTCTATGCAAATTTTCGAGTGCGCCGAAAACAACAGCGCCATATAATCCCCTATCGGCGACTTTTGGAACTTTCTATTCGCGGAAACTCTTCCCCATGTCGTCCTTAGACCCTCTATCAATTTTGGTGAAATTCCGGCTGATAGATCGCGCTACAGATGACTCTGAGTAGTGTCAGTTTTTAAAAAAAATCACCCTGTATTTCATAATAGTATGAAGAATAGGCTATAAAGAAATGCTTCATGAAAATTCAATATCTACATTTTATGCATTTCCTGTGCAAATAGGTCCCTCACTGGATACCACTGTGTTAGTACGGAAGCAAAAAAAATTTTTTATTATGATTTTATAGTGTCCGGGGAATAATAATTACATAATATACAATCACTCCCCAAATGTTTTTCGATATTTGTTTTTAAATATTAATTTTAAGCAGTTTTAAAATTTTGAGTATCATGAGCAGTAATGAACTAGAAAAATTCTCGAAACATAAGATTTTAGAAAATTCTGTTGACTTGATTTTTTTTTAAATGAAAATCGTATAATGTATGTAAAAATCTTTAAAAATATAGACGATACAAATTTAGAAGCTATGAATAGAATGTCTCATTTAGAATAAATAAATTAATGGATTAATCTAAATAAATATGTATAAATTACAAACTTTTAGAAAAAATACATTCTGTGGCTGAAAAAGCAAAATCGTTTAGGATAGACGTTTCAAAGTTAAGACATATTCGTCTTTTGAAAATATTCTCTTACTACTAGAGTTAAGTAGTGAGTATATGAATATCCACTAAAACAACTTTTAAAAAGTAAAAAACGCCAAGCTTCAAAACAAAAGTTACGACTAAAAAATGGTGAGATATCAAATACCCAAGCTTATTAAGTTCTGGTACTTTATTTCCTAATCGCGAATTTTTCACATCTAAGTGAAGTGGTTAAGCATGACTTGTTGATAGACACCCTACTTCCCTAGACCAAACTCGCCATAACCTGTTGCTGAAAATTTAAGTTTTAAATATTTATACATGCCAGGCTTGTCGGCTGTCTTTTCGCATTTGGAATAGATAAATTTTGTCTGTTGAAACGTCGAAAGTATGTTATTTAGTTGTATAAATTATTCATTTTAGTTATTTGTGCAAAATATGTGTGTCCTATTATTTGGTTACTTTTAAAATGAATGTAACAGCAATTTTAAGATGGTCACGAATTATTCTATAAATTTGAAATTTCTTTTCACGTTACATTTGGGCAACGTAACTCCAAAGCATGGTATTCACATTTTTTGTTGTTTAATGCAAAATTTTTCCTTTCGGGAATAACAACATTATTTATTATTTTTCTTTCTAGCTATCAGTTTGTTTTGTTTGACATCATGCATTGACTTCAAATAGAAGACTGATTAAAATGACTAATATCCCATTAAAATTCTGTTAAGAAATGTAATTGAGATCCAGTGCTTAATAAAATTGGATATAACAACGTTTTTTATCGTACTTTTTGTTGAAATGATGCTATAAACATGCTGTCTAACAGAGCACCGAAGTGCGCAGTTAAAATATGAAATTGATGTTTTAAATTCACATTAACTTTTTTTTTGCCTTCTGTTATTTTAATGATTTTATTTTTAAGACCGCCGCCAATCCTGGCATGTATAAATATATAAAACTTAAATTTTCAGAAGCAGGTTATGATGAGTTTGGTCTAGGGAAGAAGGGTTTCTATCAACAAGTCATGCTTAACCGCTTCACTTAGATGTGAAAAATTCGTGATTAGGAAATAAATTACCAGAACTTAATAAGCTTGGATATTTGATATCACACCATTTTTTAGTCGTAACTTTTGTTTTGAATATTGGCGTTTCTTTACTTTTTAAAAGTTTTTTTAGTGGATAGTTATTTTTTTCAAATAGGTAAATAACCATTCACAAACTGGGATTTTGTAGGCAAACAATTGTCTGATACATGGAGTCTCAACATCAGTTACAAATGTGTCACTTTGTGAACTTAATTGGAGAATTTTTTGTTTTATCAAATCTCTGTAATAGGTCTGGTTGTTTTTTCGTTTTAATTGTAATTTGGATGGCATTTTTCTATTCTAGTCAATCTTTATAAATACAATGGGAAATATCGTACTAAACACTATTTATACATCACTAGTGGTTTGCCGGGCGCTGCCCGGCGTTTCCCGGGTATTTATTTATCTCAATTTTTTTATTGCACAGGAAAAGGAATGGATTCTGCATGCAGTATAAAATTTAAGTAATTTAATTTACAGGTATTTAAAAGTAAATTCAGTATACAAATTATAAAGTAAAATTACAAATTCGCTCTATTATTAATTTAACTCAAAACTTGACTATAAATAGCATTTTTAATTACCTATATTCCCCTCAGTGACTCCGAAACTATGGATTCGACACTACTCTCGGTCATTTTGGACAATTTACATTCACCCTTTCTACCCCGCCTCAACCCCCCCAATATTGAGGATGGCTGAACTCTCACTTAAACGGCATCGGAAGTGTCCCTATTCATCTCAGCGACCCCGAAAACTTTGGATTTGACACTATTCTCGGTCATTTTGGACATTTTATATTCACCCTTTCTTCCCCCCGCTTCCTCCCCCAAAGCTGAGGGGGCTGAACTCACACTTAAATGGCATCAGGAGTGTCCCTATCTCAGCGATCCCGAAAACTACGGATTCGACACTACTCTCGGTCATTTTGGACATTTTATATATACCTTTTCTCCCCCCCCCCCGCCTCCTCCACCAATGCTGAAGGGGGGTGATCTTGCACTTAAGCGGCGTCGGAAGTATTACTATTAGTCTCAGCGACCCCGAAAACTATGGATTCGACACTAAAATCAGTCGTTTTCGATAATTTTTATATGTGCCCCCTGCCCCCTCTAGGGGTGCTAGGGGTGTCTTACCTCCCCCCCAGTGTTTCCCGCGGGAGTGAGAACAACATCTGTACGAAATTTCATCTCAATCGGATGGACCATTCGGGAACGCATAAAGGAGATACACACAAACATACTCTTATATATATATATATATATATATATATATATATATATATATATATATATATATATATATATATATATATATATATATATATATATATATATATATACATATACAGTTGGTTCTCTGTTTAACGACACTCTACTTAACGACGATCTCTATTTAAAGACGATATTTCCCGGTCCCGGTCCCTCCGACGTAAAAAATTCTATTTTAAGACGATTTTGTTTGTATTTAACGACGATTTTTTTCTTAAATGATAAACTTTTTCTTCAAAATTTTATTTACAGGAGGGTTACTTTCTGTAGGGGAGTTTGGTTTCAATAACAGACCCAGAATTTCCTTTATGTTTGTTGCAATCATAGACTTGTTGCAGTGGAAAAAACCGGGGGAGGGGGGGGGAGGATTACTGTTTCTCGGAAGATCAAATATTCTTCCCTGGTGGATCGAATTTCTTAGTGCGGGTGTGGAATCACTCTATTGTACCTACCATGTTGTCATGTGATTTACGAACTGTCCAAAAGCACCCCTCTCTCACTCATTCTGGGAAATACGTGTTCATGTTTCGAGAATTCATGGTTGTGCGTAGGAGCTCATTCCAGTACGAATACGAGGTGAGCAGAGCAAAATGGCATCAAAGCGAAAGCATCTTACGCTACACGAAAAAGTGAAAATTATTGAAAACTGGGAAGAAAGTGTTGGAATAACAAAAGTCCAATTCGCAAGACAATTTCAGCTACCCGAGTCTACTCTCAAAGGCATTTTAGCAAGCAAAGAGAAAATTCTTGAAGCAGCACAAAAATTTGGTTTGGGATCCAAATTCAAACGACAGAAAATTCAATGTGGCCGATCAGAAGAGTTTGAGAAGGCAGTCCTGCAATGGTTTCATCAATGAAGAGCATCTAACATTTCAATTTCCGGAGTGATATTTAAAGAAAATGCTATTATTCTGGCAGAAAAGTTTGAAATGCAAAATTTTCAGACTTCGGCTGGTTGGCTAACAAAGTTCAAAGAAAGATACGGGCTTGTATTTAAAAGCATATCTGGCGAAAGTGGCTCCGTAGATGAAAAAATAGTGGATGAATGGAAAATAGTGCTGAAGGGGATATTAAATGGATATGATGAGAAGAACATATTCAATGCAGATGAGACGGGCCTATTCTACAATATGGTGCCTAATAAAACCTTAACGTATATGGGCGAAAAGTGTTTTGGTGGAAAACACAGTAAGGAACGATTGACTGTTTTACTGTGCACTAATTCGGATGGATGAGAAATTTCCACCACTAGTTATAGGCAAATCAAAGCAACCAAGGTGTTTTAAGAATATCACCAGGAAACCCTGCGAGTTCCGCAATAACAATAAAGCGTGGATGACATCACAAATTTTTATTGACTGGATTAGAAAATTTGATGCAAAAATGCATCGAGAAAAGAGAAAAATTTTACTTTTAATTGACCGATGCACTGCACATACTCCAAATATCCCTGGACTTACAAATTTGACTATCCGTTTCTTACCAGCTAATTGCACTAGCAAGTTGCAGCCATTAGACCTGGGTATCTTTCGCAGTGTGAAAGCATACTACAGAAAGCCTTTAATTAGGAAATTAATAAACAATTTGGCTGACAGTATAAAAATTAGAAAATTTACAATCTTGGAAGCAATGCACATGATAACATCAGCATGGAAAGAAGTATCTTCATCCACAATAAAAAACTGCTTTCGCGTTGCTGGAATTCATAAAGAACTTGTAGTGGAACTGCAAAGTACGAATGTAGAAATCAACGAAGATGACATTACCCCTGAAGAATGAAAAAGTCTTATTAAAGATGAGGATGTTTCAATTCAAGATTTCTACAATTGTGATAAATATGTTTTAACAACAGATTTCAGAAATGTAGAACAAATTTATGAAGATATTGTAAACGAAAACACAGTGTCAGACGAAGAAGGTGAAGTTGAAGACACGGAAAACGAGACACTGCCTCAGTCTTACACAGATGCAATTTCTGCTATAGATGTTCTCCGACGCTATATTACATCGAAAATGGAAGGTGACTCATTTAAAATTTTAGAAAATCTGGAAAAGAGAATAACGAAAACAAGGCGAATGAAGCAATCAACACTTTTTGAATTTTTTAAAACGTAATTTATTGTATTGTTTGTACTCTTCTTTTTTCAATGTAATTTAAAATAACTTTTTGTGAATAAAATAATAATGATAATAAAAATAACATTTTTAAAAACGCTAATATATTAAGAAATATATTGACAGTCCTAAGCCTGTAAAGTGTGAAGGGAAATGTTATTTTTTCACAAATTCTGTTTAAGGACGATCTCTACTTGAGGACGAATTTTCACGGTCCCTTGAAAGTCGTTAAACAGAGAACCAACTGTATATATATAAGTATATATATATATATATATATATATATATATGTATATATATATATGTATGTATATATATATATATATATATATATATATATATATATATATATCATTTGCTGTATGTATATTTTGTATACGTATATGTATATTTTATTGAGAAATTAATATTTCTCTATTTTGGAAACCCACGTGGTTGTAGCAAAAAGGGAAATATAAATAATAATTAATTCTTATTATTTGAATTCAATACTTAGTATTTTCTATGGACATATAAAAGAAACAAACAAATACGGACATAAATATAGAAATTATTAAAAAATTCTCCAGATTACAACAAAGTCTTTTGCGGGTATCGAACCCGCGCCATTGGAGTAAAAGGCTGAGGCTTTAACCACTCAGCCACTGGGCTACAATGTCATGTAATTTTGGCGTACTATCGCCCTAAGATGATAATTTTACAGTTTTATGCTAATTAAAGATATAAATTTTCATTTTTTTAACTGAAGCATATAAAAGATTTTAAGTTAGCGAATAACTTATCGAAAAAACCAAGCCTCAATCGAATCTGTTCAGTATTAAACTCTATAGGTGTTCTTAAAATGTCAACGAAATCTTTCTTGGCGAAAAGCAAAATCTAGCAAAATCCCTAACTTAACGGAAAATTTAAAATTCCATATCTCGGTTAATTTTTAACTTTGAAAGTTCATTTTTATCTCAGTTTAAAGTACTCGCTGATAAGATTCTTCTGCTTTTTGTTTTAATTTTGTACAATGCTTGGTTCATTCAGAATTTTATAATTTAGGCAAACTGGTTTAACATGGCGAGAATAGAAGCAAGAGGTTCAGAGTATACTAACCAGTACAGCGGTCTGACGAATTTTTGTACTTGGCACTTTTATTCATTTGGCGTCTATTTTTTTTTTTTTTTTTTAGCTTGGCGTTGCAGGTCGACCGCCCTGCTTGATATATATATATATATATGTATACTATTTTAAGTTTTCAGTTTGTAGTTTCACTTTTTGCATCTAGAAAATATAAGGATCTAATTGAAACGAGTTTTGTTTTTCCTCTCACAAAGTTTTTCTTTTCAGAAATCGATAATTTAAGGTGAAAAACATTTTTTTCTGCATTCGATCGTTTGATTATTAATTTTTTCTGAAATTATTCTGAAGAGGTTTTCTGGTCTTTGACATATATGTAAATATAATTTTTCTGCATATTTGCTCTCCAGCTTATATGAACGCTTGTCACTGTTGAGCTAATTTTGCAGCAAATTAATCCAGGAATGTAAAACCTTGCACAGATGTAATTAGTATCTTGTGACAAAATACATAAATATGCAAAACACATGTTTGAATTTCGATGCATTTATCAGGGCGTCTGTAAATTTGAGGTTCAGAACATTTTCTGGCCTAGAAAGGGGAAATAGTTTTAAACGAATTTATATCGAGTGTACAAATTCGACATATTAAAAATCAAAGATAGAACTTTCATAGCTTTTTCACTACGATATCCCATTCGTTCGGCTGGATAAAGTTGAAGCATATATCCATCTGCACATAAACAAATGAAGATTTTATGGAAACTCTAAATTGAGCTATTAGATAAAATCAGACATATTATGCAAAAATCACAATATATATATATATATATATATATATATATATATATATATATATATATATATATATATATACAGGGTGTCCATAATTAAACTTCCCTACTTTAAAGTTGTCTACAGTCGAAACTGTTGTTCAGAAAGTTATGAAATTTAGTGTAGAGCATATTGAAGGGATGGGAATTTGTTTGAGCGAATAAAAAATTAGTTCAAAATTTCAGTACCAGAGGGCGTTTATTGATGCATTACACATTTATAACTTGTTCTTCACTTAAGATTTCACCATCTTTTTATTCATAGGTCACCCTAACACAATAACTCTTACTCAATTTTACAGTATTTAAAGTGATTGTAAAGTCGATCGGAAACTTGTTCGATAACTAATTTTCGGACAAAAGATTTCAAGGAACGAAGAAGAAACAAATAAGCAAATTAATTTTTGTCAACGTAGAGCAGAAGCTGTTATAAAAACTAAAAAATTTCATGGAGATTTTGTTTACAGCGTGCTTGCTATTGCTAATCAGAGTGTGATCGTTACGATTACCAGATTGAGCGTTGTTAGTAAAATTGTTTTACCGAAACGATAACTCAGCACTAGTTACTCTACAAATATTTAGGAGTTTGAAGGGGATACGAAAAGGTCCATTCACTGTTAAAGGTCTTCGATTAACAGTGGCCAAATATCAAGAAACTGGATCTTTTAACATTCGTTCTGGAAGAGGAAGGAAACCTGTTTCCGCGGAAGCTGTAGAGAAGGTTGCGCTTCAGGTGGAAGAGGGCAAAGCTTCCAACGAACAGGCTAGTATCAGTGTCCGTCGTATGGCAGAAACATTGGATCTGCCCGTTCAACTGTCCAGAAGGTCCTACGATATTATCCGTACAACATTCAAGTTATGCAGAGGTTGTTTACACATCAACTCGAGACTCGACAGCGGTTCTCACTTCAGTTTCTTGCTCGCTTTGAGGTTGATACAGAATGGCCTTGGAACATACTCTGGACAGACGAAGCACACTTTTATTTGGACGTATCCGTGGATCACAACTGCCGAATTTGGGAACCAGAAAATCAGTGTTTAATCTTAGATATTCCGGTGCATCCACACCGAAAGTAACCGTGTTGTGTGGATTTTCTGCATTTTTTATTCTCGGTCCGTATTTCTTCGAGGAATTAAGTCCTAGAGGTCCAATAACATGCTCGGTCACCGGTGAGCGATATGTATCCATTGTTACTAAATAAAATTGATCCGGATCTGCAATCACGTCAGTGCCTTTTACGCACAATTTTATGCAAGATGGAGCTCCTCCACACATTAGCCTTCGTGTTAAGAACGTTCTCAAAAATCCCTTTACGGAAGAACGTGTCACTAGCCGCCATTTACCTACTGCGTGGTCTCCCCGATCCCCAGACCTCAACCCATGCGACTTTTGGCTTTGGGGGCATGTGAAACAACTCGTCATTCTTGATAAACCAAGAACTATACCAGATCTGAAAGACAGCATTTCACGACTTGTTCTCAGCATTTCCCCAGACACACTGCGGTCAACTGTAGAACATGCTATCTTACGATTTCAAATGGTAGCTGAAAATGATGGCCGTCATTTTGAACATGTCTTGTTGTAATACATTTTTTTAACTATAGTAAATGTTGGTTAAATGTGTAATTCATTAAAAAACGCCCTCTGGTGGTGAAATTTGGAACTAATTTTTTTATTCGCTCAAACAAATTCCCATCCCTTCAATACGTCCAACACAAAATTTCATAACTTTCTGAACAATGGTTTCGACTTGTAACAACTTTAAAGTAGGGAAGTTTATTTATGGAAACCCTGTATATATATATATATATATATATATATATATATATATATATCTGTCTACATTTAAATCCCTCTTCCCATCGTTACATTTTTCATATTATTCATTCTTTTGTAGTAAAATTGATTAAAATCAAAACGATTCACGTATATTCCGTGCAAATTCATAGAAATGTGCAGACTATTCATTGAAATTCTGTTGTGAATTAAAGAATTTAACAAACAAAATTGCTCTATTAAAGATATTAAATTTTAAAACTACCGATTTTAATGAAAAACATTGACTGTAAACTTAGTTTGATGTACAATGAAACGTATGAAACAAAGCTTGTGTAATTATTATCAAAACACACTTAAATATAATTGATAAGTGGTATAGAAATAAAATTTTCCTTTGTAGTGGATCTCGTGTTATAAATTTGTCATTTTTCAAATAAGACACCCTTGTTCTTATCATTCACAATTTTCCATAAATGTCATACTTTTATGATAAATTTTCCTTTTCTATCTCTGAGGTTTTGAAATACATATTCATTCCAAGTCTTTTTTCAACTGTCTCTTTGTGCTAAATTCTAATTAGCAGAAAAATTGCTTACGTTTTTCAAATGATATTGAACAACTTCATAAAACTTTAAGGATTTTCAAAGTATTTGAAATAGCTGCTTACATTTAATTATTATTTTATATCTTTTTAATTGATGTAAATTTACTTGCATTTAATTCAGTTTGGCTTTTATGGTATTGCAAGAAATTTTAAAAAATTAACTATGTTCATTCATAAATTTGTTAAGAAATGATTGAAGTACTTTATAAGAAATTTAATTTCAGTACTCAGTTTATAAGAAACTGACTTTTTAGAAAAAGAAATCGACGCAATCTAAATAGGAGACAAATACCCTTTTTTAAATGCTTTTCGTCTAAGGTTTTTTCAGATATTTAATTAATTTTGGTTTTGATTATATATAAATATTACAAAACCGAATGAAACTTAGCAAAGGAGTGTTAAATTTTAAGATTTGATTTCTTTAATTTTGAGTACTTCATCTTTTAATAACCTTATGTTTGGAGGGTTTTGTTTAAAATTTCAATTAAAAAGAGACATGACAGATAAAAGGACATCTCTTATTAAAGTAAATTCTGAGAATCAAAATAATCTGCAGCTTAACGGCGTCAAATTTTATCTCCCCATTGCGCATTTTTATGATGATGAATTTAATTAAAATAACTCTAAATGTTTTATGTTTTTCCCTAGTACTCACGCATTTTTTCATTTGTTGAAGAATCTGACACTATTGGAATTAAATTGTTAAACCTAAAAGCTTTTACAGCTAAGCCTTTGGTATTAAATACAATTTAATCCCTCAAACCAACAAGTAAAAATCTCGCGGGAAATTCTTTCACGTGATATCGTGTACAAAAAAGCATAGAAATTATTAAATGCTAGAACTATTAATTTAAAATCATCTATCTACTCCGTATAATTTAGACATAAGATATCAATTCATGTAAAAATTTAATTTAAAAAGTGTAGTGCAAAGGAAGTAAAGAATATTCACAAAAATAAAGATTCCTACTTGAAACCTCTATGGTAAGTATTACTGCAAGGTATTCATGGTATTTAAGTGAGTTATAAAATGCGTAATATTTATAAATCCGTTTCAACAAAACTCGACCGTGCTTAACGAAGTCTCAGTTGTCTTATCTTATTCTGACAAGGTGGTTGAAACGGAGAGAATGCCTTCGATTTTGTGTTACAAATAATTGCAGTTCAGTTACTGAATACTTTTGAAATTTTCATTACTTCAAAATTAAAATTACTTTTAATATTTTGTAGCAGAATATGAAGAAAAAATTTCTTATCTGATTTCCATTTATAAAACCTAACCTTCATGATTAATAACGAGTAGGTCAGTCTTCTTGGCGCCTGTGCACAATTTTCCTAGGATGCTTCGTCAATGGTTAATCTTTACTCCATTCAAGTTTCGCTCATTAGGTTCGGGTTAAATTTTTAAATGCTTATCAAGTTTTATCTAAGGCCACTGTCTTGTCGATTTCAGAATGTAAACTGTGTTATTGCAATTAAAATGATAAATGTGGATGGTCTTGATAGTGAGTCCATCAGTGATTAAACTACTTCAACAGCAGATGCAAGCTCATATATTGTGTTGAGGAAGATAACCGAAATCACCAAGGAGTAGGTGGTAATTAACAGTGAGGCTTAGTCAAAGTCAACGTCTTGTAGTTGACAGAGTACCTAGCGGGAGTCCCCGCTTTACCTTCAACCGTAAGACGTTATGATCGAAGTATGATTCTTCTATTGGGCACTTTGCTTTCTATGTTGAAGACCAAGCACACCAGCTTAATTCCTCCGCAAAGCAGCTACGAGATGAAGATGGCTGAGGCATGCTTCTATCGGGGGAAAGAACTAATGCTCGCATAGGGCGAGGGACTTTGACAATGACAGCTCCAACAACTTGTTTCTTCCGTGTATGAACATCCAAGCCCGTTGTTACGCTAAATTCAAGTAAGTAAATATTTATAACCTCCTCAAACGAGTATTCTCTATTATTTATGGAATTAAATATGCATTTTTTTAAATAGCATCATAGTTTTTAATCATGTATAAAAATTTTCCGAGGCAGAACGTGATATCCACTATATAGGACGATTTTGACAAATTTTTGCATTTATTTTCGCACGAAAATGCGTTGTTATTCTTTTTCAGAGCATATTTAAAAGTTTCTTGTGTAAGATGTTTCAAGATATCCAAGTCAAAGTACATTTTAAAAAGTTCATACGGAGATTTCACTGCCAATTCAGCCCGGATCTCTTGAGGTGTTGGCATTTCTTCGGATTCAATTGTCAATATTTCATTTACTTTTTACCAATTCAATAATTTCTTTTTGTATTTCTTTTCCTTCAATTTGTCTCCTTCCATACTTGTATCGACCTCTGAAGAATCATTTGCAATGGGTCTTTTTCTCTTCTTACGCTTTATTTTCTTCTCAAGATTTCTACATTCCCGCTGTTTGACTTTTTGTTCAACTTGTCCAGAAACATCCCTTGAAATCATTTCACCTAAATCAGGAGTGGGCATTAAGTCGATCGTGATCGACCGGTGGACCTCCAAGACATTTTGGGGTGACCGCCTTTACTAAGACCTAAGACGCGCATACTAAAAGAAACATATTTATGGAACACCGACGGTGATTTGCTTTAAACTCGGTTTTAAAAGAGTAATTTTTTTTCTTGTAGTTATGTAGATAAGTACATATTCCGCATTTATTATTAAGTTATAATAAATATTGAAGACCATTTTTTTTATCTCTACACACCTACGTCACTGGGTGGACCGCAACACCTTGAAAAAATTAGAAGTAGCCCGTACCCTGGAAACGTCTGCCCACCCCTGACCTAAATCCTTATATGTAATATTTTCTCATTAGTTATCTGAACAGGATTGGGGTCAAACAGATAATAATGCCTTCATCTAAGTATTCATCAGAATCCAAAGATATGGAAAACATAGTGTAGAAAGATATGGAATGAAGTTTGAAATGCATATAATCTAAAGCTTCTTGAGTTGTCACAAACTTTTTTTCCAATTTTTGAAAATAAAAAAAATAGTTTTAGATAAACCTCCCGTCATGAATATGTGGGTACCACCTGATCCCTTATTCTTCACAGAGCGATATATAAAGATAATGAATCAGTAGTAACTAGCGCGCGTTGCATACGGCAGACAGGAAGTGAAATTCATTAGTCAGAAGCCAGCAAGTCTCCCATTTTGGGACCTTTTAAAATAAGTGCCTAGAAATCAGTGATAAAATAGTTCATTTGATTTCTGATTGAAATGCAATATTCACAGTGTTAGTGCTATTCGTTTTTCGTAAAAAGCAAGTCGCTCACATGTATGTATATTTTTCCAGAATTTTTTTTTATTAATGTAACTACAATTTGTCAATTTTGCAAATATTCACACGAATGTAAAATAATGAAATTTTAAAATTGTCCTTCAGAAAAAATTCACAATGTACTTTGTACCTTTACGATAGAAATAAAAAAAAGATTTGCATATAGCTTAATATCGCGTTGCGAAAAAAATTTATAATTGGAGGTTGCATAAATGGGAGACTTCGCGCTTAATGGGTTTAGAAAAATAGAACAGACTAAATTTAAAAGAAAATAGGGTTTTCAAAGTTTTCCAAGAAAAATCTCTATTGGGATATATAGGATTTCAGATAGCTATTGATATTGGCTGTTATTGATGAAGACCTTCTGAAAGTGTTAAGTTTAATCATTGATAGGCACTCACCAAGAACTTTCGTATGTGTGTAATAAGACTCATGTTTACTTTTGATGAAAGCAGAGAACTTTGAAATGAAAGTAGAGAAGGTTGATGCGCAAAGAACTCCAGCTAATTTCATCTTTACCCAACCATCAAACTTTTTCAAACAAATCGTAGAAAATTTATAAAATAAGCTACGGTAATCGCAAGCTATGGGTGCGTCGCACTTACAAATAATAGATCTTGATAATTTGCCGATGTGAAAACTTATGAAAACTCTATAATACTCTATAGTACGATGAGTCATGTGGCTATCATGTTTTCCATTCATATGGATTTTCATGTGAATTTTCTCGGGGCTTTGATAACGACAGTCTGTCTACTCGCGCCTCTGCCATCTTCAGCTAAACCCGTACTTCCCTTTTTTCCCATTATTGCCCTCTATTGTTAAAAATAATTTAGAAATAGCCTCAATGGGAAGAAAAACGTTTTACAACTTACTCTGCAACGGATGTTTTACATCAGCGCAATAGTTTAGAACTTGTTGATATTTGTACTACTGATACATTTTTCTATAAGAGCAGAACTCACCAGTACGTCGGTATGAGAGCTATGTAGAGATCAATGCTTCCCCTAAAACAATTTTTACTGTAGTTTACAGATGACAAAACGTGTCATTTCATTAAATATTCAACAGATTCAGAACTTTCGCAAAACTCTCATGGATGATTCAATAAACATTTTAATATATGTAGTGTTAATGCGCAGTCCAGCAATTAAAATATCACAGAATTAAATCTCATGACAACGTTAACACTACCAACAACATGTATACGGCTTACAGAATTTCAATTTGCATTTTTTTATAGTAAATTTATTTCAGTGTGTCTCGAAATTTATGCATTGAATATGCAGTAATCTTAAATTACTTTCCTCGAATCATTGCAAATCCATTGTCGACTATCTATTCTGAAATGTACGGAACTTTAATATTTAATAGTAAAACTGAAATTCCCAGCAGTTTTTAGGCATTCTATATCATCTATATTATCAACTGAGTTTTTTCTACTTTTTCTTTGCTTGGGAAATTCTTTTTGTTCCAGTTTGTCTTTAGTCAGTTGGTGTGACCAAGTTATAGTCGTTGCCGACATTTGTAAAACCTACTATTTCATTTGTCAATCTTTGATGCTCCGCAGACAAGGTTACCTTTTTTATTCTTCCTTAATTCGTTTTTACGATTAATAAAAAAGCAATTCGAAACATATTTTTTAGTACTTAAGTTCACGGTCATATTCATATACTCACTACTTACCTCTAGTAGTAAGAGAATAGTTTCAAAAGACGCGTATGTCTTAACTTTGAAACGTCTATTCTAAACGATTTTGCTTTTTCAGCCACAGAATGTATTTTTTCTAAAACTTTGTAATTTATACATATTTATTTAGATTAATCCATTAATTTACTTATTCTAAAAGAGACATTCTATTCATAGCTTCTAAATTTGTATCGCCTATATTTTTAAAGGTTTTTACATACGTTATACGATTTTCATTTTAAAAAAATAAAGCCAACAGAATTTTCTAAAATCTTATGTTTCAAGAATTTTTCTAGTTCATTACTGCTTATGATACTCAAAATTTTAAAACTGCTTAAAATTAATATTTAAAAACAAATATCAAAAAAACATTTGAGGAGTGATTGTATATTATGTAATTTTTATTCCCCAGACACTAGAAAATCATAATAAAAAAATTATTTTTGCTTCCGTACTAACACAGTTGTATCCAGTGAGGGACCTATTTCCACAGGAAATGCATAAAATGAAGATCTTGAATTTTCATCAAGAATTTCTTTATACCCTATTCTTCATACTGTTATGAAATACAGGGTGGTTTTTTTTTCAAAAAACTGAAACTACTCAGAGCCTTCTGTAGCGCGATCTATCAGCCGGAATTTCACTAAAATTGATAGAGGGTGTAAGGACGACATGAGAAAGAGTTTCCATGAAAAAAGAGTTCCAAAAGTCGCCGATAGGGGATGATATGGCGCTGTTGTTGTCGGCGCACTCGATAATTTACACAAAAGGCAAGTAAAACATCAAAATGCAAATTCATGACTACGTAGTAGACAGAAGCGTCAATATTTTGGGCTATAAAGATCGGTGCGGAATCTGTTGCACCTTCGGTTTACAGAAGAAAGGGTCATCAGTCGCTGTTTTCCACTGGCATGGCCACCTCGCTCCCCGGACCTGTGGGGTTATTTAAAGTCTAAGGTGTATCTTGGTGGAGTCTTGAACTTGGCGGCCCAAAAGGACAACATATCCCGGATGAACATTCTTGTTGACAAGTTACGCTTGGCCGTTAAGAACATAGTGTTCAGTATGCAATGTGTCGTCCACCAGGACAGTGGTCACATTGAAGGAGGGAGAAGTGAATTTGCTGCATAAAGTGGTGTTGCAGTGAAATTTCTTTGTTATTCATTTGTCTACTTACAACTTTTTCGGTATTCATCCTTAATGTTTATAGCCCGAAATACTGGCGCTGATGTCGACTACATAGTCGTGAATTTGTATTTTGATGTTTTACTTGAATTTTATGCAAATTCTCGGGTGCGCCGACAACAAAAGTGCCATATCTTCCCCTGTCGGCGACTTTTGAAACTATTTTCTTTAATGGAAACTCTTTCCCATGTCGTCCTTAGTCCCTCTATGAATTTTGGTGGAATTCTGGCTGATAGATCACGCTACAGATGGCTCTAAGTAACTTCAGTTTTAAAAAATCACCCTGTATATGATTAGTTTTATTACAACATAGTAGTTCAGAAAAAATAGCTAAGTGCAACGACTAAAAAATGTTAATTGAGCAGATTCACCGTTGTAAAGCGCAGGTTTTCTGTAATTGAAAACAAAACGAGAATAAAACACATTTTACAAACTCTTCTTGAATAGTTAACTCAAAAGAAGCAAACACTCACTTGATTAACATTTGGAAAAATTATCTGAAGTTTATTCTTCATTTTATACATAAAAATAGCAAAATATAATTTAAAATATCTGAATGCTTCTAATGAAATAAAATTTTCTACGTGTTTTAGCTTTTTTAACATACGATTCCATAATTGAATAAATGAAGAATTTCCCCATGTTTTAATTAATTCTTACCACATCTATAAAGGTTGCTTTCTCTACGTGTTTTGGAATTTTTAATTTACGCTCAACTATTTAATTTTTTTTTGTTTATACACAGATTACATCTTCAGGACTGTTTAAAAACTCAATTACATATGTTTTCTAATCTCAAGGGTATGTAGATTTGAAATGTTATGTACATTTAACAGTGTAAAATATTTTGCTTTATTTAATTTTTCGTAGCCATAATGTTGGTTGTATTTTGCTGAAAAATTCATCTTGTTTTGGCAGTTAAATATTTCATTTTAACTCATTACGTGTTGATGACGTATTTTCAAACCATTTAATTATTTATTCTAAATTGGTACAGGTATTCCTCGACTTACGACCGTTCGACTAACAACCGATTTCACTTACGACCTAAATTTTAATTTTAATTTTTACTTATTTAAATTTTTTTCCTCAAAAATATTGCTCCTCGAATGTACAGTACATACTTATATAGATTACTAATTATTGAAAAATATGATGCAATATTCTGCATACTGCACAGATTTATGACACAATAATAAAATTGTATGATTCAATAGTTTCGATATCCACACGACAAATCAAATAAACCTTCATTCGCGAGGTAACAAAACATGTGCGCAGTCTAAGAAGAATACCGAGTATTTCCAAAAGATACCGAGAAGTTATTTTTGTTTGGCAAATGTTTATTTTATGTTCTACTTCGAAAGGCAAAAAAATATTGCTCGTCTTTGATTAAGATATCGAGTATTTCCAAAAACATTGCAAGGAAATTTGCAATTAGGTAATTTAATTTGGAAGAACAAAATTAAACTCAAATTAATATGGTTATAATATCAAAGTTATACTCGCTTAAATGAATATTTCATGAAGATTTCTTGTGCTTCCCCATAATCGTTTAACAGAAAGAATATATTGAAGACAGTGATTATAATATTGTTCTCTCAAATGAACTCAAATTCGTACATGCAAAGTATTCGTATGGATAAATGGATCGACTATTACTCAATCTAAGTGGAAGCAAAAAATCCAGGAAAAAGAAATGTTCCCTTTAACTTTTAACGGTAAAAATCTATGACACTTCCAAAAAGCTTGACTAACATTTAAATGACTGAACAAGTACATTTTTGTGGCATGCAAAGACCTATTTAGCATTTTCTTGAAATTTTACTGGGTAGAAGGCAAATTGAATGATTATCTGTGTCATGAGCCATCTAATTTATTAATTCAATCAATTACTGAGCTTCATTTCGTGATATCGATAATCTTATTGTTACGAATACAATGACGAGGTGTTAACATTTAATGATAAAATAATCATCAATAAAAAAAATCCATTGCACTAAACTGGGTCCTAACAACATTTTCATAACTTGTGGCCATTAAAGACAATTCCCCCTTTTTTTCTTTAGAGCGGAATTTATTTCCCATGATTAATGTATTGGTGAAAAAATGATGCCATTGCAGCCTTTCTTTAGCTGAGATGTTTATATTATTAAATACGTCAGATTTGACGCCGAAATTTAATGTTAAAACTTCATCATATGGCTATTTATCCCAATTTATTTTAATAAATATTCATAACTTAAAGCTAAGCTTGTTATAATCTGAAATTGGGAGGACAGTTGGGGATAGATATAATTCTGTGCACAAAATGAAACTGAGAGGAAAGAAACAATTATTACTCAGTTTAAGAACGTGGGGGATTTGTAAAGAAATATCATTTTAACTCTGTTAAACATACTGTTGCGCCGAGGTCACCGAGTTGTGATGCGGACTGATGGTGCCATTCAGGACCTTTGTGTCGAGGCCGTATAGGGGCACGTTTCATCTGTTGACCGGAAAGTCCTTCGACGAGGTCAGTGGGTGGGGGAAGGTTGAAGCCCTCCAGATTTGGTGCCTGGGGTTTCTCGGGGAAAATGAAGGTGGCACCAATGTTAACCTCACATGCACTGTAAGAATGAAATGCTGCATAAGATCAAGAAAGCTACCTATTTCAAGGTGTAATGTTTGTGGGTAGCTAATTTACCTGTTTTAGGTATCTCTTTTTCGTATTTTAAACATGATTTCGTGCCATTCTAGTCATACTTCCATTTCTGTAATATACCTAAAACAGAATTTCATTTTTACAGTGTGTATGGTGCTCCCAGATAGTCAAAATTTTCAGTGGTTCTATGCAAATGTCTCAGGGCACATAGTTCCGCATCACCCCCCCCCCCCAAAAAAAAAAAAATAAATAAAAATAAAATAAAAATAAATAAATAAATAAAATAAATAAATAAATAAATAAATAAATAAAAATAAAATAAAGAAAATAAATAAACTTTTCGATGGCAACCAATCAATGAATAAAATTCTCATAGTTTTCCATTGGTTTATATTTCTCATTTAACTGACTCCATACGCTGAAAACAAGCCCTATAGGTAAACTATGAAAAAATAAATATCTATACATATTACCTATAATTAAGTTAAAATTTAATGTTTGAAAGCCTAAAATTAAATTAAATTACAGAATATAATGGTTGTGTCAGAATCAATTTATCACTGTGCATTGTGCATGTACAGGGTGATTATAATTAAAGTTGAACTTTCAAAAAGCTGTAAAAAAAGAACCACTGGTCAGAATGGCCTGAAATTTGACCCGAATATACGCCATGAAGGGAGAAAGGGTATGGCATAATAAAAAAATAGTTCGAAATTTCAGCAATAGATGGTGCTTTACTCCTCATAAGGTAATTGACTTCGGCTACCAGTGACATTTGAATCCCAATGAGACGGCTATTGTTTCAGTTGCAGGTTAAACGAACTTTACTGCTTAATGTGCATGCCTGTATGGGTTTTTTACTGAAAAAAATGACTTCCAAGTCATTCAGCAGTTGTACCACACTTACTGGAAAGCCCATCCACCGCAACAAGATGATCGGATCCACCACATCGGATGGGAATAATCGGTTTTTAATTGTCACGAGACTTGCTCAAGAAATGTTCAATAAGCTTTCGGCCGTTTTCTGCCACACATTGAAATCGGACCAATGCTGGAAGCTATGAGACTGTTTTGTGCAGCCACATCATTCTAGTACTTCAACTGCGTGCATGTGTGGGTACCATAGTTTTTATGCAAGATGGTGCTCCTCCACACATTAAAAATCCAGTGAAGCAGCTGCCCAACATGCATTTCGGAAGAGATTGAATTATCAGTTGTCATTTTCCAACAGCCCGGCAGCCAAGATCACCCGATCTTAATCCTTGTGATTTCTGGCTGTGGGGTTATATGAAAAACCTTGTATTCAGTGGTCCAATTGCCATCTTAGCTGAATTGAAGACACGCATTGTGCAGCACATTCACAACTCCCCACCTATACACTCCGATCTGCTGTGGAACATGCTGTTTCTCGGTTTCAACTTGTCACAGTAAACGGTGCATAGCATATTTAACATTTCGTGAGAAATCTTCTCGACAATCCCCATCGAATGGTTAAATAAAGGTTACGCCGACCCAACCTTAAACGTATGTAGCAATAAAAAACTAATACCCAATCGCTGCGACAGGAAACCGCTACACCTATGAGATCCGCAGGACCCCTGAGCGTCCGAAAATAGTAAGATTTCCTAAAATCACCTCAGAAGAACTCCGTGTGCTTCCACCACACCGCGACACGTGTAGATCCATCCTTAGAACTCTATTCAATCTGATTACAATATTAATATAATAACAGTATATGAACTCAATTTAAATACTACAAACAAACGAGTTGAGAGTGTTATAAATAACCAATATATATAATTTTCCAAGGAAGCACTTTCTCTCTGATTCACAATATCCAATCGAACGTACAAAACCATTATACCGAAATTATAATATCTATAATCTTATGACTTCATAATATTTAACAATACAAGTAAACAAAATTAAAACAATCAAACAATATAACATTTGAATAATTCACAAAAGGAAAAAATTGCAATAAACAAAACTCCAGTAATCGATCTTTGATCAAATGGGATACCATTGATCCATGAAGATCTTCACTACTTTTTTAGTAAACTTTTTACAATAATAGTCCTTAAAGAACGATAACGTTTCCAATCCAGGCAGCCCTGGGGCATCTCTTTTCTCAGGTCGTTGAATTGCTCGCACTCGAATATACAATGATCAGGCGTCTGTTCTTCGCACCCGCAGACAGCATCTCCCCCACGGAACTTCCGTTGATAGGAGCCAAAGCTCCCATGGCCTGTCATCGCTTGGTTTAAATAAAAACATCGGATGATTAAAAACCGATTTTTCCCATCCGATGTGGCAGCAACTTGTCGTGGTGGATCGGCTTTCCACTAAGAATTCCACAACTGCTGGATGATTTATAAGTCATTTTTTCAGTAAAAAACCGATACAGACTTGCACATTGAACATTAAAGTTGGTTTAACCTGCAACTCAAATAATAGCTGGTGCATTGGGATTCAAATGTCACTGATAGCCGAACCCAGTTACGCCATGGCGAAAAAAATCTATTGGTAAACTTTTGAACTAAATTTTTTCTTATGCTATACCCTTTTGCCCATGATTTGCGTATAATCAGGTCAAATTTCAAATCATTCTGACAAGTAGTTTTTTTACAGCATTTTGTAAGTTCAACTTTGATTATAATCACCGTGTAGTTTCAAAAAACTGAACTCAATCAATTAAAAAACATTGCTCTCTTGGCTTCCAGCCCTGGTGCATTCTCGCAAATTAGTATCTAAATTGTATATTTTTTCGAACTAATTATATGTCGCGGGCTTTATGGCAGCGACATTGAATAAAGTTAAAGAATAAAATAAAATGGCCATAGTAACGAAGAAAGATCGTAAAGAAGGTATTGAAGGTTAAATAGACTGTAAAAGAGAATAATATAAGAAACCACAAAAGGGGCGAAGTTGATGAAAACAGGAAGGGCCTCAGGGAGAAATAGCCAAGTTAAAACAACGTAGTTAGCTAGAAGCAACGATTAAGTAAACTTTCACGACGGAAGAAAAGGGAAGCAGATGTGAGGAAACAATGATTAAGCTCGGATATGAATAAGAAAGAAGCGATGAATGGAGGAATGATTTAGCAATGATGGGATGAACGAGAAACACATGCAAGTCAAACAAAAAACGTGGAGGCCGTGGGAAAAAGAGTAGTAATGAAGATAGCCGCCACGCCCTCAGAGAAGGAGTGGCTGGAAGGTTCGAGAACGGTCAATAAGAACAAAAAAAATAAAATAGGAAGAGATGACCAATAAGAGTGAGGAAAAAGGAGGAGCAAATGAGTAAGGATGCAAGATAAGGAAGCAGAAAAAGATAGAATAAGCAGATTTTTGAGACAAAGAGCTAGCAACAGATTTTCTAGAGACGCCGAGCGGATAGCAGGCGTTTTTTATAACGCCGAGCGGACAACAAAATTGAGACGCAGATCCGGCAGCGAGATGAATTTAGATGAAGAACAAAACGGTTTCGAGAAAGCTACGCTAACGGTGACTTACGGTCAAAAACACAGAATCGAGAGGCCAAGCGATTGACCAGACGGAGAGATGATATGCCAGCCCAGAAGCAAGGACGATAAACAAAAAAGGGAAGCAGCGACTAGAAATGACTAGAGCCTGAAGTTCCCTACCAGCGTCAATGACCCACCTTCGCCGACAAAAGGAGCACATGAACCGGATGATGATAACGGAGTTCGACTGAGAGTGAATTAGCCCACCAAGGGGCCGACTGAAAAACAACGCCGAGCCATAGATGTCAGCGAGCCCACCCAGCTGCATCCCGGTTATCAACGAAAAGCGATGAATACACAGAGGAGCGTGCCTCGTCAAAAGAAGTGTTTCTCCCAACGATGTACCTCCCAGCCAACTCGTGGATAATGAATGACACGGAATAGCCAGCATTACAAGGTATTTGTGAGATTATTTATTGATCACGAAAATATGCATAGCCTTACTGCCTCTCATCCACGATTAATGAGATAAATAAATAATTATAATTTAAATGTGATGGTACAGAAATATTTGTTAATGTGTGATACCTCGTTTATAAGTAGATAATGAATAATGAGTTAAGTAATTTCTAAAGATATGTGTGTGTGTGTGCAGTTTAATGTATATCTAAAGTTGTGATTGAATAGGAAAGGTAGTGAACGAGATAAATTAATAATAATAATTTGAATGTGATGGTACAGAAATATTTGTTAATGTGTGATATCTCGTTTATAAGTAGATAATGAATAATGGGTTAAGTAATCCTAAAGATGTGTGTGTAGTTTAATGTATATCTAAAGTTGTCTTTGAATAGGAGAGGTAGTGAATCTAGTATAATTGATGATATACTGTAGTGATGTATGTCTATATATATATATATATATATATATATATATATATATATATATATGTTTTCCTCTAATAAATCTCTATATTAATTTCATTCATAATGCTTATGTCATATTTATAACCCAACGCTAGATAGTAGGTATATTAGTCACTTCAACTAGGTAGCACTGTTAATTAATTTATTCCAATTGGCCTCCCACCTGAAATTATCAACTGTGACTACTGCTATACCACTAATGATTAATAACCCATGATATTATAATAAGCAAGGTTTTTTTACTTAAAAATAAAAGATCACTTAAGAAATATAGACGTTTATGTTTATAAATGTTGTCCGTTACTTTCAGTTTCGAGTATCCGAGGTGTTGTCTGACATAGTGTCAAAGAAAGTAATATACAAACACACACACACACATATACATATATATATATATATATATATATATATATATATATATATATATATATATATATATATATATATATATATATATATACGCACACAATGTAACCTCGATCTATCGCTTTTTAAGGTACATATTGCTCTGATTGATACATGCGGGAAACTATAGTTGCGGTAACATAACAAAGGAACATTATCATCGGGACTGGATCAGGTAAACGACATATACAGGAAAAAATGACTCGGGGAATGATCGATAGAGGTTCCACTGTGTGTGTATATATATATATATATATATATATATATATATATATATATATATATATATATATAGTTGACCGGTTATGCTAAAAATCTCGTAATTGTATTCTCACCTGCTTGTATTATGCTGCTGATGATGCTTAGATGCAAAATGTATCTGAATATTTCATGGTGATTCAAAGCACTCATTCTTCAACCATTTCTTCGAATTTTGGATGATTTTGCTCTATTTTCGGAAAATTTCTAAACGTCGTTCTCCTAAGCTGGTTAGTGATACATGTTCCAAATAATTCCCGTCTTTTTCGGCTGCATTTAAACGTCGTGAGTTATTTCGACTTCCCACTTCCCGAAATAAAAGTAATGATTTTCGAACAAACAGATAAATGATTCTACATGTGTAACATAAGTCATAGCTTTTACCGGAACAGAAACAGATGTTTTCTTCTTGTGAAAAATATTCATTTTAACGGTACACTTTAAAAGTTCGGCTTAAAAGCCAGAGTTACCTGACTTGTTCGACAAATGTGAGAAATAAGATCCTATCGACTTTTGATCCTTTGAGAGTCTTTGCACATTCTTTTACTCGTTAGATTTATTTACCTTAAAACGTAATCTTTAAACACCTGTTTGGGAAAATAAAGATGCTTCTAACATGATTTCCTTGTATACTGGAATTTTGAAATAGAGAGCCATTGTTTTTACAGTGAACTTAAAAAATACAGATTTGAAAAATTTTCCGCAGTCTAAAATAAATTTCATTCATAAGTGACACATTTGAATACACATATATATAGAGGATATAAAGGAGTACTAAACCAATGAAATGAACAGTAAATATATATTTCAGAGTATAGAACACTGATTGGGGACTTTGAGGTCTAAGCCCCAGTGTTACTCGGGTTCCCATATTCTTTGAAGCGAACTAAACCCGAGAGTCTCTCGGGGTCAACTTCTAACTCTCTGAATTACAAAAATACCAACTATATACGTTCGCCATCTTTTTAGATATTATATATGAACATTATACTTTCAAAAAATATATAGAGAGAGGGCAGCACCTAACAGATGTAAATTTATGAAACGATGTAGAATCCAAATTCAAATTAGGGTTAGTTTGAACGCTCTTTGGGCACATCCATACTTTGAAATGTACCACACCAAAGCAAATTTTATTAAATGATGCTATTTATCAATAAAAGCAATTTTTAGACCTTTTTAAACCATTTGGGTAAGTTTTTATTCAATTTTATTTAAAATTTCATGTTAAAAAATAATGTTTCCTTATGCGGAACTTTTTTTTTACTTTAAAACTTGATTTTTTCAATAATTTCTCATTAAATATTAATTCTTAGTATATTTAAATAGTTTCTACATTGTGAATAAAATTAATTTAAAATTTATCATAAAAAAATTGCTAAGACATATATCTTGAAAGTATTTTTTAAAAAAATAAAGAAAAGTACCAAAAACCTTCAGTCCAGAGGGAGACATACGCTCGAAATAGCTCAGACCTGAAAGTGTTTTAATACACCGAATCTTCTTTCAGTGGATCCCTGTATATTGCGGTTTAACTGAAAATGAGATAGCGGGCCGTCTAGCTACAAAGTGTGCAGAGGGTCAGCAGAAACTTAACAGGAGTAAAAGTAGATTCAAAATATTATGGTTAGAAAATTCGAAATATTTCCTTCTCAAAGCATTCTTCTGAGCTTTTTATAAAAATGACCTGCAAAAATGTTTTTAAATCGAGGTTTAATAAATCCTCTAGAGAAAATCCTTGGGCTACTCTATGAAAACATTTTTTTTTGTTCCTGAATCCATGCTTTAGACTTTTGACCGACCACGACTGCCTCCAAACACATCTTTTCCGGATTAGTGTGGCTGATTCGGCCGACTGCGTCTTGTGTCATTCGGACTAATCTATGACTGCTTTAGATCTTAACGTGTGCCCTTCACTTTTCAATTTGAAGTCCCTTATTTTGAAGTATTGGTCTAATGGCCTAGTGGCCATATGACCGGCATTTGTAAAATAAAACAATAATAATGGTAAAAATGTTGTTGAACAAAAATGGACGATAACAATTTTTAGAGAAAATTATAATTTTGAAAAAATAAAAACATTTATTTCCCCCCACACCGAACAAGAAAAAATATATATGATGACAATGAGGAAATTCTAATAAATTAAAAGAGATGAAAGCTCATATCCTTTAATTATTCAGGTTTGGATTTTGTAAAATGGACCTGAAGCTTTTAAAATAAAACTACACTAGTAATAAAAGTACGTCTAAATATATATTACTTGTCTTAAAACTAAAAGAAGTGATTCTGTAGTTATTATCATACATATAACTAAAAAAATATGCCTGTTCTATATCAGATAAACCGATAAAAGAACATAAAAGATTTATGCTATAATACTGTCCAAGATGCATGACATAATATCATTTATTGATGTTTAGATAGTTCGACGATGTTATAACGAATATGCGTATTCGTTAAAGATACGTTTAAGATAGTTTAAATAAAATATTTCCTTCTATAGCATTTACTATCTTATCTCACAATCGCAATGCCTAATATTAGTCTAATTAAATTGATATTAAATGTATAAATATTTAAATTTGTGTATCTTTTTAAAGAATAGAAAAATATATGAAACTCTAGAAAATCAATTAACTCATTAAATACCAAGCATATTCCATAATTATGAATACTAAAATATTTGAAAGAGCATTACTAACAATGTACAGTTTATTCAACATTAGGATTTTCAGTATTGCAGAAATTACATTCAGAGAAAGTCCGATTTCAAGTCTAAAGGTTTGTCATTTTAAAGAAGCCATACATCAAACCATTGCATAACAAACCATTTATTGCAGTTATTTAATAATAATAATGCAATTGTTTAATAATAATGAAAAAATTTCAAACAGTGATCATTATTGGGCAATTTTAAGTGACGTCTTTTTAACCTTATTAACTCTTAACTTACTCATATGTTCACTAAAGGAACTACTTAAGTAACAATCTCTTTATCTGTCATGTTTAATAAGCCATTGCTACCTTGGGCATATTGCAACAAGCCTGAATGAAACCAGGCTGTATGAGCTAACTATTGCGAATTTTCTAACTAGCCTATGGATGTATGGGCTCATTACAGTAGTCCTAAAACATATGAGGCTAATTAGAATGTTGCCTATCATTTTCCAATTAGCCAGGCGCATTTCAAAATGACGGTGCTCTTTACACTAATCTGGATTTGTCAATTCGCATACGACATATTTATCATGACAAAGAGAGGATTGAAAAATATTTTCAATTCATTTTTTTCTCTTTCCACTTAAAAATATAGGATGATCCAGAAATAAACCTGGAAATCCTGCTCTCAGTAATTGAGTGTTGACTAAGACTATTTTCTTCCTTAATGAACCACACGTTGTCACCTAACAAAAAGTAGTGGTGACAGTGCGTATTCAAGATAAGGGACATTAAAAACGAGGTAATTTATATTCAATAGTTTAAGTTACAAATTTTACTATCCTTATTTGGTTTAATTAGAAGCATTGGTTTTCATTCTCTCCTTTTATATATTACCCTTCATATGAGGAATCTACTTTTATCTTTGAATTACTATGCAAATATGTAAAATATGTATATTAAATGCACCTTTTCAAACACATATATAAATATGTACAGAGAAAGAGATAATGTATTTCTAAATTTCAGAGCCCCGATTAAAATTCTTTTGACTCGAGAAAAGAAATATAAAGGAAACAACAAACAAACAAATTTCATTCAAAAATGAAATTTATATCTTATTATAACTACTTTATAAAAATATTTCTCACAATGCACATAAAAATGCTGAGAAATAATGAAATAAGAAGCAGGAAAGTTAATTACCCCAATCTTTGAGAAAATTTATAAGATGATATTGAACTATCTAACAAAGCATACTGGAGAAAAAAACGTAATTAGGAATTCAAAATTAAGAATGTCAGTTTAAATTAAAGCGAATGCAGTTTTTTATAAGTCACACTTGAATCTTTTTAAAATAATTGGGTAAAGTTTTATTCTTAAGTTCAAGATGCTTTTTTTGCATTAGATTTAAAATTAAAACTGTTTCCCTGATCAGCTACAGATTGAAAAATAGTAAACCTTTTGTGAAATAGTTTTTTAAATTATCATACGGTTGTTATGTTCTGTTTCTAAAAAAATAATAATTTTTATGATTAAATTTTAATGCTCTATGGGTCTTTTAGAAATACATTTAGTAATGATAAAGTAATGAAGATAATGGGAGTGATATAATCTTTAGGATGAAAGGAAGTTTGAAGTATGGTACACTTATTAGAAGCGAGTTATGAGGAATATCCTCCTCTCAAACTGAAAAACTGGATATTTATAATTAGAAATTCAAAATTATAATAATACATTAAGTAATATTTTTATAAGTTTTTTTATTAAATTTTATTTTTTGATATTAGAGGAGGGTTATATATAATTTTAAACTGCTTTTTTGCCTTATATTTTAGTTAGAATATATTCCCTTTCTAAGATATTAAAGATTAAATTTTACGAAATATTTAAAAATATTATTGTATGCTTTATAAATATTGGTATATTATTCTTTTGTTTAGATTATCTTTTTTAAATGCCTATAATTATAAAAAGTTGGAGAAACGGGATTCACAGTATGATTGGTCTTGCAGTTAGGATATTTTAAGGATGTTCAGAAGGTCGAGCTTTAAATCTTGCTACTTTCAGTCCATAACAAAGTTGATTGACCGTTGGAAGGAACTTTGGTGGCCTAGCAATAAGACAGTTACGTGGTAATGATAGTAAAAAAAAATGATAAGGCAATTATAATATGTCTTAATATAATTGCTGTCATAAATTATATCTAATAAAATTTGCGGTTACCTTATTATAGCATTATACCTTTACTATAATACATAATAAGCAATCATAATACATCATGTTTGTGTGAGTGTGTTGATATTGCATAATTAACGAAAATACGAAATATTGATCTTATAATATTAAAAATTATATGCATTATTAGTATTACATTTAATATATATTTTATATTTTACTATAAATGGTAATTATCGAAAAAATCGGATTTATCTATATTTCATAGAAGAAAAATATTATCCGCAGAAAAAATAAATCATATTTCCCCCATATCAATAGCCATTCTTGAAAAATCCATTAAAACCCCCTCTTTTTCAACTCTGATATATGTGTAAGGAAGAATAAAATCAATGTATAAAATATTAGAGGTATTGATCAATTACGCAGGTCATTATAAGATGAAACATAACTTCCTTCTGTCCAGCCAAGGACAAGCAATATGTCGAAACGTTGTACTAGGTATCATAAAAGTTCTAGGAAAGAATATTCTTTGCTACACAATGGATAGAGATTTTTTTGATAGGAAAAAGGACTTTACACCATGGCCTTTAAAATTCAAGGGGGCTTTTTTAGGGGAGGGGCGAGGAGAATAGGCCACTTCAAAACTCTCAATTTATGTCCTGAAATCTTCTTAAAAATTGTAAATACTTTTTAAATCATGTTAAAGGAAGAATATTTAGATAAAGAGGAAAATTGTTAAAACCAAGATTGGAAATAAAATCTGAGAGCAAAAATTTCGAGTTTCACCTGGAAAGCTATATGTGTTATATTTTCCATCCATATTGCACCCCAGACTCTCGTGCTGTTATTGAAAAATAAAGAAAAATTCAATTTTAGATGAAATACTTACGGCTCTAGTGCATATTGTACTTTGCGAATAGGGGTTTGGGAGAATGCAGTAGAGAAAAAGTTACGTTTACCTACCTGTTACAAGCATTGGATATTTTCCACTTCCATAGCTTCCAAAACGTATATTTCTTTAGTATTCATTGATCGTATTTTGAAAGCAGTGTGCAACAGCAAAAAGAATTGAAAGTACATATGTTTAAACATTGATCATATGGTATTATGTTTTTCGTATCCGCGTGTTCTAAATTCTTTTATATAAAATTTCAATAAAAAGGTAAGTCTTTAGAAATACACTGCCTTATGGAACTTTAACATTAATGATAAAAAATTCTAAAATAAAATTGCATTTGTGTAGCGTAAGAGTGAGGCTCTCATAGATATTAATTTCTGTTCTATATTATAAATAAAATTTTATTCATTTGCATTTCATGAAATTAATCTTCAAACTATTTATAAGTATGAAAATCAATATAAAATTGAGACATTCAGTATTCCAGTTGACATTAAATATCGCTACATATGAATTTTTCTACGCAATTTACAAAATTTTGCCCATAACAAAATGTTACTGAAGTTTATAGAACGTTTAACAAAGGCCAATGTATAATGTAGAGTTTCCCCAATAATCGAAACCGAATTGAACATATTAAATAACAGAACAAAGTAATACATATATACAGAGGCTGTTCACACATTTTTTAGACGATGTATATTGTATTCACAAAACTAAATTACATAAAATTCTTACGTTTTAAATGTTCTATTTGAAATCCCTTATTCTGAACTATCTTTCGACACCGCAATTTCCAGGATAATGCCTTTTGAAGTGTCAGAAGAGGTATTCTATTCCATTCCTCCTGAACAGCTTTCCAGAGTCCTGTAAGGGTTTAGGGACGACGTTTGGATAATGCAGATTTTAAAAGTCCGAAAGCACAAAAATCCATAGGTGATACATCGGGAGATTTAGTAGGGATATCAGTGAAGGGTACGGCCTTGATACTAGTTTTTTATATAGAAAGTTTCTCATATAGAATTCTGCAGATTCTCATATAGAATTCTGCAGCGTGTCCTGCTTTCAGCGATATGATGTGGAAGAAGACGATGCACATTGAGTTTTTTCGCTTTCTTAAGATTTAAATCAATGTTTATCATTTTGTTTACAGTGGACACCGAACATTTTAATGATTTTGCAACTGTCCTTTGACTAGGGGGATTTTCTTTTAACATTAAACAACGTACCTTTGCAATAGTCGAAGACGTCCGTTTTCTCCTTGGATACTTGTTTGGAATTTTTGTCCCACTTGAGGCTCCAATTTGACGTTTTTTTCCTTTCTTGTTGACGATATTACGTATCGACACTTTAGATATCACAAAACCATGACTCTCACGTCGTTTTTGGATAACGGAGTATGCATATTTCCCTTCGGAAAGAGCATAAATGTAGCCTTCGAACCACTGCTTTGTTAAAAACGCCATTTTGAATAAAAACAAAACTTTCAAGCCGCAGACGATAATTTTGACTTTTAAAAACATAGTACAATTTCAATTATTTCTTTTGCAGCAAACGATTTTTTATTACCGCTTACCAAAATCGTCTAAAAAATGTGCGAACAGCCTCTGTAGCTGTGCACATCCATATAGCAATCTGTTGATCCAACACCGGGAAATCTTTCTCTCTACAGTGTTTCACTCCACAGACAGTCTGGTGCATTGCAATGTTTTGTCTTTCGAGTTCGCGCTTTATATAAATCAGACATGAGGTTTAAAAACCTAAGTCAGGCCTGCACAATTCGAAACGGTATGAGTGCTAGATTACTTTTAGGAAAGCTGATGCGGGCCGCAACAAAATGGGATAGATCAAAAAGCGAAAAATATTTTATACAGGGTGTTTTAAAAAGAATCATCCGATTTAAAAAATCGTAACTACTCATCTTCTAATCCGTAAAGTAATCGAATAATGTATAAGCAGAAAGAAAAAAATCTGGAGTTTCACGCAGTTGCCTACAAGTAGTGCTAACGCTCTTCCTTCGCCCGCCACTTCAATGTTTTGAAATATAGCTACTGCAGAAGAGAAATCAAAGAATCATCCGATTTTAAAAAATCATAACGATCCACATTTTAATTCATTTGATCGAATAATGTATAAGCAGAAAGAAGGAAATCACGAGTTTCATGCAGTTGCCGACAAGTAGCGCTAACGCTCTTCCTTCGCCCGTCAGTTCAGTGTTCGTAAAGATAGCGACTGCACAACAGAAATCATTTTGTGGTCTACGCTTTGCGAAGTGAGAGTCCGTAACAACAGTTCACCTGATGTTCGTCGACAAAACCCTGTTAGATTGAAGTTCCTACCTCTCAGAGCATTAGGCGATGGTATAAACAATTCCAAGACACGGGTTGTCTGTGTACGTATAAAAGCCGTGGAAGCATTGTATGACATGTTCGCAAAAGTTTGGGATGAATTTGCCTACCATATAGACATATGTCGTGAATCCAACTATTGAGCACCTTTAATTTAGTTTGTAAAAAACTTTATGATTATCTATGTAATATAAAATTAATTTTAAGTTTCTGTATTCAATATTTTTCATAATATACACATTTCAAATCGAGTGATTCTTTTTGAAACAACCTGTATAAAAAAAATAAATTTCTGAGATTTTGAAAATGAAATAAATATTAATATTCATTCTCTTTCGTATTATTATGTATATATATGTATATATATATATATATATATATATTACGAATATTATATATACAGTCGAACCTCTATATATCGAAGTAGCAAATTGCGCGAAAAAAATTCGATATATAGAAATTTCGATATATAGAATTGAGCTTAGTCTTATCATAATTCTCCTTAAAAAAATAAAAATTAAAGCTAATTTTCGTATACGAAACTCCATTTCTAATTTATATGCGAATCCCATTAAATGAAAGTTAATAACTAAAAAATGAATTAATATGAAAGATTTATTGATTACTACATATCTTTAAAAAAAACAATAATGCAGACAGTGGTTACAATGATCACAGTTTCATTCTTTAAAAAAAAAAACTACGAATATCTTGCTGAACAGCCAGTGTTGCGGAAAGTTCAAAGAAATGTTCGTATTTATTCAGTGCACTAAAAACTTCATCAGGGACATTTTCTGCGGATTGAAGTCCACGACGTATTGTTTCAAATGCCAAAAATTGGGAGATTTTATTCTAAAGTGAAATAAAATCTCCCAATTTGTCTTGAAAAAAATTTCGATATATAGAGATTTTTTCGATATATAGAAACAATTTTTCTATGTAATGAACATGGAGATTTGCTAAGAGTTCGATATATAGAAAATTTCGATATAGGGAAGTTCGATATATGGAGGTTCGACTGTATATATACCGGGTGGCCATAATTAAACTGACAGTGCTCATAGTGTTCTGTAGCGCGATCTATTTGCGAGAATGACGCCACATTTTGTAGGAAGATTAAACAAGACGGGGGACGAAGGATTCCGCGAAAAAACAAATTAGTTCCAAAAGTCACCGCTAGGGGAATATTTGGCGCTGTGTAATAGAAAATAGAGTGTTAACAAATGCAAATTAATACGGAATAAAATTACCTTTTATTATGCACATTTTCTTATTTAGTTCAAGTGCAATATGGCAACACTTTTAAAAAAGCGTAAATTCTACATAAACACCGATAAACTCTCGTGATCTGCAATATCACGTACGCTGAGCAGAAGAAGTTCTTTATTCAAATTTGACGTTACATCCATTGGCACAGTGCCAGCTGCTTGGGTTTTAAAAGGCAATGTGTTACGTTTCGAATCAATCGGATTGAAAGTTTATGTGCAATGTCTCCTTCTTTGGTCGAGCGTGCGTTACTGGTCAAATTCTTTTACCTCAACCAGTGCAACGCGTCAGTCGCTCTTCGTGCTTTTAGAACGCACAAAAAATGCGAAAAGGTAACGGTCCTGTGTCAGTTAATGGGCTAAGCGCAATGGTTGCGACATTTGAGAAAACAGGTTCTCTGAAGGTTCAGTCAGGCAGAGGACGAAAACCTGTACCACAGGATACAATCGAAGCAGTTGCCACGGCGATTGTCGACCGAGGACGAGACAATATTGCTGCCACCTCTAGCACTCGTGGATTAGCTCGGAATATGGATATGCCTTACAGTACAGTATGGAAAATCTTACGAAAGATTATAAACTTCTATCCGTACAAGATCAGCCGTGTACATGAGTTACTGTACCCCGACCATGATAAGCGATTGACTTTTGCTCTCACCTTTCTTGCCACAATGGAGGTGGATGATGCTTGGCCGTGGAAAATCTTATGGGGAGACGAGGCCCACTTTTACCTGCATGGAACTGTGAATAACCAGAACTGCCGAATTTGGGATGACAAATCACCACATGCAGTCACAGATATTCCCTTACATTCACCAAAGGTTCCGTATTGATTTTCGTATTGATTTGCATTTGTTAACACTCTATTTTCTATTACACAGCGTCAAATATTCCCCAAGCGGTGACTTTTGGAACTAATTTATTTTTTCGCGGAATCCTTCGTCCCCCGTCTTTTTCAATCTTCCTATGAAATGTAACGTCATTCTCGCAAATAGATCGCGCTACAGAACACTGTGAGCACTGTCAGTTTAATTATGGCCACCCGGTATATATATATATAACAAATTATATTATATTATATTATATATATATAACAAAATTTATTTTGTAGATAACATGTTGACCAAGTATCAAATGATTAAATTTATAGTCTTCTGTGAAGTGTGGTTCCTGCCAAAATCAGTAGCCAGAGTAGCCGCCATTGTTGGAGATCCCCGCTGCCACACGCCTCGGCATTGATTCAAAGAGACTTTGGATGAGTTCTTGGGGTACAGCAGACCAAGCAGCTTCCACACGTTGCCAAAGTTGATCTGCTGTGGCAGCTGGGGATGGAATCTGGGTCAATCGTAGAGCAACCATGGACCACATGTTTTCTATCGGCGAAAGATCCGGAGAGCGAGGCGGCCAGGGAAGCAATTCAATCTGGCGATTGACGAAGAACCGTTGGACAATGCGTGCCACGTGTGGTCACGTATTATCCTGTTGAAATATGGCTGTGGGCAAGCCCTGAAGGACAACTGGCTCCAACACCTCGGAGATGTAGCGCAGGCTGTTTAAAGTACCGGCAATGCGTACCGGCAATACAGTGGCCAGCAGAATATAACCAAACTTTTACATAGCAATTAAGGAACCCTCCTCAAATTAAAGAGTTTGATGAAAATTGTTTCATTTATTGCGAATGATTTGAGTTATATATATATCTATATATTGAAAAAGTAGTTGATATCTTGAAACTTTGTATGGTTCAGCTGTTTACAACAGGTAGTGTTAAAATCACCACTAGCATATTGAGAAAGATTATGCAATAGGTTATCTAAATTTTCAATTAGAACTCCTAATATATCAGAATGGCGCAAATAAGCGTTCAATCATATCTCTCTATTAGCGAGAATTCAGAACACCGAAAAATCTGGTGGTGAATGTGGATTATATTAAAGCAGGTTTGGAGAGTAAAAACCTCCATTGCCATTATTCCACAAATTAATTTTTTCGCAAAATGTTCCCCAAATATCCTTATACAAATCGCAACTCAAAATTGAAGATAATTTGGAGGCCTGTAGGGGATTGATGATGAATCGATAGGACTGCTTTTGTAGCGTAAAATAAAATATATGGCAACTCTTACGTACAGCTAACTGCGGCCTTATGCCGTCGATGATCGAAAGAAATTTAACGCGCTTGCAGACCATTCTGCAGTCACACAGTTTTGGGGCATTCAGAAACAGGAGAAAACTGCACCTTTGGAATAACACCCTTTCGAAAGTACAGAAAAGGATTCTGTCAGGACTCACTGATAACTATCCAGTGTTAATATGCCATCTCCCTTTCATACAAATACTCGTTTGGAGCTAAGATTCAATGTTCGGCAAACACAGTTGTCGAAATTTTTCTTCTCAGATACAAATATCCTTTACACATGATCTTGGATATTCCTTTTCAATGCGTATGAAGCGATCGCAAGTCAGCAGCCGAATCCCTCTGCAGGTGACTTTTATTTCAACGATTTGCATTTCTAGTTTTGAAGAAGCTGTCTGGCAGCTACGGTGATCCGATGTGGAGAGTAGCATAAAAGGGAATTCTTTTGTTAAGTGTTTGGCTTTGTAATATTTGTTATCCACATTATTGCTTAATAAATACGAGTCGTATTTTCAATGTTAAATATTTTACACATCCACAAATCCTTCGATACTACCGTTAGCAAGTGATGATATAAGACGGAAATCTTTTGGAAATTGTTACCGGGAAAATGAATCGAAAGGTATCTTTGTTTACAGCATATTCTTGCATTTCGAATAAATGAAATATCAACAGGACAAATGCATTTCCGGATTAAATTTGTTCAGCTAGATTAAAACTTTTTCGGAGATTTTGTCTCTCCAAGTTATCTTCTGTTTAAACTGTTAATGAAATGATGCGATTATGCTCAAGCTTAACGTTATTACTAATCATGACTAAATATTGTCATGAATGAATTTATATATATATGTATGTATGTATGCATTTAAGATAAAGATCCAGTAATTATTATTTTTAATGACTCGTCCCTCACTTTGAGTACGACCCCCGACGAATCAGAGTCAGGAGTTCGTAGGGGAACCGGTTTCTCGCAAAATGACCAGCTGGACATGTTTGCTGGCCTTGGTTGGCAACGGCTAGAGATAGATGAGTGATTTCAGATTTGCCCCGTACTACTAGAAACTTCGTGTGTGTTCGTGATACGTGCTGTCTCTAAACCAGTATTGTTGTGTTGCAGTTAATGGAACGAATAAACTTTTTAAATTAAACGAGTTGATATCTGTCATTCGTCAAAATCACGACATATATATATATATATCGAAAAAAATTAAAAACTTTAATATGTGTCTACATTAATTTTCATGGAATTTAAAGATTTATTAGTTTTGACTGAAATGCGATATTTTCAGTTTGGTCCTGCACATTTGTCAAAATTAGATTTAAATTTTATATACACTCCGTCACAAAAAAAACATATGCACCCAGAAGAAATCGAGCTACTATCACGAAACTTGGCAGGGATGTAGTCTGGTAAGTGATATGCAAATGATTAAAATTTAGACGCTCATGAGACAAGGGTAAGCGCGGTATGCGCATATGAGATGCACATCTGGGATAGTTTAAAAGCATGATTGCTCATGCCATGGAGTTATTCAAGCTAATGTGTCGACTTGGATGGACGGTATTGTAACTAGAGATGACTCTGAGACGTAACCGCCGACAGTACGAACAATTCTCGAACTTCGAGAGGGGTCGTATAGTAGGTCTCAGAGAAGCAGGTTGGTCGAGCAGGCCTATCGGCCGTTACCTCGGTCGGAGCGATATTGTAGTTGCTCGGTGTTGGCAACAAGGGATCACGGAAGGGATAGTCTACCGTCGCGGAGGGTCAGGGCGCCCCAGGAACACAAATGCGCGCGAGGATTGCACAATCATAAGAGCGGCCACGTCCGCACAAACCACGTCGCTAGAATCGGTTCGACACCATTTACCACCTTCCAGACGTCCGGTAGTATCAAGGAAAACCATTCGGAGACGACTGGCCGAAGCAGGTATAAAGAACCGACGTCCATTATGACGCCTACCACTGACACCACATCATAGTCAGTGTCGACTGGATTTTTGCCGACCTCGGGCAAGATGGAGTGTGACCGACTGGAGGCGTCTCAGCGATGAATCCCGATTCAGTCTCAATACTGATGACAAGCGCATACGCGTGTGGAGGCGGCAGGCCACCGGTCTGATCCGGCATTTGTTGTCGAGAGGCATACAACGATTACATTGTGGGGAGCGATTTGTTGGGACACACTATTACCTCTAGTCGTTCTTCAACGCACTTTGACGGCACACAGTTACGTGGGCGAAATTTTAACGCCAGTTGTACTGCCTATGCTATTAAGTCACCCAGGTGCCATTTATCAGCAAGACAACGCTCGCCCACATACTGAGCGACTCTCCCAACAATGTCTTCAAGGATATGACGTACTCCTATGGCCTGCCAGGTCACCAGATCTCTCGCCAATATATCACGTCTGGGACGTGCTTGGAAGGCAACTGCAGCCTTCCCAGAATACTGGTGAATTAACTACCCAGTTGCAAAGATTATCTTTCGCAGGAGGTCATAGGTGACCTCATTTATTCGATGTCACATCGTGTTTTGGCTTGTATAGCTGCCAGAGGTGGATTTACTACTTACTGATTTGTAATCCTTTTTTTTTCAATGCAGAGGCACTGGTCACGAAGACATTCGCCTATAATTCACCGTAGTTTTGCTGGCCATTTTATTATGGGGGCGCCATATAGGTGGACCAGCATTGCCCCCTATGAAGGGGCGACACAAACGGAGGCATTTTAGTGGTGCTTCGCCAGGATTCGATCCCAGCACCCTCAGCACCGAAAGCCAGCGCGCTGTACCACAAGGCCGCCATGGCCCATCAGATTTGTAACCTTTTTCATACGATATCTTCGTAATAAAACGGTCTGTTCTTCTGAATTTGTAATCATTTGCTTATCTCCTCATACACCACATACATGTTAAGTTTCGTGATAGTAGCTCGTTTCCTTCTGAGTGCGCATATTGTTTTTGTGACAGAGTGTATATGTTCATCAAAATAAATGAAAATATTGTAAAGCTAGAAAAGAAGAGTAGTCAGTCGCCATAAAATATATGAATTTTAAAAAATGAACACTTTTTAAGATGTGAAGATAATTTTTGAACCCAGACTGATAGCAAACTATCATAGATACGTCTAGCATGATCATCAAATGCGTAGTCATCAAATGTAGTTACCTTGATTACCACTATAAAATAATGCATATTAATGATGAGACATTTTAATTAAAATCTAAATTATTGGTGTAATTAATTTAGATGTATTCTTGCGATAAGTATCAAATAATCATTTCGAGGTTTCAGTGATTAACAAAGGTTAAAAACAATTAAACGGCTTGTTGATCATGAATAATCAATTAAAACTATTGTTTTAGAGCTTCCATATGAATTTATTGTTGCGATGAGCGGTGCTAATTAAATGTCGACAGTTATTGCAATCACAAATAATTTTGAATTCAGAACGAGAAATGAAGAATAATTTTTATTTGACTCTAAATATTTACCAGTTTAGAAGCTCGTTATCTATTTCAATATTTCTGAGAATATGTGTAAATCTGTTAATTCTTTTAGGGTAATTAAGGTGCTCTCTAAAATAAACTGAATGAAATTTATGAATATTTATTAATGGGGTGAATAGGAACGGTATTTGGATAATTAAAGTAATAGAAATATTTATGAAATTTTTTTTCGTGTGATGTAAGTGATACACCATTTTCTAAATTTCAGTCATCTTTAGTTTTTTTTCATCAAATCAAGAATAAGTTGAAATATAATATTTTATTTTTAAATTACCAATTGGGAGTGTAAACATAGCAACAAGAAAAATCTCCGGAATATGATTTTGACAGGTATTTTAATATATTTTTGATAAATGATCGACCGTTATTTAAGAAACACACACACTCACAGGGACAATCCAATCCTACGTTGGCGTATCACTAATCTTTCTAATTATAACTTTTTTTCAGATTTCCAAAAGATAATGAAAAATTAGCAAAAAATTTAGACTTTACAGATTTAAACAAACCCACACACACATATATACAGAAGGACGTTCGTACGTTATCGAAACGATTTTATAATTAATTTTTGTCGTTTGCATTTTGAGATTAAAATTTGACAACTTCAGAATAGTCGTCTGCTACTGTTTTGTTTTGATTGGAATGTAAAATAAAAGATTTATTTTGAAAATGGCACCTAAAATTGGTAGATGGCTCGAAGGTTACGTAACTGCGCTTTCCGAGGAGGAATATTCGTATCAACAAATTATAAAGCGATGCGAAAATCGTGGTTATGGCATTAAAAAAAAAGGTATTTATTATACATTAAATTTGAAAGGGAAAAAACATGTAACTGAAAGAAAAAATGAAAACATGACCGCGAAACCTTATCCTAAGATTGTTCGAACGCAACTAAATATCAAGAAAGTGAAAACTCTGATCCTAAAAGAAAATCCGCTGACACAAAGATCCATTGCATCGAAACTAGGAATGTCTTCTGGCACTGTAAGTAAAATCCTTCATAAAGATTTGAAGTTTAAAAAGATGTTTAAACCTAAAGTTCATCTGTTTTTGCTAAAGAATATTGCTTAAAGAAAAAAAACTGTAGAAAATTATATGAAAAACACCTAGCTGCTGAAAAATGGAAATTTATGGTAACACTCGATGAGGCATGAGCGTATTTAAGTGACTGTAATAAAAAGATCAAGTTTCTATTGCTCAACTGACGGGAGTGACCGTACGAAATGGCTTCGTCAGTGTACAGAAAAGTTCCCAAAGGGATTCATGATAGTTGCAGGATTTTGTTACAACGGCAATTTAAAAATTAAAAAAGTCTCAAGTAAAGCCAAAATTAATTCACTTTAATATCAGTAGAATATTCTCTAACCAATTTTTGAAGAAGAAATTCCAACCTTATATAGAAAGGACATTGATAAAGTTGAGCTTCATAGGGACAAAGCCTCTAGTCACACGTCTAAATCAACTGCCGCTTATTTAGCAAAGAAAAATCAGAAACAGGAATGAAGTGTATTCCATTTAATGAAATACCTGTAAAACCACCCGACGCTTCTCCAATGGACTTTAGCGCTTTCGGTTTATTAAAACGAGCCTTAGGAAAACGGCATCCAAGAACACTGCACGGACTTTGGAAAACGGTCCAAGAGGAATGGGGAAACATTGACATGACAGTACTAAGAAAAAGTTTACTTTCAAGGAAAATTTGAGCTAGAGATATTGTCCAGAACCATGGCTATTCAGATCGAAGCAAATCGCCGCAAAAAATTCGGCATTTATACATAAAAGTTAACTATCAAAATCATTTCAATAAAGTGCGAAAGACTTTCTGTATATATATATATATATATATATATATATATATATATATATATATATATGAAACGATAACTTTTTAAAACCATTAAAGGAAACACCCATTCAAAATTCTTTTATATTATCGCAATATAATAACTCCCCTCAACATGAATTTGACCTGGGAATAACCAAAATAAACTAGTAGATTTCTACGTAAAGCCACGCGCAGCCAGAGTTACATAACGTAGAAAGTTCAAGGAAGACTGACAAAATCATCACCTCATATGGCGTATTAAGGTTAGGTCGCGTGAACTGCCCAATCAGAAGTTCATTTTCACTCGCACTCGGGCGAGAAATTTACTTTCTTTTTGCTCTATGTGTTGTCGCACTGATACTGGATAAATGCAGTTATCGCGCTGCGGGATTTTTTCCGTATGTCTGGCGTTTTCTGGACGATGTAATGAGATGTGTTGATCTGCTGTAAATATAATTCCGAGTAAAAGATGTCCAGCAACATTTCCAGGAATGAAAACTCTATTATGACCAAACCGCCTCTTCTTTCCTGGCGTCGGATTTCAATTTCTCTCCAGCGTATCTGCATCCATTAGCCTAACACGTCCATTTGCCGCTAACTCGCCGACCACGTCCATCTTCCTGCATTCGACGACAATCCATGCCATAACAAAGGGATTACCTGGACTTGCTTTGATTTGACTCCCCTTTTCACCGGCCCCTGTCAAGAATACAAATGTGTTTTCGAGTTCACCGATCTGGTAATCTTACATATTTATATACTAGCTGTAAACCCGCGCTTTGCAACGGAGTACATTAAAATTAAATACAACGGTCAATGTATGCAATTAATGCCAAAAAAAAAATATATATATATATATTTATAATAAATGCGACGATCAATGTATACAATTGATGTAATATATATATATATATATATATATATATATATATATATATATATATATATATATATATATATATATATATATATTTATTTATTTATTTATTTATTTATAAAAAAATCGTAAGGGATATTTATTTTTTTTTTGGATAATATCCAATCGTCTGCTGCATTAGAAAGAAAAAGAATATTTTTTTGTCTATTCAGTTGTTATGCATGTGACGATAAATTTATTTAAAGTACCAGAAAAAGAAATCACGTGATCGGCATTTAATAAATTAAATTCTAAAAATGAATCTTTAAAAATTCACCAAAAATCAGAAAATCGAGATAAACATTCCAAAAAAATTTCATTCTAAAGGAATTTTCATGATTTTTCTCGTGATATAAATTTTATAACCCTCAAATTATTATTTTAATTGCAAACTTAAAAAAGTTATAAAAACAGCTTAAAAATTAAATTTTAAAAAATATAAGAAGAATTTTTCAAAACTCTTTCATAGTGCATCCTTACACCATAAGAAGAATCGCCATGCAAAATGTCAGCCCTTTCGGTCCAGCGGTTTGGTCTGTGCGTTGTATGTCAGTCAGTCAGTCAGTTACGGAACTGATTTATATATATAGATACGTACACTAAAAGAAGGACCACTACTTGAGAGTTGCTACACAAGAAGCCTCGTGAATTGCTTAAACAAGGAACATGCACATGCTGAACCTGGTTTCTTGTGACTTTAAATTTTCCCGAAACAGAGAACAAATTTCGACAATCTTAACAAACCCATCAGTTTGGTTTAGTATCTACTGTTGGTGGGTAGAAGAACGGAATGGAAAAACCTGTCATATCGTAAGCCAGAAGGGATGAAAAATGTCGTAGCAACAATGCTTTAATAAAATACATGTAAATAACCTGATGTTTAAAGATGTAAAATATGCGACTCTTTGTCCAGAAACCTTTACTCATTACTCCTTATAAAGCAATTCGTATACTTTTAAATGGACTCTTCTATCCTAAATGTTTGATATTTCAACCTAAAGAAGTTAGTGGTAGGTAGGAGAGGAGTCATTACAGTTTAAATAGAAATTTGAAGTTTTATACAAACTTGCTATTTATACGAAGAGCGTCATTAAAAATTATCTTGGTAGTAAATTTGATAATAAGCCTAAAAATTATTATATATTAATGAAGGTTTATTTCTCCAGATTTCCAAATTTGATGTATAATTTATTTTCAATTACTTATAAAAATATTATCTATGATTTTAATAGTAATAGGGAAAACTCAGTGTAGTTAATAGTGAGAAAGTAAGATTAAATATTACAGAATCATGTATCTGTAACGTAAAGTAAGTAATATTTATTAATAATTTTTCTTTCAAAGGGACTTATTTCATCGGTTTTTGTGTATTTGGGGATTGAGTTATGCATATAATTAAGAAGTGTCTTGATTGAGAACAAACGAGCATTTATTGTATGTTTTCTTATAACTTATTCCACAAGAAAAAAGACATATACTATTACTTTTGGAAAGAGTCACAACCTTTTTAAATCTACACTAAAATATAATTTGTAAAATTTAATGTTTTCATTACAGATTTTAAGAAGTCTCATGTTCCTGTTACATACTTATAATATTTAACTGATCTGTATTATTTATTACCGTCTATTCGAAAGATGATATTTTATATCAAAATGAACAAAGGCCTTATTCAGAGACTATCACTTTTTATTTAGGAACAAAAGTATTCACCTGGTTTTCAAGTGTTTAGTATAAATCTTAATTTCTCTTCGAGAAACCGCAACGGTTCCAATACACTGTCGGGTTTTCGAAACGACCCGTATCAAAAAAAGCAATAAAGTGCGAGAGGTGTATATTTATGCGCGGCTTGGAGGCTTTAGAACGAAAAGGTGAAATTTTTCCGTTTATCGCTTCGGAAACGTGCATTTGTAGGAGATGGGAACACATTTGTTTTTACCTGAACGTGAATGGATTTGAGAAAGGGTTAAGTCTTCAATGGATTCGACTTTGAATAAATTCAGAAATTTCTAAGATGCATTTAAAAATAGTCATGCGCAATTCTAAGCATTCATAGAGCATTTATAGGGATATCTTAGAATAAATTAAAACGACTCCGTTTCCAGATTATTAGTCAAAAATTTTTTTTATTTGTATAGAATGGTTAAATTTAAAAAGAATAACTCTTTTCTCTTTGCATTGATCGAAAAAAAAATGAGAGATAAATATTTAGATTGGTTACAGAAAACAATTTTAAAGCAATATGCATAGTTTAAAAGTTAAGTATATATATATATATATATATATATATATATATATATATATATATATATATATATATATATATATATATATATATATATATATATATATATATATATATATATATATAAATAATAGCTCGTCTGTTTGTTTGTTTGTACACTATAGAATCATAGACTGTTTCACCCACCGGGACCAAATTCAGCGCAGTTAATGTTTAAGAACCGAGAAAGTTAATGCAGCAAAAACGGACTTTGTGGCTCAATTAGTTTTTTCAAGATTAATTTTTTAATGATTTTTTTGTGCCCCTAAGAGGTGCGCGTACCACTTAAATGTGGATACAGCCCCTTCACCACAACACGTTTTCAGTCTAATTCCGCGGGGGAAAAGAGGTTTGGTACAATAACCTTTGGCCCTGCCTCCCCAGATATACACTCCTCGCTGAAATTTTGCATGGCGATTCTTCTTATAGTATAGGCGTGCACTAAGAAATATTTTTGAAAAATTCTTCTGAGATTTTTTAAAATTAAATTTTTAAGCTGTTTTTGTAAGTGTTTACCTTCATTTTCTGATTTTTGGTGAATTTTTAAAGATTAATTTTTGGAATTTAATTTATGAAATTCTGATCACGGGGTTTCTTTTCGTTTTGTGATACTTTAAATTAATTTTGCGTCACGTGCATAACAACGAAATAAATTGACAAAAGAAATATTAAAATATGGTAAAAGATAAAATTTAAATGCTAGACTAACTGAGATGGAAGTTTTTTAAGAATGCAATTCAAATTAGTATGTTTTAACACAACTTTCCCGGTTCTGCTTTGTATCCTTTGTTATTTGCAATTTTTGTAATCGCTTGAACCGATTTATAATTTGCATTTTTTTCGGTTCTTGCCGTTAGGAATATTAAAAAGCGAATTACAATTCGCTTTTTCAATGGTTTTTGGCCTGTCGACAATAAAAAACCGAATCCCTAAAATAAGGAGAATAGGCTTCATGCGGAATCCCGCCTTACTTTGATTAAATAAAGGGGATAATGCATCTTGCACTTTATCTCCTGGGTGTTGTGAAAAAAAGTGTGTCTCTTGGGTGAAGTGGAAAAAACTGTGTTTTTAAGGGAAAAATAAATAATGAAGGCAAAGGTAAATTATAAAACTTATTTCTAATTAAACAATGGATAAAACAAATCTAATTAAATCTAATTAAACAGTATATAACCAATATAATTAAACAGTAAAGTTATTCAATCCAAACGTGCGAATCAAGCAACACTGTGTTATTAATTCTCAATAAAATCAGACATATAATTAGACGAAGGGCCGCAGGCTCAAAGTTTCTTTCTTTCTTATTGTTTGTATATCAATTCAGTAGAAACGTGCTAAGCGCTTTCTGTTTAGCCAGATGAACATGAAGAACGGGGGGGGGGGGGGGTGCAGCCCAGTATTTTTTTGATGGAATGCATGAAAAATATTTTATATCTATATAGCTACCCTGGCAACGCCGGGCGATAAGGCTAGTATATATATATATATATATATAATATAATTCTTGGCATTTTTTTTTATTTCGCACAATATTTCTATAGTCTACCATCACAGAATCAAACATTCGTACAATCCAATAAAAATTCTGTTGAGCAGACATGCAAGTTTCTAACAGAATTCCGTGTTTAACTGCATGTCTGTTGCCGCTTAACCGAACAATTAACCGAAGAAGGTAATGACGATTAATAAGCTACGTTACCAGCCCTACTTATCAACAACCTCTTTCTAAGCATAGATAACTAGTTCAATGCCGTTAGGTGTGGTTTTAGCCCTACTGACGTGCACATTCATTATTATCGCTGTACGAACATTTATTATCAATAGGTCTACAAAGGGGTATAGTCCCATTGTAGACAGATTGTTCGTATATTTCAAAGCTAAAAATGAATGTTTCTTTAATCCCTGTATTTAAAAGATATTTGTAAGAGTTCAATTGTTACGTGGGAAAATGGAATTTTTTAAAGAAGACATGAGCAAAATTTCATAAAAATAAAACTTACATAAAACTGTAAGGTTTGCTATGCTTATTTAAACAACTTGTTCTCAAAATTATAAAATAATCTAAAATCTAAAATAATTTTGAGCTGTAAACTAGATGATTATGGATTAAAAAATAAATGGCATTAAACGATATCTTAAAATGACACCATGCGGACGAAGGTTAAAAAAGTATAGAGGTGATCCAAGATATGCTATGCCCAAAAATTTACGCATTTTTTCTTTTTAAATGGACTTACGAACGTGTAATTATAAGTCAAGTCAAGTACTAGAAATGTGTTACATATCGAAATTGTGTCATGAAATTTGCATCCATTTTCGTGTGTACTTAAAAGGAATCCAACAAGACGTTTTCGTCAGAGAAACGGTGTTTCATTTTTGAACAATATTTTGAATTTCCTGTGTGTAGCGCGGACAATTTCGAAGTTGTAGGACTAAAGTGCCTGCAGAGATTACAGAAAATATTAAGAATCATTTGCTGAATTCCAGAATACATGCATATGAATGACCAAAAACCGTCATACTTTGTCAAATCTGGAAGTTTGGTGTGGAGTTTGAAGGCATCAGACCAATCTTTTGTAAAGAAACAACTATTGTTGAACATTTTCAAAGATATTCTGGAAGATACTGAATGCCAAGATGGATATTTCCAACAAGATGGTTCCGTTTCAGTGGAGAGGGGCAAACAGTCCCGGATGATTTCTAAGGAAGTTTGGCCTCTGATATCACCAGACCACCCCTCAACAACGGTAGATTTAAACCGGCGAATACTTCGAAATATATTGAGGATTTGGAGAACACATTCCACTGGAAACTTTCACCAACCCGAAAGATTGTGTTTCTGTCAATGCATAGCGTTGCGTTCTTTTATGGCTCGGTAATGCAACGAGAGTCTGGTGCACTTTTCAGTATTGTTATTTTCACCTAAAGAGCATCAAATGAACTAGCGTTACCTTTCATTGAAAATGATAATCGTCATTTCTAAGTTTATGGGGAAGAATCTTTTTGATAACCCTACATATTACAATAAGAGAATGTTAGAAATATTTAAATATCACAACATAAAGTAATAGGAGAAAGAAAATTATCATTAAACGATGCCAATGCCGCTTTGAAATCATATGACTAGGATTCCTAGAAATGCATTTGACTTAATTTTAAAGTCATTATAATAAGAACAATTAGCTTCCCTAAGAAAATAATTGTTCACATTTGTTTATGAGTGGAACGACATGGAACTGAAATAAATGAATAATAAACTAGCAAAAAACCCTTCATCGAGTGTAATTTAAATCAAAATGTTAGTAAAGAATATAAAATTTGTTATCTCTCCCATAAACAAAATGGAAACTCGGCGCACGTATGAAAGAGAAAAATTTTCCTCTCTTTTTCTGGATAAGAGCAAACACACATATTTTGGAAGGGAGAGTAACGGAACACAGTTACGATGAATATTTTAAGTGTATAAATAATAGCTACAGGCGACAATTCATGAAATAAATTTAATAAATTCATTAAAAATGTTTATCGTGTTCGAATTTTAAGAATACCATCTGCTTCGATAAATAATGGAGATGTTTAAAGATTTTGAAAATTACGTTTCCAACGTGTCATTCTTACATCAGAACACTTACGTACGATGTTGAATTATTTGCTGTTGTGAGTCTGGAAACAGTTATTTCAGAATATTCAGAGAAATCAAACAGCTGAACATACAAAACAAATGTTTCAAATAGCGTACTTTAATATAATGCATTTCTTTCCCTAATGCACGCATCTTGACACTGATCCTTTGTGTTCTATTGGAAAGCATTTAAAACGTATGAATTCGTATTGGTATCAATATTTTCAGTCTGAACGGTATTAAAAGTGCTCTCAGGCGATGGTAAAAAATGAGTACGGACCATTCGTAAATACTTATGGCAAAAATCGTGTGTGGGATACAATTCAGCATTGTAAAAAATATTAGTTTAAAAATTAATTTAAAAATATGTGAAGAACAAACATCCTTTGTTTTTAGATTCAATTAGAGAGGTGATTATAGGACAAATATGAGACAAATAGTAAAAAAATAGATTTTTTTAATGGATTTTCTTTTTCAAACGGTAAATAAAAATAGATGTGTCCTAAAAATAACAGAATCAGTTTTGTATCACTACAGCTGAAATATACATATTTCTTGCTTTTTAGTATGAAATAGTTTGCAATGAACTAAGTTTCATTTACCCACAGTTTTTCCATAGCGATTTTATAAAAACTTGTTATTTTAACAGTAAAAGGTATACACATATTAAAACTGAATGAATGCAACGATGAACATGGCTGTTTTGGTTTAGATCATAGTTATTACGTACATGTATCGTAGGTAATTCTAAAGAAAGTGATTGAGTCCTCTTTTGGTATTGTCCTCATTGATGGAAAGAGAGTAAGCACTTTTCGATGTTTATCTCTTAAATTTACAGTTTATGTATAAAAAAACCTATTCAATTTGCTCCAAAGACATATGATGAATGCTTACCATTAAAAAATTTAACGTTTATAGAACATTTTGTATATAACTACGGACAATAAGTAAAAGTAACTCATAAGTATGGACTAATTTTTATTTTCTACCATGCCATTACTTTTTTCTCACAAATTTTTCATAATATATGCACAATATATATAAATAAGAACAAAGAAAAGAGACTGAGCAAAATACCAAGAAATGAATGTAACTTTAAAAATTTAAAGTTTTACAAAAAAAAAATAATAAGGAAATACAATGACAAGAATCGAGAGGAAATGGTTTCAAGAATGCAACGGTTTAAACTTTCGTCAAATGGCAAAAAAGGAAAAAAATCAATCATTTTTCCTAAAATTGTTCGTTGGAACCTCTTTTTTCAGTTCACTTCTTCCCGTAGAGAATTTGACTTCAGATTTTATAAGTGAAAATTATTTTGCTCTTCCTTACGTGTCAAGGTTTTGAATAAGTTTCAAATGTATTCGAAGTTAGTCTTTCCTAAAAGTAAACATTATCATGTAAAAAAATTATTTCATTGTATTTACGCAATAATATAATAATAATAATAATGTACAAAATGTTAATTTATTTTGTTAGATATTAATCAGCAAACTATTAGTATTATTTTAAAGTTCTTAATAGTGTGGTCATGGCATGGACATTTGACTTCCTTTATTCTATGAACGTAAGCTTAGCTATTGTTTTCATCATCTCCATTGGGAGATTATGTTTGTAAAGATAAGGAAAATCGAGCCATAGACTCATTTTCATGATATCATTCAATGGCAAATCGGTCTTACAGTTAGAGAAAAAATAGTTTTTTTCACGGATTTTCTTGAAAATGCACTAGAAGATTCTTACTACCGCTTCATATAGTAACTGGGAAAAATTATAATCCATATTATAAATTATAATATGAGTAAAGTGTATGACCTGATTGGACACTAGTGCACATTTTGAATCTGTTTTTTATGCTGTCTACTTAAGTATTGAGGAGTCCTTGGGTAATATTGTCCCACTCCTCTCTCAAGACGATTTTCAGTAGTACATGTAAGTATTTCAAATAAAGTACAACTGTTTTGCGTAAGTGGCGTTAAAGTACGACATTATCACCATCTTTCCGTTGCGGACCAGCAGCTGTATATAAAAATAATTTATTCCATGTCTTGTGAATGTATGTTATGGTTCTTTCGTAACGATCAAGAGATAATTGCATATATTTATATTGGCATCAGTGGTTAATACACTGCTTGACAATTGCTCAGGAACAATCACATTTTTCAGAATATTTCCTAATAGGCATTGATTGAAGAAATGAAACTTAGTACCTCTTTAGTAGAGATACTGTGCATTATTTATTATGCAAAATGGTACCGATTTCACCACATGGAAAAAGAAGAAAACGAAAAACAAAAAAGATGCGCTTTGGAGCATTTCCAAACAGCCACGAAAAATGGGTCTTCTTGCCATAATGAAACTGTTATGAGTACCTTAGTAAAGTGTATGACCTCATTGGACACTAGTGCACATTTTGCATCTGTTTTTTATGCTGTCTACTTAAGTATTGAGGAGTCCTTGGGTTATATTGTCCCACTCCTCTCTCAAGACGATTTTCAGTTCTTGCAAGGTTCGGGGAGGGCAAATTCTTTGAGAAACACGTCTGCGAAGAGCATCCCAGACATGCTCTATAGGATTTAGGCCAGGAGAGTAAGCAGGCCATGTCATACTTTAATATTTTCACTTTCTAGTGTGTCCGACACTTCTGCGGTCCTGTGTGGGCGCGCATTGGCGTCCATAAACAGAAAATATGGACCTATCACACCCCTAAAAAGCCGAACATGATCCAGAACAATCTCTCTGCAATACCGCTGCGTTGTAATGGTACCTCGCTCAAAGATGTGAAGCAGTGTTTTGCCATTGTGTATAATGCCTGCTCACACCATCATGCCTTGGTCATACCGATGACGTTCCTGAACATTCTGTGGCGCATAATGTGTTCTCCTCTCTCTCCACACTAACTGTTGGCCAGAATCACTTGTCACTGTGAAACGGGAACATCACTGTGGACCACTCTTGCTGACCCCAACCAATATGTTCCTTACACCAACGTAATCTTTCTCGACGATGGCGTGGTTGAAGTGGGATGCATTGAACAGGCTTCTGTGCATACAAACCAACCTGATTTAATCGCCTAGAAGTGGTTCTGGCTGATACATTTGTACGGGTAGCGGTTGCAAGGTCTGCAGCTACCTGACTAGGAGTGATATGTCAGTTCCTTTTCGTCACTAGGGATAAATATCGATCCTCTTGTGGTGTGGTGTTCCTTCCACGACCACTGGCATGCTTTCGAATAGCCTTTCCGCATTTTAGCGACCTTTTTAATCGCAATATGACACTTTTTGCCTCTCCCATTATTCTGGCCACAGTAGTGACACTTTGTCATGCTTCGAGCCGTCCAACTGCTCGTCCACGATCGTACGCACTCAAATGATGTCTTGCAGACATTTTGCACTTAATTATTGCCCCACCACACTGATTTTTTCAGAAATAAATTCCAACAACCTACAGCGCTATTTTCGTCAAACACCTAACTGCATGAACTTTCGAATGGATAAAGAGTTTTCGTCCACTGCCTTTTATACAGATAACAGGTCCTGCCCTATTACGCCCTCTGTATTTCATTTTACTGTAATTGGTCTGCTGTCGGGAACGCTAGTTTGAAAAGACCAGTTGTTCCTTAGCAATTGTCAAGAAGTGTAGTATTGCATGGTTCAGAAAGCTAGGATGTTTAAATCTTCGGTCGCCCAGCGGCTAAGTGTCCAAGGCATCAGGTTGCCACGATTCCCGCATAAGTCTTTCTTGTGATCTGGAGATAAAGATTAAACTCGTCAGTCTTTCGCCTATAAAAGGATAGAAATAGTCTACCCTCCGACTTCGTTTTACTTATCTTTACAAACATAATCTCCCAATGAATATGATGAAAACAATAGTTAAGTTTACGTTCATAGAGTAAAGGAAGTCAAATGCCCCTTTTATGACCACAGTGTTAAGAACTTAAAAATGATACTAATAAATTACTTTACTGATTAATATTTAATGAACTAAATTATTAACTTTTTTCACAGTATCATCATTCTATTTATTGTTTTGTCTTCATACGAGGTCTCAGAATAAAGGGTAAACCCCACGGACCTTAGTAACAACAACAAAATATCTACGCCATGCTTTCACCCTATACCGGCTTTGTTTGTCTAAGAAATCAATTTTAATTATCATGATTTTAGACTATACTTCATAATTCCTGCGGTTCCTTCGTTAGGCTTTGTAAATATTTAGTCATTCGAGCACAGGTGCTGACAGTTCCAAGCAAGTGTCAGAAGAGTATAATCATTTAAAAAACTATCGCTAACCATCACAACACACCGGTCAGGTAATTGAGGCACAGATTATCATTGTCTCGGATTTCAGCTGTTCTTCGTTTCATGCGGATTTAGCTAAATGAAAATGGATTTTTTACGCATATTTGCCCAGCAGTACCCATTTTGGCCTACCTGTCAAATTCTGATGTACTCCCTATTTTGCAATTCTGTTCAATATTTTTGCCATTATACAGAGTTTTGCCATTTGTTTTGAAAAGAAATACGCGAATCTATCCTCAAAACAATATCCTCAAAAAGTATTTTTATTTTTATGCAGTGGTTTTAACAATTTTAAATAATAGCATTTAGAGTTGCATTATTGAAGATTTCAAACAGGATATTTTCAGGTTAATTTATTTTTTCAAAGGTCGACATTCAGTGGTGGAAAAATATTTTACGGACTTTCTCAATAATTTTTTAATAGGTCGGGAGTAGCTTAGAAAGTTTAATGTAACTATGCACCAGTGGTTGCATGAGAATTAATCGAAAGATTTTCTTTTAGAACTCTCTAAATAATTTTGTTGCTTACGTTTTCAAAGGAGTTTAAAGTTTTCTTCTTTGTCTCCTGTTAACTATAATATTAAAAAAATAAGATAAGATGGGCTTTGTTACTATCGCTGCTATGAAAAAAATTTCTATTAAAGTTTTTTTGTCAATTCTACATCTTGAGACCTTTTTCAGAAGTTTCTTCAGTTTGTTCGCTAGGAATTTTTTAGTCAACGTTCAGGAAGTAATGTTAAACAGGATGAACGTTAAAGTTAGAGCTAATTTCTTGGGGTAGTACAATTAATTGAAATATTTTGGTTAAAATGTTAGTTTATGTTACGGACCGTATGCGATAAATAATCTAGCTACCGAAACATTCGCAGGAAAGAAATTCTCCTAGAGTTCTTTCTATTTTGAAATGAAAATTGAGTATGATCCTTGGTTACGAGTAAATTCTGATTCAAAGTTTTCTTGCAGTCTTAAACGTGGTGAATTTTAAATGCCCTCTCTAAAATAATTTAAATAAAATATTATTTACCTTCTTCATTTTAATCTTTTCAATACGGCTTACTGTTATCCTCCACATCAGCATTTATAGCGAGGGTAATAATCTCCAAAAGCAGGATACTTATTAAAGTTGTATGCAGAACTTCTGGTCTTAAAAGCAGCTTTAATTTCAAAATATCCTTTAGATGATGCGTATATTTATTATGTGTCTATATGCTGAGAATAAATGAATACTCAAGTGGGCTAGTTTTAACATTGATTATGTGTGCAGTAATCATTAAAGCCCTCATTAAATTTTTCTTGATGAGTACAATAGGTACATTATGAGTGTTAGTATTGAGGACTTGGAGTAATCATCTTTTGAAATAACAAACCACCATCTATTTAAACAAAATTATGCACTTTGTCTTGGTTTCATTTCACACACACGCACACACGCACACGAACGCACGCACACACACACGCACACACACACACACACACACACACATATATATATATATATATATATATATATATATATATATATATATATAACCTTTGTCCAGATACTACGGTGAATGTGTTTATAGTTACAATGGATTGCTGTTTAACATAACACAGCTGTTACTGTCTTTCGAAGTAATACCCTAGGCTGTAATGCACATCTGGGAACGGCTGTACAAGTCTTGGAAACTCCTGGCGTAGTCGTCTTTATGGATGGCTTTCAGCTGGGTCGTAGCACTACTTTGGATGTCCGAAATGTCCAAAAACCTGTGGCCTTTCAGTTCGGATTTCAATTTTGGGAACATAAATAAGTCCGGGGGAGACAAGTCTGGAGAGAAGGGTGGGTGATTCAGGGACACAACTCACCTATTGGTCAGGAACTGCTGTACCATAAAGGCAGTATGTGACCGGGTATTGTCGTAAAGCAGGGTCCAGTTGCCTTGCTTGGAGTACTGGGGGCGTATCCGATTGATCCGTTGCAGCAGATGTTTCAGTATATGGACGTACTTAGTAGCATTTAACGTGGTGCCCTCAGGGAGTAATTCTTTATGGATGAGACCCCCAGAGTCGAACAACACCACGGGCATTTTCGTGATTTCTCACTTCGCACCTTCTTGCTTTTCAGCGACCCTGGACCCCGCCAATCCATCCTCTGACCTTTGCCGTCGGGGTTGTACTTCAGTCCCAGGTCTCATCACCCGTGACAACGGATTTAAGGAAATTTGGGTTTCGATCCGCCATGTTGATGAAGTCTCCACAGGCATCAAGACGTATTTGCATTTGTTCCGGCGCAAAGTGTGGGGCACAAGTCGGGAGCAAATCTGACGTTTATCTAAATCCTGGGTCAGTATGAGGTGGACCATCTCACAAACAATTCCCACTTTCTCCGCTATCATTCGCACTGTCACACGATGATCCTTGGTCAACAATTCCTTCACTTTCTGTACGTTGTCCGGGGTGTGTGCAGTTGAAGGTCGACCATTTCGGAGGGAGTCTTCAATAGTGTCCCGCTCTCCTCTAAAGCGTTTAAACCAGTCATACACGCACTTCAAGGTGATAGTTCGGTGATCATACTCTTCGTAAACTTTTAGCAGCATTTCACGAGTCTCTTTCGCTGATTTTCCAAGTTTGAAACGGAACAGCATATTTGTCCGCTGATCCATTTTGAATTTCGAAAGAGCACACAACACCTTCACTCTACAATGAACAGTTTCCACACGATAAGCTAACTCGAAGCGCCGCCGCTCAGGAACTGGTTCAGACCAGTTTTTACCTGTCCGGAACGGTATGCGCCGGTTGCAAACTCTTACGACTGTGAGCACTATAATGTTATTCACCGAACTTTCTGGACAAAGGTTGTTTATTTATGACAAGCTTCTGAAGCCAAGTCAACTCTTTTACTTAGTTGTCAGTAAATACTCCTTCTTTGGGAGGTAATCCACTTGGCATCCACTTGGAAGTTTTAATCTATATTTATTTAATCTCTGCATCAACCAGTGCTCTAATCGTTCAACACTGTAATGATGAAAAACGACGGCATCAGTCTGTTACGTGGAAAATATAATGGTGGTGAGGAATGGAAGAGTCTTAATTGAAGAATCAGTCTTAAAGGAGAAAATGGACCCGTCTAGTTTGAAGAAACGATGTTGAAGTGGGATCAGTCTATATAATAGAATAATGGAGGCGATTAACGGCACAAGTCTCTAATGAGAGACGACGAAGAGGATATCAATCAGTCTAGTAGAATCTTGTAGAATTGAAGACTATCTGGAGGAATGGGTGACCAACACGAGTACAGGAAAGTAGAAAGATGGTCAGCAATGCAGATGTCTTAACGAACCACCGGAAGCTAACATCATATCGGCCGTATCAGACAGAATCGTTCGTATAGAATTTGAGTTGACCTACAATTGCCACATTAACCTCACTAGCAACATAGGATGAATACGTAGATTAGCTAGTGAACTAAATAATCTGCCAAGGCATAGTTTAAACTCACAAAAAAATATTTATTCTGCGTTAGCAAACATTGAGCCAGTCTTGATTACAAGAAATATATACAAAGTAAGAAATGAGCTCGGTTCAACTTGAGCTTAACAAACAAAATGACCGTTCAGGTCCAAAGTCAGACGGTTATATAACTAACATGGCATGATAAAAATAGCCCCCCGATACAGTCGAGGCCAGGGCCAAGAACTGAAGGGGTGCTAAAACGTATACAATTTTAAAGAGAAACTTCTCTCAGGAAAATATGGCTCACAGATATTTTTTTCTCATCGCTGGACAGAAGTGCAATCAAGGAGAGCGAGGGTTACAATAGCAAGAAATACGCCAAACTCAACAAGGAGCGGACCACCCGTGCAAGGCGTACGCAATATTACCTCAGCGCGGACGAAAATAGACAGTAAATAACAACGCGAGCACTTGATAGCCAACAAAAAGAACCCGGCCTTGCCGATACCTCGCCAAGAGGAGAACTTTTGAGAGCGCCTCAAAAAGTGGGGCCCGTGAATGGTTTAGACCAGATATTACGTACTTCGCGCCTCTGCTCGATTGGTTGAACCAGGGGAGAGAGACTTTACTCGGAAAGCGTTTTATCGCCAAGCTGACGCCAAGTTCATTCGAGGGAAAATTCCTAGATCGTAATCTTGCGGACAAGGGAAGGGCGAGAGACAACACTTATATCACAACTTTAAAAATATTTTATGTTGCAATTTAGGGGACGAACGTTAACGGCATGACGTGGACAAAGGCTAGTTGGATGTTCACAAGAAACACCCTGCAATTACCAGCCATAAAATGTGCATTTTAGACAAACTTAAAAAGGGAATCCGGAGACTAACACCTGGCTAAGCAATTTACTCTTGAAGCTTTTACGGTTTAAGAGAAATGGGCAAAGGCTAAATTCTCAGGAACACACACTTCGAAGGAATGGTATAGAAATTACACTATTTTATTTTATGGAACAACTATTCAGTATTAGAGATTTTATATTAATTTAACGTGTGCTATTAGCTCAACCAATTAATTATTTCTGGAACGAATTCCTCGTTACAAACACTATGGCCGAGGCCATTCCATATTACAGAACTGACAAACATACGTCTCTCTCATATTCCAGTATCCCATCGACTGTGTTAATTCTTTTCGTGCGTTACCCAAGAACGCGCCTTTCTGGAAAATTCTCGAAGGACGTTACTGACGTTATTTCCTGCGCGAATTCCCTCAAAGTCTCTGCTTAAGGGTCTGTTCACATAGGAGTCTGGTAGAGGAAGCGTTAAAGTATTGAAATATATTTAACCAATGACAAACCTGCAAACGATTAGCAACGAAGTTATTAACGCCTATGATTGGTTTATTTCCGTCTTAGCGCTATCTTTCCTTTTACGCTTCCGCTACCGGACGCCTATGTGAATAGGTCCTTAGTCATTTCTTAGACAAGTATTGCCATCTGTTATCATCTGATGTTAATTAATCGTTAATTTCTTGTAGTTAATTACCATTTAACGCTAATTTACCCAATTGTAACCCATTTTACCCTAATTAATTAAAGTTAAATATATTTTACGGCCCTGGATCTGACATATATATATATATATATATATATATATATATATATATATATATATATAATATGCTCTCGAATTATATAAATATGGGTACAGATGGACATTCAAGGAAGCAACCCTATGAGCGTAATCAATAAATATAAACTAAAAGTGAAACAGTGAAATTATGCAATTACTACATTCTTTTAGTCTCATGTGTAAAAATGCTGTATCTTAGCACTGGCATTACTTGATATTATGATTTAGTATTAGAGTAGTAAATTTATTAAGATAAATATGAAAACCAATTTGCAGTTTTCGATCGGATGTTGTTATTACGCCGAACGCAGTGTTTGGCAAAATATATATTTGAAATTTGTATATCGGAAGCTTAACTCTTGCACTGGGTGAACTTCTGCTTGTGTAAAATGCCTTTAGTCGGGAGGAAAATAAAACACTGAAAAGAATCAGTCACAAATATTGAAATTTTATATGTAACGAAGAACAGGCATAGACATGATTTTTACATATATCTTTAATGCCACTAAATAAGTTTTTTAATTGTAATGGTAGCTTTGTATGATTATGACTCACTCAATATTACAATAAAGTATTCTTTATAAATATAGATACAATAAAGTATACAATAAAGTAAAATATACAATAAAGCATTGTAGCCATAAGAAAATACTTTCCTACCCAATATAATCTGAAATGCGATAGAATTCTTGCAGAGTATTTTAACTGAATCCAAAGTTTATAAAATATTCAACAATTAACTGTTGAAAACTGGAGACAAATAAATGCATGTCATAAACTTTCAGTAATTCTATAACAAATTATGTGCAAGGAAGGTAAAACATGAGTGAATGTTGTAGTACATGCTAACTTCGCTTGTTGAATAATAAACTTTTCCAGACAGGGAAGTCTCTTAATGTGTCGAAATTAAATGTTTGGGTAGTAATTAAATTTTATGTCATCACTTTAATTTCTTATTTGTTTGATTATAAATGAATTAAAACTGTGATTTGATAACTTATGAACGAAATGCCTCCAAAGAATTTGATTATCATTTTGAAACTATAATTATTATACCTTCGAATGCTAATGGAATTGAGCAGGGGTGCGAATGTTGTGGGTCGCGACCCCCTTCTGGGTTGCAAAAATAATTAGAAGGGGTGAGGATAGTTCGAAGTAAATTTATATCATACTGAATTGTTTAGTTAAAAAATTTCTTTTAAATATGATGATAATTTTCAAATCATACTCTTTTTTAATTTTAAATTTTGTTAATTTTTACCTAAATGGAATTCAAATGCATATTAATGTTTGAATATGTAAGACATGTACGCAGGGCATTTTTTATTGTTATAATGCAAAGGAAATATCTACCAAAATCTACAGATAATTTAATTTTCAATAGTTCGTAAAAATTTGCTTATTTCGTTTTTTCTATTTTTGCTAACTTTTTTCCTAATTTTTAAAAATAGTAATTTCCTACTACTAAAAATTTTTCATAGGCATCGAATCATTTTCCATCTAAACAAAATGGATCGCGATCGAAAAAAAATTGCGTATCACTAGAATAGAGTATCGTATCAGAATAAAAATTATAAACTTTGTTTTGGATATGATATAATGTTTTGTATATATTATATTAATTAAAATTGGAACTTTCGAGGCTATAGAAAATTGACCATTCATTCTCAGAATGTACACAGCAAATTATTTGTTTTTCATCATTCCTTGATTAGTTACTAGTCAGAAACAAACTTTACATTCTAGATGCAAGGAAAATGTATTTTTAAGCTGAAGTAGAAAAAATACATCATTGAATTTCACACGAAGAAAACTTTCTTTTTTAAAGAATTTCAAAAGCTCACTGACAAAATTTTTTATCTTAAAAGTATCGAAGAATAAAGAGTTAAGTCGGAACGGAAGATTAAGTATTATCTTTCAATTTTTTTATCACCTTATCAAAAGATCATAGATGTATATGTCTAACTTTTTAAATCTTATGCAGTAGCGATAAATTTTTAAGCACATGTTTAGACATTCTTATACTTTTGGGAGTGCCCACAATTACCTTTTCCCTTTCAATTATGTTTCAAGTTTTAGTTATAATACATAATAAATGTTAAGAATAAATAGGGAGAAAATCAATAAAGTTTAACATGACATAATTAAATCATGAAATGAATTTACTTTTTAAGGTTTTTGTCATTAAAATGATGAAACCGAGTATCAGGAAAAATACACAAAAGTGTTGTTTAATGGTGAAACACAGTTTTCAAAACAGAAGAAATTTCGACATAAGAATACAGATCTTGATGAATACTACACGAAGTAATGTTATGAAATGTGTGAAAAATTGGGAAAAAATAAATATAAAGAAAGACTTAAAAATTTATGTTATAAAAATAAGTATAAGAATTAGGATGAAAAAGAATATTTGAGAATAATATATAGATATTATAGTAATATAAGAGAATAGAATTATATAACAAATACTAGTAGTCATATCTTTTAATAATATAGTTACGAGTATGGTATAACAATTGCAACAAAATATTCTAGTAAAGTAGTTATTCAGTTTCATAGCTCTAAACGGTGTTAATCATAGGATATTTAAAAGGACGACTGTAGTTCTTAAATCGAGAACCCTTAGAGTAAATGCCAATGAAATGGGTGGATTAGGTAGCTTAAAATGTAAAAAAAGGTTCTTTAAGCGTAGCAAAAATTGTTTGCCGGGAAATTTCTTACCGATTCAGTATCCTTAGTTTGAACAGTAAGTTAAACTCTACAGCAAGGGTTTCATTGAAAAAGTATAAATTAAAAAATCCAAGCAGGATAAGAATAAAATAATTTATAGAGACAGGTCTATGTTTTACAAAAAATAGAATTTTTAGTTTTTTGATACCTTTAATACCTTCAGAAGGTTATGTGTAATGTCTCATTTAGTTATTGCGGAAATATTGTAGTAACCCTTGCTAATGTGATATCACTTTATTTTTCAATATTCTATGGTGTTTCGAAGCCTTTTTCATGCTAATTATTTATTGACTTTTCTCATTACTATAGGTAAAATATTGGTACTAATTGTAAAAGAACAGGTTGCGTGTAAAAAGATTTTGCTAGCTACACGACTCCCGAACCAATTTAGGGATATCCGTATTTCAGAAATTAATTCTTGCTGTGCGTGTCGTGAAAGCTAAACATTTCAGCAATGAACAGGCTTTATGATGCTTATCGTCCATCAACATCAATATTATGCATCTGTGGGAATACGCTATTTTCAGTTGTGCTGTCGTCCGTGATGGGATACTTTACGTATGCCGAAAAAGCAGACATGCATCGCTTGTACGGTTGTTCAAATGGTAACGGCAGAGCAGCGTTACGAATGCATCAGGAGCGCTTTCCTCGTAGTCGAGTGACGGACCGATTGTGGTTTCAGCATGATGGGGCGCCAGCCCATTTCAGCACCGTTGTGTGCAATTACCGGGATGCCACTTTTGGGGCGCTATACATTGAGCATGCTGGACCAGTCCCTTGGCCACCCTGATGTCTCGATTTATCGAGCCTCGATTACTTCTCAAGGGGACATCTGAAGAGTCCCGTTTATGGAGACACCACTTGATTCTGTTGAGGATCTCGTCGTTCGAATATCCGTTGCTGCGGCACGTGTGCGTGAAATACCTGTCATCTTTGAAACTGTACGCCAATCGCTCCATCGACGCTGCCAAGTATGTATTACTGTTGGTGCGTGCAAATTTGAAATCTTACTGTAAACATAGCACTTGTCAATGGCGGCGTCAAAAAACAATTTTTCTTTTCTTTCATGCCTCTTTCCTGGGTTTGTGCCTCACTTGCGCCCATACATTCCTATACAATAAATAATTGTTATAGTGTCCTTTACCAACCCTTAAAGTTTGTACCACAAATTTGGAATCACCGTGTAAAAATATAAAAATTATTTTTAGGCCAATTTAAATTCATTTTAGTACTTCTGTGCTATTAACAATAGGAAATAGGTAAAGTAAAATCGCAAGTGTTTTTTATTTTCAATTTTAATCCCGTCCTCTTTTTTTTGAAAGAATAATATTTAAACGTATACATTCAGCATTTATATATTCATGCAAGTAGACCATTTAATTTTAAAAAGTACAATTTTCGTATGTTTTTCTAAAAGATTTAGTCCATATGTTGTAAATTTTACTTGTAGAGGAAAACGCAAAAAATTAACTCAATTTTGAAACTAATAATACATTGCTAAGAAATCTACACAAGCGTGACTTTGCTTTTCACAGTAAAAATATAATATTAAACGAAATCACCTTCTTTATTTATGGTATTCTTTAATCTTTTACGGATTCAAAAGTTTCTTTGTGTTCCATGAAGAGAGAAAGAGGAGATCAAAAATTGAAAGAGTATCACTCGAATCATCTCTATATTCAACATAGATAAGAAGCTAGATGAAAAAAACAATATTGGAAGATTTTTCTAAAAGATATCGAAAGGATGTATTTCAAATTTTTATAGATTTCAGATGAACTATTTCTTCATGTATATTACCTGAAATATGTCCTCCATATATTTTTAATACAGAGAAAATGTAAAACTAAAAAACTTAAATGAAATTGAATTGTTATTATGTACTTTCTTTTTCTTCTTCTTCCAACTTCAATGAACAAATAACGTTTCGTATTTCTACGATTAAAAGCGAAGATGCCGCCTGTTAATTTCATTTTGGAACATTTGAGTTTAACAGCGACTTCTTTCGTATCATCTTTTATGGTAAAATAGGAAGCGGAATTTTGTACTATATTCACTGTTGTATTAATTTTCCCCTTGCTGTCTACTGCTACTAGAATGAGGATCTCTCAAAGCAACATACCATAGGTTATTCTGTCGTAAGTCAGTCTCAATTTTGCACTATCTCCCTTGACTAAAATGGATTGTTTAAAATAAAGTAGATAATCTTCCTCAATGGATCTTTCTGAATTTCAATTTTGTTTGGAACGGATTACAGAAAAGAAATAAGGTAATAAGATATTTTGAAAAAATTAAAAATATTTAATAAAAAAAAATTCTAGACTGTTTCGTACTTTCAATGAGGGTATTTTATAATTTTTTTTATAAGGGTATTTATCCGAGAGAATTGAAGGACCTGTTTTACCAAGAAATAATTTACAGAAGTTCTAATAAGTTATGGGTTGTGCATACATTCCATATTTTCCAAGGATGGATTCGGTAGCACTGATCTGGCTTTTAAGAATTCATTACTGCTTAGCTAAACATTTGAGCCGCTTGAAAGTTCTAAGGAGGCATTCCTGGAACATTTGTGATAAACCACGATTTATGGACATTTCCCAGCTCCAGACCTATGAGGCACTGTCGGCTCATAGTCGGCACTGTCATCTCTGTAGCCGATATTGGGAGGCAGGAGCATTTAGCAATTGATACGTTCCTGTTTCCTCCTTCGTTTTACTTTTTTCTTGTTTGTTTTCTTGTACTTTTATTCTTGTCGTTTTTGTTTATTGCTTGCCATTGGAAATTTAAAAAAAATACTCTCAAATGAAAATAAATGTGGAAGTACATGGAATCTCTTCTCCATGTACAACTGCTTGTATATGCTTGAAGTTGTATTTTCTTTGTGTTTCTTTTTGTTATACGAGCAAAATTTCAAAACTGTTTCTTTTCCACGAGCAACAATACTTAGGAACTTCGTTTTCATACATTTTACACGTTAAAATGTGTATAATTGTTTTATGGTCTTCTGCAGGTGAACATAAAATAAAATACAAGAAGCAATATATTCTGTCATTGTTTATGATGTGTGACCCATTTGTTGTTACATTCAACCTTTATTAAGGGGGTCCAGGACACAAAAGTTTTCGAATTTTTGAAAAATTTTTTATTTCGTTAAAAATTTTTGTGATGCTTAAAATGACGTTTAAATCATGTTTCTATCTTAATTAGAACAGGAGAAATTATTATTTTTTTTGCAACATTCTAATAATTGCCAAGCGTTGTTTAAACCTGTAAGTGCGTTTTTCTTCATTTGGTTTTTTTTTCCCATTTGTCGTCTTTTAAATTGTTATAAGTCAAGAACCGTTAAGGATAAATGGTTGAAATTTGGAACATGTCTTTTTCAACTATTTTACTTTAATTTTGATTCAGCAAATATGAAAAAAAACATTTACTTTTGAAAATGTGATTTTTTAAAAATATGTTACATCATTGTTTTTGTAATTTTTTATATAAATATTTTAATTTTTTTTAAAATCAATATTTTTAAAAATGCTGAATCAAAATTAAAACTTATATATTTCTGTTTAATTAATGGAAAAAGAATTGAAATTCTACAAATAATATTTCGAGTTATAACAATTTTAAATTACCCCACTTTTTTAAAATTTTAAACTTAAAATTTTTTTAAAAAACAGTTTGAGAAGTTTTATGAAGTGATTTTGTTTACAAATTATATGGTTAACCATCACAAAAAATATCAAAATTTTAACTTAATAAATAAAATTTTTGTTAAAATGTGTCCCGGACACCCTTAAATTGTCATTCTCTTTGTTCACTCTTCTTTCGGTTAAGTGTCGAAATTTCTCCCTGACGCAAATTCCGCTGTTTTATGAGTGTCTAGACACATTCTGCAAGAATTATAAGTTTTAAACATTTTGAAACTTTTAGGAGAACTAGTATTACGTTTCTAGCATGGAATAATCAGGATCGAGGGAAAGTGCTTGAGATAAGAAAAAATTTAAACAAGAAATAAAAAAATATATTTAATGATGTTTGATTGCAGTACAAGGATATAGTTTCGCGTATTATGTAAAAGTTTTTACATTTCATATCTATGTTAAAAAAAAGAAGATATTTTTAAAATATTTAATTCCCTGTAGATAAATTTTGTCATTTGAATAATATTATTTAAAAAAATATTTACTCAATAGGGAATCAGGAGAATCTGAAGCTAGTTTCTCTAACATTAAACATGCACTGGAATAAAATGTGCTATAGACGCATCAATTTTAATGACTTCAATGAGTAAATTAACGGATCTCAATTTAGCTTTAATCGTATTCAGAAACCCATTTTGTCGTAATTTTCAAAGATCACAGAGAAGGTCATAAAGTAAATGCTCTGTGTGCGGAGGTAAGAAGTGTACGTCACCGTGAGTCTGTCAATTACTTGTGTGAGTTCAAATTATTCGTAATATGCTGCTGATTTAGAACAGGAACAAAACAGGTAAATACTCGTTAAAGCGAGAAGCATTTTTTATAATGCATCCATTTCCTATATATTATGGCAAATTATACTTTTTTTATTTAAAAAAAATTAAAAACTCCTCGTGTACCACAAAGTATACCACAAGGCTTACAAAAGTAAGTAAAAAATCACGAAAGACCTAAAAATCTAGACAGTGCAAAAAGTTAGCCAGAATGACAAAAGTCTCCTTCCTTCAAACAAGATCAGGGAAAATAGGAGGCCAACGCATAGAGAGGCCCTCTAAACTTGTCCTGAAAGCAGATCTACGATTTTCATGCAAACTGCAGTCCAGAAGGATAAAGATTCTTAAAGATTCATATTCACAGAAAACAAAATAACCTCCATGACTAGAAGTTTTATGCACGGATGTTTGAACTTACAATAGTAATTTGGTTGGATGAAATGTCTTTATTTATTGCTGTTAATTAATAAATATACGGATTTATCTAAAGTAATTCTTGTGTTCTTCGAAAATAAAGGTTTTTCAAATTATATCAACGTTGAAAAATAATATTATTTAGTACATTGAAATACATCCTTATAAAAGATCTATCTAGACCTAGATAAAAGGATCTGAAAAATTTGCCAGAATAGTAGTTAAAAGATTTCTAATTTATTTATCAAGCAATAAAATTTTCACTTAATATGGAACAAATATCTTCTATAAGTTAAAGCAAAATATTCTTAAAAAAATTTTTTAATGTAATGTTCATAGGAATTTAATTGTTTTGCTTACACTAGGCATCTAAAAGTTAAAAGTTTAGCTAATATTTTTTCACTTATAAACATTCATTTTATTTTTTAAAATTTTTTCTGGAAACATTTCAAAACAAGCGTTGATAATGCAGTATCTTATATTATATTGGTAAAATAAATGTATCTTTTAAGTGGTTGTTGCATCATTTTTAAGTACATGCACTATATGCTATTTAACTCTTTAACAAATCCCAAAAAATTCTATCTATGCTGTGTATTATATCAGAAAACTACTGTGTACTTACTTAGAGGTCTTTTAATATATGAAAAATTTACTTTACTTTGTGGATGTTTATATTTCAAGATATACATTCATATATTTAAACAAGTTCTAAGGATACTTACTTCTTTCTAAGTATACCTTTTTTAAATTTTAAAATGAAGAGCCCTTAGGCAAGAGTATATAAATAAAAATTTGTTGCAAATGTTACTGTGCGTCGTATTTTGATTTATTTACTCGATATCTATAAAATGTTCCTGTATTTCTTTTTGTGAGTTTGGATATAAACCGTTTTAAAGTACAAAGAGTTCAAACTGTTTCGTTGCATTGTTTATTGAGAGACAAAAGCAGCAAATTTCGAAATAGTTTATCTTTACTGGGGAAACCTTCCATGCGAACACAAATGCAATTTTTAAAGAAAGTTTTTAATCTTTTATTATTTGATAAAGAGGTCTGTATATATTTTAAGTCTGGAATGAGAATGCACAAGTAAGTTGTTTGGAAAACATTGTCTCGAAGTTTAAGAAGAATATTTTATATCTCAAAATGCCTGATAATCAAGTCAGTGAAATTTATCAATAATAATCACAAACTTGATGCAAGATGAAAAAATTAATTTCAGATATTTAATTTTCATGCTATCATTTTTAAATTTAAAACTTATTTTAAGGTTTGATTCTATTGTCCTCATAAGTATCTATCCTGTTTATATAATAGAATTATTAAGAATATGCAGAAAGATTATTGAAATTAATGATGTAAAATCTCTAAGAGAGATGTTTATATTGATCTCAAAACAATTATTTATATTTTATTTAGAGAAAAAAATAATTTATTAATTATTTTTTTCATCTATGAAAAAATAATTAAATGTTTATGAAGTGATATATAATATTTATAAATTGCTAAAATGTTTATGAACTGATTACAGAAACATAAGGGAGTCAAGAATTCTTTTATTTAAAAAAAAATAGGGAGAAAATTGTTTGTTGACCGCATGCAGAATTTATTTTTATATTTGGCAGCAGACTAGATGGCAAACAATAGTTCAGATTCGTAGACACTTAATGATTCCTAGCGAACACAAAACTTTTACCTACCTATACAAAGTGATCAGCAAGAATTAACCATGCTGTTCGTACGGCGAGGCATCTCATAATCTAAATAACAATGATATAAAGAAAATATAAACGAATAACCGTTTAAAATAATGTTATATTACTAAACACTAATTGGTTTGTCAATATTTATAGTTCTGAATAATTAAGATTTTTAATATAATATCTTGAACTTCCCAATAGATGAGGCAAAATGACGCAATTTATTTCAGAAAAGCATATGAATGGTGATAAAAATACCTGAGATTGAAACTAAGTACTATGAACTGTAATCTGAATATTGTTGTTTCTTGAGGCAGCAGTTAGTATAGTACATGTTTTAAATAATACAATGTATTCTTATATGTCTGTTGCAAGCAGAATAAGTACACTTTTGTTTTCACCGACTTCAGATCTTGGACGACGATATTAGATCACTTACAGAAAGTTTATTGATAAAGAAAGTGAACTAGATAATTTTTCGGGAATTCCTGCCAACTGTGGATATCGTCCACGGAATATCAATGTTACTGCGTTTTGGGACATCTATGCAGACGTTTTGCTTCTACCTATTTTTACTACAAGACAGAGAAACCAAAATTGTTGGATATAAAAATAAACAGATAATTCTGCAGTTGATAAAAGTTACTCAGAAGTTAGAGTGCATTTTAAACTTGCACGTAAGCACTGCATACTGAAGTGCTGAACCTAATTACTACGCTGCAGGTTCACTTTTCAAAGAAAAGAAAAAACATATCCGATGTATGTCACATAAGGAAAAATGAATATTTTATACACATATCAGTTAACTGTAATTAACAGGAAGAATTAACCATTCTGTTAAATCATTTATTAGCATACTTGAGCTTTAGTTAAAGACACAGTTCTACTGTTGTCTCTCGGTATTATTTATGGCATAAAATAACTTACCTTTAATAAAAAAATTTAAGATATGTTACAATTTGCTTTAGTAAAATATCAGTAAATTTTAGCTTAATATGTTGTCATCAATATTTCTTAAAACTTCATATTTTCTGTGTTCAAAGAAAGAATGTATTATTATTAAAAAATTTAGATGGAAGCAAAATATTTCAATACCTTATATCAATAACATTTGAAAGGTTTTCGCAAATAGTAGCAAAGAGCAATGGTATTTTTCTCTCCCTGCTTAAGCTCTTTCGGGCACAAATATAGTAAAAGATATTTTTATCTCTATATCAGCGGTTTTAAACTTTAACTCTTTTTTGTTGAAGACTTTTTCACGAATAAAACTTTTGCAAAGCTCAGGAACATACTCAGAGTGTTTAACTTGTATTATCGTAATTCTAAGCTTCTCAATGGCTTTTTATTTATGGTCGAATAATTTTAAACAGGGATAGGGATTTACCGATTCAGTAGAGTTCCTCCATAATTAATTTCGTTCGAAACATTTAGATATACTCCTTGCTTCTCTCTCCTATAGTTACTTTCTGAATGACACTCTGTTTATTTTTTAAAATGGAAACAATACGAAATACATTCAGACGCATTTTCTGAAACAATATAATAACTGTGAATAATGCCGTGAGTCCAATGTAGCATACAACATTCAGAATTATTTCATTTATATAAAGACAACAAAGAATTATTTGTTGAAGGTTTTAAATTTCATAAAATAGTGTGAAATAGCAATACAAAATTGAGTATTGGATTTAGCTTTCCGAAAATAAGAAATTAAGGGGAAAACTGGGACTAAAGTGATGTGGCTGTTTGTGTGTGTGATAAAAAAGTACAGTGGAGTCCGGAAAACCGGAAATGATTGGGACCAGACCCTTTTCGGATGAAGGAATTTTTCGGATCAAGCGAAATCATTCTTAATATAAACATAAATTACATAATAACATGTGATTACATAAATATTACATATTACGTGTGATTACACTGTTTATTTTATAAGGTCTGTCTAAACATTACGAAACCTCTGTACGAAATGGGTGATAAGAGAACGGAAAGCTACCTAGTACAGTACAGTAGTGTGTAAGATTTCAGACGATCAGCAAATTGTTGAAATGGTTTTGAAAGAACCTGTGAACGTCTCAGACGAGAGTGAAGGTGAAGCAGACGGGGACAGAGAGCAGAGGGTATCGCACTGGCGTAATTTGGCTTCAAGGAAGAGGTATTCTTCTCTTCGACAAAAAAAGTAACAGAATTTTGCAAACCAAAGTAGTTCAGTAATAATTAGTTCAGTACATTGTCTAACTTTGAATTTTTTTTAATTTTCAGAAATATACTACATATTACTTAGTATCACTGTGGTTCTGTTTTAACCTTTGTTGTCTTTAACTTTTGGTTTCGGATTAAGCGGACTTTCGGATTACCGGAGTTCGGATTATCGGGGCTCTACTGTATTAACAATTACTATAACTTCTTTTGTTATATAGGCCCTCATAAAAAAATAAATACCGATTTTAACACGTTAATTATGTATTTGTTTTAATATTATCCATACAGCCCACGGCCTAAACAAAAGAAAACAAAAAGCAGGTAATGCTATAGAAATTTAAAATATATTATATTTCTGTCTACGAATTGAAATGCAAGAAACTCGCCGGAAATACGCCGAAAACGGTGAAAGCACGAGATGTAAATTATTTGTAAAAGTGAATCAAGACTGGGAAATCCTATATTCTTATCTTATGACAAGTATTATAGAGATTTTTAAAACATATAAATATATCTTTATTAAACTATTTCTCACACACACGCATATATATATATATATATATATATATATATATATATATATATATATATATATATATATATATATATATAATAACTTTTACATTTACTTTTGTTTTATAATTTTTAATTATTTAGTAAAACAACAGTTCCTTTCATTTTCCCTTTAATATTTTATTCCCACAAAAATGAAATTGTCAGGCTTGCCTGTGAGAAAGATTTAAGCATGGCTAAGTTACGTTTCTATATGTTGCAAACAGTTCTCCCCGAAACCTTTCTTTATGCATTTCCATCTTCAAACCGAAACTCTCATTAGACATCTTGAAACACAAACTCTAATTTAAGACAAGCGCAACATTTTCTTAGATGTCCCAGACTAAGGCATAGTTTCGATATCCTCCCTCGAGTTAAATATACGGGATGCACTGTCTACGAAGAGGGAATTTGAGCGTGAATGAAGTAGTTACGTATGCTTAAAAGTTTGTCAGTCGAATGAAATTCATAAAAGTAAGACGTCATACGTATAAAAGTAAGCTTCGGAATATTTTAAGGGGTCGTCTTCTAACAGATTATTTATTTAATGTTCTAATGCAATAGGGCTGTAAATTTCGCTCGGTTAGGATTTTGAACATTAAGAAATAATGTTGTTTAAACATCGAATTTTATTTAATTCTGATGCATTTACGCACACACACGCGTGTTTATATATAAAATAAAAAAATAAAGTAATAAATAAATAAATAAATAAATAAATATATATATATATATATATATATATATATATATATATATATATATATATATATATATATATATATATTATATTATATATATATATTATATATATATATATATATATATATATATATATATATATATATATATATATATATATATACACTGCTGGCCACCCAAATTGTAACACCAAGAAAGACAAGAGATATCACAACAAAATTTATTTTGTAGATAACATGTTGACCAAGTATCAAATGATTAAATTTATAGACTTCTGTGAAGTGGGTTTCCTGCCAAAATCAGTAGCCAGAGTAGCCGCCATTGTTGGAGATCACCGCTGCCACACGCCTCGGCATTTATTGAAAGAGACTTTGGATGAGTTCTTGTGGTACAGCATACCAAGCAGCTGCCACATGTTGCCAAAGTTGATCTGCTGTGGCAGCTGGGGATGGAATCTGGGTCAATCGTAGAGCAGCCATGGACCACATGATTTCTATCGGCGAAAGATCCGGAGAGCGAGGCGGCCAGGGAAGCAATTCAATCTGGCGATTGACGAAGAACCGTTGGACAATGCGTGCAACGTGTGGTCGCGCATTATCCTGTTGAAATATGGCTGTGGGCAAGCCCTGAAGGTAAGGAAGGACAACTGGCTCCAACACCTCGGAGATGTAGCGCTGGCTGTTTAAAGTACCGGCAATGCGTACTAGAGGTGTGCGAGAGTGATATCCAATACCGCCCCATACCATAATACCCGGTGCAGGACCAGTGTGGCGGTGCATAACGCAGCTGTTCAGCATCCTCTCTTCACGGTGTCTCCAGACTCGAATGCAACCATCGTGGTGTTGCAGACAGAAGCGTGACTCGTCAGTAAAGACAATTTCATTCCATTCTGCCGTCCATATCCTTCTGTCATCGCACCATTGGTGGCGGAGAAGTCTGTGGTTCTCCGACAAGGGTAGACAAAGCAATGGACGTCTTGCGGACAGACCACTCTGCTGTAAACGGCGTCGAATGGTACGCGCAGACACTGGATGATGCGTTACAGACTGCATGTGCTGTGCTATGGTTCGTGATGTGACTGAGCGATCCGTCACTGCCATGCGCACAATTTGCCCGTCATCACGTGAAGTGGTGCGCTGAGGTGGATGCGATCGAACACACCGGTCCGTCATACCCTCCTGCATCCAACGATCACATATCCGCATTACAGTTGTTTGGTTTCTACCAACACGACTACCGATTTCCCTGAAAGATAATCCACAATCTCGGTAGGCCACTATCCTTCCTCTGTCGAACTCGGATACTTGATCAAAAGATGATCGCTGTTTTCGACGAGGCATAATTGATCGTTTTTTTGAAAAAACCACAAGAAAAACACAATTGCCGAACTTGAAATCGTCGAAATCTCCAAGCCTTAAATAGCACTTTGAAGTGGCGCCACAGGCACGCGTGATGTGCGTCTGCGCTGAAATTCTAATCATTTGCATATCTCACCTTCGCTAATGCATGTTGTAAATTTCATGTTATTTGCATGTTTCCTTCAGGGTGTTGCATTTACAGTGGCCAGCAGTGTATATATATATAGGGGACAGTGGCCCGGTAGGCCAAGACGTCAAGCCAGTGATCTGAGAGTTGCGTGTTCGAGGCCGGTCGCTGAGAAAATCCACCGCCGTGTACACTAATGGTGGCTGAGGCACGTAAAGTAGAGCGTGTCTGCAATGTTGACCAAGTTCTCAAATCTACCTCTGGGTGTGGGTTCAAGTCATCTGATCTCGCCACTTGACTCGGTTCAAATTTCGCGGACCATCGAAAGGGTGCAGTGTGGACTCACCCCCTGTGGTGCACCTGGGGCAACGCATGCAGCGAAGTGGTCTCACGCTTCCGGCTCCCCCCGGTGAAGAGCCTAGGCTCAGTTCTCCCAGCCATTAGTGTATATATATATATATATATATATATATATATATATATATAACATATAAAACCCCAAAACCCTTTCAAAAATCTAAATTCTTTTAAATTTCTTTGGGCGAGAATTAATTACGCATTTTGATTCAAAGAACAAAGTAATTGACTTTCAGGCATCTTTTATATAACCTCTGTAAACTCCTATACAATCCTTGTGGTATTCTAGGTGCCCGAGCCCAAATTTCAAGGCTTCAGCTAATTAATGCAAGAGTTCAGGTGTCACGTGACTCCACCTCTATTAGATTATAAATCGACGTGCTTCAATGTACATGCAGCGATTTTGGGATTTGTCATTGCCCCAACAAGATGTAACAGTGGAGGCAGTAAAATTTGTTCGAGATGTAAGGCGTCTTCCTTGTGTCCGGGGCTGGCGGGACCAGAATTAGAACTTGACGGGCTTTCGAGTACCCCACCGGCCACACGACAGAATTGATGCAGGAAAAGAAATAACTTTCTCCCTTCTGTGTTGTACGGTGCCACGGACGTGATGTTATATATATATATATATATATATATATATATATATATATATATATATATATATATATATATATATATATATATATATATATATATATATATATATATATATAAATGGGAATTGGCAATTAAATATTATTAATTCACGTAATATCGAAAAAAGGAAGGGGTTTTTTTTAATAACAAAAGTTACCAATAGAGGTCGCCACCGGACGGTCGGGTTTTTAACGGGAGATTATTCAGAAGAAGGGGTTAACGTTATGTAACATAGAAAGTTAGAGAACATTCGATCTGACTCAGCAGAAAGTTTGAGTGGGATAATAAAGAAACTAAGTGAGTTGGCAGACGCCTGGGGAATTTCGTAGATGACGGAGGTTTGCTGCGGCTCTCCGGAAAACATTAACAACGGAGTGGTTCAATGATATAGTCGTAAATCGTTAAGTAATTATTAGAAGGAGCTCTGGGACGTATGAAGTTATAATAATTATCGACAACTGTCTTCTTTTCTTATGTTTTTGTGCCACGGCTGTCTTCAATTCTAAAATGAGTTAAGCGTCACACACACACACACACATATATATATGTGTATATATATATATGTGTGTGTGTGTGTGTATGTGTGTTAGTTTATGAGCATTTACGTCTTCTCACAGTATGAGGAATATATTTTTATGAACACAAAAAAGCCGTTGAAATACTTATGGTTTAATTTAAAATCTTGAACGTCTCGCTGGCTTAAAATTTACAGAATTTAAAGTGTTACAATTAATTTTTTCCTTAGTTTGTTCATTTTGAGCTTCCTTTCACCATAAAATGTTTTGTTAAGGCGTTACAGAAAAAGAGAAATTAATTGGAGCCCGTACTTATTTTTTATATATAAGACCACAAACGTGTAAAATATTGCATACCAGTATTTATATGAGCATGGTTTTCTTTCACAAATAATTTATATATTTCATTAATTTCTTAATTTAAAGAACAATAAAATAGATATTTCCTTCCTTGTTTTGAATTTTCAGACAGAAAAACTCTTCTTAACTTTTCATTTTGAACAACAACACATCCCCTAAATCTAACCATTTCTTTTATTCTGGTGAGGAGCAACAAAGAAAACAACTATTTCGGAATTGAAAAAATATTATTTTATTTTGAAACATCTTTGGGATAGAAGATAAATGTTTGAAATGCTTGCTTCTTTACAGTCCCGGGACATCTTTTCAACTGGATAATGAAACTCGAGATTTACATCTCGGTCAATCATAGCAATAATCAAATGCCTAAAGGAAATATTTTTTATCAATTGAAGAGTTTTTTTTAAATCGACTCTAGAGGGAGTTGTTTCCTATTTTTCAAGATAGAGTTTCAATAGCAGATTTTGTATGGATTCATTCAATTGAATTTAAAAATAGATTGCTTCTTCCGAGCAAGTGATTGACTGCCACGGAAGGCATATTGATCAATTTGTCCATTTTTCCCGAGCTAAGTAGAGAGGGTGATTGACTGTTATAGTATGCGTATTGCTCTATGTCGAGTGTTTATTTCTTTCTCTTCCTATCCCTAGATTTTGTACCGCTTCAACGATTTAAGTGAAAATGCTTTTCCTACAATCCTTTTTAATTCGGATTTGCTACTTTATATACACATTCTCTTAACTATGTTATAATTCGCTACGTAATAATTCGCTACGTAACTCACTACGTAATAATTTGCTAAAATAACATGTTTTAATTTTACTTCCAATAATTTATACAAAGCAGATTGATATCCTCAGGCACTCTGTGATGTTATAGGATACCCCTTTAAGAACTCGTAATATCATAATTTTATTTGCCTGCTTCGATGTTTTAAGTACAATATCGGAGTAACGTATAATTCCTTTCTTAAACTTTAAAATTATGTAGGATACAACCCGCCGTATATTGACAGAACAGATAAATTTCAATTAAAAGTTTATGATGTGTGAAACATCTGAGATTAAGAAGTTTAATCATATAGTTTAAATGAATGCTATTCTCCATTTGCAAGAAAAATCTTACTTTAGGTCGAATATATAGTTTTGACTGTTTCATTAATAAAAAAATCGCATTTAACATTTCAAAGACACGTTATTTTCAATTTTGGAGGTAATAAATTAATTATATAAAATTTTTCTTAATAATTTTTGAGACGATTTCATTTCGAATTTAAAATAATGTTATTAGTGAAGGAGTAAAAAAACCTCAATAATTCACTATAATTAACAGTAAAAAAGACTTGATTCGAATTACTAAAGAAAATTCAGATTTTCTTTAGCTTGATTCAGAAATTTGAATCCAATCTTTTTTAACTGCTAATTACAGAGAATTATTAAGGTTTTTTTTCTATTCCCTGGTTTGTTCTTCTAGTTTGATGCAAAATGCTTTATAATTGTTCAGGTGCTTATAGTTTAGCGGAAAACGAAAATATTTTGTTGTTATTAATCAAATGTATACTGAAGAGCCAAAACACTGGTACACCTGTCTAATTTCGTGTAGGGTACTCACGAGTACGCAGAAGTACCAAAACATGCCACGACATGGCATGGATTCGACTAATATCTGAAGTTATCCTGGAGGCAATGCACACCATGTATCCTGCAGGGCAGTTCACAAATCCATAGGAGTGCAAGGGGGTGGAGATCTCTTCTGAACAGCACGTTGCAAGGCTTCCAAGATATGCTCATGTCTGTGGATTTAGGAGGACAATGGAAGTGTTTAAAGTCAGAAGAATGATCCTGGAGTCACTCAGTAGCAACTCTCGACGTGTGGGGTGTCGTATTGTCCTGCTGGAATTCTCCAAGTCCGTCGGAATGCACAATGGTCATGAATGAGTGTAGATGATCTCACAGGATGCTTATGTACCCATCACCTGTCAGAGTCATCTCTACACTTATTAAGGATCTCATATCACACCAATGGCATACACTCCATGCCGTCAAAGAAGCTCCACCAGCTTGAACAGTCCTTTGTTGACACGTACGGTCCATGGATTCATGAGGTTGTCTTCATACCCGTACACGTCCATCCGCCCGACGCAATTGGAAACGAGATTCGTCACACCAGGCAACGTGCTTCCAGTCGTCAACAGTCCAATGGAAGTGTTAATGGGCCCAGGCGAGGGGTAAAGCTTTGTGTCGTGCAGTCAACAATTGCAAAGTCAGAAGTAGGCCTGCGGCTTTGAAAGCCCATATCAATGACGGTCCGTTGAACAGTTCACACTTTGACATTTGTTGATGCCCTAGCATTGAAATTCGCAGCAATTTTAGGAAGTGTTACACGTCTATTTCGTTTAAGGATTCTCATCAGTCATCAACGGTCCCGTTCTTTCAAGGTCTTTTTGATGTTTTACTGGATACCCGACATTCACGTACAGTCGTGAAATGGTTGTGCGCGAAAGTCCAAACTACATCTCTACTTCGGAGATGCTATGTCCCATCTCTCAAGCGCCGACTATAACGCCACGTTCAACGTATCTAATCGTGATAACTAGCCATTGTAGCAGCAGGAACCGATCTAACAGCTTCTCCAGGCACATGCTGTCTTATATAGGTGCTGCCGACCGCATCGTGTTACGCTGTATGGTTGCATATCTCCGTTATTTGAATACGAACACCTGTACTAGTTTTTTTTGCTCTTCAGTTTATACAAAATATTACTTCCAGGCCACAGAATATTTACACGTCTGTAAAATTATTTCGATAAATACTAAACTTTGAGTGGTAAACTATACTTAGTTTTTAAATGCTAGAAATAATATTTGTCTCTGTTAATGGTTAAAATGACAATTTATGGACTTTCAACTGTGTATGGAATTTCAAGATTTAATATTACATCGCTCCTTTAACATCAGTTGTCGATGTCTCTAAGCAATACCGACACGATACTTTTAGAATATAAGTGTAACGTAAAAATAGTAGAAGAATATAATGGAATAATAATTATTAAGCTAAAAATTCTATCATAGCACACTACAATATTATATGTCCCAAATCTGGGAAATATCACCCAAGATTCTAAATAAAATTCCTTGATAGGAGGATGACATAGTTTTATCTGACATATTAATTAATCTATCTGGGGGAAAAGTACACGATATAATATTTAATTATGTTTCGTTATAAATTATAAAAGCTTCTAATATTCACCACTTATGCGCATATGCATACATATATTTGGGCATATAAGATTACAGAAAAAAGTCATTTGGATAGTATTTGTTGGCAAATCAGTATTTTAAAATATATAAAAATGTATCATACACACACACATATTATATATATATATATATATATATATATATATAATATATATATATATATATATATAATACGTATGTGTGCAATACTTTAGAATCTTTTATTAAGGGAAAATTGGATTTTTGAAAAATTAATTACTATATGTATCATGTTTAATATTTAGTTAAAAATGTTCATGCATATTTTATGTTCGTATGCTATATTAGAAAACACATTATTTATGCTATTCAGACGTAAAATACAAACGCACTCATGTTTCCCCAGCGTGACTCTGGGATGAAAATTTTCGGTGTTTGGTTAATGTAGACCAGATTTCGAGTTTCCTCCCCTTAATGTTATAATATATGTGACAGAATTAATTACACGTAGTAGTTAACCAGTGAGTACATGCTGAAAGTGGAATTTCATGAAATACATTGTTGTACCTAAAGCACAAACAACGAGTGAGCATCTCAGTGCTCAGACTACTAATTTTCATTAAACTGAGAATTTTTAGTTTATGTAGTGTTAGAAGCATACCTTTCAGTTAACGCATTCCTAGTTTAATATGCGATAGTAGATTACCCTATTTACGGTTACATCAAAAGCCGTTCTTGCGCTTTTAATCTAAGAATAACTTTTGCAAAAGTGGTATATCCAACACCATTTTACTGTAAAGTATCGGAGTAATTTTGTGTCGGTTCATGAAATGAGTTGCTTTAATAAGAGATGAGTTGATATATGAATTCATTAAGGCTCTTTATATAGAAAAGTGTGACTGAAGACATTAAATGTTTCTGTCTGAAGATATATTTGGTCGTATATTACACAAGATTTGCTCATGTAAAAGACTTTCAAATATTTCCAATACTTATTTTGTTTCATTAGTCATGTTAAAGAATTGCAGTTTGGACTTTGTAAGTCAAAAGAGTTTAGTTTCGCTAGGGCATGTTTTAAATTTGAGAAGAATATGTTAAAATAAATTTTAACTTTTTTAGCATTTTTTGCATTAAAAATTATTGACTGGACATAATTCGATAAAGTTAAGAAATATATAAAGTTTAAGCGTCAAAACGTTAAACAAATTGCTTATATTTTTAACTAAAATTCTTTATTACTCTTTCGAAAAACAATCGCAAAACTCTCTATTTTGATGACATAATGAAGTAACGTTTAATGAGATTAAAATATAAAAAAGTATCCAGATTTTCCCTACCGTATAGACTCGATATGAAAGTTTATATTAAATTCCTTATATGATTTAATTTCTTTACTTTATTATATTAAATTTCAAATCCGGGCAAAAATCAAACCTTGCAAAAAGAGAATCGGAAATATTTATATTGTATGTGATCATGTAGAATTGTTCAAGTTTAATTAACCAAACTTCCAGGCATATTTCAATATGGAATTTGATCATTGATATTTGAAAATTTTATTATTTACAAGGTATATAATTTTAAAACATATTGGGTTGTTCGGAAAGTAATTTCGTATTTTTGTTGTGAAAATAAAAGACGATTTTCTTATAGTGTATAAATATTTTATCGAATTATATATTCTCCTTTTTGGTCCAATACCTTTTGCCATCTTTCTGGCAGTAGCAGGATTGCATGCTCATGAAACTTCTGATCTTTGCTGGCTAAAAACTGATCCAAGTGATTTTTGTCGTCCTCATTTGAAGTAAAGGTTTTGCCGTCTAAAAAGTTTTGTAGATACCGGGACAAGTAATAATCCAAAGATGCCAAATCTGGAGAATATGGTGGATGTAGTAATACATCTCATGCAAGCTGTAAAAGCCTTTGGCGAGTTACCAAACTTGTATGAGGTCTCGCATTATCCTGTTGGAACACTATACCTTTTCTATTGATCAATTCTGGCCTTTTCTGTTTGAGAGAATCATTCAATTTGTCCAGTTGATGACAGCACACTTCAAAATTTATCGTGGTACTGTCCTTTTAAGCTATAAAAAGAGATTCCCTTGAAATCCCACCAAACAATCAGCAGCATCTTTTTTGATGAATATCGGTTTCGAAGTGCTTTGAGCCGATTCATCTTTTTTACTCCGTGATCTCTTGCATTTAACATTGTTGTAGACAACCCATTTCTCGTCCCCAGTGATGATTCGCTTCAAAAATGGATAATTTTCTTGACGTTTGAGAAAAAAATCACAGACGTTAATGCGACGGAACAAATTTCTTTCTGTAAGAACTTGTGGATCCCACATGTCGAGGTTTGAAATTAAACCAAGGCATTTCACGTGATCATGAAAGGTTGAATTCGATAAATTTAATCTCTCAGCGATCTCACGAGTTGTTATGCAGTGGTTTGCATCAATCAGTGCCTTTATTTTGCCTTCTTCAGCTTCAACTGGCCTTTCAGAACGTGGGGCATCGTAATATCATGCCATCATGATATTACGATTACATGCATTTTTTAATATCATGATGAATTACCGGAAAGAAATCTTGCAAACCAGTTTTGGCACTGGCATTCTGTCAATACATCTTCTCCTTACACATCGAATAACTTTGTTCATGCATGAACAGCATTTTTACATTCTCGATAGTAAAAAAGTAAAATTTGCCAAAAATGCTGCTTTGGACTTTTCATATTTGATAGGGCACCAAAGAAAAGCTATTGCTCAGAATCAAGCAAACATTTTCAGAATTGCTCAGAATCAAGCAATACAAATAATAAAATATTAAATATAGAACCAAAATAAGTATTGAAAATCGTAGTAAGCAGTGAAAATCATTGTACACACTTAAAACTATTTAGCATGTAAGTTGAATTTCCAAATTCAAATCAACAGCTAAAATTAGTTTAAAAATAAGACTGCTACACACCCAATCCTGAATTTAAAAAGTTATTTCAAAACAACGCTGAAATAAATAAAGTAAATGAAATGGCGAACTTCAAGAAAAGAAATATTTTCCGAATGCACATGTTTGAAAATATCAGCAAATAGGCAGCATTAATCGAACACCCAAATCGTATCACTTGACAGTCGAATCATTGTTCACTTGAATTTAAATTTTTTTCTCACTTTTCATTACCAAAAATCTCCAAAAAATCAGTAAATCTTCAAATGATCTATTTATGATTAAAAAGATTGAATAAAAAGTATAAAAAATTAAAGGTTAAGAATAAAAAATTAGACACACGATGACACATTTCTTTTCAGTGATTATTTTTTTAGTGAGAATCACGCTGTGAAAGAATCACGCTTTGTTTACATCGTATGATCGGAGGATTTCAAGATTAGAATCCAAATAACTATAAAACTATTAAAGAAATTGTTAGAAGTAAGCGCCATTTATCGGCATATTTTACTTATAAAGATCGCTATCCCTAACTTTGATTCTATCCCGGCAACTATGCTCAAATAAAGGCACCTAAACATATAAAAACACCTATTATTTCCTTTTAATTTATGTGTCCTCATGTTGGCTTTGCTGCGGGGTGCGCCGTGCGAGGCGAACTTTTATTTGTAAACAACGCCATGTTGGAAAATGACGTCACCGTCATTTTCCGGCGAAAGATGAACTCTCATCGTATTTTGATTCGCTACATGCAAATTTTCTGTCATTATTCAAATTTTTTCATTGTTTTGTGATTGGCTGCCAGAAATCTAACTGCAGCTTGTTAACCTTGTTTAAGCACTATATATAACGAGTCTGACTGTAGTTTAGGGGTGGTGTATCGCTGTTGCATTAAATTATTTTTGTGATACTTGACATATTATAGTCTTGTATCGTATTTTATTACTTGTTTCTTTTTTACCGGACATGTAACCGGTTGATGTATTACTTTTTTTAGTTTTTGACTTAAATAAACTACTTTAATTTTTTATCTTAAATTTATTTGGCTCAACTTTAATTAGATTAAGTGTACGCAGAAAATATTATCAGTTTTTAAAGCTCTTTCCAAATATGTAACATTTATGTACTTTCGTGAAAAAAATATACATCGATTTCGACATTTTCAAATATGGCCGAACTTGAGCCGGTACACCCGAAAGTGTTACCACGACAGAACCAGACCTTGCTTTATTAATATAGATACACGCTAGTTGAAATTCTTAAATAAATCAATGAATTTATTTTAAAACCAATTGTAAATCATTATCAAATAAGATGATTCACTTGCTTTTCAAATAATTCTAAATATTTGACATTTAAAAATTTTTTCTTTTCAATTCCTTTCAAATTTATATTCAATCCTCATCAGAGTAGTTTTTACATGATGAAAGTGATTTAATGTAAACTTCCAAAAATCTACATGGAAGAAACAAACTTCCTTAAAAAGGAATATAAAGGTTATGATATCTTTTGTAAACTTCATTTTGCGAATGAGAGCTAAAAATTCCAATTCACTTCTTATTTAATTTTCTAGATATTTACTTCTTTCTAACTCAAGATACTTTCAGCTGTCTGCGAAAAAAAAATCAAATCTGGGAATTAAAAAGACTGTAGATTCACTAAGGATATTTCTGTCTCCCTTTTCGTCAGAAGAAGGAATTTGAAAGTTCTCTCTATTAATTCTGTTGTTGCAGTGCTCTTTGGCATCTTTATCTTTCGCGGAGTTGAACATCTAATTGAAATATTGTCTTTTATGTGATCACATACCAATTGAATCACTATTAGAATTACATTAAATTTGATTTAACGTAGAAGAACATTTGATAAGTTTACTATAACTCACGAATTCATAAACTGCACTCTTCAGTAATCCAGGACGTACCAATTAATTCTGATATTGATTGCTTTACTAACATCCTGATATTCAAAAATTTAACAAAATTTTTAAACTGAAAATAAATTTCTTATTATTTTCAGAAGAATTTTGGTTTCGTAGTGTCATATTTACATCCAGATTTAAGTGAATTTATACTACTATTGTTTTTATTTTGTATTATATTATACGGAAAATGTTTCCCCCAGAATTACTGTGATTTACATATGAAGAAGTTTATCTATTTCGCTCTCTCTCTCTCTCTGTATATATATTATATATATATATATATATATATATATATATATATATATATGAAATAATAATAAAATATTTGTAATTATTTAAAGTGTATTTAAATTCTGAAAAAAAGTATTATGAGTTTCAGTGTATGGGGTAAAATTTTGTTAAAATTATATGTTTTTATAATAAGATACATACATTATAGTGGTGTTTTACCCCATTGATATAAAGTATTAAGATTTATGAAATGTTTTACAATATTTTGCACGATTTATTTTTCATAGGAGGGTTAAATATTGTGTTAAAGTGTAGATATGACATCAAAAGACACATCAAAAACAGAGGTTAAAAGGAAAGTAGTGTAAATGATGGGGAGAGTTAAAATGAACCAGCGTTAAGTTCTAACAATACAAATTTTGTTCCTTTTTGATACCGAGACGGGGATGAGACTTTCACAATGGTTTCATTATTTTGAATAACAATGTTCAGAGACTGAAAGAGATGATGAGTGTAACTTCGCAATGTGAGCAGGTTTTTGCAAGGCAATGCCCTCACCACGTTCATCAAGCACTGTTTAGATATTAGAACCTGGAAAGAGTTAAAAGGTACTCTGAATGAGGAGTTTTTTATCCCACTTCAACGAGTTTCAGCGAATTTTCTAATTTAAAATTTAAAATGACAGACCATATCACCGATTATTTCCATAAAAAGGTTCGCCTTGGTAAGACCTTGGGCCTTAATACACAGTTAATTTTAGTGGGACTTACTGATAAATTGCCCATCAACATGCGTCAATTGCTAACAATCAGCACACCCCAGAACTTTTTAGATTGGTTGCAGTTTGAAACTAAACTGAATCAAGTGCAGAGAGTGGAAGATAGTGAAAAAATAAAAGACCAGAATTTCAGAGACCAATTCCATTTCTTATGCACAGACCAGAACAAGAGAATGGCAGATTTAGAGCCCCTTTTCAGCCCTGGAGGCCCAATTACCCTACTAGGAACTCCGACCCAAAATTTATGCCTAACCCAAACATGAGTATGAGACCTAGGCCCCCTGGCCACCATACCCATTACAATTCGAGTCAACCCCCCCCCCCTCTCCCTGCAGAACTTTTGAGAGGCGGGGCATTACAAATGCGTTCCATTGGGCGCAATCTTGACGTTTTAGACAAAGCAACCCAAGAAACACTCCCGATCGGGACTCCCCTGAGTCAGAGGAATATCAACCTCGAGATTGACAATTATTTGTATCCGGATACCTTCACAATAAAGCAAGAAAATTAACCAGGAATTGCATTTTATGCGTTTTAGACACAGGATCCTCTATCTCGCTCCTCCCCCGCCAGTTTGTGAAACAATATGGTTTTTGACCAATAAGGGGACAGTGGACCTTCAAACCTAACTTTTTTTGGTTTTGAATGGATTTGCTTGAAATTTGAATATGTGATTAGCACTATAGATATGCAAAAGTGTTTAAAATTTAATTATGGAATATTAATAATTTATGAATTATGAATTATTAATTATATCAAAAATTGGCCAAATTAAAAATGTTCCATGCGCATTTCTTTTGGATATAATATGGTAATTTTTATTTACAGAATACCTTATAGAACTAACAATGAAACTTATTGCTTATTTTAAGCATTCATTAAAAATATAAAGAGAAAAAAATAATAATAGTGAAAACACACTTTTTATTACGCAAAATACCTATAATACATCTTTTCAAGTACAAAATTTAGAAATTTTGAGCTACGAAGTATAATTATTTTCAATAAGATTTATTTGATATACAGTTAAGTATACAAAACTTAAATTTCAAAGCGATACGATAATTAGAAATGCACCTGGAGCAGTTTGAATATTCGTATGACATGAATTTTTTTATTTTGAGAAAAACACATTTAAAGTTATTGCTATTAGTAACCACATAATATCTAAATTAAATACAAATGCCTATAACTAGGAAAGTAATCGCAGAAATTAAAAATTCTTTTTGCAACACATTCCTACTCGTCCGTAGTTTCACAATTCAATAAAATTTAAAAAAATCAAAATTTTGGACAAATTTCACAATTTTGAAAGTACACTGTCCCCTTAAGACTAAATTCCCAATTCATGTCAGTCAGGCCGATGGTACCATAAATTTAGAAGAGAAGTACACTATAAAATTAAAGACTGGAAATGTGATTAAGATTGCAGAATTTCATATTTTGGACTCAGATTTACCTTATGTAATCCTAGGATTTCCCGAATGTGGGCGCTTAAACTGAAAATTGACTGTGAGAGACGTGGAGTATGACAACCGCAAAAAATGATTAAATTGAAACATAATTTATCTAAGTGCTTCATATTAACCAAGTCTCGCTTCATATTAACCAAGTTTATGAACTAAGTCAGGCCAAGTTTCCTCCAGTGACATATTCTCAACCCAACCGTAATATAATTCCAAATAATTCTGTAAACCCAGAAATCAAAACCTTCCATGACCAATGCAAACAAATGTATCATGAAATTAGTACTGAGTTTAGTGAGTTTCCAAAGATCTCTGTGGAATCAACTGAAACACCACAGACTGTCATTAATGAGAATCCTATGCTACATTCACTACTACATAAATACAAGCACATTTTCTCAAAAGATAAGCATGATATAGGTATGATTAGAATAGAACCTCAAAGAATACTTTTAACCTCGGAACTCCCTGTTAGCCAAAGACCATACCGTACTTCCCAAATTGAAGAATAAGAAATTAAAAAACCAGTTGGACAATTATTGCAGGCAGGTGTAATAAACAAATCTACAGTGCTTATTCGGCCCCAATATCTCTCCCTCTAAAGAGGGATGAAGGTAAAAAAACTAGACTTTGTATTGATTTTCATAAATTAAATGCTATTACTAAGACAGATGCTGAACGTCTCCCCAGAATTGATTGTTTGCTAGATAAATTAAGTAATGCCAAAGTTTTTTCCACCCTTGATTTGACCTCAGGATACTGGCATATCCCTGTTAATCCTAAAGATACTGAAAAACTTGCCTTTGCCACTAGTTTTGGCCTTTTTGAATGGTTACGCCTCGCTTTTGGATTAAAGAATGCCCCAGCTATATTTAATAGGTCAATTAGACGAATTTTGGGCAAACATAGAATTGATTTTGCGTGCCATTACTTTGATGACATTATAGTATATTCCTCTTCAGAAACAGAACACATTAATCACCTAAAGAGAATTTTTGAAGTTTTTCAGCAAAAATCTATTAAACTTAAGCATTCAAATTTAAATTTATGCACCGTAACATTAACTTTCTAGGATATGAAGTTCAGAATGGCAAAATTACTCAAGATAATGCAAATATTGAAAGTATTAAAAAATTGAAATCCCCTTCCAATGTTAAAGAATTACAAAGTTTCTTTGGTTCAGTAAATAAGCTTATTCCAAAGTATGCCCAAGTAAGATTACCATTTAATAGATTATTTAAGAAGGACATAAAATCGGTTGGGGATCATAACTGTCAATAATCATTTGAAAAGTTAAAAAATTCTCTAGTGTCAAAACCAATTTTACAATTTTATAATCCTAATTTAGAATGTCATTTATTTGTGGATGCTTCTCAATATGCAATTGGAGCTGTTGTGAAACAGTCGGATGCTTGTAATAACTTACACCCTGTCGCGTATTTTTGTAGAACTTTAAGAGATTATGAAAAAAATTGTCCCATTACTGAATTAGAATGTTTGACTATTGTTGACAGCTTTGATAAATTTTATCACTATTTACACGGGACCTAATTCACTGTTCATACTGATCATGCTGCTCTAGTTTGGCAGGATAATGTTTAAAACCCAAGAGGTAGATTATTTAGATCAGGCATTCTCAATCTTTCAAGCTCTGTTCCCTCCCTTTGAACACTGATGTGAGGTCAAGACCCCCCCTCACCACCACCATACGTGGTCAATACAAGTAGTACAATCAGAATTTGAAGCTAAAGCTGATTATTAAATGAAAATATAGAATAGATAATTTCATACACAAAATTTAATATTACTACTCATATCTTAATTTGGAACATATTATTATTAGAACATATGAAATCTAAGAATTAAATACAGATCAAATATATTTGAGGTAATCGAGGATCTAGGTGAGGTTAGCATGTAATACCAGTCACTTTCAATACATTAATGACAGAGTTGGCACTGTTTGTCATTGACTAGTTTTTGAATATTAGGTTGTAACTGTGACAAAGCACTTTCAATGTCCAGAGGTACGACAATTATAGTAATTTTACATTTACGACAATTATCGTGTTCATGTTCGTATATCGAAAATACGTTACGGTTACATTGTGACCGCAAAATTGAGTACAGTAAATTACAGTTAGTTTTACTTTTTATTTTACTTTTTTAAGCTCACACCTCCCTTGAAATTTTTCTACGCCCCCCCCCCCCCCCCCCCGAAGGGGACGCGCCTCCTAGGTTGAAAACCTCTGATTTAGATGGCCGTTAAAGTTGAGCATGTTTGAGTATGATGTAAAGTAGCAAAAGGGTTCATATAATTATGAAGCTGACATGTTATCCAGTCATCCCGTGTCTCAGCATCTCCAACGCCATGTGCACCTATTGGACTTAAATGAAATAAAGCATTATCAGAAGGTGGAAAATGTTTCACATAGTAAATTTTCAGAAATGAATGATGTCATAGTGTATAAAAAATGGTATTAACAAAATTGTAGTTCCAATGTCATTAAAATTAAAAATTTTATAAAAAACTCATGAAGAGTTTGGACAACCTATAATTCAAAAATGATTAACTTAATTTCTTCTCAATATTATTGGCCATTTATAACTAATGATATCTCTAACTATGTTAAACATTGCCATACCTGTCAATTAAACAAGAAACCCAGACAAAAACGTTTTGGACTGATGCAGGAGGTTGCTGCTGTTGAAAAACCCTTTGAATGCCTATCATTAGATACTGTCGGTGGATTTAATTATTATAACTCTTCTAAAAAATACCTGCATATAATTATTGACCATGCCACTAGATACATTTGGGCTTTCCCTTCTAAAAACGTCACTACAGAAACTTATGCTAACTGTCTGAAACAACTTTTCCAAATACATGTCCCAGAAAAATTATTAACAGATCGTAATGCTGCTTTTACTTCTTCCAGATTTAGACCATTTTTGGAGCATGATGGAGTTAAGCAGCTTTTAACTCCCGCCCACCACCCATAGACAAATCGGAAGGTTGAACGTGTAACTCAATCTATTGTAACTCGCTTAAGGTGTAAAGTTAATGCTTCTTCAACTAAAGTACCCTGGAACAAATTATTAGAGTTGTTAAGGAATACAATAACACACCCCACTCTATGACCAAAATTTCCCCCACCTATTTGCTTTTTGGCACCCTGCCTTACCCGCCACCATTTGATCACAATAACTATTATCCTCCTGTGGATCAAGCCCATCTTTTTGCAAAAGAGAGAACTATTAATTACCCTAACAAAAATAAAATTAGATATGACGCTTGTTTTTTTGCATCCAAATTTAAACCTGGTGATTAATTAATCTATGTGGAATTTAATTATCCAAATACACGTAAAGTCAACCTTTTTCTGTCCCTTTCACAATTCTTAGACAATATTAAGATGCAAATTAGGAGATAGACAAACCTAATTTCTCATCTTGTCGAGCAACTGAAATTGTACATGCTTCTAAATTAAGATATTACCATCCGCCTGACCTTTTTAAAATGCATCATGAAGCCTAACCCCAATTTTTGACAGACTTTTGTTTATTATGCCCATGCTCGAACAATAGTGATTAAATGCAATTCAGACAACCTATCGTCTTGATTTGAGCTAGAAATCCAAAATGAAAAAAATTATAGTAAAAGTTGACAATCCACCTGACAAATTTGAATTATATCCTGAATAACGACAAACCTTATAAACCTAAAGATCCATTTCCTTTTAGATTTTATTTTTTTGGTGCCTAACTGCCTTGAGTTCACTTTTAGGTGATTAAACTTTGCGTGTCGTCCAAATAAATTAAATTAAATAAATTTTAAAAAGAAACTATCTTGTTTAAACTTCCTCTTAGAAACCAATTATGTGTAAAACTTCTGGATCTCATGGGTGAAACAACCGAATATGACAACTCTACTTCTTTGATCTTTCTTAAATTATCTCCTTCTCGAAGACTCTGTCCTATCACCGACCTCTATCTTCGTATTTGGAAGTCATTCCAGCTGCCTATTAACCTTTAAAAAACTCCTTGACACTTAAGTTACTCAAGGTGTTGAATAAAATAAATACTTATACTTATAATGACAAAGACAGATCATGGTATGACCGCTCCTTGCCCACCCAGTTCTTATTAATACTTCCACAGGCATGACAAATGTCCATTTTTCCTGTTTCCCCTTCTTTGTCTTAAACAATATGTAGTTTTGGATGTCATGTCCTGTGGGAGAATAACGGTTGGTCCACAGTACGAACATTTTTCTTTCTTTAATTTTGTCACAATACAATATGAGGAAGGAAACCCACTTTTACGCAGACAATTACACACCTCTCACTCCTTATTAGTAAAGTTATGAAGAATTTGAACCTATGTCTGTTCTGCGTTACACACAGAAACACAATCACATTTTACAAAAACAAATGTTATGATATATTGTATTCCTTAATAAAATGTTATTTTTTTACAGTTTTTTACAGTTTTTAAGTGTATATTAAAATTTTGTGTGAATATTGAAGTGTTACCATGGCCATCCTGAAATGAAAATTTGAGTTTATTTAAATCTTATATCATTTTATTTTGTGAAATGCTCTATACTTTTTGTGTAGTCCCTGTAAACCTCCACTTTAGTGCAGAGCGAGGACTATGCGAGGGAGGTTGAAATATTTTATAGTGTCCCTATTTTATGATATATTGTATGATATTTTCATGACTGGTGCGAACACACAAAGGTGACAGTTAGACAAAAATTATAAACTTATTTCAAAATTATTCTTCAAAATTGTTATTCAAAATTACTCTTATTTGCCACACGCTTTTCTCGCCTGATGGAGAGCCTAGCTGAGGGAGCCGGCCCCTCTCGCAAGTCTTTTCCGGAGGGAGGAAATTGAAATAATAACCTTTCCTTATCATTAAATTAATATTAGTTCAAGCTAACAACGCCCCTCATTTTGACTTTGACCTGGATATTCCAAATTAATCTATTAGATTTTCCCCGAAGTCCACGCGAAGATAGGAAGCATATATAACAGTTATATAACGCGAATGTTCCACTACATTCGAAACCATCACCTCATATTACGTGCTTGGGTCAGGTGTCACTTTTTGGCCAGTTAAAAATTTCAGTGCGCCTGTAATTTCCCGAAGTTTGGCGTCCCTTTGCGCCTTTTTGTGTTCGCTTCCAAACCGATAACATGTAGTTTTGCGCTGCGGGGTTTTTACCCTTTGTCCGCAATGCTTCGGACAAATTTTGTTGATGTATGCTCATCCGATATAGAAACTGTCAAGCAAGGAAGTATGCTGAATACATATTTAAAAATGTGGTTGATCTCTCGTGTCTGTGGATTTTTTTTGAAATGATACTTCATCTCGCCTACCTCGGTTCCATGAGTCAGCATGGCTACATCCATTTGTCGACCAACCCCATCGCCTGAAAATCTACGTCTCCAGTAAAGTGCCCTGAGCCTGACGTGCTCTACCTTGGGGAGTCCATTCGTAAAGATGAAATTGAACTGCCCATGCTCCTAATCTGCAACACTGCCCAATTTGTTATGATCCGTTAATTTTACATACCGTTTCTGATGTTGGAGTGCACCGAGCCTTCATTTCGCCTGCTCTTCTGCCGTGCCTACAAAATTGTCAGAAAAATTACGAGTTCACCGTTCCGTTGAGCATAGACCCGACAAGATTATATATATATATATATATATATATACAGGTTGTCCATAATTAAACTTTCCTACTTAAAATTGTCTACAGTTGGAACTATTGTTTAGAAAGTAAGGAAATTTTGTGTAGAATGTATTGAAAGGATGATAATTTGTTTAAGCAAATAAAAATAATAGTTCAAAATTTCACCACCAGAGGGCGTTTTTTGATGAATTTGACATTTACGACTGGTTCTTTACTTAATATTTGCCCATCTTTTTATCCATAGGTCAAGCTAACACAATAACTCATACTCCTTAAATTTTTCAAACTTTAATGTGATTGCAAAGTCGATCGGAAACTTGTTCGATAACTAATTTTCAGACAAAAGATTTGAAGGAACGAAGAAGAAAGAAATATGCAAATTAATTTTTGTCGACGTAGAGCAGAAGCTGTTATAAAACCTAAAAACTTTCATGGAGATTTTGTTTTCAACGTGCTTGCTATTGATATTCAGAATGTCATCGTTATGATTACCAGATCGAGGTTAATTAGTAAAATTGTTTTACCAAAACAATAATTCAGCACAAGTTTCTCTACGAAAATTTCGGAGTTTGAATGGGATATGAAAAGGTCCATTGACTGCTAAAGGTCTTCGATGAATGGTGGCCAAATTTGAAGAAACTGATTCTTTTAACATTCGTTCTGGAAGAGGAAGAAAACATGTTTCTGCAGAAGCTGTAGAGAAGGTTGAGCTTCAGATGGAAGAGGACAAATATGCTACATATTGCATTTTTTATTATTTTTATATGCTTGTTTGAACTCTTTATATCATACAGTAATCTTAATATAGCTCGTAAAAATGGATAATGTAGTGATAAGCTTCGCAAAAATAGCATATCTGAAATTTCTTCATGTTCTAATTGACAACTTAATGGATGACCCATTTTACCATGTGTATGGGTAGTAGTACTATTTATACCGCATATATCCATGCTACAAAAAACTTTTAAGGACAATAGTAGATCAGAACATATATTCCCCATAATGTAATTTAATCGGCAAAATAATTTTTCATATTCATTTATGTTACATATTTTAGGATTGCATTTCCATTTTTTATCAGGCATGCTACCTTCAATTGCGGGTTCGAATAAATTTCAGCATTTACCATCTGTATGTAATTGTAAGGGAAAAGTGTTGTCATTAAAAGTTGTGTACGTAGGTTCGGTGATGTATGGTTCAGAACTATACGAGTGCAAAGATGTGCCAGTTAATACTTCATATTTATCTTTTGATTCTTGACATAAATTGGACTTAGTAAGTACTACTTCAATTTTAGACTTTATTAGGTGCAGCTTTGATCTTAAATGTTTTACATATGTTCTTCGTGCAGCTACTACCCATTTAATCATATTTTCGGATTCTATGTGAGCATTTTCCGATAGTAATTTATTTTCATCAACTAACTTTTTCATTCATGGATCTACGTATTTTTCTGTGTTTATGTCACAAGACAAATGTGTGTTTGAAACTTTGTCTGGCAATTTTAAATCATCAATAGGAAGGTTAATTTCACTTAAATCTAATGAATTATCTATTATTTTTCCTGATAATGACACTTTATCAGAATCTATTTTATTTAATTCTAAAGGATTTTCATTAGAAATTCTGGATACAAAAGAATCAGCTTCCTGGATAATTGCATGATTTACTTGCATGCATTTTTCAACTGGAAATGGATCATTTGTAATAGTTATTCGCTTGTGTTTTTTTGCATAATTTGTTTGCCTGGCATCTACAGTTGGGATTCAACAGTTGTTTGCACAACTGGCTTCAACTGTTTCATTTGAAACATTTATGTCATAGAGTGGGGATTTATCTCTACCAGGACCTTCTAATGTGTCACTATGTTCACTTAATTGGAGCAGTTTTCGTTTTTTCGAATCTCTGTAATAGACCTGGTTGTTTTTTCGTTTTAATTGTAATTTGGATGGCATTTTTCTATTCTAGTCAATCTTTATAAACACAATGGGTAATATCGTACTAAACACTATTTATACAGCTTCAATCATTTGCTATATGTATATTTTGTATATGTATATTTCTCTACTTTGCAAACCCACGTGGTTGTAGCAAAAAGTAAAATGTGAATAATAATTAATCCTTATTATTTGAATTCAATCCTTAGTATTTTCTATGGGCGTATAAAACAAACAAACAAGTACGGACATACATATATGAAATAATTAAAAATTTTATACATTTACTTAACATTTCACTTTCTTAAGAAACCAACACGTACACCGATTCCTTCTCAAAGTGATATGAGTTAACGGTTGGTACAATACCGTTGGGGCGATAGTACGCCAAAATGGTTGCCATTTTGCCATTTTGGCGTACTATCGCCCTGAGATGCTAATTTTACAGTTTTATGCTAATTAAAGATAGAAATATTTATTTTTTTTAACTGAAACATATAAAAGATTTTAAGTTTGCGAATAACTTATTGAAAAACCCAAGCCTCAATCGAATCTGTTCAATATTAAACTCCGTAGGTCTTCTTAAAATGTTGACGAAATCTTTCTTGGCGAAAGCTCGATTCTAGCAAAATCCCTAATTTAAAATAAAAAATTCTTTATCTCGGTTAATTTTTTAACTTTGAAAGTCTATTTTTATCTCAATTTAAAGTACTCGCTGATAAGATTCTTCTACTTTTTGTTTTAATTTTCTACGATGCTTGGTTCATTCAGAATTTTAATAATTTACTCCAACTGTTTTAACAGGGTGAGAATAGGCCAAATAGGTGCAGTGTATATAAACAGTACAGCGGTCTCACGAATTTCTTTATTTGGCGCGTTTATTCCTTTGGCGTCTATTTTGATTTTTTTAGCTTCGTGTCACAGGTCGACCGCCCTATTTGATATATATATATATATATATATATATATATATATATATATATATATATATATATATATATATATATATACAGTGAAATTTCTCTTGCCGTCCACCCCTCTAAACGACAATATTTTGTTCCGAACCTATTAAATACTCCATACAGCAAGCATTATGGAAGAAACCCCTTTTCCACGCACACACCTCAAAAGGGTCACTTTTTGTTGGAAATATTAATGGCCGACATAGAGAAGTTTCACTGTATATACACAATGTAACCTCTCTATAACGGCCAGTAACGAAAAAAGTGGCCGTTTTGAAGGGTGGCTGTGGAAAAGGAGCTTCTTCTATCAAAAAATGTATGTTGTTTCCATCCCCTTGGTGTAGGAAAGCCTACACCAAGTCCTAAGGACCTATATTCTCAAAACGTAGGTCCATGGCGAAGGGTAGTAAGCATCTTCACTTTACGGCGAGGTACCACTACGGCTGAAGTCTGACTGGACCTTGAAGAACATCGGTCCCGTAATTTTGAACCCAGTCAAGTGACGAGACCGGAACACTTGACCCCTCACCTCCAGAGGTAAATTTGAGAAATTGGAGGACATTGTAGCCACGACCTATTCAAATTCCCGGCCACCATTGATGAACCCGGCGGTGGATTTGCAGTGACGAGCATGGACCAATGGATGTTCAGATCACTGGCCCGCTGCTCTTACTAACTGGGACACCACGAAAAAAAAATGTAATTATGACACCTTGATTAATAATGTACTCTAAAGTAAAATCAGTTCATACTTTTAATAGTTAAGATATTGTAATTAACGAGTATGAATTTAGGAAAAAAAATAACCATTTTTATTTGAATTTTTTTATTAGAGCATTTTTTTCGCATAATTTCATTTTCCATATTAAAATAAAGTTTCTATAAAATTTCAGCATTCAACCCCATTCTCAGTCTTCAAAAATACACTTTTTTATTCTAAGTGCTACAAAATCGTTTGGTAAAATCATCGTAGTTAGATATCATCGTTTTCTGAGTCCTCATCGCTGCTTCTCGATCCGACTGGAGTGTTACGGCTAAGGGGTTCACTGAAAACTATACACTATTGAAAAATTCTCGACGAATATTGGTAAATCGATCAGTAAGTTTGTATTAGTTAACTAAAAGCTATTTAAATTAGCAGAAAATTAATTATGTCTACTGTTATCATGTTACAATCGATTTTTCCATTCTTCATGTCATATAATATTCTTAACTATATCAATATTGACAGTATGTTTTGACGCACTTGATAGGATTTCAACATCCAGCTTAACATCACATTTGTCTTCATTCATTTGAAAAACAGATAAATTAGCCTCTTGAGTTGGGAAAATGCAGTAACTAAAACATTTTTTAATTGTTGCCTGTTGGGTGCTTGCCACAGTTATTTTGACCATAATATGAAGTCACCAATATTAATAGATTTTGTAATATTGCTACTCACTCCCAATATCAAGTTAAGTGACTAAAAATCGTGAATTTAATCTATATATATATATTAAACAGTTCCGTAACTGACTCACTGACTGACTGACTGACATACAACGGACAGACAAAACTGCTGGACCTAAAGGGCTGAAATTTTGCATGGCGATTCTTCTTATAGTGTAGGGGTGCACTAAGAGTAATTTTTGAAAAATTCTTCTTAGATTTTTTAAAATTAAATTTTTAAGGTGTTTTAGTAACTTTTTTTAAGTTTACATTTAAAATAATAATTTGAGGGTTATAAAATATCACGAGAAAGATAATAAGAATTCCTTTAAATTGAAATCTTTTTCGAATCTTTACCTCTATTTTCTGATTTTTGGTGAATTTTTAAAGATTAATTTTTAGAATTTAATTTATTAAATGCTGATCACGCGATTTCTTTTTCTGGTACTTTAAATAAATTTATCGTCACGTGCATAACAACTAAATAGACAAAAAAATATTTTTTTCTTGCTAATGCGGCAGACGATTGGACATTTTTTTGTCTATAAAAATATCCTTTACGATTTTTTTATAAATATATATATTTTTTTCTACATCAATTGTATATATTGATCGTCTCATTTATTATATATATATATATATATATATATATATATATATATATATATATATATATATATATATATATATATATATATATATATATATATATATATATATATTTTGGCATTAATTGCATACATTGACCGTTGTATTTAATTTGAATGTACTCCGTAGCGAAGTGAGGATTTTCAGCTAGTACATGCCTAAAAGAGCATTCTAGGTACTTAAAAAATCAAGGATAAACTAAATTAAGGTGACTGCCTACGTTCGGAACCAATTTTTAAAAAAAAATGTTTTTTTAAGGATTTTTTGGTCTTTTATGGTAAAATAGCATTAAAAAAAAACTTGCCTGTAAATACCATATTTTTTTATAAATTGGTCACTTTGAAGTAATTTTTAATGAAATTTAGCTAAAACGCCTATCCCTATGCACAAAATTCTAATGCTACTATTTTAATTTCCTTCTCACACATGATACATATAACAGTTATCTTCAAAATGACCCTCAATCTAAGAGAAATTTAAAAATGCAAAAATAATACAGATAATTTTATGTTCCAATATGAAAATTTTACCCGATTCGTCATTCCTTTCCTTATAAAAACAGCCCCAAACAAAAAAACTATTTATCATACATCAATTATTGTGCGTCATCTCATTAACAATAGCATCTAAAACATTTCCTGAAAATTTTATCAAATTTTATGCATTATTATGTGAGATATCATGATAACGGTAGAGATTTGTGATAAAAAACATAATTCTGAGAAAAACTCATTTAAAGTTGTGTGTCACTTCAATTTTGTATGAGACGATGTTTTTAAAAATAGCTATAAGTCTGCTTCTAATTAATGTAGAATGAAAATGAAAACGGTTTTGAAAAGAGAAAAGATTGAATTACACGATTCTTGCAAAAAATAAAATTGAGCAAAATAGTCAAAAAATGGCATTTTCAACGTAGGCAGTCAACTTAATGATAGCAAAACACTCCTAGCTATGGGGACATAACTTGAAATTTTAGGACACAAAAATTATTCATCATATTATTTTCGCTTTAGAATTAGACCTTCGCTATTTCTAATAAATTTCCTGTTTAAGTGAATGACTTGTCTACGTTATCTTTATCTCCTAAGGAGAAATAAATATATTTGCATGCATTTGGTCTTTTCATTTTATTCTTAATCCTTTACATTACTCCGTCTTTATTTTCTGTTTCCCCGCGTTATCTGTTAGCTTTATTAATGGGTGGAGTCTGGTGGTCATAAAACTTCCTTTCCTTTCGCTTTCGGACGCCCACTCGATTTTTTTCTCGAATTTTTGGCTTTCGCACCTATTTACGTATATCAGAGAGTTTCACAATTGTGAATTGTTCATTGCAACAATCACACCAACGCTGATGATGGAGAATTGACTAGTTCGAAACATCGCCTTTTTCATTTTATTGTGGTACTGAAGAAGTGTTCTTTACGTAATCATGATATTCGAGTTCAAACTCCGCAATTTCTCGAATGAGGTCACAACGAAGTCGTGGTTTTTGCTTACCCCCTAAAGCAGAGCTCCGCAACCTTTTATCGTCCACGGCACAACAACGTTTTTTCGATAATTCCGCGGCACACTATAAGTAAAAGCTTGCAAATACATAAATTATAATAATACGTATATGTTTTTATGAGATAAAAACAATAAAATAGCTCTATATATCAAGATAATTATAATCATTTAAGTTTTGCATAAATCATGAAATGTAATGAATTGAACAACAACACAAGAACAAAAATATAAAGTTATAGTTTACGAGTAAAAAATAAATAAATTTTTTTAAAATTTTTATGTTAAAATTTGTTTTTTGGTCTTTACTTAAGCCCAATAAATCAAAGTTAATTTAAACATAACTAATATATTAATGAGATATTTGAGCTTGTTTTGATGAACTTATGTACATTTTATATTTGGCTCTATAATAGAAAGAGCTACCCGAAGTTTATGGTCAAGACCCTTTAAACATGATCGTTTGTCATTTTTAATTAGAACCAGCGTCGAAAAACTTTGTTCGCATAAGAATGTAGTAGAAAAAGGGAGCAAAACTGCAATGGCCTCGTCAGAAATTTGTGGATATTCTTTCTTAACTGAAATCCAGAAATATGACGCTCAAGCATACATACAATGTATGATGACTACATGTTTTTGTTTTGTGCATAATTTCGACCCAGAGAAATTACATATTAGCCAAAAAGTTAGAGGAATATTTTACTTAGAGAAATTTCTAACTGATGAGGAGGTATTTTTTTTATTATTATTATCGATAAAATCACCGCGGCACAGTCAAGATCACCTCGCGAGCTGTTGCGGAGCACTGCCCTAAAGGATAAATTCTCCGTTTGGAAACCACGTCAGGTTCGTCCTACGGAAGTCTGAAGTTCCACACAGATATCTTTTTTATTGAAAAAACTTCTTTTTTTATATCCCGATACAAGCACCTGTTTAATGTTTTTTCTCCAACGGATTAACAATTTTGCGTTACAAAACACTTATTTTAAGTTTATAGATTTATGAATGCATAAAATGGCTTTAAATGAAAAAAAATGGCGCACTAAGCTTCAGTTGAAATTAGACGCATTTAAATGCCTTGAATTACTTTCAATATTTTATTTTAGATATTACTCAGTCTAACTTCAACAGTCTTAAATATATGTTTAAGTACTCTAGTTTCATGAGAAATACTAGAACAATAATCATTATTCCCAAAAAATAAGTTAACTATAGAATGTTTGATCCTTTTACAAAATATTCCCAATTATATGATTATATTTTGTACATTTTGAAAGGAAAATACTTTTGCTTCTTTAAGAACTAACAAAGTGTTTCTTAATTCAAATAAACCCGATTACAGATTTTAGGTTTCAGTTTTACTGAACTCAACGGGCATTTCTGAAGGAAAAGCATTTTTAAAAGTATTAAATTTAAATGAAGGTAAGTCCCATTGAAAAGTGTCGAGCAAAAGAAGCAAGATGCAAGATTTTATTGGTCTTTCGAAGTACCATTATTGGATTAAAGGTTGTTGTGCATTTTCCGCCTCAAAGATTTCTTTCATATAATTAAAGCATCGAAGTTGTGTATAAAATATTCTGCAGAAAATTTTAAAAGGATAGTGATTTTATTTTTTCCTTTGTGAGCAATTTTTCTAAATGCTTTCGTTTAATTATTGCTTAAGAAAATAGAAATATATATTTGCTTTGAATACTACAATTTAAAGTATTTTTTTATTATTAGTGTAAGTTTATTAACTTAAATATATTAAACAAAGTAGTTTTAATATATTATATATGTATTTATGACGATTAGTGGTATTTTCAATGATTTAGAACTTCTTTAATAAAAATATTCAAAAGCGGTTAAACTATCGCTTTTATTATACAGTATCTCTACTTGCAGGCAGTACCACACAATACTAGACTTGCAAAAGAGGATAATTAAACACTAAAAATTCTCCGATGATGCCTACAGCTTAAAGTCAGTTTCTTTTCCATTGTTACAAAGTATAGCCTTATGTTGTCGATGGGTAAAATCTATGAAAAAAAAGTTGAAGTCAGCACTTTTCTTACAGTGATAAACCATTATCGCCAACGCTAATTTTTTTATTGCAGCGCTTTTTTACTTTGCTACTCTAAAAAAGGATTTGTGACACATATTTTGATCCACAGTACTGCTTGCTGTCTCAAAAGGTCAAACACGATGCATTTCAATAAAGAACATCATAACGTAGGGCTAATGTTACTCATAAGTATTACATAGCAAAAAATTCATGATGAAGGACAAACAATATACAATTAAAACGTAAACACTAGTAAATATTCATACGAAAGAAAAATAATATCACATAAGATATTAGTATTACATGATGTAATATTTTTCTTATGTTCAAAAACCAAAACGGATTTATTTTTCAGAAATTTAATAGAAAATCGCACATCGGACAAGTAATCACAGCAGTTCTGCTCCAAAAATTTAAACTTTTAAAGACTATTATGTATCGATCATCCAATTTAAAATATTTATTTGTTGTATTTCTTCAGCTATTTTTTGCTCATTTCCTAACTATTTTCTATTTCTTAATTTAACTAGTCCTTCCTGAACATCCCTTTAAAACCAACACTATATGCTGTACGATTGTACGATCAAGGAGATAAAAAACTGTGTCGGCTACTATAATTCAACGATTATATTTTATTTATTTTACAACGAGTCTTAAGTTTATTTTTTTTCTCCCGGTCGTACAAGCTCATAGAGCCCATTTGACATAAAGAAATAATCTTTTTTATAAGAAATCCTATCATTCCTTACTGATTAGCCTGCGTGTATTTTTCATAAATTTTAAATTTAATAACAGGTATTTTCATAACGGATCAAAATCCCGTTTGACATTAGAATGTCTTTTCCATTCTACAAGGAACTAGTCCATGAAAATTTATTCATACCTTTTATGTTGAGCTTATTGCAGACCACTAATATACTGCAATAATTTCTTTCGGAGTCTGTAAGAAACTATTAAAATCGGTTATTACATATTCAATATATGTAATAACAGATTTTCGGATAATACGATCTTATCACACGATAGCTTTGGAAATACTGGTGTATAGGTACTTTTGGGAATACGATGTAAACAGTGCGTTTGGTAGCAAAAATGAACGTTAATTATAATTTTAAGAAGATGTCCTTAATTTGAACTGGAAAACACCTGTATTAAGAATGCACATCCTATTTTTCTTGAATCAAAAAACTCTTCATTTGATATTTTATCAGCTGTTTTGTGAATTGGGCAAGCCTCTTATAATTCTTGTTAACTACCTTAAGCAGCGTTTAATTGTTTCGATTCGATACATGGCCGATTGTACGTAAATTCATTATGAATGACATACTTTATATTAAGTGAAACTTTTTAGTTACTTTATCACGGGACAACCCGTAACATGTGTAATTTACATTGGTATAAAATTAGAGTAAATTGTTATGAACGTGTATTAAATTAAAATCTACTAAAACTCGGACAACAGGGAAAACCAGACCTCTGTTAAACGTATTACTGACCTATCTTGCTATACGGGAAACATCTTTTTGAAAATTTCATCCCACTAAAATAATATTTTCATTAATAAACAAACAGTATTTTGATTTACTGATGAGAAAAAAAAAGTGACTTTACTCTCGTCGATAAATTTAGTTTAAAGTCAGACGTATATTTGACAGTAAACATCTAAGCGATCTAGTTATTTACACGAAATTAGGTGACGATAATAAATCTTACAGAAAAATTTATGTATTATAAAATCTTAAGGACAATTCAGATTTTTCATAAACTATCACGTTAGCCGTGTTTTTTGTAACTACAGTGCAAGACCAGAACAATTAATCGACACTCTTTTGACATACATATTGTATTACACATAAAATTCAAAATCCGAAATTTAAAGTTAAATAAATCTTTCTCTTTTAAAATTATCGGGTGGACTCTCAGAGAAACATTGGCGTTTGATAAGTAATAAAATATGTTGAAATGCATGCTATACTATGTTTTTGTTATATTTTCTTTTATTTATTTTTCCATTAAATAGAGCGCTGTAATTAAAATATATATGCCACATCAATACCTCGAAATATGAAGTTCCTAACCAATGTTTAAAATTTGATGAAAAAAAAATCATACAGAAAATGGTTCTCCCAGTAACATTTCAGCTAAAATTAATTTTACAATTGTAAAATATAGATAAGTTTTTGTAATATGAATATGTCAAAAAAATTTAAAGATGCAGTGAGACTGTTAAACAATTTAATTTGAAAATTTTAATGCTGTGATAACATTTGAATTAATTATACTCGATTAAATTCATTTACTTTAAATGGGACTGGAAAATCCTATAACTTGAAAGTATATGCCAATGTTCAGTTTCTTTAAGTCGAAGTCAATGTTTGTTTTATTGAGACAAAAAGAAAAATTTGAATACAATGTTTTTTAATATTCTTGTTCTGAAGATAAGCCAATTTTTGCAAATTATCGTGCATGTGTTTAATCGAGAAAATAGAGAATTTTTTTTAAAAATTTTTGTTTTTATTCAAGCTTTCTATTCCCGTTTGGTACGCTTATTTTCCTTCTCGAAGAGTCAATTACTTCCATTTCGGTGATGATTCAGCACCAGTGACTACAAAAAGTCAGCATCGGCAACTTTTTCTCTGTTTAGAATAACTCGTACTGAATTTATTTTGAAGATTTTTTTTGATATCCCGATATATATATATACATTTCACGCGAGCTAAATCAATCTTGTTTATAATTTTGTTATGAGACATGTTTTTTAAATAAGCAAGCCAACATTTTTATAAAGGACTTAATATGTTTCTTGGCAAGTGTTTTAAGGGTCCGATACATTTTGCTGCGAAACAAGTCATTTTATTCAAACAAATAACAGATTTTACGTATTCAACTCCATCTCATTTAACGTTTTGTAAATAATTTTATTATAGTTTACGCTATATGTTAATTTTTACTTCTGCTGACATACTTTTTGTTAAAAACAGTACTTATTCATTCAATATTAGAATTATAACAGCTGTTTTTAACTGTTATAATGCCTTTTCTGAGCTAAATAGATAATAATTATACTGCTATTTTGCAAATATTTCTTTGGATATCTGTCATATATTAGAGGGGAACTTATTAAAATTCTGTAAGAAAAAATTTCCCCCAAATTTCATTTCACCTAGATCAACATAAAATGAATATGCAATTTTCCATGTGTAATTATGTGTTCAACTAGAATGATATCAACTGTTAACCACGTCCTTGAGAAATATTCGCTCAAAATACTCATACACTGCTTTTTTCTTCAGAGACTTAACATACGCAAACCTTATTATGGGTATATATAGAAAGATTTCAATCGATCAATAGCAATCGATAAGGTGTCTATGATTTAAAATTCTTATAAAAGCAATCGATAAGAATTTTAAATCATTAATATCAACGATACAGAAATGTCTTATAAACTGCAAACAAACAAACTTCCAGGTACGTTAAATGCTGTTTTTCTCATTCAAATGTTTATCGAATGTAATTCTCATTCATGTTTTGTGATGCTAATATAACGAACAAGTAGCCACATCTAATCATAGAGGACTCACACAATTATTTTCCCTTTATTCCATATATTTAATGAATTGTGATAACTATACTTATATTTCTTTATCTATAATGCAGAGGAAGAGAAAATACGAGAGACAATTAAGCTGGTATTTCTAAAAGCTTTGGATAGCAGAACTTACTGGTATTATAGCCTGAGAATGCCCATAATATGTTTTATTATTTCTTGACACGTTCAGCACAAATTTTACGCCTGCGTCACTTTTTTTAAAAGTGAAGAAATGTAAGCCATACAAAATTTCAAGGAATTACTTTTTTCGTTCATCAGCAGACAGTGAAATAAAACCTATTTTAAATAAACGTGAATAATATTAAGTGCCGTAATAATGTAAGTATGTGCCTTCGAGCTAATGCAATTGAGATTTGTAGAAATGAACTTTCTAAGTAGTTCCTTCATTAAGCAGAAGTAGTTCTAATCGCTTACGATAGGGTTTTTACTCATACAACTGGAACAAGATCCATATTGCATTTCTAATGTTTTTCGATTCTCAAGGGAAATCCGCTGCACAGTTTCTGAGAATTCCATAAAAAATTACTTCAATGTTTTTGCTTGTGACAGTAATTCAAGATTGCTGGAGCTTAATTTATCTGTAACAGCATGCTTATACAATTATTCTACTGATTTATATGATATACTTAACATTATAATTTAAATTTAATTTGTTAGTTTTTCTGTAATGTTGACAATGTAAGTTTCATTGCTATTATCTAGCCTGCTTTAAACATTACATAATCCCAATAAAATCCTGTAAAAACAAGTACAAAAATATACTAAAATAAAGTATATTTATATTAACATATTTGAAAAAGCCATGAATTTCTACTGTAGAAGCATTCATTTGCTTCTAATATTTTAGACAGTTTTATTTCCTTACCTCACTTTTGGCGTAATATCTTTTCTATTCCAACTATTTTGCTCTTGAATTGAGATGATTGTAATAAAACACTCTTTCAGAGTATTAAAATAAGCATTTGTAACATTTCAGTTTTGATTCAAAAAGGAACTAAAAGAGTCGAAAATGAATATTTGTCATGTAAGTTATAATCTGAAGGTAAAAGTTACAGTTTTAGATTTACATTATTCAACCTGAGAATTATATGTTCTTCCATATCTAGAGTTGTGAGTTAATGTTCCCCATAATGTTGAAGCTGCGCAATTAATTTTATGATCTGCGAAAGTTTGCTCTAGGTTGTGCTATGAGTTTATTAAATAAATATTCTCCGTTGTGGAAGAATATGACAAGAATATTTTTCAAAGCTCTCCTTCTGATTTTGAATTAAACTCTAAGAAATTTCGTTCATGTAATCTGTCTTTAGTAATACATAGCTGCTTCAGAACACGATATTAGATTACTCTGTTTACCATCCCCTTAAGCACTCTAGTTCAGGTTTTTACCGAAGTATATCGAAGAAAATCAGCGTTTATCACCTTTTCCAGAGATATTGATTAAAAATAATTTTAACTTGCCTCATAAATTCCGTAAGTTTATTAAGGGTTTAGCTGATATACGCGATAGTTAGGACTATGCTCAAAGAATATACTGAATTACTCAGGCATATTAAATAAGCTGAGAATTTCTGAAGGCAATTTAGTTTCAAAAGAAAGCTATTTAGGGGACACAATCAGTAGTTAATAAAAATATCGATTGTTTGCGAGTGTAAAAATAATAAAATATTTTCTAAATGCTCTTATGCATAATATATCTGGATTTTATTCTAATTCCTACAGAAATATGAATAATATTTCAATATTCATTTCAATTAGGGAGAATAAAAGTTTCTTTATAATCTTAGTTTATCATTTTCTGACGCTTTCTATAAATTTAAAATATTTTCAAAGATATAATTTTTTTTTCTTTTGAATAACAGATAGGGCAATTAGACTCTCGAGGTAATATTTCTTGTTATTTAGTCACTTTAAAGTTGTTATACAGAGTCATCGAAAAATGTATGCGTGATTGCAAAGTAAAATAAAGAACCCTATAATAGAACTCACGATGTTTATTTTCCCCCCAAAAGATACAGAAACGAATCAAGTTTTGGACATTACCTAGTGGGTTTCGATATGAGCACTTCTCGTCTCTCGGCACACATTTAGGCGATAGTCGATCTCATCCAGGTACGATCGATCATAGGAGGAGCAGTCGCTATTGCAGCAGTAATTGTGTCCAATAAATGGTGTAGCCCCGGATCTTCTAAGCGTTTACAATGTTTTCAGGTAACCCCATAAAAAAGGTTAGAGGGACCAAATCAGGGCTTCTTTGTGGGCAAAAAATTGGACCATCCCTTCCTATCCAACCTCAAAACTCATGTAGGAAGAAACGCGACATCACAGCGTACTTGTAAGCATTAACAATCTTCCGTTCCAACCCGTATTTTGAAAATCTGATGAATTTCGTTTTGGGTCCCATTTCGGCCCACATTCACAATGTGAGGTTTTTAAGCCATTCCTCGAATCTCGCAGAACTTTCGTTCTCGTCCTTAACAATCAACCATCCCACCCCTAATTTTTGAAATTTGTCAAATTTTATTTTGAGTCCCACTTCATAAAATATAAGTAACCAACAAAAAAATAACCCTAAAACTGGTTGTTCCAAAATCTTGCCACTCAAGAGACTGCAAGCTCCTATAATTCAGGAATCGACTTCTATCTGCTTCGTATTTTAATGCCTCAGCGCTTTCCAAGTGTTGAGGCGACACACTGTCTAAAACTACTGATGACATTTCATTCATTAAAAGCAGAAAGGAAAAAATAACCTAAATACTGTTTGAGTATTTTTCCCATATGTATGTAACTGCACATTAAAAGCACGTTTCGTTTAATTCTTTATATTATATACTACCTGTTTATGATATTACTTCGTGTTAATAACATCGGATTTGCGTACTGACAGCATGGTCACACCTTAGAGTATCTAACATGTAATACTCTCATATCCTTTGCCTTATATGATAACGATCAGAATTTTATGGGCTTTGAAAATGATGTGGGAAAAATTAAACGTATCGGGCGTTTTACTATGTAAGAATTATTAACCCTTTATTAGTCTAAAATTTTTTTGGTTTCTGAAAGAGAAGTATTAATTAAATCTCAAGCATATTAAGTCCTGAAAATTTCTACGTAAGCAACAAAGCATATAAAATGGGCATTTTATATTCTTTCAAATTTAAATTCTTATTCAAATATTTATTAAATAAATTACGTTGTCTATTTCAAAATACTCGTCAGTAATACCCATCTGAGAAACAAAAGACTCTTCTAAATTAAATTGATTTTTCTTGACGAAATTGATGAATACATTGAATTAGTATTCCAGTCAAAGTAAGTGTAAGAAATTGAGAAACTTTGAAAAACCTCCTAAACTGAAACAGAAAGAATTGCATTACACTCCAAATATATACAGGGAATATTATGACTTGCCTATATCAAGAAACCGAAAATATCTATAAGCAATTCTCTTGTTTTATGCTTTATTATGCTGCCTTGTTTCCAATCAGAAGTGTTATGCATCTGTACGGTCGCAAATATTTTATAATAAATTGAGAATTTATATTTCAAAGGCTTTGAAAAGAGAGGGATTTGTAATGTTCTATATTTATAACTTTATTTTCTTTACTTTTCCCTCTTGAAGTATGGAGAGCATTATGCATAAAATACTATTGGGAGTATATAGGGAGTGATTCAGACCATATCGATATGGTCAATTGTATGAATTTAATTTGCATATAAATAGTGTTCTGATCTATCATTTCATGGAAAGGTTTGGTAAAGTATTCTAAGAGATTTTGAATTTACGAAAATAATTCGGACGTCTTTAGTATCACGATGAGAAACAATATAAAACTACGCTACACGATTCTAAAAGTATCTCATTTTCCATCAATGATTTCAAGAGTTTCCAATTTTCCTATTACTCAATATACACTCTATAACAAAAATAAAATCTACGCACCAAGATGGAGTTGTTCGATTGCGACAAAAATATGGTGGATGTGAAGAAGCACAAAAGAAGCTATTTAAATTTTAGAACAATTCAATGATTTTTTTCCAGAGTTTGATCGCTAAAAACTGAGGAAGTCAATACGGGATAAGTTTTCCTCTGACCAGTATGCAAGCTGTCACCCGGCGTGTGATAGACTGATAAAGTTCTTGGATGGTATCCTGCGGGATTTGTTGCCAAATTGTTTCCAACTGTCGGGCTAAATCGGCAACATTCCGGAATAGTTTCTAGTATCACCTTCCCATCACGTCCCAAATGCGCTATAAGGGGGAGAGATCAAGAGACTTAGGTGTCCAAGGACTTGTTCGTCAAGCTTGAAGACAATTCACAGCAACACGTGCCGTATGCGGCCGGCAATTATCTTGTTTAAAATTAAGTCTGAGGTGGCGCAGGAGGAACGGGGGTCAACAAAAGGGTTACCAGAATGTCGTCTACGAACCGCTGTGCTGTAAGTGTGTCACTAATGATTACCAAAGGGATCCTAATATCAAAGGAAATGACACTCCAGACCATAATGCCCTGTTGTGGACTAGTGTGGCAGGCGATAGTAAGGACAGGATCCCCACGTTGCCCTGGACGTCTCCAGAAACATCTTCGGTTGTAGTCAGGACCCAGTTAGAATCGGAACTCGTCATTAAAGACTATACGTCCCCAGTAAGCGTAGTTCCAGTTAAGCACCACTGTAATTGGATTTGACAGTGTACAGGCGTTGGGAGTAAGTGGTGTAACAGTCGGCACGAGCGTAGATTCCGCTCTCTCAGTCGTCTGTCAGTGGTCATGTTAGGCACTTGTGTGTGGGTCGCACGTCGGATGGTTGATAACGACGAATCTGGTGTTGCGACAGATTATCTCACCATCGCTCTGTTTTCCTGTTCTGTTGTGGTCCTGGGTCTACCTCTGCCGTCCTGTCGCTTAAATCTGCAGTTGTTGACTCAAACTCACTTGCATCGTTTAATCTGCTTCGACCGAGATGCGCAACCAGATTCTTTCAATACGATGATACGACCTCTCTTAAGATCTGAAATATACTCGTAATGAGCATGAAGCTTTCGGCGAGGCATGTTATAGTCGACGTAATACCGCATGTACACAGTCCCGATAGCGGCTAGTCGAATCGCGGGGGGCGAATGTGTAAACGGTGTTCTCGCCGTTTCTTCTCGCCAATCGTGGCGCGCTCGCTTCGGGAGCGGTTTTCTGGCACGAGTTAAAGGGGCGAATGGCACCGTTGCGACGGGAAGCCTTGTTCACAGCAAGAGGCGGGAATGTGAGAACGGTCACTCGCGTCGATGCAGGAACGTGACCAATGTCTCGCGAATGTCTTGCGGGTGGCGCGATCTCGAATGTGTAAATGCGGCATTAGATACCTGCAGTTGAAATGCAGCAGAAATTTTCAACATCAGATTGGGAATCGCTTTTTGTATACACCTGCTGGATGAACAGTTCTGATGCGCTCGAGCTCCCGCTATTCGTTCGTTGGACACCAAATTTCAATCATTTGCATGTTCGGCCAAAACATCTTTGCATACGAAATTTCTTTAAAATCGGACGACTTCTTCTTGGTGTGCCGATTTTTTTGTTATGGAGTGTAGAACCATTTCAAATTTTGTACCTTCCCATAATTCCAGCGGAATAACCAGTGCAAAATTCAGTTTTACAAGCAACGCAATTTTTCATTATTGAATCCTTTTCTGCGTCCTTTTACATTTTCATAATGTGGTATAATTATTTCATCAAAGGATTTAAGACCTAACATTTTGGTTTCAAACTTTACTCTCGATTCAGGATTTGATTCATGAATTACAGTGCATATTTGGATAATTGTCTCATTTGTGTATTTGAGCCATAACCCCTTAACTACATAAAACTTTAAAGGCGTATTTCTTACTATTTATTTGAAAATCAAATTATTTATTCAAAATATGTGTCATTTATATCAGGTAAATGCAAGAGATACCGAACACTCGCTCTGGTACACGTGTTTTATAAATTTGTCTTCATGACAATCTCATGTAAACATAACCCCCAAAGAATTTCATTTTAAATATCTCTACATAAAATTAAACTGGTCACTATATATATAATAAGAAGAGATTTAATAAATGGACACAAAGGAAACAAAGACGTAAAACCGATAAGAGAAAAACAATGAAGTGATGGTATTGATCTTCATTAGGGGATTTCGGTACCGTCAGCATTTTACTGGAAACTTACCTTTTATGTGATCCTTACGGTAGGTAACAGATATTTTCTTGTAAATATTGTTTTATTCCTTTAGATATTATGCGTAGTGTTTTAATGAATTAATTATTAATCATTTTAATTATCATATGTGTTTCTGTACTTTGTTTGTCTGTGTTTGTTTGATGAAGAACTATTAAATGATATTTCTCTTGAGTAATGAAAAAAAGCCTGTTCACGGGAAAGAGGATGGTGCAGTTTCTTTTGTCATTGTATTACCAGAAATTTTTTTTCTTGCTTAGCATGTGTTCCATAGAATGGAGTCATCTTTAAATTTTATATATATATGAAAGCAATACTTGGCTTTGCCAAGGCAAAAAGCAATTAAAATTTATAAAATAAAATAAAAATCTATTTTAATATCCTTAAACTTCCTTCTAGCACTTATTATTTGTCTCTGAGTAAATCCTTTTGGATTTGCTTGATTTCCCAGTTTTAGAACTCACAGATTCTGAACCTTATATCTCTTACCAATCACTTTTCTTCCTCCTCTCTACCTGCCAATTAAAAATAAGCTTTCAGACAGCTATTGACTCCGCCTCCACCAGAGAAGCAACACGAAGATCCTGGAGAAGTCCTTTGAGAACTCTTCATTTCACCCTCCAAAGTTCTGACCAAAAAACCATCTGCTTCACTTTTGTGTTGCAATTTACGCTTCCGAAGATATTCAAAAACGAACATTCCTTTTCTCATTTCGGTGGAACTTTCACTCTCCGTTGTCAATCTCATGAAATATCTGTGTTAGAAGGCAAAGGCCTAGGTAACACAGTTAATCACATGTTTCTATGGTCCTATGGTCCTATGGTCTTTATATTTTGAGAACGAATGTTGCTTAGTCTCTAAATTGTGAGTTCGATTTCATGATTTATAAAAATCAATGGTTAAAACGTCTGCTGGGAAAAAGTTTGCTAAGGATAGAGAGGAAGGTAAAATTATTAAGATCTATGAATTTATCACGGAAGAGTCTTGAGCTTTTTTAAAAAGATTATAAATAAAACACCATATAGAGTCTGTTGTTTGCATCCCACTCTTAACATAGATTTTTGTAACTGTTCGGAATCGGCTTTAAATAGTAAGTCCTGGTCTAATTAGTCCTCGCGTAGCAAAATAATGACCGTGACGCTTCAAACCAAACCAAAACATGATATATTTGAATCGCAGTTGGATGCATCTGACGAAAAATAAGCATATTCATTTCGATGCAAAATTATGAACTATATTTTTGTATAATTCTCACAGAAAATTTGAAATTTGTCAAATTTATAGTGAAAAGAGATTTGTTTTATAAGGTACTGCATTTATTACCCAGATTTGTTCGGGGGGAAAGTAAAGAATTACCCACTGCTTGGCGCGATTTTCGAAACGACCAACTTCGTAAGCTCTCGAGTCTTGTCTCCTGGGGTTGCAACCTCGCCAGAAGACACTACGCAAGAGCGCTACATTTAAGATGGCGAAAAACTAAAATAAATTCAAAAAAGCAGCTGATTTTTTTTAAACTGAAGAGCGTTGCAAAAATATATTAAATTTTAAAACTTAAAATCGTTACAAAACATTGAAAAATTAAAATACTTTCACCTACCTTAATGTAAAAAACTATTGGAAAGTATTGTTTCCCTTATCTTAATTGTAAAAAAACTATTCTAAATCGGCTTGGATACCACAATTGGCGCAATTATGAATCTTGTAAAAAGCGCGAAAAAAAAAAAACGCGCCAAATAAGTGTGCGATTTTTCACCTGACCGCAACTCTTAAACAAATTAATTTCATTTTTTCAGAAATAAAAAATTCCTTTATTAACTAATTTGTTGTTATTTTAATACTTGCCGGTACACAACATTTTTTGTTTCTTTTTTTATCATCTGCGACAATGTATAATTCTGATTTATTCCTTCCTCTAGAGACATTCCCACATATAGCTCACCATGCGAAAAACATTCGTCTGTCAGATCCAGTCCAGTAACTTTTAATGACTGTCTCTGCGATTTGTTTATGGATATTGAAAATGCAAGCCGAACAGGAAACTGTAACATTTTGAAAGAAAATGGCAAGTCTGTAAGAATGATTGGAATTCTGGGAAGGAAAACTTGTTCCCCTTATATACACATATTTCATGCTCGGAATTCTTTCTGAAAACTAAATCGTCTGCTACGTTTCAATGCCACTTTCATACTTTCTTAATTAGAATACACACGTATTTCATGATTGTAATTCTTTCTCAAAACTAAATAGTCTGCTAAGTTTCAATGTCATTTCAGTTATGTAAATCATCGTGTTATGGATTGAGAACACATTCATTGATAATGAATGACTTTCCATCTTTATATTTTCATTTTTAAAAAGAAACATTCAGGTGTTGTCACGTATATAAAAATAATATATCAAATTCATTCTTGCATGCACCAATATATGAATAAATCACGTTTATAATTCATGTCTATTTATTTTTACGCAAATGTTATAATTTAATTGGCAACAATGAAATGTTACAATGGCTTTGAACAAAAATATCGGTTGATACCGCGCAAACTTGTTCTAACATAATTCGGGAATGGAACGTCGTAGCGGGATGAAAATAGTCACACTCATCCGAATTTTCCAAGCACATTAAACCGTGTAAATTTCATCAAGGTAGGGCTCACAATTCTTGAGATTTGTGACTCACACACGCATACACACACGACCCATTTCCCGTTTCTGCTTTACATAAAATATTTAGTCTATGTTAGCTATGTAATCCCGTGTGAAGTTGTAAATGTTCAGAATCTTATAGTGTACGAAGATAACCAGTCATGTATCATTAGACATAAAAATAATTTTGGTTGGATGGAACACATTGACATGAAACTGAAATATATTCATAATGTTGCATTCACAAATAATATAAAAATAGAGTATATTCCTACTGATGTTCAAGTTGCTGACATGTTAACAAAGTCATGGACTTAAAACTAAATCTTAAGAACTTTTGCTTTTATGCAATCTCGAAATTTGAATAGAGCTATATTTTATGACGTGCGATTAAGGGAGGGTGTTAGCAATGTAATCGCAGACGATCTCGGTTCTTTCCCTTCACTCTGATTTTCTCTCCTATCAACGATTTCTAGTGGATATCTTATTAAATGCTATTATTGGCTACTATTTCTAGTGGATGTCTTATTAAATGCTGTCTTTCTGGATCCTGTATAAGTGTATATATACATGTGATGTTCTTTTTCAGTTAGTTCTGTGTAGTTCTATGTCAGTTTGTATTGTAGCTTGTATATGTTTGACCAAATTTTAATAAATGTGTAATTTCCCAGTTCATGGAACTCTTGTAATTTAACGCAGTTGCTTATTTTATTACAACAGTTTATATTTTGTAGCGTTGATTATTTTTATTACATATACAGTATCACATGAAAATAAAATATATTTTGTAGTTAATTTTATACTTACACCAAAGTTGATATTCTCTGTAAATGGTATTGTTAAATTTCAGGAGATTTTTACTTTGAGTTCATTAAAAACCCGCTAAAATATCCGTAATTCAACTAGTTTTACGGACCTTTTATGTCGAAAAAATCTTTGTAGTCACACGTCAAACGCAATTTTGTAATTAAAAGAATTTGCACAGAGATCAACAGTAAAAAAAAGCCTTTCTTCAGATGGGTAATTTTAAAGATTGTTTTAAAACAACTGACTTATTTTTTATTTCCAAATAAATTTAAGCGCTACGAGAAAACTCGAGTCAAAGCTTCGAATGTACAAAAATATTCTGAAATAAAAGCTTTGCTGAAGAAATTTGTTATTTACTTTTATGGAAACTATACTTGGATGTTTGGGAACGTTATGTGCAGATCATATTTTTGCAGTATAGTATCAGATCACATGTTTCTCAGCACTTCTTCTGTTATAAAAAATGCAATTGATACATCTCTAAAAAAATAGTTAACTTTGCTACGTTTTTCTATATTTGTAATGGCATGAATTTTGATGCTCGTACAAATTCATACGTACTTTGAGTTTCTCAAGAGAGCATTCTAATAATTAGAAAATATGAAGATGATAGCAAAAATAAAAACTCAAAGCAATTTGATAAAGTGCTTGATCTTCGCCCTCATGGGCGAATCCAATCGCAAATATATACACCTTCAGCATACCAGACAGTCTTGGACCTAGGTTTCACGCTTTGGAGAGAAAATAATTCGAATTATTTTCCTTTCACCGTTTCCATCGGCTATACCTTGCTAAATAGCCCATAATAAGGGTGTAAGTTAACGCTGGTACGCTAGAGGTATACATATTTGAAATTGGCTCCGACTATGAAGATGTACTCCATATATTTTACCATCTTCAAGTACTCTTAAGATTTTACAGCAATTCATGATAGACGATGTTACATTCCGATGCGGGTTGGATGATTGCACATTGTCAGTCACCAGTAAAAATTTAAAGAGATTTAGCATTTGGGATTATTTTCCCTCCAGCAGGCTTCAAGCAAAATGTGAAAAAAAAGACAATTCTACCTAGTCCTTAAAAGAATTCCAACTGGAATCAATGTTTCTCTGTAGCTAAATAAACGTAGCTATCAAAGCTAAGGTTAAACCTCGTTTAATGTATAGAATATAAGTGTTTGATCTCCAAATTTACACAAAAGTATGGAAAATGCACTTCAACTTAAATCGCTGCAATAGTGCGACAGTACAGTGAATAAAACAAATTATAATTGACTCCGTATATCCGACGCATCTTTAAAAATTTGAACTTATTAAGGGGTCTTATCATTATTCCAAAAATGTCTAGAGAATTAAAATTTAATGGTCCCCTCTGGCCTCAAGCCTCAAATAGTACTTCGCCTGTACTTCCACTGTACCCGGAATGAATTGAAGCATATTTTACAACAATAAAAAGATGAAACGCGGATTGTTTCCAAATTACAGATGTAGATTTGAATAAAGACTGTCTGAATAAGGGTATTTTGGTTAGACATTTGTGATCTGATTCCTTTAACTTTCAAATAAAAGAAACGCATACTTTGCGATATACTGTAAAACTAGAGGAGTGTAAACTGTGGTGATATATCTGTAGATAAGTATTAGCATTCATACGTTTTGTTTTAAAGCACGTATCACATATTCTCAAGAAATAATTTTACACTGAAAACTTACATTTTGCCTTAACCTTTTGACCGCTTCTTCTATTTTTAAGTATACGCATCACATGCTGTCTATCAAGCATTTTGTGTAAGAATTATCCCATTGGAAAATACTTTTCATAAATATGAGTTTAAAAAAAAATACGAGTTTTGTAAATATTTTTATCGAAAAATTCAAAAAACAAAACAAAATTAGTTAACACTCGACTCTAATTAAAGTGGCATTACTGCATGTAGGTGTAGGTAGAAAAACTCTCTATTTCATTAAGAAATTTCAAATAAGAAATGTTTCATTAAGAAATGTTAAAATAAGTGGTTATCTCCAAAGGTTTTCTGCAATTTATGAAAAATCACTTATAGCAGATAAGGACAGTTCTGAAACTCACCGCATTCCTTATTTATGTTAACATTCCGTAAAGAAATGTTAACATAAATAGCGTTGATAAACGAATATAAATAGCGTTGATAAACGAATATAAATAGCGTTGATAAACGAAAACAGACGAGGAGACATATAGTACAATAATTTAAAATGTAATAAGCGAAAAATCAAATTGTCCTGGAATGCACATCTGTATGAGCAATTGTCTCAATGTGTCATTCAGGGTACAAAAAAATAATTTTTCTTTTTTGATCATATAATCGGTCTGACACATGACCGACTCTACAACAAATACTATCTGATACTTTGATCCCAATTATACTACGGTATCTGTATTACATTAATTGCTGAAGTTAGATAGATGTTTAATATTAAACATACTGTCTATACAAAATAATTTTCCATCTTTAATTTCTAAATATTGTTTAGCCTTTTCTAGTTGAAAATACATTCTACTTCCTATCATAAATATTGTTTTTGTTAAATTCCAAATTCTATTTCCCATAGAAAACCCACATCATATATTCCACACTATAAGTCAGATATCACGAAAGTATCTTTCTCACAGAATCACCACTATCGAATATTTGGTCAACTCCAGATGGATATAATACCCTCCGGTCTGAAGAATTTAAATTGTTCCCGTTTTCAAATGGGACCTAGTTTTAGAAATTTAAAGGTTTATTTATACGACCCTTTACACACCCTCAACACACAAATTTCTCTTTTCACTTCATTTATTTGTGGTTTTATCCTTGAGGGTGGTATGAGGGTAATTAAATTGAAAGCATTTTCAATAGTTGAAGTAGAGTCATGCTTCTACTTTATTTCACTTATTATTCAAGTGCATATGAGAGCATTTAAAGATCGCACTCGTCGTGATCTATATCAGATGACAGCTTCAGACTCTTTTTGTCTGTTTTAGTAACTCTTGTCTTTTTCTCTTTATATCTTCCGGCAGTGTAACGGAGGGTTCAAAATGAGAGTCAAATTATTTTTTACATATGACTTGGTAATTTGACAGCTAAAGTATCGTAAAATAATGCTTTTGCGTAAAAATTTATTCAAATTCTTTTGGCCGTTTCATCATTTACATTCAATTACTTCTCATTAAATTACGTCACTACAAGCTGCATATTCCAATTAAATATTAAATCTTATATCAATTATATTTTTTGGAGAAAATAATTTTTAGTCTCTCTTAATAAATAATACAGTTTAAATTATAAATAATATTATGAATAAGAAAAATACGTAATATAAAATAAATAATGATATTAAAATCATATCATAAAATAAACTTTGAATAGTTAGGTTATATGTATTATGAGATCTAAAAATTATTCTAAATCCAGATAGATATCTAATTGTATTTGATATGGCATCCGGTACCTGCGTGCTTTACGTATTAAACTCCGGTAATTTTCGTTATTTGTAGGAATGTATCCCTCAAGATTATCCTTCTTTATGGGGGAGCCGTGGATCTGGTTATGAATGGCTTTATCTTACATGCTACAAAACTATATGAGACACTCTTCTGTTTCACTTCCATGTATTTACTACGTATTGTAAAGCAATAACTAATCGACATGTAGGATCCAAGGTTCAGTGGTCAATGAACCTTGATATACCAAGACTGACCAGGTTCAGATATCAGTTTCTTTGTAACTACACTTGTAGTTCCGACTATGTATGAGTTAAAGCAATGCAGTAGACATAAATGCTTGTACTTGGAGCTCACAAACAATTAAACACCGTAATTTCATATAAGTATATGTCATTTCCGAGAATCATAAATTTACTGAGAACTTTCTGCGCTAAATTTTACAGTTACCTGGCTTCTAGTTCTCCGGCTGACTTGATAGGGGTCTTAAAACTGTTGAGATCACAGATAGCTTGCAGTTCAAACTTCATCACCACAAGATAGACACATAATCATATTCACTTTTCATTTTACCGTTTATTCCCTATAAAATAAGCTCCTTCTATTTTTATGTCATAGTTTTTTAATTTAAATTTTGACTGTACCTCCTTCCTGCGGACAAACGTAATTATTTTTCTTGGAATGGGATTCCAGATTTAAACAATGCTTTCAGTTCCGAATGATAAAGTACAGTGAATGTTACCAGTGGAAGCGATTAAAAGAGAACTAAATAAAGTTAAAAAAATAATCATGGCATTATTGTATAGTTTGATGACGAAAAGATGGGCATGTGTAAAAAAAAGATAAGTTTTCATGCCGTTCAATACATTTCTTAAAGCTCTGCATTTTACATATTGGCGCTTATAAGTACGTGAAGTAATTAGTTGTTTTGAAAATTTGCTTCATTGCTGTAGTTAAAATTTCGCATTTTTGAGTTTTTGAAATAAATCAAAGGAAGTGTCGCATTTTTTTAAATTTTAAATAAATTAAAGAAAGGTGATAAATATCAATTTAAGGGCATCAATAAACGTACAAATTGATGCTTTCTAGAAAAAAATATCTCTCTCAATAAATTAAATACCTTTAAGTCAAAACGTTAATAACTAATTTAGTGAATGCAAATGATAGTAATTAATAGTGATTTGCATACGGCTAAAATTAGCGTTCAGAACAAAATTTGAAAGACATATCAGGTTACGGATCTTTCAAAGAAAAGAAAAAATGGCCGGAAAGGGAGTGAATAAAATATTCCTTTTATATTAATGCGACAGTATAGCATATATTTCAAAATTATATGATAATTAGCATAATGCATTTATCATTTCAATATATTGCTTTCACATTAGAAGCCTGTTTAATGTATTAATGAATATTAATTATAGCATCATCGCGCGCGTGTTAACGTACTTTAAAGCAAAGTATATTAGCCTCAAACGCCGACTCAGATTATGTAAAATTAATTGGGTAGGAATTGGATTATGGTTTTACTAATTTTCACTTCCAAAAACATCTTTTTCATCTATTAGTTTTACAAAATGTATATCTGTTATTAGAAAGTGTAAGAAAGTTAGATGCTAAAATTGTTCGTAGCAAAATTATGAGAAAATTATCAGTTGAACAAAATTATGAGAAAATTATCAGTTGAGCCAAATTGAAGAATTGAGATGCATAAATCTACAATTTGAAATAGATAATAAATAATCTTAAATGGTATGGTTAAGATATGTGTTATTAGCATGTATAAAAATTACCATTAATACTTCCATATTGAAAGAAAATTCATATACGAATATCTTGCAGTTGAAAACATTAATAAATTTCTTACGGATGTCTTAGTCATTTCTGTTTTAAGTCTTTAAACACTTTTAAAGAAAAACCCACATTAAGCATAGGTATTACAATTTTTATTTCTAAGAATGCGTTATAAATACATACATTACCAATAAATATATTCTCCCACTTTTATTGTCGAAGAATTTGTTTCAAAAGATGTACTAAAAGTTCCACATGAAAAATCTGAAATATTTATAAATATTTTTAAGATTGAATGTTTAGAATTTAAAAAAATCAAGAATAAATGATTTCCGAATAAAATACGCGCAACTTACTAACATCTGTTTATCTTTTAACAAGAAGTGTAAGACAATAAAAAAAATTATATCAAATGGTGTTCGGTTTTTTTTCAAACGAACGCGTTCTCCTTGCCAAAAATCGTAACTTCATGAAATTAATGAATTTTGAATAATATTGAAATAAAACCCCTTTTTTGCTCATTTACAAAAGTATATAATTTTTTGTTTTTAGTAAAAATTAAATTCTATTATTATTATTATTAATTAATGTTAGATATCGTTAACTATATCAATGACATTCTGTCTTATCAGTGAAAAAGTAAGGTCTTATTTCTTATAAGGGTACGACTTCAGACTTTCAAGAATCCAAAGATTATATATGCATTACATTAAAAATACTCGTAGCGGAAATTAAAATATAATTTAATTTTTGATGTATAAAAAATCAAAAATATTTCATTTCAAGACAGAATAATATTTCATAAAGTCTTCAAACAAAACTTCGCATAAAATATTAGTCTCTGAATCCAAACATTGAATACAATGAACAGGGTTTTTAATTCAAAATGAATTCGGAAATTTATTAAAATTGACTGTTTGTATAAATGGAAACACATGCACTCAATAAAGTCTTAATCAAACTATTTTAATTAAATGGAGCCTTTCCGATTATCCTGAGGTGTTAATGAAATATCTCCTGGTGGCAAGTGTCAAAAACATATTCTTTTGTCAATATAATGCTTTAAGGTTGAATTAATTTAAACTGCAAATAAAACATGAATTGGGAAATATAAAATTTTCTCTTGCTCTGCATGGATTCGAAGTTAGATATAATTTTGAAATTATTTAAAGGACTCAAGATTTGTTGGATATTGAAATATTGCCATTTCGTGAATATATATTAAAGACGAAATAACAGTTGTTTGCGAAGCATAGCATTACATATTTTTGCTAACACGTGACTTTGAAATCTTTATCAGTTTTCTTTTGTTTAGTTCATTAATCCCTTTGTATGTAGATTTAATTGTGTTGATAATATACAATGTAAATATTTTTGATGTTAACTCGAATGCAGTTAGCATATGAAAAATAATTTAATAATAAAACATCTTAATGTTAAACATTTTACTTTAAATAATACATGTCAATAACCTTTTATTTGTTTCTGTCGGTAAATCCTATTTTAAGAAATAAGATTTTATGAACGTAGTAATTAGTGATCAAAATAACGTGTTGGTAGAGTTACGTTTTAAGAAACCATGTTTAAGACCTCTCATTTAAAAGCATGAATTTACATGAATAGGCTGATTTATTTCAGGTTATAACATGCATTTTAAACAAACAACTTCTGAAAAATTAAATTTTGATCAGCTCATATACAGAGGCTGTTCACACATTTTTTAGACGATGTATATTGTATTCACAAAACTAAATTACATAAAATTCTTGTGTTTTAAATGTTCTATTTGACATACCTTATTCTGAACTATCTTTCCACACCGTAATTTCCAGGATAATAATGCCTTTTGAAGTGTCAGAAGAGGTATTCTATCCCATTCCACCTGAACAGCTTTCCAGAGTCCTGTAAGGGTTTTGGGACGACGTTTGGATAATGTAGATTTTAAAAGTCCGAAAGCACAAAAATCCATAGGTGATACATCGGGAGATTTAGTAGGGATATCAGTGAAGGGTATGGCCTTGATACCAGTTTTTTGTTCCATTTCTTTTAGGAAATTTACAGTGGATTTTGATGTGTGAGTGCTAGCTTTGTCCTGATGGAGTCTCACAGATTGATGGCACTGTGGGTAAAGCGATGGTATTTCATTCACAAAAATTGGCGATAAAATATGTTCCTGATAGTATTTGGAGTTAATCTTGACATTTGTTTCCACTCTCTTTATTTTTAACTTGCCATTATACGAAAAACCAGCAATAATCATGAATCCCTTAAAAAAACTCTCTTTCGATACTTTGAACCATGTACTTAAATTTTTTTCTCCCCTTTTATTATAATAAATGGCTCTTTTTTTGTTGCAATCATTTAAATACACCCATGATTCATCTATTGGGACAATTGTTTTCCATTTTTCTTTGGATAAGTATTTCTCATATAGAATTCTGCAGCGTGTCCTGCGTTCAGCAATATGATTTGGAAGAAGACGATGCACATTGCGTTTTTTCGCTTTCTTAAGATTTAAATCAACGTTTATTATTTTGTTTACAGTGGACACCGAGCATTTTAATGATTTTGCAACTGTCCTTTGACTAGGGAGATTTTCTTTTAACATTAAACAACGTACCTTTGCAATAGTCGCAGATGTCCGTTTTTTCCTTGGATACTTGTTTGGAATTTTTGTCCCACTTGAGGCTCCAATTTGACGTTTTTTTCCTTTCTTGTTGACGATATTACCTATCGACGCTTTAGATATCACAAAACCATGACTCTCACATCGTTTTTGGATAACGGAGTATGCATATTTCTCTTCGGAAAGAGTATAAATGTAGCCTTCGAACCACTGCTTTGTTAAAAACTCCATTTTGAATAAAAACAAAAGTTTCAAGCCGAAGAAGATAATTTTGACTTTTAAAAACATAGTACAATTGCAATTATTTCTTTTGCAGCAAATGATTTTTTATTACCGCTTACCAAAATCGTCTAAAAAATGTGCGAACAGCCTCTGTATATTATTTCCGATGTAAGTTGCACGAGAAGCCAAAAATATGCTAAGCAAGTAAATAAAATAATTGACTCATTTATAATACTTTTTTTATATTTAAAAATATTTTTAGTGATTTTATTTGATAGATTTTGTAAAGGTTACCGTTCCTTTACAAAATAGATTTTGTAAAGGAACGTACATGTAAATTTACTGTTGTTTAAACTATAGGTTACATAGGTTTGATCAATATCCACCTAATAAATTTACGAATATTATATAATTTTGTTTGCATATATAAGATGAGTTACTCTTTACATTATCGTTATCTTTCTGGTAAATTATATATTTCTGTTTTTATTACATAGTTTGAAGTAACCAAACACTGGTAACTTCAAAAATGCAAAAGCAAGGTAGCCAGTGCTTTGCTTCGTAGCACAATGATGTGCCTTTTTCAGTACAGCAGTTAAATGTAGCTGTGTATCCGGTAACATATCAATTTTTATACTAAAATATTCAAAGATTTTTAAGAGATCACGAAAAATATGCTGGCATCTAGTAAGAGACGGTTATTGGCATGAAATATGGAAAGGAAAAATAGTTGCTAAAAAAACTAAAAACTTATGTCCAGGGTTATATTAAAATCCAGAATCATAAGGATTAAGCCTTATCCTTGTGCAGTAATGTAAGTTTAGAAAAAAAATTAATAATTGAAACCAGAGATCACATAAACGCTTATAAAATCCAGTCGATTAAACTTTATCCAGAAAAATAAATGTTTAATTGTTGATAAAATCTCAAATCAGAGGCTTTCCTAATGCATTTTTTGGAATGTGTAATTTTATATGGGATCGTCATATAAAGTATATTTAAAATATTTCTTTTAGTTACTTGGGTCATACTAACACAGATTCCCATAAACAACACAAATCTTGAATTGAAACGATGTTATTATTGTCGATGCGGATAAAAATTTTATACAAAGATTTATGAATTTTTACTATGGGAAGGAAATTATTAATCTAAAAGAAACAGAAAGATATGACACTTCTAAATTTCCCAGCTTGAGAATTTATTTATGATTATATTTCACCACAGCGAATGATGTCGAGATTAAATAAATAAAAGAACACTGCTTGCATTTGACGTCTGATATTCTTTCCAAGAATAATACGTCTCATATATTCGAGAGAGTCATAGTTAGTAGCAATAAAGATGCCTTCATCATAAACAAGAAATATAACATATAGCATTTATTAACTTGTCGAGTAATGTTCATCATACATTTTAACTTTAATACAATTTTTTTAAAGATATAAACGAAAGTTTCGAAAGCTAAAAATTCCACTCAGTTTCTACTGGATTAACTTTTAGTTAAGTAAATTAGATAACACTGGTGCAAGTAAATAAACTTCACTTCCATATGTTCACAGAGCGGTAAGTTAATACATAATACGTTTATCGCAGACGGTACATAATATGCGTTATTCATATAACCTTAAAACGATGGCACACTGAATAATTCCTAGCAAATAAAAAATCCCGGAAATAGCTTGAATCGCCATCAAGCACAGAAAAAATATAGACGATAGATCATTTAAAGAAACTTTTTTAAAATTGGATGTTTACAGTTTGAAATAGGATAGTTATGTAACATAATTTAACTTATTTGCCAATCCACTAAACACATTTTCTACCCCTTCACTTGATTTCTCTTTACTTGAAAGAAACCGTATTGCAAGAGGATATATATATATATATATATATATATATATATATATATATATACATACATACATACATACATACATACATACAGGTGATTTTTTTTAAACTGACAGTACTCAGAGCCATCTGTAGCACGATCTATCAGCCGGAATTCCCCCAAAATTGATAAAGGGTGTAATGACGAAATGAAAGGAAATGATTTCACGGAAAGAGTTTCCGTGAAAAAAAAATAGTTTGAAAAGTCGCACTAGTCTAGTGCGTGTGCACTGGTCTGGTCGCTTAGTCTTCGGCTAATTGAGCTGCCACTAAGTTCGTTGCACTGGTGAAGAAGCTCCTTTGTAGCTTCGAAACGGTCGTATGCAAAATAATTGCAGCTTATTGCTATTTGTGCTTTATTTACGTTCGTTTTCCTGTTTACATATAGTGTATTATAAAAAGATAAAGCACAGCACGGACACGTACAGAAGACTATATTACACGTAGAAGAATATTATTTAGAGGAACAAATAGAATGCAGTTAACTTAAAGTTCCGAAGAACACACGATACACGTTCAGAGTCTACAATCACCTCTGAACATACTCTCTAAGAATATATCAGATACAACCGTAGTCCATAATCACCTCCGCTATTTTCCGTAAGAGCGTATCAGACATGTCTGGAGTCTATAATCACCCCCATTGTTATGCGTAGCACCACTTACTTGCGATAGGTGGCGTTATTGCTTGTTATGGTGACACGCCTGTCTCTACAGCTATGTTATCTGAAAGCGTGTAAGAAATAATAAAGACTCGTAGTAGCCTTGTGGTAGCGCGCTGGCCTTCGGTGCTGAGGGTGTTCGGATTGCATTCCTACAAACGCCATTAAATTAGTCCGTTTCCAGACCGGATATGGGCACGCTAAATACATCGAGTAGAAAGTCCCTCTAAGAGGTCAGAGAGGGTAGGAGAGGGTGCGATCCCCCCCCCCCCCAGATGTCGCCCCTCGGGATGCTCGGTCAAAATTGATGGGGCAGCTAGCTATTACGAACTTTCAACCTTGCGGTTCTATATAAACCGGAGCCGCACACTTCGGCCCGAAGCCTACATGGAACTTCCTGTCAGGAGGCATTAGAAACAACAAGGCTGTGTTATCTAAAAGCGTAAAAAAAATAATAAAAATATCAGTTTATTTTATCTGAGTAATTTTAAACATCTTTTCACTAGATCTCTTGGTAGTTTTTATTCCATGAAATGTCCTTTTCCCTTTTGGGTAGAATAAAAAATGTTATAATATATATACGTTTATTGTCGTGTTACAATAGAGGCTTGCACACTCATTACAGGCACATTTTCCTTTATTTTTTCGAAAAGTTCGGATCTGTATCCAGCTATTTGTAAATCTGACTTTGATTATCCCTGCTATATTATTGGTTATACTCTGCATCTTTATATTCTTATCATGTTATGCTGTTAGTACAACATATTGCAAATTGGATCGTAAAGCAAATGCCAGAAAAATTCTTTTATTCGTTTCACCATGATAATATTTCATGATTGCTACTGAAACCTTTGAGTTGATTAATTCAAAGTTTTGTGATTTAATAGCTTAAATTATTTTTTTCCATTAATATCTATGTTAAATTTTTCCTCTCATCTTTGCCAATGTTTTATGGAAACACAATTCGTATTATTTTGTTCTTCTATCGATGCACTTCCTTAACACATCTTATGAAAATGAATGGCAGGTTTATATTTTTTGAAATGCCCAACTCAGATTTGACAGTCAGATTTCATACATACATAAATTTAAAGTGATTGTTTTATAATATGAGAATAAATTTCAACTCCGATATCTCATTTAAGCTACATTTTCATCATCTTCGTCGTTGTTTTAGTCTGTGCCTGGGAAATATTCACACTTTTATTTTTCCTCTATATTATTAATTTTTATATTTCATAATTTGTAGTAATCGTTAAAAAAAAGAAATTCATTGTTAACACAATACTCAAATCGAAGTCTTTGAAACATAGATCGGGAATTTTAGCATAGCTAGCTAATATTTTAACTTTCCTAATTTTCCAAGAAAAGGAAACGTCTGAGGTTCTTTCAATTTATTCTTGACATATTTTGGAGTGAAATAAAAATGTTTTATGCCTATTAACATCCTTAATTATTTCAAATTTTCGGTGCATGTTTCTTGAAGAAAGAATTTGGAGGTTTAGATTTGAAACTTCAGAGTCTTTCAGACAAGGATTTTCGATGATGGTTTTTAGATTTAGAATGGCGGCTACTCTCAATACTGCTATAATTCATTATCCTTGATTACCTAACAGTTTTCAATATTATATATCATCATTGAAAAATTTATATTTCTGAAGTTATGCAATCGGTTATTGAGTATCTCATTGTTGAGGCTAAAAACATAATTTTCTTCTCCGTATATGATTAGTTGAACATATCGAATACTACATTGTATAAAACTATTTTTTACAGGAACTTTTTATGACACATATGACATTTTAAAAAACAATTAACAATTTTCATTATTTTACCCAGATACATTTTGCTCAAACAAATGCAAATATCGAGACTGATTTTAAATTTATTCTGTAGGAAATTTATGCTTCAAATTTCTGGTATCTAAGTTAATGAAATAAGAAATATAGTTCGTGTGAGAAGCGAAAACAAGCAATTAAGAGAACAATATTTGTTTTCGCTACTTCTTCTGCATTTGTTATTTAACACAATACTCTTGATACCACAATTAGCATTTTAACATTGTATCTAACTTTAGATTATTTAATTATGAGATCGTGTATTCCAGAGGAGAACACTCTTTATTGAATTACAACTATTGATTTCACATGAACAATTCTTTTGAAACAATCGAAGGATTTTGAAATGGATCTGTAAAATTTTACAAAATGGCAATTCGTATTTGGATTATGAGGTTCATTTTTATAAAAAAAGCTCGAAATATCTGATTGATTATTATCTCTTCTCTATGCAGTAAAATATAAAAATCCTACGTCACAGGGGTGTGTAATCAATCATATTTTCCCGCTTAGAATTTTGGAAACTACCAATGTAACGTCCTAAATCAAATTAGTTATTCAATGTTTATTTCATTCTATGAAAGAAGAGGTGAATTTCTCTTATCCTCATGGCACTTACGCCAAATACTAAATATATTTTTCCTCGAAGCATGCATAAAAGCCTATATAAAGTTTATTTATATAAGTTAGTGGTTGTACACTTATACAATAAGAGCTAAATTTAAGATAAAAAAATTAGCTGGAGCGTGTTTAGTATGGGAAATGACAGCACAAATCTGACAATAATACAATAATCTGACAATAATACTACATACTAATAATACTAATACTGTGTAGAATAATAATAATACTGTGCAGTATCTGACAATAATACTACACAGAATCATACCATATTGTAAAGCACATGTTCGAGGATGTATAGAAATTATAATCTTGGCACGTTGTCACAAATGAAAAACAAAACAAAACAGATTTTAACTTGCTCTTATCAGTAGTGAGTTCCATTTCACTGAATAAAACCTTTTTGATTTTCTTAGGATTTGAGTTTAAACATAGTACCTTCTTTATAAACATTATAAAATTCAAAAATTTAACCTGTAGAGTTTCGATCACATTTTGCTTGAAATTTCCCATAATACAGGCTTGATGGGAATGAAAGAAAATTCTGGTTAAGTTATAGTGCATTAAAACTAAAGATATCTATACTCTCTCCCTTTCTGTTTATACATAAATACGAAGTTAGGGAATTTGTAAAGCTTTATTTGTAAATAATGTTTTTATTTACTCATTTGTAACGATGAATTTACTTCTGAAATTCTGCATCTCATAAACTAGTTTTGCCATCTTCCTAGCACTACTGAAGTCTATATCTGCAATACACTTTAGAGTGTCTATCTCAAATATTTAAAAGCTACTTTCCTTAAGCTTTCATTTTCTGTATGAAATGGTTGCGTGACCTCTTAGTTACGTCATAACATTCAAAAGACTTATTCGTAAGGAATGACATTTAGAAGTTGAAATTTTTTGGCCTTCTTGGATGGTGTCGAGTTTAAGACTCTGATATGACTCCCACTCCTGACAGGTAGTCGTTTTAATGGCAATCGAATGTGGTAAAAACTGTGGTGAAACATCAGGAAATGAATTGCAAAAAACTTTCAGCTTAGAAGTTTGTCAGAGAAGTAATAATAAGAACATGTACGATGAACAATTTGTGTCATTGGAGTGAGAAGCAAGGTATAGTTCATTGGCTACAAAAGTACAGGGTGGTTATAATTAAAGTTCCACTTTGAAATGGTCATAAAAGGAAAACTACTGGATCAAATGTTATCAAACTTGGTAATAATTTAAAGGAGGTCGTGGGAATTTCTTTTCCGCCGAAAAAAAAGTTCAAAAACACACCACCATGGGAGAAATAGCGCTATATGCAATATTGTTAAACGAAATAAGACATAAAGACATCGGTTTAAAATGTGTTTAATCGTTTCTGAAACGTGTTACAAAGCATGATCAATGTGGCGTCCACCATTTTCCGAAAGCAAGTTAAATCGCATCACTGCATTCTCAAAAGTAGCTCTTTGCATATCAGGAGGAATGTTACGGACATGTCGGTGTATGGCATCTTTCAGTTCCGCCAAATTCTGTAGAGTATTACCATAAACAGTGCTTTTGAGATAACTCCATAGCCAGAAGTCACAGTGGTTGAGGACTGGTGACCGGGGTGGCCATTATGTGGGGAAGTTTCGGCCTATATTCCGTTCATTCGTGAAATGTTGCTTAAGTAACAGTGTGACACATGTACCAAAGTGCAGTGGGGCCCCGTCCTACATAAAATTCGTGCTGTCTAAAATGCCACGTTGCTGGAGTTCAGGTATCACGAAACATATTAGCATTGACTCTAAGCAAGCTGCAGTCACAATGCATGTAACAGGTCCAACTGTCGACTGCTCTTCAAAAAAAAAATGGTCCAATTATGAAACTAGCTGTCATACCACACATAACGGTGACTTTAGGAGAATACAATGGAACTGGGTAGATAACATAAGGGGGGTTGTTAGGCCCAAATCCTGCAGTTATGGGTGTTGACATCGCCATTTAGGTAAATGGGCCTCATCTCTCCACAAAATGTTCCATGGCCAATGTTCGTCCATTTCCATCTGTGCAAAGAATTCCAAAGCGAAAGATTATCTTTCAGCAGGATCGTTTAAGTTCTTCAACATGTTTGATTTTGTATGGTAGAACTGCAACACTTGACGAACAATTTCGTACACCGTACTTCATGGTACGTCCATTCGACGTGCGACAGCACGTACGCTGCACGTACCGCGTGTTCTTTCCATTGTTGCTTCCTCCACTGCTAATGCAACAGCCTCCTTGGTTTACACAGAAGCAGGTTTCCTTCTCCTCCCAGGTGTAATAGATAACAGACCCGTGGCTTCAAACTTTGCCATCATTTTACTCAAACCCTGCGGTGTCATTGGCCATCGGCGTATTCCTCTTACTGAACAATACCTTTGCAAAGCACGCCTTTCATTGCTATCGCATTCATAATAACATTTAACGAGAAAAACACGGTCTTGCATGGTTAGAGACATTGTCGATTCGTAACAATGATAACTCCGACAAACAGGCTCACTTTTATCTGGAAAATCACGTGACGTGTAAAGCGCATCTGCATAAAACATTTGCTTCTTCCTCCCGTAAGCCAATTACAAGCCATTGCGGTTTTGCATAACCCCACAAACAGTTTTATTTTAGAAACGAATAAAAACGTTTTAAACCGATATCTTCATGTCTTAGGGTTGAATTCAGGCTTCAAAATTCACAAATTAGTGATCTGTAAGAAAACGATTTCCGGAATGCGCATACTTTAAATGGTAATTTTGTTTAGGTCGATGTTTCTTAAGGGTATACAAAATGTTAAACCCGTGTAACAAAAGGTTAAGTTTGATTCTGACCCTTATTTTGTTTAACAATACTGAATACAGCACCATTTCCCCCCTAGTGGGGAGTTTTTGAACTTCTTTTTGGCGGAAAAGAAATTCCCATGACCTCCTTTAAACTATTACCAAGTTTGATAACATTTGGTCCAGTAGTTTTTCTTTTATGACCATTTCAAAGTGGAACTTTAATTATATCCACCCTGTATATAAGAATACGCAAGACATGATATTCAGACGATGGTATTCAGTGTCCTTACATTTTGCAATGGTCCAATGGTTTAGATGCATACATCTTAGACCGGCGTACGTTAGTTTAATTCCGAATATTTGGTGGGATCTTTACAAGATGTTATTTAATGAACACAAATATTTGTATTCTCTTGTTGTATTAATATTATTTCTTCCTCTCGTATTTTGTTTCTTCTTCACTTTATATTTTCGGAATACACAGCCTTTTAGGCAACATATTTCGCATTTTCAAATGTCAGTCAAAATCGTGGGAAAGGTACAATGAATCAATATTATTTACCCAGCTGTCATTCGCCCAGTTAATCCTCGGTCACGACAAATGCGCACATCAATAATATAATTTCTTGAATAAACAGGTAAAACGGACCGAGGACCTTCTTTCCTTCATGAAACATTTATGGTCTTGGGCTATGAAATAAATAATCGCAAATATCAGTATTTTATTAATTCTTCTCCGTTTGTACGTCGATCTATTTCATCGTTTCTCAATCTTAATGTTCGCATGTAGTTCTTGATGCATTTTCCAAGGTTTTTTTCTGAAGCTTTAACAATGCGCATTGTTTCATCGGCGAAGGCCGGACGATGACCAAATGGCTAGGGTGCTGGAAACGGTACCAGAGTCTGTGGGTTCGGGTTTCACTCATAGCATGGATATCTGTAGCCGTTCAGAATCGGTTTCAAGCAGTAGGTCTCGGTTTAATGAGCTCTCGTGTAGCTCTCGTATGATCTTAGCCCTCTAAACTCACGTCAATGCATCAGTGAAAGTAGATTACTGCGTGCGCACGTTAGAGAGTTAAATGAAACACTAAAGTTAGTTCCTAACTCTACAGTATACGAACAATGCTAGGTAAATTTGACAAATTAAAAAGAATTATATAACGTGGGAGATTAAGTTTCATTTGATAGCCTTAAAAACTTTCCAAACAGAGTTTTTCCTTATAATGGTGTACTTAGGTATAAATATATTCACTAACTTCATTAAAACTTATTGGCATAGCATTTTAAAATTATTTAATATAGTGGCGAGAGTATATTCTAAAAAAGTTAATGTAATTTGAATGAACCAAAAAAATTTGAATGAAAAATACGATCACTCTTTATTTCTTCTGAATATCTTCATTCGCGAAAGGTTTTGCCTCACTCTTCTGTGTGATAAATACAGGTGTTGAAGAGGAGTTATTTTGTGCAAAAATTTTTATGAATTTTGACTGTTTTTTGTTCGGTTTAAAAAAACAGAACTTGAATTTTTCCATTTAGCCTTTTCTGGCATCGGCCAATACAGATGTGTCAAACTGAACTCTAATCCAAATGTGAGGTGTTAACACTTTTCAGAAGCTGCAAGAGCTAAATGCAGGCCATCAAATAGCTAAACATAAAAAATTTCATGATTCATCACAAAATAAAAAATATAAAGAAAATTCAATTAATACAAACAAAAGGGGGATTCAATTTATACAACTTTAATTACTCCCCACAACATTGAAGATGTCGAAATTGTTAGGAAAGCCTCGCAGCGACAGAGTATATCGCTTGCTTTTTGGATCTTATTGCGTATCTGCGCTTACTTATAGTTGTCATTCTTATTCATAATTACGTACCGGCACCTCCTCGCGGTGGGCCCTGGAGGTTGGTCGTAAGACCTTCCACTAACGCCCAACCTCCCCACGAGGTTGGGGAAAGAAGAGTATTGACATCCCGCATGGAAGAAAAAATGGAAAATTTTGAATACAGAGAGCCAAGTTGTAAAAAAGGTTAGGGGAAGATGCAGCTGAATGAACAATATTATTTGTGTAGACGGCTGACACAAGAGGAGTTTAAATGATGATTTGTTAGAGATTGTGAAAGTCACTGACAAGCAGCAGGAGATGATCTAATTTTTATTATATAAAGAAGTATTTTAAGATCAGGCACAAGCTACGTTGAACTGGTTTGAAAAGAGCCAGTGGGGAAGAAAAGAGCCCTGTCTAGAAAGGGACTAATCTGGTCACTATAACCCAAAAAGAAAAGCAAGACAGCAGTAGCATGAAAAAAGAAATACAGAGAATTATTGATCCTAATAAACTGAATTTATTCTTGTAGTAAAATAGTTAAAGGAGGTCTACTTCTGGGGACAGAGAAAGAAGAGGACATACATAAAATGTTGGCTGAGTTTCATGAGAGTGATAAATTAAGAGAGAATTACAGTATCCAAAAGTTAAAGAAAAAGGAACCACAAATAATAACGTTTGGACTCATGGAAACCTACAATATGGAGGAACTAAGGAAGAGATTGGTTGAACAAAATAAGGAACTAAGGGAAGCCGAAATTAAAAGTATTACCAGATATGGAGTGAAATATGGGGAAAATCGGATACGTAGTATAAATGGAGAAAATTTTAAAAGAATAGAAAAACAAAAGAAATTGAAACTAGCCTGGTAACGATACAATTAAAAGGAGTACCTAAAGCTAGTAATTTGCTTCAAATGTTGGAAATTTAGGCTTGTGGCTAAATATTGTCGGGAACAAAAGAAAACATATAAAATGTGTACACAATGGGAACACGCTTCTAAGGAGTAAGAAGATCCACCGACGTGTGGTAATTGCCATTGGTACTGTACAAATTTGGATATTGAGGGAAAACTTAATCACTTACCTACGGATCTTGAGTGTCCCAGATACCAGGCTGAGGTAAAGAAATTGATAGAGAAGACAAACTAGGGTTCGGACGATGACATGCGGTAGCGCGCATCTTGGTGTTTTGAGCTTCTACGTCTTGTCAGGTTTTCCGCATCGGCGGTTGCTTTTCGTCCGGGAAAGTTTCCCAGTGCTTACGACAGGGACGGAATGAAGTTGACTCACTAGAAGTATATTTTCGACTTATGTGTGGAACGATGGGTCCTCCAGATTGATAGAAGGAGGAGCTTGAACTGTGAACTATACATGGACAGTATTTATAGTACTCACTGTAGTACCTAGCTTTAATTGGGAATATTTTGCTATATTTGTTATTGTAGTACAGTATATTGTAATATTGTCAAGGATTCGCCTTGTGGGTACTAGTACGTGTCTAATACGTTGTACTAGGATGCCCTAGTACTGATTTACATAAATTGTATTATGTAATCTGTAAATTAGTTTGTACTTTACATAAGAGTTTGGGTACTTTGTGGTTAAGGGCCTTAGTACGCTTTTTAGTTTTCCTACGTTGCAGTTTCAGTGCTGATGCATATAGATTTTACTATATGGCTTGTTCCATAAGTATAATTGGGTATTTCAGTAACTTGAATTAGTGAATATACAATACTTATTTGAATTGTGTATATATTTATATGATCATTGTTTGTAATTTATATGTTGGTCTGTTTCTCTTTGTATATGTACATAAATGGTCTTTGAATTTTGTTGTAATAAATTAACTTTGTTATTGCCTGTTGTTTTATATGTTAGAATATTTGCATAACTTTTGTTCAACTCTTCTTTTGTTGTGGCAGCAAGTTGGTTTCCACTTATTCTACTGTAATTATATTATGTAACTTGTTTCATTTAATAAAGTGGAGTTGTAAGGCTAGGTGTCGATGGATTAAGGTATGGTTGCTGCCCGTGAGGGTTTTAGGGAAAAGTGGACTAAAGTGCGCGGGGAAATGCGGTACGCGCGATTGATTTTCAGTTTGCATTACCGTATAACCAATAGGTGACGGCGGCGTAATATTTAGAATTATACAAACAAAATTTATAATTGCCAATTGTTATTTTATCCCATTCCATAGAATAACAGAGAAGAACTTATCTTTATGAATGCCGCTGATATAAATTACCTCGCTTTGATTTGTTTTGGCAGAAAATTACTCTAATACGAGTGAGCAAGGGAAATAAATAGCTTTCATTATTGTGTTTTTAAATAATTCGCATAAGTTCAATTTTTAATGCATTCGATAAAACGTATTAATTTATCATGTGTTTCAATATTGCAGGATTTTAATTTAGAAATTACCTTTTTTTTATCATTAATAATTGAAGGAAAATGTCATGAGCAAAACTATGCATAAAAATATTAAATATTGAGTGTCCTTTAGTTTTCAAATGGGAATAATACTGTGTATAAGGTAGATACTAAATATATAGAATATATTCCATTTTTGAAATGCCAGACGTCTTGTAAGATGTCTTGAAAAATCGAACAAATGGTGAATATTTCAAGATGCCTGCTCTAAAATGTATTGTAAAGTTAAAAGGGTTACCTCTTTTGGTTATATATATTCGAGATACAAGAAAAACCAGAAAATGTAAGAATAAAACTTGAGTTTATCTTTAGACTTATATAAAATGTATTCACGATATATGCATACTCCTGATATTGTGTTTGAAAAATTGAAAATATATCCCCATATTTAAAATGACCATATCTTTTTTTAAACTTTGTTATGTGATAAATTCAAAAATTAGTAATTTTGAAACTGATATTTTAAAATATAGGCACTATTCTTTGAAATAGTTCTGGATCCATTTAATCTTCTTTATTACCCTAAATTTTATATTTTAAAGAATGAAATAAAATATTTCTTAATATGCTAAATGTGAAAAAAATTTTAATTTATAAGCTAGATTAGAATCAATTACTTTTGAGAACGGAAAAAAATATTCGTATTTATCTTTTAAGATAATAAATTGAAAACATATTCCAGCTAAATTAATTAAATTTAATATGATATGCTCTGAGTGTTTGTGCCAGCAAGGAAAACAAAAGAAAACTAGTTTCTTAAAAATAATTTAACTAACGTTTCTGACTACGAAATCAGTGTAATAATTTTAAGAATCCTATGGATATGCAGGTATTATAAAAGTAAAAAAACACATCTTTGAAAATAACTGCATTTTTACTACCGAGGTTTTAAAAAAATAGAGGGTAATTATTTTTTAAATCCTTCACACTCCATGAAAAACTTACAGATTAGAGATATACTTAAAAACCTTAAATGTGTAATGGACTTCAATTCCCAAAGTGGAATAAATCTTGTATAAGGTAAATACGAATAATGGATATTTTGTTTCAAGTTAAATTAAAGGAAAATTATGACAAATTACTTCTAGTCTTTTCCTAAAAGAAAAAAAAAATGTACAACACAATTTTAATTTCTGGGTTTAAATCATTTAAATTTTCATAGTTTCGATGCTCCGTATCGAAACTAGTATCGAATTCTATAATTTTTGCTAAGAACGCATGAAAATACCTCTTGGCTGCACTGCACAAAATTTTAAACATTGATCAATCCTTCAGAGGCTTAAATATATTATCATTAAGCTATTAAAATGATGAGAATATTTTAAAGATGATATTGAAAAAAGGGTGTACACAATTTTAGGAAAAACTCTCTATAAACGCTAATTGTGCTTCATGTATGGAAAATCGAATGAAATGTGTAAATATTTTTGATATTTTAAAAGATTAAGGTTTTGCCTACGTTCGGAGCCAATTTTTTAAAAAAAATCGTTTTTTAAGAATTTTTTGTTAAAATAGCATTTAAAAATTAAATAAATAAACAAGAACTTGCCTGTAAATACCATAATTTTTTATAAATTGGTCAATTTGAAGTCATGTTTAATGAAATTTAGCTAAAACGCCTATCACTCTGCACAAAATTCTAATACTACTATTTTAATTTCCTTCTCAGACTTGATACATATGAGAGTTATCTGCAAAGTGACCCACAATCTAAGAGAAATTTTAAAATGTAAAAATAATACAGACGATTTTATGTTCCAATATGAAAATTTTCCCCGATTCGTCATTCCTTTCCTTATAAAAACAGCCCGAAACAAAAACTATTTATTATACATCAATAACTGTGCGTCATTTCATTAACAATAGCATCTAAAACATTGTCTGAAAAACTTATCAAATTTTATGCATTATTATGTGAAATATCATGATAACGGTTGAGATTTGTATTAAAAAACATAATTCTGAGAAAAACGCATTTAAAGTTGTTTGTCAATTCACTTTCGTAGCAGACGATGTTTTTAAAATAGCTATAACTCTGCTTCTAATTGATGTACAATGAAAATCAAAACGGTTTTGAAAGAGAAAAGATTGAACTACACGATTCTTGCAAAAAGTAAAATTGACCAAAATTGTCAAAAAATGACATTTTCAACGTAGGCAGTCACCTTAAATGTATATTTCTTCTCTTGAACTTACATATACGTACATATTTACAAATATCTCGACACGGCAATGCTTAGCTCATTACAAGCAAATTTCTTAAGCAAAAGTGTGAGCACAATATAGTACATGACATGAAAGACCCAAGCTGTGACGTTTGCAGCTCTTACACATAGGCGATATAGGTTTTGTCTATTCATGTAATATTTTTTTTCTTTTACAGTCCTCCTGTAACCCATTATGCGAGTGTCATTTCAAAAGTAATGCACAAGACGACGACATTTCGCACTGGATGATGCAGTAAAAAAATCGCCATTTGCAGTTGAGGACTAGAGAAATATTGATGTGTGAGTAAAAGTTTTCTAACGTGTTTTGTTTTGATGTGACAACTTTTTGAGTGGGAGTCTGCATGTGTCTCTTGTACTGTGAGTGTAGAAGATCAAAAATCATAACATCAAGCTTGAAAGTTAGTGCTCCGTGGTTTCCTCACTGCTTGACTTCTGAACAAAAAGAGAAACGCCTGGACATTGCACCGTTGTTGAAATCGTTGCGTTTTCAACGTTTTTCTACCTTAGAAGAGCTTACTTCAGCCGTTACTCGAGTCATTTAGCATACTAAAAGAAGCAAAAAACCCTCCCGGATGTTGGGACTCTGTTATTGAGAAGCAAGGGGATAATATAGCAGGACTGTAGAGAAAAATTGTCAGAAATCAAATAGGTATAAAAGAACTAATTTATTGCGCATTACTTTTGAAATGACTCCCGTATTTAAGGTTCATATTACATTTAAGTACTTTTGGTATTAAATCATTTATTTTGACCTCAATTTAACCGAAGTTAAAATTGCTTTATCAGACACTGATTTTGTTGAAATTGCTTTATAATTAGGACAAATTTAAATACTCATTACCCATAAATGGGTATTCATATTTATATATAATTAAAAAACACTTTTAACTAAGTATTGTTAATTATTTAATTTTGTAATACTAAATTGTTTCCAAGTGTGAAATCCGTCTCTTTAATCCAATAAAAAATTAAAAAATATTCATAAAATCCTAGAATTAAAGCAAACATTTCCTTATTTTTATATTTTCTATGAATGATATTCATCAATGTGGTATAACTTTTTTTTCTTACATAAAACTGATTAATGTTGAATGTAAGAAGTTGTTATAGATGAGATTTATTTTAATATTCAGGTAATATAATTTCCTCCATGCTTATGAGTTACTTTATATATAAAATATAGTTTCAACTCTAAATGAAGAATAAATTCCCACTTATTAGTCTGTGGTTTATGAAACTTCCTTTTTATTTCTCATGAAAAAGAGAAAACTTATTTTTCATTTCTAAGGGGTCACACAGAAATGGGTGCTGCTGTCATCACATTATTTCTAAGATTACTGGGTTTTATACTAGGAAGGACACCTTTGTTTTTGGGATTTGAAAGATCAGCACCACTTTTTTGAGAACTGACAATAGAATAAACTTCTATTTATCAGGGCTCTTTCAAAAGTCTCATTTCTTCCAGAATTGGAAAATATTCCGAAAATATTTTCTTTACACATAAAGATAGGATGATCCAATATTGTAGCTTTATTTTTTGTTTGACATTTCTTTTCTCATGCAAATTATGAATACATTTTCAAGAAGTGTTTATGAAAATTGAATTTCTCAAGCTGAAAGTTGCATAAGACGTTTCGTAATCAATTTTGTTTTTTTAGGGTTCAGGGAACATTCGCTGAAAGTTTCATTTGAGATGGCTTCAATTTTCAATGACATATTTTTGAACGCTATTTTTATCAAGTAATGAAATAAGAATAGCGATTTCTACAATGTACTAACAGACGTTTATCATTTTATTTAAGAGTATAATATTGTCCAGGATTGATGGCGTTTGTACCAGAGTATGATCGTTTCGTATATCATCATTTAAAATGGTTGTCATTTTTTTCTTTTAAAAATACAGAAATATATCAAGGAATTTAAACTGGCTGTTGAACACTTTAATTTAAATAAGTGATTATTTTAAGTTAAGTGCATAAAATTATTGTGATAAAATTTTCTTTTAAAAATACAGAAATATATTAAGGAATTTCAACTGGCTTTAAAACACTTTACTGAAAATAAGTGATTAATTTTAGTAAAGGTATAAATTTATTATGATAAAATTGTTGATAAAATTATTGTGTATAGACTTTTCAATTATAAATTAATGAAACTTCATATACATGTTCAAAATTATTACATAATGCGCCTGATTAAGGTGAATTTTGTTTGATTGGATCCAAGATTTCTCTTTAGGTCTTATTTTCCCTAACATAAGTGGACTCATTTTTAAAAAATATATTCAGTTAGCATAATTTTTTATGTAGTATATTTCTCTGGCAGATGAAAAGGGCCACAGTTTTATAATTCATTTTACTTTAAAGTGACAAAGCAAATTTCAGTATTCTCCAGCATACTACGGTACCTTATCCATTGGATAGGATTTTTGGATATACCTTTCAGACTGAAAAGAGAAGTAGTCAACTCTGACGTATAAATACCCATGTTAATAACTATATATGTCTTTTAAATTCAGGGTCTAGAGACACAAGCTGTGACTTATGAACTTGACTTGTGAGTCTACAATTCTCAAACATAATTAATAAATATCTTAGAATAAAAACATTTCCACTAGAACAAATTATAAAATATAGATTTTAAAGTGATAACATATGCTATGAAATTTGTTATACGAATAAGTTGAGTTTGTCGCACTTTCTTCTGAAAATAAATCATTTGACTTAATGTATTTAAGATAACATGAATTATATCAAGAGGATTTTCTGAAGCGTGATGGTCTCATATGTATTTGTCTAAGTGTACAAGTAAATAATAAAAAGCTCAATATTTATTATTTAAAATGGGAAATATAAATAAATCTTGCTTTAAGAAATATATTTTATAAGTAGCTTATAAGTAAAAAACTGTAATAGCTGGTCTACGATTTTTGTATTATATTTCATATTTTAGGCATAATTTAAAAATATACTTAAACGTATATACTTGTTTGCCTTTTTAAAAAATGATGTTCAAAAACAAATATAATTCAATATCTGAAAAATGTCTTGTAATTAAGTGGTCTCAAGAGGCTAAATTTATATCGAACATAATCATTTTCATAACGCAAAAAATATTTTTTTAAGAAAAAAATATTCTACTTTAGTTGCACATCTAAAAGAAAGCATTGTATATAGGATCTTGTGAAACTCGCAACTGTCAAAATAGAAAATTTATCTCCGATGCAAATTGAGTTAACATATTCCTTCAACAGCGTCACGATCATACAACATTATGATATAAGCTTTCGCCTAATAAAATGGATATATCACTTTGCAACTCTTGTATGCTGTAAATCATATTCCCTTGGAGTGTCATTTGTAACACTGAGTAATTATCTTGAGCACTTTATCTCTGGAATGTAAAACCTGAGGGATACAAAGTCATCTGTTCAGCGAAAATAGCTATTGGTAGTTCTATTAGAGTTATGAATTCAACTTAAACGTCAACCTTGGATTTAGGAGTTTTATTATTTCTGCATAATAATATTACAAATGCAGACATATTTTTTTTAAAAATCTGACTAAGAAATAATAATGAGACATAATTTATAAAATATAACTGAAAATCTCTTTTTATGCACATAAATATACGCGAGGCAAAGGAGAAATGTGTCTGAAAATGAAAAAACTTGAGAATTCTTTAAAATTATTTGATGATTAATATACATATCTTATGCACTCCCCTAATGTACTTGTTTTTAAGTTTAAAAAAACACTTACTGCAAACACACCAGAATATTTCATATTCAAAACACATTTCATATTCAAAACATATTTCAGATTCATAACATTCAGTATCATATTCATTCAAAAAGCATATCTATATCTATATGACAAAATATTTAAATATCAAATTCATAAACATGTACTGACCGTATATCTTAGTTCTTAGAAAACTGAAATTTATTAATTAATATTTCAAAATACTTTATCAAACCCCAGAGAGAGTCTCTACATTTTAAACTTCTTTAGTAATAACATCAGCAACATTTTACTCAAAAGCAAATTTTTCATCTAAAAGATAATAATTCATTGGTGAAAAAAGATCAGCGACATATTTCGCTTTTTTAGGAAAAAACAGTATAAAAAATATCATCCTTCATCAATTAATCTTTTTTCGCTTAACGGTACTAGAATTATACATTTTTTTCTTTTAAACAAAATAATGAACTGGTTTGTGTGGTCATACTTTTTTTAAAAAATATGAAAGGAAATTAGAAAACTTTGTTAAGCAAAGCTGTTTTTTAGGCTTTTATGGAGAAGAGAAAATTTCCGGATTTTGCTCTAGACAGAGAAATTGTAATACAAGAATCCAGATATAAAGTATGTTAAATCGTGGGGAAAATATTAGAAATTAATATTTAGATCAAAATGTGCCTATAATGTTTTTGCTAAGGCAAAAACGCTTAATATAGGAACAGCCAATTAAAATGAGTAACCGTCATAGATTACCTGAATTAATGTTCCTGTATTGTGTCTTAATTATTTTTCAAATTAACGAAATATATCGATGCAAACTGTTGTACCAAGGGTTACAATATCAGTCCATTTCTTTCTATCTAAATATACATTATTTATTGCAAAACTTTTATATGCATGTTTTTTTCAGCAAGTCATATGTTTAAGTGTTTTTTTTTACTTATTTTATGATACATATTACTATCATTTTAGTGCTAGTTAGAGAGAATATATGGCGCTTTAAAAACTTTCAATGCATCATATGTTAACGCATTTCTAGCTGAGAAATCGGTATTGCAACTTTAGGAGGATTTAGGAGGATAAAGGAAGAGTCTAAAGTCAGAAGAGTGATCTTGGAGCCGCTCGGTGGCAACTCTCGACGTGGGAGGGGGGGGGGTGGCATTGCCCAAGTCCATCGGAATGCACAATGGACATGGATGGGTGTAGATGATTGGACATTTTGCTTATGTACCCATCACCTGTCAGAATCGTCTCTAGACGTATCAGGGGTCCCATATCACGCTCCATACCGTCTTCACCAGTTTGAACAGTCTCCGGTTGACATGTGCGGTCAATGGATTCAGGAGGTTGTCTCCATACTCGTACACATCCATCCGCCCGATACAATTGGAAACGAGACTCGTCAGACCAGGCAACGTGTTTCCAGTCATCAGCAGTCCAATGGAGGTGTTGATGGGACCAGGCAAGGCGTAAACCTTTCTGTCGTGCATTCAACAACTGTACACGAATAGCCCTGAAACTCCGAAAGTCCATATCAATGACGGTCCGTTGAACACTTCGCAAGCTGAAAGTTGTTGATGACCTAGCATTGAAGTGATAATCTAAATAAAACTTGCTGACTTTTACATGTATTATTAAAATGTTACATGTATTACTTTTAATTAACTACGATATTTTATATTTAAGTACTACAGAAGTTTATTTTAAGTTCATTGAAATTATTTTTATATGAACAATCTCAATGCGTAATAAATACAGTTATAAGTTCTTGTAAAAAAAAATCAACTCACATGCAATATTTAACGAAGGTTTTTTTAGTGAATAAAGAATAGAAATTCTGCTACAGCGTGTAGAGTTGCTGAATAAATTTATTTCACAGAGAATATTTTTACATAGCATATTCTCGGAATGCAGCGACTATAAGTTTGAACTTTTATCTCAAAATTTATCAGTTTGAAAGATATTTTGAAAGCATCAAGATTTTTTAATTTTTTATATCCAAGATATCTTTGACCTTAAAGTTGAAATATTCTTCTAAAATAATGTAGTAATATCGTAAACAAAACTCAATTTCCAGAATCAAGTTTAATACTAGGTAACTAAACACTGGTAGAGACCAATGAAAGTAAAATGGCGCAACCTAACCATAAATTAAGTATAGTAGAAATCCAGGGTTAGTTCTTTAATTCAATATAACTATAACAAAGTTTAATAACTCATTCTATTATTATAAAGTAGATTTGGTTCACAGCCTTATAGTGTTATTGCGTGACAAATGAGTTTTGTAATATATACTCAAAATAGGAGGACTCGCCGAAGGTTAACCCTATAAGGGGTGCCGTTTCCACAGTGCAAACGCCTAAATCAAGTCTTTTTTTAATTGCATTCAATGTATTCCAGTTAAATGAGCAGAAAAAAATGGTTAGTACTGCCATCTGTTATCAGTATAAAGAAGTAAAAACATTATGCTACCTTTAATTTGAAAATATTTCAAGATTCTTTACGTTAAAAAAAGGCGGGGAGAAATCTGCACCTTGCAAGCGGTGGAGGTTTTTTCCTCTAAAGGGGTTAAATTGATGTAAGAAATCTAGGTCCATATCTGCAGGCTTGAGATGTATATTTTAGCTTTAAGCTTCGCCACTATTTATGCAATTTATCATCCTCTTGCGCTATAAACTCTGTACCACAGTTTGCGATAGATAAGGTATCATTACGCAGTGAGCTGAATTACAACACTTTGTGAGTAACCAATAAAAATTTAGAGAAATTCTGAATTAGGAATTCTTTTCTTTGATAGTATCCTTAGTCATCAGTTATGCCTTGTGTAGGAACGCATAACACGTGTCCAAACTACAAAACTTCGTATTGGATTTTTCCCATGGTTGCAGATTTATTTTTACTGCTGTAGAGAGTAAAAAAGAAGATTGTGTTAAAAAACTACTTGGAAATAAAGGATCTTATTATGTATACTGCCGTGTCTAATTATCATGAAAAGTTATTTTTGTAAAGTTACTAATAAAAACAAGTGAAATTCTTTCTTACAGTTGTGAAAAATTTAGGAGTTTAAGGGGAGAGAAATTTTTATTATTATTTTACGGACTTAAATAGGTTTAATACTCTATGGGGTTAAAAATAAAATTCGCATGTCAATACAATGTAGAGATACAGGTTAAAACCTATGGGATATTTCTAATAGAAGTAACTATATTACTGGCAATGTTAAACACACCGAATATCGGTAATTGAATAGATAGTTTTCCTCGAAATTCTTTGAAAATTAAAGTTACAGAATTAGGGATATTTTAAAAAAAATAGTTTAAAAAATAGAAATTAATTTCAAAAGTGGTTCTAATTGTCCTAAATAACAAAATTCCAAATGTATTAATCTAATTTTTTAGATTCGGTCATTAAATTGTCACTTTTAATGCAACTATTAGATGTTTTTCCTTCTAAGTAAATTCTTTATTATTGCATAAATATCACGTACAATACCTGAACAATAAAAAAAACAACACCTTTTTATTACGTTTGAGATTAGAATAGTTCACAAAATGTCTGATAAAATCTTTATGGTAGAAAGCTTTGGCCCAGATGCATAGAGAAAATTAAGCAGTTGTTGTTTTCCACAAAAACATAAATGACAAAAAATGGTTTAAAACAGTGTTACCAGTATAAATGCAACAACATGCTTTTATGGACAATTATACTACATGATAATTAGAGAGCGTAATATTGAAAAGAAAGAGTTGGAAAACAAATTATAAAAAGCAATTTTTTTTCAGTTTAAACTTGACGATAGAGAGAGAATTTTTGTTCCAAATATTTTTGTAAGGAACGTAGTTTGGCACACTTAAATCTAGTAATAAAACCAAAAAAAGAAGGTATTCTTTAAGGGAATTATTTACAAAGAAAACTATAAAGAAATATACATAAAATGTTTATCTCGTTATTGTTTTTAAAGTAATCATATTTAAATAAAATAGGTGGAAAGAACTTTAAATATGTTAGGGAAAAATATTTTATTAAAGTGCTGAAATTTTATACTTTTTTAAAATTAATTTACGTAAAAATTTAGATTTGATTTTTGATGTTTTGGCGTTCAATGGTTTGAGAGCTCAAAACTTCCTTTGAGACTAAATTTCATTTCGCTAAACAAGTATTTAAATATTAATTTTTGCCTTACATCTTCACCTTCATTTAATATTAAGCTTTCACAAATTACATATAAATGAATTATGAAATAATTCTGACTTCCGTGTTCTACTATTTTTATTAAATTAATATGAAACCAATAGGTTAACGACATGGAAAATAGAAGGAAACTTAAATTCGTTTATCAGTGAAGGAGAGAATTTTTTCGATCCGAAAATATCTTGGAAACAGAAAGGTGAGCTTGATCTAACATTCAGAGTATTCGGGCATGAATTACTTATCGTAAAATCTTCTATTTGTTAAATCGCATTATCAGTACCCTAGGGCACAAACGAAATATAAAAAGTAAAGTATATCTGCAGAAGATTACCGAGCAATTTTTTTCACAGAATTTTTGATATGGTTCTGTGATTGGAAGCTCTTACAGATTTAGCAACTCTTCTACTTGAATTTGAATTTTTTTCAGTTCGTGGGCAAAATTGTTACGAGGTCATTTTGCATACTATTTTATTCAGAAAAAGAGGAAAGATTACAGGGAAAAAAACAATATTCAAAGATACTTGAATCTTGAAAAAAAAAAGATAAGTCACACAGGGGAGAAAAAGAAATGCAAATTAAAATAAATATAAAAAAAGTAGAACAAGATGTAATTGAAAATAAGAATGCACCTTTATTTGAACTAAAAGATAAAAATTACTGAATTTCTTTATTTTGCCACTTAAAAGGTGTAATAAATAACAATTTCCGCATGTGTTAAATTATTAAAATATTTTACTCAATTTTGATAAACAAATGAGTATCATCAGAGTGAAAAAATTAGTATTTTACACTATCATTTCTTTTGTGATAACTTTAAGCCATTTATTTTATAGATATGATATGGTCCCAAAATATGCAGCAGAAAGAAAGAATTTTTCAATGCAAATGGCTAAGGAAATAAACTTGGTGACAGTGTATGCGGATTCAAGCCATGCTTATGGCATATATAGAGGCTATTCGCACATTTTTTAGACGATTTTGGTAAGTGGTAATAAAAAATCGTTTGCTGCAAAATAAATAATTGCGATTGTACTATGTTTTTAAACGTCAAAATTATCGTCTGCGGCTTGAAAGTTTTGTTTTTATTCAAAATGGCGTTTTTAACAAAGCAGTGGTTCGAAGGCTACATTTACGCTCTTTCCGAAGAGAAATATGCATACTCCGTTATCCAAAAACGATGTGAGAGTCATGGTTTTGTGATATCTAAAGCGTCGATAGGTAATATCGTCAACAAAAAAAGAAAAAAACGTCAAATTGGAGCCTCAAGTGGGACAAAAATTCCAAACAAGTATCCAAGGAAAAAACGGACATCTTCTACTATTGCAAAGGTACGTTGTTTAATGTTAAAAGAAAATCCCCCTAGTCAAAGGACAGTTGCAAAATCATTAAAATGCTCGGTGTCCACTGTAAACAAAATGATAAACGTTGATTTAAATCTTAAGAAAGCGAAAAAAACGCAATGTGCATCGTCTTCTTCCAAATCATATCGCTGAACGCAGGACACGCTGCAGAATTCTATATGAGAAACACTTATCCAAAGAAAAATGGAAAACAATTGTCACAATAGATGAATCATGGGTGTATTTAAATGATTGCAACAAAAAAAAGAGCCATTTATTATCATAAAAGGGGTGAAAAAAATTTAAGTACATGGTTCAAAGAATCGAAAGAAAGTTTTTCTAAGGGATTCATAATTGTTGCTGGTTTTTCTTATAAAGGCAAGTTAAAAATAAAGAGAGTGGGAAAAAATGTCAAGATTAACTCCAAATACTACCAGGAACATATTTTATCGCCAATTTTTGTGAATGAAATACCATCGCTTTACCCACAGTGCCATCAATCTGTGAGACTCCATCAGGACAAAGCTAGCAGTCACACATCAAAATCCACTGTAAATTTACTAAAAGAAATGGAACAAAAAACTGGTATCAAGGCCATACCCTTCACTGATATCCCTACTAAATCTCCCGATGTATCACCTATGGATTATTGTGCTTTCGAACTTTTAAAATCTGCATTATTCAAACGTCGTCCCAAAACCCTTACAGGACTCTGGAAAGCTGTTCAGGAGAAATGGGATAGAATACCTCTTCTGACACTTCAAAAGGCATTATTATCCTGGAAATTGCGGTGTCGAAAGATAGTTCAGAGTAAGAGATGTCAAATAGAACATTTAAAACACAAGAATTTTATGTAATTTAGTTTTGTGAATACAATATACATTGTCTAAAAATGTGTGAACAACCTCTGTATACCTATATTTAAGATTGTTTTTTCTTTAAACTATTTAACTCGGTCTGTTTAGCTCTCGTACAGCAGAACATGACGAAAAACCAACCAGGGGAATGACAGGATATTTATGTGAAAATGCAAAATGGATCAAAATGGATGCAGAAATTTAAGATCCACACCCGATGAACTTTTCTGAATTGATATTCATTGATTTCCATAAATTTCAATGTACCATATTATTTTGTTCCAAAAAGTCTGATCACCAGATTTCTGAGAGATTTGTGCATGCCTTTACTTGGAATACAGGCGTTCACAGTGGTGTCTGCGTGCAATAGCCCATGCACGCAAAACTCAGGATTACAACTTTCCGAGCGGTTATTTATTTAACTGACGTACTCCGAGCGTGGAGCAGTCAAAATCACCCTTTCTGTGAATGGGGCGATATTACTCAAAGGTTCCGCATGCAGTGAGGGTGTGAAGAAACGATATTAGGAATGACTCCCTTTCTTTCGTAACAACAACAATTTAATACAAGAAAAAAAAGTTAAATTAACATTGAGTTCCAACTACTCGCGTAGTAGTAAGGTGGACTCTCAGTCTCTCAACACCGCGGCGATCAAAGTCTGCCACCTCCTCTCTCGTTCGCCGTGCGTCGAATCATCCCGATCCGGGTCTCTCTCCAAAGCCAGTCTTTTTCTCACCCCCCTGGGGGTGGTTCTTTCAAACCCAGGGTGCAATTTTTTTTCCGGGCCTCTCATCCCCTGGACAACTTCTTGCCCGGTCCAGGACAGCTTTCTTTAACAACGCCTGAATAAGCCATTGCTTAAACAGCGTGGGGGTTCCGGTTGTATGCTGTGTTGAAACTGCTCGCACCAAACCGGCGAGAGCGAACAAAGACCTCTTGTTTGTGCTACCCTCGCCCTTGTCCCATTGTCTCGCGGGAAAGTCCTGGACGTTACAAGAACTTTTATCTTCCCTTCTTATCACGTCTTTCCTAACTATGTCAAATTTTATAGGATTAAGGTCTATGTTCGTATAATCATCCGTCACCTTCCAATTCTGAATATATTCTTCCTTCATTCCAAACGTTATAACTAGGTCCGGCCAATCCTGACCAAAAGGTCCCTCATATGTTGGCATACTTTCTGGATCATTGTGTTTCAGATATTAAATTATCACGCTAAAAAAAGCGTGACAAATTCTGAAGATTAACAAAAAGGGAAAAAAATAATTAAAGTGGTTACTTAAATTTCTCTTGCAAATGCGATTGTAAAAATAAACAAAAAGGGAAACAAAAAAGTTTGGAAAAAACCAATTTTAAAGGTCGTTCTAAAAAACACAATGGAAACATATTTAAACATTACCCTTTACCTTATCTTTCGTGCGTTGTCAGTTTTTAACTTATTGTCAAAAAGCTTTCTAGCAACTCATTATTCAGAATGTATTCACCAAAGAAATAATAATAAAAAATATAAAGAAGAAATTAATGTTTAGACGTCCTTTGCCCATTAGATCTTAGACACAGTTTTAAGTAGTTTATTAAAACGACGTCTGAAATATAAAATACAGCGGTTTTAGTATCCCTTGTGAGACATTAACTCGTGCTGAAAGGTGGAATTTTTGTTAGTTTCGTTTCATTAATGACAGAAGCATGTAACTCAAAAAGCTTTGTCTAGAAAGTTTAATAATGGAAAATAAAACAGATCGCTTGTATTATGCATTATGCCAGTGGTAGGCATTATTTTCTTATTACTTTTAAAGATTATACGTATAATTATATTTTTATGTATTTAACACTTTATGAAAAAATTGTCTAGAAAATGTTTAAAATTGTACACTCATAGCGAAGGTAAAATATTTCGGAAATTCCCTTTATTAAAATGTATAAGGATTCGTAAGTCATGCCGTCCCTATCGCTAGATAATACGGGGAATTTTCCTGCTGACAAAAAGTGTTCGCGACAGCGCTCCTACCAGTCCACTTCAGGACGGGCAGGGCCGTCCTGAAGTGGACTGGTATAATCCTGAAGTGGACTTAAAGTGTATAAATTAAATCCTTCATATTACTGTCAAATGGGGTGTAATTCACTGTTCAGTGACTTTTTTCATATATAATGTTTAATAATTCAAATCTTTTTGGCTTAGTGTTCACGAACGCACAAGCAGAGTGAAAAGGCACAGTGTTCTATCAACTAACTCCCTTTCTGCATTGCTACGAAGGTATTTCTCAGTAAAATGTTCACTATATCCATTTTAGATTACGACGGTTAAAGAATGGATAAAATGAGAGTACAGTAGATTGAGAATGAAAACTGTAAATTAAATACAATTACAAAAAATTAAATTACTGAATAATTTGAAAGTGTATAGCATGTTGAAAATTTACAAAAAAAGCTTTATTTCTTTCTAAAATTGAAGTAATACAATAACTGAAAATATAGTTATGTACTCAGTTTAGTAGTTTAAGAGTTTGTTGGTAATAGTTTCTTTCCAATCACATCTGTGTTATGTTTGAGGATCCGCACACGAAACAATATTTTCTTGATGATAAGTTGTAATGGACCTTTTGTTGTGAGTGTTACATTTTTTGGTGTTCCGGTAATTCCACTCGATTTAAAGCCGCCTACATCGTGTAATGGTTAGTGTGATGAGGGCCTCGTGTTGGAAGACATGGACGTTCTTGTGTTGTCCCTTCATCAGGCTTCATGTTTGTTTACCTACAGGGTGCGTCCACAATGCAGGAGCCATCATAATTCATGTGGTTGCTAATGTTGTGCTTGACGAGTTGAGAAAAAATAGTTCTTATTTAAATTCTACCATAGGATTTTATCCGGATACAAGATCCTTGATTTTGTTTCAATGCGCATACATTTTTGTTTCAAGTACATTGAAACTTGTTTGATGAACTGTTGTTTGAAGTACATTGAAGTACCTGTGAAAGTACTGTGAAAAAGTTTTGATTTACGAAGGTAAATTAAAAATGCCTTAATAAGAAATTAATGGTGTTGATTCCTTTTAGATAGCATTAGAATCACTAGGCATGCCCTTGGCAGATAGAATTTTGGTATCCTCTGTGATGGTGTTTATGGAGAATCGTACTGGGCGTGTCACATTTCACGATTTGGAGGAATAATATCACTTCTTGATGACATTCCCTACGTACGAGTGTGCAAGGTATTAAGTATGCCGTGCGAGAATATTTATATCCACAGTTTCTACCCATAGTCAGTGTTGGGGCTTACTTCAAGTTGGATTTGTTTTCGGGTACGCTGAAAATTCTGAACAATGGTTCATGGGTAATATAGGAGCTATTTACTACAGAATATTTCTGCTAACGCTTTCTTGACCTATTTCGGTTAACCATTTCATTCTTAACTTCTTAGACTAGCTCTTTTTAAATTTACATATCTAATTTACACCTGGACATGGAATAGTTGAATAGCATTTCAAACTAATTCTGCTCGCCAAGTTCAGATCATCCCAGTCTTGTATATAACCACATCCTGTTATTAACTTTAACGACTCCATGAAAATATATTCTTACTGGAATGAAAAAAAAAACTTGATCGTCCAGATCCCTGAAGTAAAGGACATCACCTAAAAATTTCAAGATTTTTTTTTTAACTTTAAAGTTCTATTATAAATGGTTTGACAAAAAACATCTCTAACAGCTAGTTTAAGATTTGCACTCAGACTATTCGAAGACAATTTGTCTGTTTCCCATGCTTGATGAAAAGATGAATGAAAAACCAGATGAATGAAATATACCAGAAGATCTGAATAAGTAGAACACAATTCAGTATTAATAAAATTTTTCTTTATTGATAAATGGCAGTACTTTCGGCTCCTTACTGATGACTAGCATACATTAACTTGTTTTAAAAACGCATTTTAAAAATCTTTTAAATCATTGCTTCTTCTAAATTTTAATTTCAGAGCTTTCATTAAGATTTCATTTTAAATATAACCAAAAAAATACAAGAGATTAATAAGAAAAAAAATCTGACGGAAGGATTCTTGTTCCAGGTGTTAAATTTGCATTCATAGAATTTTTTTTAAATAATAATTTCACGGTCCTGTATAGGGTCAAAAATAATTCTTACTAAAACCACTGCTTATCTCTACATCTTATCTCACTCTGTAAAAATAGTTCATATGCTTCTTTTTGATGTCATAAAAAATTGTATCATTTTTAACACCAGCATTAATGAATCACTCTTTCAACAGAATGAATTAATATTTCTTATCGCTTCATGTAATAATTACATGGACCGCGCATTTTAATTTTTTTCTTTTAAATTACGCAAATATTCTGTTTAACACAATGGATATCCTGTTCGTTTTATTATGAGAGATAAAAGATTTTTTTCTACTTTAGTGAAATTTCAACATGTATAAGCAATTTCCTTTAGAATATATTTGGAGAGATTGTCTTGGGGATAAATCGATAGAACGAGGCATTCTAAAAATATAAACGGACTACTATAAATAATTTTACATAACAGTAAACTGCAATGACTCTATTAATATGTTTTAATGAATTACTAACGTTCCAATTTAATACTTTCTTCAAAATATGACGTTAATTAGAGAGAGCATCCATGAAAAATATAATAACTGATTCTTTCCATGAAATTACTAAATATCTCCTTATCTGCTACATCCATGTTATGAACGAAGGACCATCAACGTATTTCTCGGAGATTTTTTACTTTGACCTTTACGAATCATGGCTTCATATCAGTCTTTTCAGGTTCCCTGATCTTAAATGATATTTATTCTGTCGCTATTAATTTCTGCACCGTATTTGAGACTATCATGAGCAATTTCTGAAAAAGCTTCTTAAACTATAGATAAAAATGACTTAACTTTAAGTATAACTTTTATGTCATCAGAAATAAATTGATGCTATTGAGAAAATATAAAAGAAAGGTCTGTAAATGAGAGAAAAAATATATTTACTTAAAGGATCTTGAAGTTCTTGATTCTAAGTTATGGCGTTGTATAGGGATTCATATGACATAGATTACATTCATCTTTTAATGAGGCAAAGTTTGGTTAAACTAATTTGCATGCATTTGATATGGTCATTAATAGTTACGGTTCTTTTTCAAAGCAGTTATATTCAAGTATCTCATTATGCTACGAAAAAATTTATATCAATTTTTATTCTGTCGAAAAAAAATTTGAAGCAACAGGTAACTCTAATTTAAATATTTCTCTTAATGTCATTAAATGAAATGTTTCATGCCTAAAATATCTTACTTCAGAGAAAATAAAAATACCTTTTGATCAATACTATATTCAATGCACTTTTTCTCTGAATTATTAACAATACGTTAAAGTCTGTGCATATAGAATCTCCCAGCATCAGCGTTACTCGTATTGAAATATTGTATTTAACCAATTACAAACCTCTAAACGATTACCCACGAAATCCTTAAGGCCTGCGATTGTATTAAAATATGTCAATACGAGTAACGGTGACGCTTACGGATTCTATGTGAACAGGCCATTAAGATCTGATTTCCAAAATTAAAAAATGACCATTTCACTGGATTATTCGAAGAATATTACTTTAATATGTACGTACTTTAATTATACCTTGTTTTTCCGATGATGCAGTTGTTCTAGGATATTGTAACGATCGCAAGCTTGCAGCCGAATCCCGCTGCAGACGACATTTAAAAATATTTGTATTTCACGTTTTGAAGAAGTTGTCTGGCAACTACGATGATCCGGTACGAGATTATCAGAAAAAATAATTCCTCTGTATTCGTTGTTAAGCTATTTGCTTCGGAATTGTTGATATTCTTATTATTATTTAATTTGTACGAGTCGTAATTTATGTAATAAATATTTTACACTGGTGACCTGACAAACCAACCTTCTAAGTTGTGGATACAAATAGCCCGCAAAATAGGTGCCCGATTTCTAGATGGAAGTAAATTTCTATACTGGCTACCTTGAAGTTTTTTACGCTGATTCTGCCTTACGTATCATTTTGCTGTTATTTTTAATTCAGAAACATAGTTCGTACTTTTTTCGAATTTTATACTGTTTGCCTAATTCTCTATTTTTTATTCATGACAGAAACAAAAAATCCTGAGATAAATCGTATCGTATTTAGAGTTCCGCCATTCTGGAAAACTAATGCAGAGCTTTGGTTGTTACAGCTTGAATCTCAATTTGTAGCAGCTGGTATCTCTTCCAAAGTAGCAAAATTTCATTTCTGGGTTTCAACATTAGATTGTGAGATTTTGACTTTCGTGAATAATATTGTTCGCTCCCCTTCTTTCGAAGGGTCTTATGAAGCATTAAAAACTCGAATTGTTAGTCAATATGCAGATATGGAAACTACTAGGTTGAAAACTTTATTAAAGGATTTACAACTTGGCGACAAAAAACCTTCCTAATTTCACATGAAAATGAAAGATCTGGAGCAAAATATATAACAAACGATGTTTTAAAAACACTTTTTTACAGCATTTGGCGATAACAACACAAAAAATCTTATCAGTTAGTAAAGATGATTTGAGCGAGTTGGCGCTGATTACTGATAAAATTGCAGAATCATCTGATGCTACAGTTATTGGGAGCGGTTTCGTCTACCTTTACAATTACAGCATTAGAAAAAAAAGTTGCTGAATTATCTCGCCAAATTGATGGGTTGTCTCGCAAATCGTTTCGAGGGTTTAACAATGGTCTTAAAAGATCTAAATAAAGAACATAATTTAACTCATTTATGTTGGAACCATGCTAATTTTGTGGAAAAAGCAAAAAAAGTGTCAAAACTGTAATTTTCAGGAAAACGTAAAGGCACATGAAGCTTAGCTGCGACTGATGGAGGTCAACAACTTAGCCGCTTATTTGTTCAAAATCGCAAAACTGGAATTAGACTTTTGATAGATAGTGGTGCTGCATGCTCCATTTCCCTCGTTTATCAAACAAATTGTGTTAAGCGAATTCCAAATTCAAATTTTAACTTATATGCTGCTAATGGTACGCCCATTAAAACTTTTGCACATAAACACTCAACATTTGATTTAGGGCTACGGTGCATATTTCCATGATCTTTTGTTATTGAAGATATTTCTAGAACCATACTGGGAATACATTTTTTAGAAAGATTTGAATTATTAATAGATATAAAAAAAATCATCGGTTAATAGATCAAAAAGGCTTTTCTTAAAGTCAGTACTAAGGCAGTTCCAGGTCCACCTATCGGTATTCAAACAATTTTCGGTGACTCGCCATATCATGAAATATTTTCAGAATTTCAAAATTTAACAAAACCTATACCGTCAACTGGGGTAACTTTGTTCCATTTTTTTCATGTTTATTTCACAGGAAGAAAAATAATAGTTGTAAACCAATTAAAATTTGATATGGTATTTGATTTATATTATTTTTAATATATTTAACTGTAATATAAACCATTGTTAAAGTATACATACAAACTTTAAACAATTTTTTTTAATTTTTAAAATTTTTGGGCTAATGTTACCTTGAATTGGGGCAACTTTGGCCCAGCTCTTGAAAACCAAACATTTAAATTTTTGAGATAGCTTAGGCCAATGTTAGACCACGTACAAGTATTGTCAAATTACCTATCAATAATATATTATCTAATCCGAGTTAATCTCAAGCTCAATTTGGAAAGCAATCAATAAATTAACATTTTTTTCTATGCAAAACTGATTTTATGTTTAAATTACAAGTGGAATTTTCAAAGAAAAGAAAATAATAATAGATAAACAGTAAACAGTAATTTAATAGTCTTATATGTTTTGATGAACTGGTAGTCCAAACTTTAGAGAAGAAACATAATCCAGTTCTGGAAGAATAAACTGGTTCCTCTTTGTCTCGATTTTCTGAGGATTGATTTTCCCGCACACTTTTTCCCATTCATAATTTATACACTCTTGTTTTTCTGCCCAAAGCCAAAATTTGAGTTTTCTTTCCATAAATTCCACAGTCGGTTCAATATCTGTTAAACTTAAAATCTTTCGAAGATATTCAACACCATCGTACTTCACAATAACAAAATCACATACAGCATACATGTACAAGTTCAGAGCATACATGTACAAATTCAGAGTCCGCCTGTCTTTGATACTTACTTGCTTGTTTGTCATGTTTTGTTTATTACTTTCTTATGGGCTGGATCATTGTCGTTTTCGCTTCTTTGAAACTGGACCCATTTTAGAAGTAGAAGGAGTAGTTGGAGTAACTTTAGCCCAACTGCCATGTCGGGCCAAAGTTACTCCAAGACCTGGGACAAAGTTTACCTAATGTAGTAAATATTTATTAGTTGGCAAACCCCAAAATACATCAAGATAATGAGAGTGAAAATAGTTGAAACAATTAATAATAAATTGAGGCAATTCGCTTACCTGTTCTGAATCACGTACTCTATCACATTTACAAGGAAAAGTTGACAGACAACAGCAATATACGTTTTAGTGATACCGAAATGGAGCAGTACTGTAGTGGTGGTAAATTGAGGAACTACGAGACAAAACTATGAGAAAGTCAAGGCATTACTGTCACTTATTGACCCTTGCAATAAATAAGTGATAATCACTCGCCTTTGTCTAGATACAGCACATACAGTCTTTTTCATTTGCTGGGCCAAAGTTACCCGCAAGGGCCAAAGTTAGCAGAGTTGACGGTACTTAATGAAATTCCTATGGTACATTCAACAACACACTGCATAGTCAGTTTAGGACCACCTGTGACAGCTAAGGCAAGGAGACTTTCGCGAAAAACAAATGTTTGTTCATGGGTAAATATGTTTTTTAAAGTTGTAAGTCTATTGAATTGCTTGGTTTCAATTCTGAGTCCTTTGCAATATTCATCCAGTTACACATTAGGATTTAGTGATTACGAGTTTATAAATTTTATATATATATATATATATATATATATATATATATATATATATATATATATATATATATATATATATATATATATATATATATATATATATATCCCTAAACGTTTTTTAAATATGGTGGAAATATGGTTTATTTAACAAAATCCAATAGGAGCATGAGTCATAATTGTATATATGACTATTTTTTAAATCTTAAAAATGCGATTAATGGCATGTCTCCAAGTACACACAAACGCATAGATATATACATTTTGTAATAGGCTTAAAGAAAATTGATAAATATGGTTGAATCAAAGTAACCACATAATTTATCTCTATTGTCATGCAATTTAATTTAAATTTTCTTTCATTTATCTCTTTCATTCACCTCTAAAGTTCATTGTTTTACATCAGTAAATATAAGAGACAATATTTTTAAATAATATTAGTAACAAGAGAAAAAATGTAAACTTTCTTACGCGAACCAAAGAGATATTTTGAGTAAATGTTGCTATTTAAATTTAAAATTACGGATTGAGAAGCTAAGGAATATTGCCGTGATAAATAAAAAATTAGAATTCAAGACCATGTTAGAAAGTGACTTGGGAATAATTGGCCAATTTTAAATGTTCCGCTACAATCTTTTGCACTGAAACAACAACCTTTTATAATATCTCATTTAAAGTTCACAATATAAATATTCTATTTCATTTCATTTCAGTGACAATAATCATGGCTAAACAATGTCGTAGTTTTTATTAACATTTATAATCTAGAAAAATTTGTTAAAGTAAGAAATTACACAAAACTCTTAGTTCTACGAGATAAAAAAACTTATCAAAATTTTATGTATCAGGTATCGACATTCAAAGATTGAATTCTTTTATCAAACTTATCAATAGAAATCATCTTATAATTTAAGGTATTAAAGGTAAAAAGTATCTGTAATTTTCTCTAATTTAAGGGAAAAAGTATCTCTAAAGTAAACAATATATCGGTATTTATTGCTTTCTTATTTGCAAAAAAAATATTTTTACTGTACGATGTGTTTAATTATCCAGCATAATATATAGACATGAAAAATTGGTGTTTAAATTGTACTTAACTAAAATACATTTTGCTTCTTCGGACAGCTTTAGAATACTATGTAAAGTCGACAAGTATTTTCAATTATGTTCTAAACTTTTCTTTTAGAAGCCGAAAAATTATTAAGCAAAATCGTTTAAAAAGAAGTGGAGACTTTAATTACAAGTGGGAATTGAGTAAGAAACGATTAATTTTTGATGGGAATAATGACCTACTTAAATCGCTGTAAAATTAGTTGACAGATGAAGAAGCTGTGAAAAGCTCTATCTCGAATGTTTATACTGAAGAGACCTTGCCAGTTGCACCATATCCAATCGTTGTATAGAGGTAAAGAGCACTAAGTGGATTTCATTGACCTCTCCTGTAAAATTCAGTCATTGTAACATAGTGACTTTTACCTCTGGTTGACATATATATATATATATATATATATATATATATGTATATATATATATATATATATATATATATATATATATATATATATATATATATATATATATATGAAATGATAAACATTTCCCTTAATTAACTTTGTCTTACCGCAACAGAACATTATCCCTCAATTTGATTTTGATCTAAATACTCTAAAGTAATCTATCAGTTTTCCCCTTAAACAAGCCACGCACCTACATGTTATATAAGAAGATTGTTCTAGAAACCATGACGTGACCTCGTCCGATGCAGCTGGATGAGGTAAGGTGTCATCTTTTAACCAATTAAAATTTAGCGCACCTATACGTTTCGCAAAAAATCAGCGTTCCTCGGCGCCTTCTGTGCCCTGCGCGAATCGGACAAACATGCACAACATTTAGATCTACGTTCTTTTGTTTTATGGTGTGCTGTTCCGGACAGTTCTGAATGAGGTATCCTGTTAAAATATGTCCGTATGTGAAACTCTGAAATAACTGTACAACAGCCACGAAAATGCAGTGAAATAAAAACTGTGTTACTAGTTATGTGTATCTCTCACCGGGACTTCTTTTTGGTTTGACTTCTCAGTCGCCTGGCTCCGGTTCGACCACACCCATTGAGTAAACATCTTGATGACTACATTATTCTGCTATATACTTCTAGCTACATACTTCTTACAGACTAATTGGTTTATAAATAAAACAATATGTTCTTTTAATTTCTTATTATTAATGCAAACAACGCTATTGTAAATTAATTTTAACTATTATTTTTATTTCATATGAGAAGACATACTGGAAACATGACATTGCATATTTTCGACAAGGATTTCATACTGTGGTTCATATGTACTTATAGCTATTCGTAAACATGCTGGCAAAAAAGGTTATCTGTGAAATGGGGGCGATGTTTTGTTTTGATTGCATTCATGGTAAAAAATGTTGTTTTGCAGAGGTAAATAGAACCGAAATAGGTTGTTAAATATTCTGCACATAATGTTAAATATGCTGCACCATAAAAATGGATATTTTTATTCACAAGGTAAATTTTAATAACTATTTTGATACGAAGCTCTTGATTTCAAAAATATATCGCATTTTATGTTAAGGATTTCATTCTCAACTAGCATTTGATCCACATCATAAAAGTCTTTTAATTTTATTGATAGTTCTTCTAATTTTATTTGATCATTGAATGGGAATGACATGAATAATATATCCTCTATTTTAAAAATTTATTTAAATCTTCTATCAAATTCATTTCGTAACAGAGACATCTTCTTAGTATATTGATCGTATTCATTTGAGTTTTTATATGTAGATTTAGCTGCCATGTTTTCAGATTGTTTTAAATCTCCTCTTCTCACTTGTGCTACTAGGAATGTAAGTTTTCCCTTGAATGCATTAACATCGCTAACCATTTCAGCTAATGTTTTGTTCTTTCCTTGAAGCTGCAAATTTAATTCATTTAGCTTTCCTGTAATGTCAGAGAGAAAAGCAAGATCACGCACCCACTTATCATCTTCCAATTGAGGATATGATGTATTAACAGTTGCCATAAATTATTTTATTTCAGACAAAAGATCCCAGAATCTCTTTGAAAACTTAGCACGGCTTAGCCACCTTATGCCAGTGTGTAATAGTAATTTCCCGAAATCAGACTCACATTCCTCTAGTAATGCTCTGAATCTGCGTCTTTGCAAATTCTTCCACGAATAGAATTAACTATTTTGAATGCGAAATGCATCACGACATCTGAATTCTGATGGATAATGCAATGGTAGTTTGTAAAACATGGAATATCATCATCACTTTTACAAAGAGTAATAAATCCATCATGATTCGCCACCATAGAAGTGAGCTCCACCAATCGTAATCAATACCAGTTTATGTATGGGAAATTCTGTTTTAGTGATAAAATACTTAAACGAATTTTAAATATCTGTACCTCTCGTTTGCCCCTCCATGGGTAAAATTGTTAGCAGTTCTTCTGTGATAGAGATATCTTGGAAACACATTCGAATAAATATACATAGCTTTGCGGTATCAGTGACATCCGTTGATTCGTCGAATTATAATGATAAAAACCTACATTCATTAATATTTTCTTTCAGAATCTTCTAAATTGTTACTCATTGCTTCTCTTCTACGCATAACGGTGTTTCTCGAGAGCGACATTTCTTTAATTGAAGCAATTAGTTCAGTATTATTGTTAAATTTTTGAAATAATAGTTCTCATGTTTTAATAAAAACTCCCCTTCCATATTTCGCCGTAATCAAAAGGCTTCTTATATTTTAATAAAATATCAGCTACCTTGAATGAGGCCATGGTGGCTGTTTTCGACTTCGTGCTTAATCTCGCAAAAAATGACTATTGCATATTTAATTGTGTCATTAAATGTTGTACATTTGCTTTCCGTAACTCGGTGCCAAGTGGATAATTATTCTCATATTGTTTATGCACTGTTTTAAAGTGTCTTTCAACAGTGGCTTTTTTTGGAAGTGCTACGGTGGAAAGACAAATAATGCAAATACATTTATCCTTTTTCATCGAGAAAAAATCTCCTCTTTCCATTTATCATTAAAATGCTATATTTTCGACTTCTTGAAACTTGTGGTCGGGGGGACTCATTAGGGGTAAAATAAAATAAAATAAATTAATTAATTAAAATAAAATAAAAGATCACGGTAAAAAAGCAGAAGCTTACATGAAATGATGGCTACTGTCAATCCTGGTAACTTTCGTTATGATCAATACAACACGTCGAAACTAAGCCGTATTAAATAACCACCTTTTGGGTGAGACTTCCTGTAGGGTTGAAGATAGCCGATTATAGCAAAATGAAACATCTGAAACCCGAAAAGCCCACGCAAACGTCCGCTATGCGCTACGGTCACCAAGTGAGTAATATATAACCTATAAGTCAACATTTTACCCGTGCGTCGGGATTTAGGGAGAGACTGGCGCTGAAAATCTGCTAAATTCGAGATTGTAGCATGTCGTCGCTGTCGGACGGTTTGTCTCGCATATGTCAGACGAAGAACTGAGATGTTTACATATCAAAAAGGCGGGCGACTAGGAATAGTTACTCGGTTGACCAGTAGACAGCGGTCACCGTTTTGGCCACCCCTGGTATATATATATATATATATATATATATATGAAACAATATTATTCCACTTTCACTAATTAAACGCCTATTCGAAATTTTCTCGTTTTATCTCAATAAAGTATCGCCCCTAAATCCAATGTCTGATCTAAAGATAACCAAAGTAACCGATTAGATTATCCCCTAGTACATTTGCAAAGACTAAAGTTGTGTTCAAAAACAGTGTGACGCAATGTTCTAGAAATTATCAGAAGCATCACCTCATCTGACGTGCGAGGTCAGATGATCTCAACTAACCAATTAAAAGTTTTAACGCACCAGCACTTCCTACGCAGACAGCGGTTTCCGTGGCTTTTGTGTGTCTGCCTTTGACCAGAAATGATGTGTCCATAACGCTGCGGTCATTTATCCATTTTATGTAATGCTCCGGCTGGTTCCGGACAGTTTAAGTGTGATATGTTAACCCGATATACCTAAGTGTATTCTAAGTTTAAGTGATGTAAAAGATGTTCAGCAGAAACTCCAGGAAAGAAACCATTATTCTAAATGAAAGAGTCTTTTTTCCTCGACCTGGACTTTTATTGTGTTCGCCGTCCACGACTCCCAACAAGTTTAACGCTTTTCATTCCACAAAGACTGAAATCTGCATGAAAGGTGATATCTTGATCCCCTCCGGCTTGTTTCCTCTCCATGATGGCTTCACGACTGTCAGCAATTCAACGATATTCGACCACCTGTTGACCATCCTTTGCTTCGCATCATTATATATATATATGACGGGGTTAGTACTCGTACTCCCTCTTAACTCGTTCCCCTAATAATTATTCTAAATCTATGAAGTCAATGATCGTAGGCCTGTGGAATTCAATACAATTAAATTACATCTAAATATTTTATTTCAAATACTATTAATTAACCTGATTCAATCCAAGTCCCAATCTCTCATCCCCGTGACACGCGCTCCGCACAATCCTAAATCTAATGGCGCTCTGCAATAATCCTTTGTTAAACTTAGGCGCAAAACTTGTCGCGCATGCTCTGTGATGTTCATGGAATGTTCTCACGCCTTCTATTCGAAATTACGTAATAGTTTCACTCCTCGCAAAGCCCGTACTTGCTCTAAAAATAAATTTGTTCGCTCGACCATTCTGACACGAGTCAAGGTTAAGTCTCTCAAAAAGGGTATTCCCCTAAAATCGCCCGTAGCGCGTCCTGAATTATGAAAACAGTGACGTTTAATGCCACGAAATAAGTTATCCTGAGTATATGTATATATATATATATATATATATATATATATATATATATATATATATATATATATATATATATATATATATATATATATATATATATATATATATATATATATATATATACAGAAACTTCAATTTCACACTGGGAACTGCTTTCCGGATTTAGTGCCGACAGTATTTTCGTCTTTTTTTCATTTTGCAATAGGAAAAAATTAAATGATCCCTAGTTGTTAGTAAAGTATGAGGGTAATAGACATAATCGACCGACACTACTATAGTAAGGACTGCAATCTTAGACTAGCGTAGGGAATCTTCACTACTACAATCGCGATTATTTTAAGCAGCCCGATTATTTTAAAGAATGAGCCTTTTAAATGTAGGTAGCGATACAATTCATTCTAACACAATATTGAAGGTTAATTTATGGGATACATTCATTCCCTCCGTCAGCAGAGATATAAAGAAAAAAGTTGTGAGGAGGGAAAAAAACTGTTTGACTTTTATCTCTATATCGGAGGAAAAAAATAAAAAAAAAATAGATTCCCGGGGTTATGCTAATATTAAATAAAGATTCTGCTTGAAACCCGAAGAGTAATAAAATTCGGGAATAGTATGAATATTGTCTTAAAAAACTACTTAAAAATCAAGTAAAATTTGAAAGTGGTAATAGTAGGTACCGACATTCCTATACAAACATATATTTTAATTTCATTCGTCGGAGAAAGGTTCTTCAGCAGATTACATTCAAATAGCAAATCAAGCTTTTTTTCTTCTTCAAAATTTTCACTTCATTGCTCTCTGCTTTCTTAATCAATGATGAATATAGAGCAAAACGAAAGCAGAGAGAAGAAACAGAGTGTAATATCCATTATCATATTTTTTTTAAGTTTATCTTGGATGAAAGAAAATAATAAAAATAATTTTTCAGGCTATTCTAAGTTGCATAAAATGTGCAAACGCTCGAAAATAGAGATATTTTCAAATGAAAAGAAAAAGATTTCTTTCAATAAAATTGTTGATGAAAAACTTCTGATATATATATATGTGTGTGTGTGTGTTTATATATGTTATACATATATAGCACGACAAAAGATATTTTTCTAATTAGTAAGGATTCTAATTAGTAATATATGAAGTTAAAAATACACATTACTTCAAGTGAAAGTTCCCAAAGTTTCACAACATGAGAGAAAGTATTCTTATAACTGTCCAAGCATACTTCAGAACGTAGAATATTAATAAAAATATTATATAAAAGTAGTAACCGGATAAGAAAACATTCCTTGAAACATTCCCAGCTAGCAAAATTCAACTGTTTGCACGAATTTCAAAAGCCGATACAACATTAGGATCTGTGAAAAAGAGCGTATGTATTTTATGCTCTGGTATGGAAAATGACACTCAGAATATTGCCATTGCAAAACAGAAAAACTGCAAAAGGGGACAATTACTGAGTCGAGAAACAGCTGTTGAGAAAATAACGTGTGCTGAAAATAAAACCAGCAAAAACATAATAATATGCGACTAAAAATTTTGAAAAAAAACATATTTGCATATAATAGCTCTGCAATCGAAATTCATTTAAGTGTTGCTATTAATGGAATTGTAACCGTAATGAGATACGAAGATATTTTCAGAAAAGTCGATTTCAAAAATGGTACTGGAAAGGCAGGTGATCTGAAAATTGAACAGGAGGTCTTAGAATAAGAGGCAAAAGAAGACCTGGAAACACAAAGTAAATACCCAAAAAATCAAGAGCAGGCGGGGCTAATTTTTTAATGGGATTTGAAAGAAATTTTACTCAATAGCAAGATGGTGGAAATGCGGATTAGGATTGAAACGTGTATTAAACAGCAGGTTAAATAATGTGAATACAGGTTTCTGAATTGTATGATCGGAATCCTTGTAACAATACAATAATTCGCTGTTGTTGTTTCTAATGTCTCCTTGCCGGAATTTTTATTCCAGACCAGGTCCATATACGTTACGGGGCTGAGAGGTGCGTCTTCGGTTTATAATGGCCCCACAACGGTCGGAGTCGGATTTAGCCAAGTGCTACCTCAAATTTGACCGAACAGCCCCAAGAGCGGAATCTGGAGGGATCGTACACTCTCCCACCATCTCTGACCTCTTAGAGGGATTTTCGGGTCCATGTATTTAACGTGCCCATATCCGGCCCAGAAACGGAGGTATATAATGGCGCTTTTAGGGATGCGATCCAAACACCCTCAACACTTAAAGCCGATGAGCTACCACAAGGCTACCTCGAGCACGATAATTGGTAATTAAATTTAATAGATTTCAAATGCATTTGAATAAGAAAAGCTTTTATATATGAGCCAAAATATACATTTCAAATTTCTGAAATGTAATGAAATACAGATAAAAAATGAATGTGATTGATATTTATAAAATAATGCAGTAGAGAAATTTAGATAGAAAAAACTATATTTTATGATATATAATATTCAGTAAAAATATTTGATTTTAATAATGAATTCAAAATAAGAAGGAACATAGATAATTGCTTTGAAGCCTTGAATAATTCCCTAATTGTATACTATAAAATATTATGTTATTCAGACTTATTGATAAATTACTGAGCAGACATTAATCGATTTCGAATGCATGTCACTCCTCTAGAAAAAGTGTGTTGAATATTCGTCTACCTTTGGTATTCTTAAAAAACCGCCCAATCGAAGAAAGAATAAGTATAAGATAAATGGGGAAAGTACACTTTTCGGGGCTGGGAAAATTCTCTAGAGGGCTATAGAATTGAATTTTCTCCGAACGACAAAAGAGTTTTTGCATTCAGAGTTTTAAAAATGTAGTTGTACAGTATCTTAAGAAATTTAGAAATAAGAAGATTAGAGAATGTATGGAGTACATACAACATGTATAAGTTTTTCAAAATTCTCAAGACCAATGTCCTCCCATTATTTCTTTTCTAAGGAAAATTTCTTGTGCATAGTTTCTTATCTTGATCATATTTTCTATGAAAGGGAAGACAAAAAGTTTCCATTGAGACTCACTATGTCACTCGTATTTCTTCGACAACGATTCAATTTCTATCTATACTTAGTATTGATTACATTTAAGCAATATTTTATTCAAGTCAGTAATAGAATTGGAGATAGGGAAAATGTGCATTATACATTTTGATATTTTAAAGCTATTTTTAAAGAGTGCACTGTATTCCCGTTATATAAATCATTAATAGAGATGAATCAAATTTTGAGTAGCAATTAAAACATATAACTATTCTTTTATATAAAGTTACCTATATGCACTATCCGTCACCCCCAAAGGCACGTACATGTATGTGCAAGGAAGAACATGTTTATTACATTATCAGATCCGTTGTAACGCAAAATATTTCCTTTCAGTCAAGTAATTCCAATATGGGATTCAGAAATTGTTGTTAAGTGCATTTTATATTTTTCAGATTACCCAATTTTCTTTCACATTATCCAAATTTTCAGAAATCTTATTCGAGATCTTTGCCTGAGACTATATAGTATATATTGCATCATTTCATCCAACGGTTAGACTGAATTTCGTGTTTACTCAGACACCAACCATCCTTTATAAGAGAGATGCTATCTAAACGTTTGCATTTTATAACTAATGAATGAAGTGTTATTTTAATGAAATCAGTACATAAAGAAACTAATCTTCATATAAGTATCTCTTTTTTGGCTGACGGTCCACTAAAAATATCTGGAATTATTTGTGGCACACCTAAATATTTTTTTTTCGAACGCGGATGCACTTGTCGCTAAACATTAGCCTGTGCACACATGAATATAAAAAATGTAAAAGTTGTATGATACAAAAGAAAAAAACAAATTGTTTATTTAGAAAATTTATTCAATGAGAGGGCTAAGCCTGTTTTATTGAATAAATTAAATTAAAACGACGTTCGAAAGTCGCTAGACAAGTTCGCATTCAATTGTCAACTTTTAAAATTATTTTTCGCGTATTCGACTTGATTTCTGTCATTGCTGAAAATCCAAATTAACAGAACCATGAAGATGCAAATTGCAGAAGAATTTTAATAGCTTTTAAGCTGATTGCAGGGTACAAATTTTTGACGGAAAGCCAAAACTCATCCAAATTTTTCTCCACGAATGTTGAAAGGTAAATCTTATCGTTTGTCAAATCAATGAACTGTTCTTTTTCTGTTGTTGTCAAATTTGATGTCTTGCAAATTACAAATGAGTTGATCAACTATTCATATTCGCCAGCTGAAAACGAAGGAAAGCAGCTTTTAAGTGAGGTTTGAAGTTCGTTAATGGTGCTTATAATTTCGTCTGCAATTGTTTTTTTTTTCCGACTGAGATTCATTGACACACGGAAAGCAGTCAAAACTTCCTTGTGATATTTCAGATTACTACAGGGTTAATTTTTCTTCAAATGACTTGAGTTTTGATGTTGATGGAACGATATTCTGGGATGGACCCTGAAGACTTAAATTTAGAGAGTTAAGCTTTTCTAACAAGTCCGAGAGAAATTGAACTTTAAGCCACCAAATCGCGTTATGAAGAGAAAATTTAAAAGATGTTTTTTCGACCTCCAAGAACAAAATCACCTCTGCTTTCAGGTGTATGAGTCGTTTCAAAACCTTTCCCTTCGAAAGACAACGAACTCCGGTGTGATATGAAAGAGTTTTGTAGTCGGAATCCATTGCGTCGCACAGCTGAGAGAAAATTCGGGATTTTAGAGGTCGACTCTTTACGAAATTGACCACTTGGATGACTCAGTTCATAACAATCAACATATCTGGAGTTGAAGATTTTGAAACGAAGAGTTTGAAACGAGAGAGTGAATCATGCAGTGGACGCTTATAATATTTGGATTTTTTTGGCGAACAAGTTTGATAAATCCTTTTTCGTTTCCCAACATTGATCGACATCCGTCTGTGCAAAAACCAACGCAATTTTTCCACAGCAAACCAAAGCTTGAAATATTTTCTTTTACAAGCTCAAATATGTCGATTCCTTTCGCCGTGCTTTTCAAATCTTTGCAGAAAATATACTCATTCAATAATTTTTCATCTTTAACAAATCGAACGAAACCAAGGAATTGTGCTATTCTACTGATATCTGTCGATTAATCAATCTGAAGTGATCAGAGTTCATTGTCGTGCAATTCGAAATGCTCGATATTTCTTTTTTTAAGTCTGAAGATAAATCTTCGATTCTGCGTGATATGTGTCATTGGATAATGGTACTTTCTTGACCTTCTCTGTCGTTTCCTTTCCCAGCATTGTTTTGACAATGATAGCTAATGCTGGTGCAATGATGAACTCGGCATCGGTGTGTGCATTTTTTATGTTATTCTATTAATTGTGAAACCTTGTAGTTAGCAACCAATCTCATTTCTAGCATCTTCATTAGTTTAAAAATTGTTTTGCTGTTTTATTTTGGTGTCCTGCCGGGTTTTCAAAATATTCTCTTGGTTTGTTTTTGACGACTGGATGTGAAGGTTCCGAATGTCTTTTCAGATTACTAGGAACGAGAGCTTCATTTGCAAGTTTCTTTTTGCCGACTACACCGAATGGCATTTATGAGTCTACAGTTTCAATTGCAATGAATCCGAATTCGATGTTGTCATCTTTATACTTCCGTTTGTTTCATTGCTTATCTTCTGTTTGTGAAGCACTAGATGTTATTAAATACAGAGGCTGTTCACACATTTTTTAGACGATGTATATTGTATTCACAAAACTAAATTACATAAAATTCTTATATTTTAAAAGTTCTATTTGGCATCCCTTATTCTGAACTATCTTTCGACACCGCAATTTCCAGGATAATAATGCCTTTTGAAGTGTCAGAAGAGGTATTCTATCCCATTCCTCCTGAACAGCTTTCCAGAGTCCTGTAAGGGTTTTGGGACGACGTTTGGATAATGCAGATTTTAAAAGTCCGAAAGCACAAAAATCCATAGGTGATACATCGGGAGATTTAGTAGGGATATCAGTGAAGGGTATGGCCTTGATACCAGTTTTTTGTTCCATTTCTTTTAGGAAATTTACAGTGAATTTTGATGTGCGACTGCTAGCTTTGTCCTGATGGAGTCTCACAGATTGATAGCACTGTGGGTAAAGCGATGGTATTTCATTCAGAAAAATTGGCGATAAAATATGTTCCAGATAGTATTTGGAGGTAATCTTGACATTTTTTTCCACTCTCTTTATTTTTAACTTGCCATTATAAGAAAAACCAGCAACAATCATGAATCCCTTAGAAAAACATTCTTTCGATTCTTTGAACCATGTACTTAAATTTTTTTTCTCCCCTTTTATGATAATAAATGGCTCTTTTTTTGTTGCAATCATTTAAATACACCCATGATTCATCTATTGTGACAATTGTTTTCTATTTTTCTTTGGGTAAGTGTTTCTCATAGAATTCTGCAGCGTGTCCTGCGTTCAGCGATATGATTTGGAAGAAGACGATGCACATTGCGTTTTTTCGCTTTCTTAAGACTTAATTCAACGTTTATCATTTTGTTTACAGTGGACACCGAGCATTTTAATGATTTTGCAACTGTCCTTTCACTAGGGGGATTTTCTTTTAACATTAAACAACGTACCTTTGCAATAGTCGAAGATGTCCGTTTTTTCCTTGGATACTTGTTTGGAATTTTTGCCCCCCTTGTGGCTCCAATTTCATGTTTTTTTCATTTCTTGTTGACGATATTACCTATCGACGCTTTAGATATCTCAAAACCATGACTCTCACATCGTTTTTGGATAACGGAGTATGCATATTTCTCTTCGGAAAGAGCATAAATGTAGCCTTCGAACCACTGCTTTGTTAAAAAACGCCATTTTGAATAAAAACAAAACTTTCAAGCCACAGACGATAATTTTGACTTTTAAAAACATAGTACAATTGCAATTATTTCTTTTGCAGCAAACGATTTTTTATTACCGCTTACCAAAATAGTCTAAAAAATGTGCGAACAGCCTCTGTATTTGTCCATTATGGCTAAATGAATCATTTTCTTAAAATTAATTCACAGCAGTGCAACCACATTAAAGAAATTTAAAGAATTACTAATTTCACAAATCTTTTGATTTTAAGAAAGAGCCAATTTGAATAAACGTCAATTACAATTGAGAAAAATAATATCAAATAAAAACACGGGAAAAAATAATTAAAAAAATATTTTTCAAGAAACCGTTGAGGTAATTAAAAATACTATTTGAAAGTTACAAAACCCATGCAATTTTAATTTGTCATAAACCCTTGGGGCGCATTTGACAATCTCTTGTGGCACAAAAGTTGAGAAACACTGCTTTATATGCTGGAAAATCTTCAAATCCTATGGGGGACAGGATTTTTTTTACTTTTCTCATAATTTTAGAATGACATATTTTGTTCTCCAGAAAAATTCTAGCGACATAAAGTCACATAAAAATGGTATTCAAAAGGTACTCAAAAGCCACATTTTTATGCGTTTTTTAAGTTCCTTACCCTGTTTTCCTTAGTGTTGTAGAATTTGTCTTTCATTTCGTTATAAGTATGTGATAAGTTATCAGCTGTAGTTTCCAGCCGCTTATTTTTTACTGCTTTTATTAATGTAAAGGGATAATCGCCTACAGTTGCATTATTGCTAATGGACAGAAACTAGATACTAATAAAATGAATACGAGATTACTTACGAGATTTATAAAATGAATCCAGTAACAATATTAGCTGATGGTAATGGCTTTTACGACAAATCGTGAAGCAAATGCAAGAAAACTCCTGTGAAGATATTCACTTTTATTTTGGCTGCATTTAATTAATTTTAAATTTCCTACTATCCTCTTTTCATTAGATTTTTCGAATAGAATGTCTGATACTAATGAAGTTAAAAGATTCAAATTAGGTTCCGATGTTAATAAGCTCTTTCTAAAACGTTCATTGAGATCTAAGGCCTTTTTTTAATCCTTTCAGATAAATTTGTGGAAATCATTTTTCTAACTTTAGGTAATTCTAGTGTTATACATTCCGTTAAAAAGTTTTTTGAAAATAAGTCCTTTTTTAGCTTTCACTGTCTTATTTATATTTAGATTGTATTTTTATGCTCATATTCATCACTGATGAACAAGGAAATACTACTAAAGCCGCCTATGTAAAATTTTCGAAACAATGTTCAGATTTTCCGATACTTTCTTCCTTATCGATTTTCTAAATATTTCTAAAACATGTCTATTGAGTCTGAAGACTTGTTTCTTGTGTAAAATAGCCTTTTCTTCGTTACTTTCACCATATTCGCTATCTGATTCTTACGCTACAATAGAAACGCAATAAGATGCCAAACCGTTATAAGTATCTCTGGAACTAATTGCATATCCAAAATCTTCCAAATTCTATAGCCTCTTCTTTTTGTGCTTTATTCATATTCCCTTTCTGTGTACAGTCCTCAGAGTTTTTAGCATGACTTATATTCTGAATATGCTGACAGTACCGTTTTCTTTCTTTTCTTACTGGAAATTTCTTGTCCAATTGAGATAGGCTTTTCATTATGTATATTAAAAAATCAAGAGGTTTGAGCCTGATTTTGATAATGTGAGAAAGATTCATTTCGAACATATGGTTTGCGGAAATTTCAGTTCATTTCCAACAAATCTTGCAGATCTTCTTTGTTTGAAGGATATCCATTGCTTCTGATTCCATGACCATTTAAATTACTTACCCGAGAAGGTCAATTTTTATCCAGTTTCTAATCTTCTGGTATCGTAATAAAATCCAGATATGAGATCCATGAGGTTGTTAACTCGAGCAAAACCAAAGACGAGAGGAGAGTTTGCTATGAGATCATCTCTGGTAAGGGTCAGTCACTGCAGTATGTGCTTCGAGGAGTCCTGCCGGACATGACACTAAGTGCTGATGGAAAAGACCTTTCTTCCCCCGTCAAAGAAAAGGCTCCTGTGATGTCTACTGGCAATCCTACAGAGTGCAGTTTGGGATCTTGCATCGCAATTTTGGAAAAGGGGAGTTCCAGGACGATTCCCCTTATATCATTGATGGGTTGGGGAGACAGCTAAGAAATATTATCTAGGGCCTTTCTGGCAGAATATTGTTCAAGGTAAATAAGTGAACTGATATAGAAAGACATATCCTCGCAGCTAGCCTTAGCCAATTTGTCCGCAACCTAATTGCCATGAATATCCACATGGGAGGGAATCCACTTCTTCTTTCCATAACTCGACCTCAGCTGAATATATCTTAAAATGCATTTTAAGACATTTTTAGATCTAACTAAGTGGTGTAAATAGCAAGTAGGCAAAAGCTTTATAAATCACGGGGGAAAACATAGAGCGTAATAGAAAAATACACAAATACAGATATTTTAAATAAACTACATATATTACATCAAATACAGATATTTTAAATAAACTACATATATTACATCAAATAAACTTAATTCAGAATAACAATACTTGTATCTTATTTTATTAAAAAATATATTTGGTCTTCTTATTAGCAAATTATTTTAACGTTCTTTCGTGTGATTCCATTTTATTTATTTCCTTTTTAAGATTAAAAATGATCCCAAAAATGCATAATTTATGTGCACATAATAGAATTTATTGTATATTTTCCACAAGTTTTTAATTAAAAGCTCATTTTTCATGCGAACGAATACAGATTGTTATTAAGAGTATCCGATTTTATCAATTTATTTATTTTAAGTTCCTGATATCTGTGGTAAAGTACAAGTAATTAAAATTTTCCAATCGTGGCCAGGTTAAACATAAACAACCGATAAAAATAAGCACTTTTCATTATTTTAAATTTATCGCAAGCGTGATGCAAAATAAACGAGTTGCAATTTCGTCCTCCGGTTTCTACCAATTTTAAAACCTTAAAATGACATCCGGAAAACATTTCCAATTTTCGTATGACAAATCATATGAGCGAATTTATAATGATGAGCTTCGACTCAACGTTCAAAGTGTCATCATGTTTCCGCCGAAGATTTTAGGCTACATACCTACGTATATTTATTCATATTTTAGTTTTCTTCGTTTTATTAAAAAAATAGAGAAAACGAAACAGTATTAACTTCAAAGACGTTAAAAATAAATTCAAAAAGTTGAAAACTTGTTTAATATTTAAAATTAAACATATGCACGTTTAATTCTCTTATAATTTTTCCTAGTCTAAGTACTTATATATTAAAATAATTAATTAACGCATTACTTTTCTATTCGACAGTCAAAGCATGAAAGCACCAAATTTTGTTCCAATATTAATAGTCCCTTTTAGATTTCTATGATTATTTCGCTAGCGAATATGGAAAAAAAATTGTCATCTTATATATTTCATATGTTATAGTAATTTTTTAAAAAATATAGTAAAATTTGATTTAGAATTTAATCATGTATTTAAATGTGCCAACTGGATTTTGGTAAAATTAAAAAAAATTACAATTATTCAAATATCTCTTTGATTTTACCTAGACTTTTATTTAGCAGTTATCCTATTTCATTCCATTCAGCTTTTCTTTATCTAAATGCACTGATTAATCATGAGCATGACTCATACAGATTTTCAATTCATTTTTAAAAGCTATTTTATATTATTTATTGAAATGAAACAAATGTAACATAACGATTATTTTATTTAACGATTTATTAACGATTATTTTATATGTATTAAATTTTTCCCTCATCATAAAACATTCAATATTATATTAAAGCATAGAGATGTATAAAAAAGCTGTTTTATTTCAGATGCATATAAAGGCTCTATGAATAGGAAGAAAAGCAATTTAGTATTCCTTGAAACTTCTTGAGCAATCATTGCCTGAATTTGGCCTAGAATCTATCTAAAAAAATTTTAGATTTAAGAATATTATAAAAAGGTTATAATATACATCAAACATACATGTTTCTATAAATTTCTTTATTTAAACTTTTAACTCTCTGATCAATTGTTGCAAAAAATGTCAAAATGCTTTCTACACAATTATTTATATTTTGAAAGACCGCACACATTCTGCGATTCCCATAACACCGTTTAAATTTTTTTTGTCATTTTTGAGGCAACAGTTTGCTTCTATTTCATTCAATATTTTTACAGCATCTCTAATTACCTTTTAATAAGACTTATAGAGAATAGCTACTTCTACCCAGACTTGGGTGTATATAATTTGAAGTGGCACTCTAAATGAATTTGATACAAACACAGTTTATACATGAAACAATGTTTATTGAATTCGTTGCACATATATATTTTGCTTTTACAGCAATAAGCATACGTGCTACTTGTACGGAATATATATTAGCATTCAATAAAAATACACTTTGCAATACTCACAAACTAGAAAGTCCAAACAGCAGTTCTACCACATAAACTTTGGGCCCCCTAAAAACAAGCGCCGGTTAACACCTGGAGCTGCTTACCTCATAGCTCCCTTACTTCGCTTATCTATCAACCTTTTCTTCAACCTCCCTTTTAATCAAGCTGCATGGTATTTATACCAAGCGCGTATGCCGAAATTAGCATATCTCAAGCAGGTTCTTTAATTTATTCACTCAAAAGTTCGATTCTTGTGAATCGAATCTTATATATACCTTACACTGGCCTCCCTCGAAAAAAAAATTACGTTACTGAGGTCTGAACGGCTCCAATTAACTAATTGAAAACGCGTGCTGGTCTGACTTTTTACATAATGGGTGGCAAAGCCAAAAAACCTTCCACACGTTGTGTGGGGGAAAAGCGCCACTCCCATTTTACAAAACTAACCACGAAGGGTCCAGGTGACACCAACACACAGTGGATTTGCAGAATTGCTGATACTGGGCTGGCCAACTGCGCCCTATAAAATCTACACTGCTGGCCACCCAAATTGCAACACCAAGAAAGACAAGAGATATCACAACAAAATTTATTTTGTAGATAACATGTTGACCAAGTATCAAATGATTAAATTTATAGACTTCTGTGAAGTGTGGTTCCTGCCAAAATCAGTGGCCAGAGTAGCCGCCATTGTTGGAGATCACCGCTGCCACACGCCTCGGCATTGATTCAAAGACACTTTGGATGAGTTCTTGGGGTACAGTAGACCAAGCAGCTTCCACACGTTGCCAAAGTTAATCTGCTGTGGCAGCTGGGGATGGAATCTGGGTCAATCGTAGAGCAACCATGGACCACATGTTTTCTATCGGTGAAAGATCCGGAGAGCGAGGCGGCCAGGGAAGCAATTCAATTCTGGCGATTGACGAAGAACCGTTGGACAATGCGTGCCACGTGTGGTCGCGCATTATCCTGTTGAAATATGGCTGTGGGCAAGCCCTGAAGGTAAGGAAGGACAACTGATTCCAACACCTCGGAGATGTAGCGCTGGCTGTTTAAAGTACCGGCAATGCTTACTAGAGGTGTGCGAGAGTGATATCCAATACCGCCCCATACCATAATACACGGTGCAGGACCAGTGTGGCGGTGCATAACGCAGCTGTTCAGCATCCTCTCTTCACGGTGTCTCCAGACTCGAATGCGACCATCGTGGTGTTGCAGACAGAAGCGTGACTCGTCAGTAAAGACAATTTCATTCCATTCTGCAGTCCACATCCTTCTGTCATCGCACCATTGGCGGCGGAGACGTCTGTGGTTCTGCGTCAGGGGTTGACAAAGCAATGGACGTCTTGCGGACAGACCACTCTGCTGTAAACAGCGTCGAATGGTACGCGCAGACACTGGATGATGCGTTACAGGCTGCATGTGCTGTGCTATGGTTCGTGATGTGACTGAGCGATCCGTCACTGCCATGCGCACAATTTGCCTGTCATCACGTGAAATGGTGCGCTGAGGTGGATGCGATCGAACACGCCGGTCCGTCGTATCCTCCTGCATCCAACGATCACATATCCGCATTACAGTTGTTCGGTTTTGTCCAACACGACTACCGATTTCCCTGAAAGATAATCCACAATCTCGGTAGGCCACTATCCTTCCTCTGTCGAACTCGGATACTTGATCAAAAGATGATCGCTGTTTTCGACGAGGCATAATTGATCGTTTTTTTGAAAAAACCACAAGAAAAACACAATTGCCGAACTTGAAATCGTCGAAATCTCCAAGCCTTAAATAGCGCTTTGAAGTGGCGCCACAGGCGCGCGTGATGTGCGTCTGCGCTGAAATTCTAATCATTTGCATATCTCACCTCAGCTAATGAATGTTGTAAATTTCATGTTATTTGCATGTTTCCTTCAGGGCGTTGCATTTACAGTGGCCAGCAGTGTATTTTAGTTAAAAGTGTCAACACAATTGCACAGCGTGACCTTTCTTGACTGTTTGTAGCTGCTCTCCCATAATTCATAATGCACATGTGTTATGTTTTGTGAAGTTCGTACATTAGTTTGTTAATTGTTATCTGTAGTTAGTATGTATTTTTTTCTATTCACTACATGTCCCCTTCAAAAATTTATAAAACAACAGTATGCCGTTTTTTTTCAGTGGTTGACCCCTTTCCTCTCAATTTTTTTTTCACAGCATATACACTGGGGAACTTCAAACCAATTTGGTTTGATTTTATTAAAGGGTGGGAGATAGAATAAGATAATTGATACAAGACTTGTTCATGAAGGCAGCAACTTCGTTGCCCCAGTCTCTCTATTCCGTGGAATCTGTCTTGATGATCGCAGTCCTAGTCAAGGGATTCGTAGACCATGTGGGCATCCTTCGTGCAGCAGGGCGTTGGTCCTGAGGCGCTGGTCCGGCTAGACGATGGACAGGAGGTCTCTTGGGAGGAGGCCAACCTTGCTGGGCGGCTGATATCTTCCGCTTCCTGTACTTATACAAAGGACCTTTAAAATTGTTATCCTTCCTTTTGATAACCTTGTGTACCTTATATGTGCTACGTTCATCCTTTGATGTAGGTTTTGCAGTACACACTTTATCTTTTTGCGTACTTTTGAGAATATAGGCATTAGCTTTTAATGCAGATTCTATTTTTTCAAACTTATACGCCACACCTATGTGTTCAGTTACTGGCTTTATCTCGCCATTTATGATACGTTTACAAATTGGTTCACTGCTTGTTTCATGTTTTTCAACAACCTTACTCTGCTTTTCGTATTGGTTCTTATACGACCTATTGTTTACCGACTTAATTACTTCAGTAATAGCAGTTTTAATGCTGGAACCTGAAGGCGTTTTTTCTCGTTTTTTATCACCCTTAACCTGAGTTTTAACCTCTTTTGACGAAAAAGTCTCTTTAAAACTTGCGACATCATAACCGTAATCATTTAAATTCTTTAATACTGCTTCAGTTTTAGGAAGATTAAGCTTTTCGTACTCGTGCGTTTTAATGCAAACTACGTCTATAACTTCCGAAGCTTCGACTAAACTACTTATAGTATAAATCTGTGTCAACTTTTCTACGACTGATTCTCAGTCTGGTTATCGTGTACTTTATTTAAGACCATATTATCAACCTGGCCTACAGCATCCCCATTCGGCTGGGAACTTGAAATAATATCATCATTACCTAACGAGTTCCTAATATCGTTTAAAGAATTTTTATTGTCGTCAACTAATAAGTATTCACTAACTTCCGTAACGCATACTTCGTGATCTACTAAATTTCCTTCTTTAACAGATGTGTGAATATCATCTAAAATATCAGGTATAACTTTAATACAAGTATCAGAAGATTTATTTTTTAAACCACTAGCATTAGTATCGGCACTATTTTCAGAAATTTGTACTGGAATTACCGCATTATTCCAGCTAGACTCACTTTCATTATAAGCCACAAAAATATCCCGACTTTCACTATTCTCAAAATAATGATTACTGCTCGGACAAGTTAATACATTTGACCACACAGTTTCAACAGGTTGAACCATATCACGTGAAACAACTTGCCAGTGCCCGTAAGGTGCTTGCATATTATTTACTTTAAGTGCACTAATTTCATTGTAACGCCGTGAGCTTCTATTATTTCGCCCGCGATACTGGTTTCGCTGTTGGTTTGAAGCTCGCGAAAAATTTTGGTGGGGGTGTATAAAACTTCTCGTACCTGAGTGAGGGTAAGGGGTAGCGAAGAAATGCCTATTGTCATTTTAGCTAAAGCTTGAAAGAGGGTAACCTTGCTTGTAATATTTTGACTGTCCAAAAAATCTTGAACACTTGGATTCAAACGTTGGATAACTATTTTTAAGATTACCGCTTCCGTCACCCCTGCTAAATATTCCTCACGCTTGGAAATCTTTTCCATAGCAAAATCTAACGCAGACTGACCTTCACGTTGCCTTAGCGAATACATTTCCGCTTCAATTTGACTTTGATTAAAGGTCTTTGGAAAAACGCTAAGAAACTGTTGCTTGATTGACAAATAGTCAAAAATCTGATTACTAATTTCCATACACGTGTACCACTGATATGCACTACCTCTTAAAGCAGCTAGAGCAATTTTGAGTTTCTCCCCCTCTGGGGTGCATTGTTGCTGAAAGTAATGCTCAATTTTCTTTAGGAATTGGCTTGAGGGGCCGCCATTGAATGTGTGGCTTCGAATGGCTCAAATTGCTGAACCATAATCACCCTAAAAAAATTTCCAGTGGGGTTTTGTTCTACAACACTCATTTTCAAATAGTATATAAGTATAATAACAAGATACTTTCACAATTTAATTTTATCACTATCAGCGTCTAACACAGTATAAAGTTTAACTTTAAATATGTTCGTTATAAATGTAACTAGAACATCCAGGGTATATATAAACTTTCGGGCGTCAGTATATAGATTTCTTAGGGGCACTCTATTTGAATTGATACAAACACAGTTTATACATGAAACAATGTTTATTGAATTCGTTGCACATATAGATTTAGCAATAAGCATACGTACTACTTGTACAGAAAATATTTTAGCAATCAATAAAAATACACTTTGCAATACTCACAAACTATAAAGTCAAAACAGTAGTTCTACCAGATAAACTTTGGGCCCCCTAAGCACAAGCGCCGGTTAACACCTGGAGCTGCTTACCTCGTAGCTCCATTACTTCGCTTATCAATCAACCTTTTCTTCAACCTCCCTATTAATCAAGCTGCATGGTATTTATACGAAGCGCCTATGCCGAAATTAGCATATCTCAAGCAGCTTCTTTAATTTATTCACTCAAAAGTTCGATTCTTGTGAATCGAATCTTATGTATACCTTACAGACTTAAGTGCTGACCTCCTAATAGGATGGTTTTATGTAATTACACACTTCTCAGACATGCTCTGTGATTTTATTTTTCCCTGTCTCTTACAGTAGACCATGTATATGAATTCCCTAGAACATTTTTAGATACCAACGATAATAACTGCTAGAAATATAATACGTTTCGCACATTTCATGTATACGGTTACTTTGCGCTGACATCGCCTACATGAAATTCCACTAACAGTTGGATTTGAAAAATTATATCACAGGAGTATTATGAAATGCTTGTTGAAACTTAATTTTTAGGACATTTCCTGATAAATTATTACTCTTCTTATAAGAATCTTCAATCTCGGGGTTGTTGTTGTGCTCGATCTTTTATATCACTCATTGGCAGGCAGATTTTTAACTAACGTACAAGTGGCGCAACAGTCCATTGTGCACCAAAGCCGGTGGTGCCCATCTCCGCTTTCTTGACCGTGGGCTGGGGTTGTCCTACAACATATGTCTCGGGACCCCCAAAGTTAGTTCCCAAGCACGCTTGGTCCTCATTTTATCGATCCACTCAAGAGATGAAAGGATGAGTCTACCTTGCATAGTCGCAGGGTCGGACTCTGGACCTGTGGTGAGGCAGCCTGAAGCTTCTAACCACTACGCCACCGGGGGTCGGCACATTTTTAGCTGTCCCTAAATTTTACCACAATTAAGAATGCTGAGAATTTTGGAAGAAATCAGAAGAAAAGTAATGAGCATTGAGTAACTTGTTCTCCAGGATGCGGCCAGGAGTTTGCATGTACGTGAATTGTTTACGGTTACAGCAGAGGAATATTTAATATAGCGTGAGAATGCAGCAAAGTTTAATTAGAAGTGTTTTAGGTACTACATCGTTCCCGATATATATGATCACACAATCAACTTTTTAAGGTCCAACATCTATTCCTACTTGTTCAAGTATGTATGCCTACTGAATACGACTGTTGAATTTTTATGTTTTATGCAAGAATTATTGATTTGGTAAATTCTACAACAAAATAATATGCAATTTCACTAAAATATTTCTTTAAACTACGTTCCCTATTCCTCGAAAGTGTTACAGCAGTTTACTTGATGAATATTCTATATCGTGTCATTTCAGCTGTAACGAATTAGGATTATCTTATAAGTATGAGCTAATGAAATGAATCCTTCATTAAAAGTACACTAAATTTGGCACTTTCTATTTTTTTAGAAACATCGAGAGAAAGTTCCGTTGAATATAAAATAAGTGTTATTGTTTGCAATATAAAATTCTAATTTGTAGGACACACAATCATTCATCATGTGGAAAGTTTTTAGCTAGAGAACTAAGAGCTATCCTGAAGTGTGTTCTGTTTTTAATTTAAACGTAAGTTAAAAAAAAAAAAATAGTTAATTTTATCACATGATTAAAGAGTGGCATTGCCTAGAAGATATATTATGTGATTCATAATTGTAAAATTGTAAGGTATAATTAAATGAGTAATGATTAAAAATTAAAAATTATTGATAACTATTCTATATTCGAAAGCATATCTCGCATATCTCCCTAATAACAAATTCCTGTAATGGTCAAGGCATTTGAACGAATGTATTTCTTTCGAGAGGAGAAAAAAAGCAAAAGTATAATATATTTAATTTGTTATCAATTTTAATAAAAAAATATATATGGAGACAATAAGAAAAGAAAACTTCCTGGGTATAACGTTTAAAGAATTTGCTAGCATTTTAATAAAACCGATCTGTATTACACGATATATTTAAATTCTTCCTCTCCATCTCTTTCAAAGTATGCAAACTAAGCTTGAAAAGCAAGAATGACGTTGAATAATTTTATTCTATATATGAAATAATGTTGCCCAGATTTGGTATTTAATATTAAAAAGTCAAAAAAACCGTTACAAATATTCGAGCCCCGGAAAAACAGAGGTCAGGAAATGGTCTCGAAAAATTAACACCTTTCAGCTATCATTGGTTAAAAGATTGTTGCTGGGCCGTTGCTATGGGGAAGCTATGTCCCCTTAATGACCGAGAGGGTGGCAAGTAATTATTCCTTCTGTATACATGACCTTGCGTACTATTCGTACTATTCAGGTCACCCTAAATTGCCTACGGCAGGCACATTTCCTTCTTCCCGGAAAACCGGTACGAAAAGCCACAGGAATGATTTTGAGCACATATATATTTTAAGATTTACAAAAAAATAGATACACTTATAAATGTGTATGGAACCGAATTAATGTTGTATCGAGATTATGAAATCAGAAAATATATTTTTTTAGAGATAAAACAGTATATTTATCAAAATAATTACAAAGTCGAGTTCCATGTCACATAATCCATATAATTGGATTTAAAAGAATGAAGTCCACCAGTCATTCAATTTGAAATATAAAATGTCTACTGTAAGAAATAATAGAATTTTTAAAAAATGCAATAAAAATATTGAAGTAGCTTAGAATCTAAAAATCTGTATCTACATCCATACCAAAGACAATGTTGAAATCTTAAAATATATTTTTAAAGTCAATTTTTTTGAAAAATTTCTATAGATAAAATTTAAATCTAAAATAAATTTGTTTTCAAAAAAATTTTTTTGTAACTTCTAGAAAGCAATTTCTAGTACTCAAATAAAATTTCTGTAAATAACATTTATAACAACTACTGTGTTATCCATATGGTTATGCTGAGTACAGTCCTGTTAGTCAATATTTTCTTTCAATATTCTAAACGTTTTATAGCTAAGCGATCTCATTTATTTGAAGGGAGGCCTCAAACTAAAGACTCAATCAAAATCACTAGTTAGTCAAAAGGTTGTAATTTCTGTAACATTTAATTTTATTTTAATATATAACTTTTAAAACTTGAACGATAAACCTGAGTGGTATGATAAAAAAAAATTGCCATAAATACGTAGCTTTTTGCAAGTTAGAACAGATTTACGGCATTAGAATTTGCTAACATTCATAACATTCAATACAATTAAATGTTAAATTACAGCTTGAATTTTCTAACAATTAGCTACACTTAATGAAGTTAATGAAGTCGTGATTTTCTAAAGCAAAAATTTTTAATTCTTAAATATTTTGACAAAGTATTGCTCATTATTCATCTTAACACTATGAAAGCGTTTAACAAATGTGGTTATTCTTATGGAAAAACTGTTTTTTAAATTCCACATATTATTAATCTGTTTTTAAAACCAAAGATATCTAATCAATCTGAGCTATCTAATTAAGCTGTGGAAAATTGCTTTAATAATAGGATATATGCACACACATTCTTCAATATTAAGAAAATCCAGATTATTTCACTCATTGAGAACATGAAAGACTATATAAATGTTGCATACATGTTGAAAACTATTTTCCCCAGCAATTAATAATGTATACTAAAGTGCATATAAAGTTAACGTGGATGCTACTTACATATGCAAGTTATAATACTTGTAGTTGTTGGAATTATGAATTGGAAATAAGTCTTTAGGGAGTTATTTCGAACCTCGGGATTTGCATGTAAGAGACAATTTCGGAGTAGAATGTTCATTGGTACTTCTAGAAATATATTTACTTAGCAAGACGTTTAAAACATCTCATTTGAATTTCTAATTAACACATTCGAATGTTATTCGTACAATTTATCCCTTAAGATTTTGTGTCATAAATTATACTAATTTATAAATGTGCATTTCTGCGTATGTTAGATGAGTCTTTTAAATTAAGATCCAAGGTGAGAAAGTTGTTAGAACTTGCATTAAATTTTAGGCTATTCTTTATGTAAGATAAAGTTAAGATAAAAAGAGAAACCTTAAAAATGGTGTTTAGTATTTTTAATAAATTTACTAAGAGCGATGTATTAAAATACTGAATTTGGGGTCTATCATAATTTCTAACTACCCATTTTTAGTCAAATAATGAAACAGGTTACAGAGTTATACATACTATAACAGGTAAAATTTTGCAAACTTTCGAAGTTTATGTAGGTAATTTATGAATATGCTTAAATAATTTATCACTTTCAAAAATGCACACGAATCCCTTAGTGAACAAATTAGGAAATAACAAGCAATAATATACAATATATATATATATATATATATATATATATATATATATATATATATATATATATATACATTTGAAATCCATTGCCTGTACATAAAAGTTTGAAGATGGGATATTATTTTATTTAAAATAATTTGTTTTTAGTTAAGAAAGAAAGAGTTATCATGTACACATTAACGTACCCACTAACTTATATTTAAAACTGAAGCGACACTAACAGTAGTCAATTTCCTACCCTCGTTTCTACAAAACATTTAATTTCATTTTTAAGGAGATTTGTCTTCCATTTTCTATGCTTATATCTGCAATTATTCGTATCTTTCATATTATATTTGTAATTTTTTTAACTAAGATAAGTGTCAGGTGTCTTAACATTGGAAAACAGTAAAAAAAATGTTGTTACACAAATATTGGAAAACGGGTTTTGATGATTTATTTCAATACTTTGGTTCTTTTCTTTAATCTCTTACAGAAATAAATTCATTTTTTTTGTTTCTAAGATATGGTTGAACACGTTTATTCAATCTTCAAAGGATGAAGTTTTATTTCTCATTTGAATACGAAAATGTGTCATTTTACATAGTTATAAAACAGATGCAGTTAAATTTTGTTTTTGTTCGGTTTTGTCTATACTCTGTTAAATTAGTTCTTTGGGTATATTCCATTTGAAAGGTAAGAGCACCATTCTCTAGCATTCAACATACAGTGGTTAGTTATGTACTGGTCCCCACCTCCAAATTTACAATACAGTGTCATTCTGAAAAGTTCAAACCCTGCTAGTTAAGTAAGCTTTGGCTTATAAACTGAAATAAAATGTGGAATTTCAATGCAAGATTCTCAGAAAGATCATAAAAATTAATTTTAATTATTTTCAAAGGAAATATGGAGATTTGGGAAAGAATAGTTTAAAATCTTTTTTCGATTTAAATAGAAATTTCTTACGACATTACTTAACATTACTTACGGGGAAAACTTAACTTGAATCGGCTATCATCCCGTTTAATCTATATATATAAAACAGTTCCGTAATTGACTGACTGACATACAAAGCACAGACCAAACAGCTGGACCTAAAGGGCTGAAATTTTGCATGCCGATTCTTCTTATGGTGTAGGGGTGCACTAAGAAAGATTTTTGAAAAATTCTTTTTTAGATTTTTTAAAATTAAATTTTTAAGCTGTTCTTGTAACTTTTTTTAAGTTTGCATTTAAAATAATACTTTGAGGGTTATAAAATTAATATCACGAGAAGGATAATAAAAATTCCTTTAAAATGAAATATTTTTCGAATCTTTATCTCCATTTTCTGATTTTTGGTGAATTTTTAAAGATTAATTTTTAGAATTTAATTTATTAAATGCTTATCATGAGATTTCTCTTTCTGGTACTTTAAATAAATTTATCGTCACGTGCATAACAACTAAATAGACAAAAAAGTATTCTTTTTTCTTTCAAATTGATCAGACGATTGGATATTATCCAAAAAAAAATAAATATACCTTACGATTTTTTTATAAATAAATAAATAAATAAATAAATAAATAAATATTATATATATATATATATATATATATATATATATATATATTACATCAATTGTATACATTGATCGGCGCATTTATTATAAATATGTTTATTTTTTGGGCATTAATTGCATACATTGACCGTTGTATTTGATTTGAATGTACTCCATAGCGAAGCGCGGGTTTTCAGGTAGTCCATATATAATCTGACATTAATCAACAAAGTGTCTTGATTCCTTACGAATTCGGAAGACGCACTATTCTGGTGAATCCTCAACTTTAGCATAGACATATTTTTCTTATGCTTATTCTGTCTAAACGAAAGCAGCAAACATCATTAATTACAGGTATAGCAAAGTATAAGATTTTTTTTTCTTCATCGGGGAAATTACAGTTCTTCTATTTTGCATGTTTTTAAATAAATTACAAACACAATTTACGTAACACATTCATATGAGCGTTTTAATGCAATACTGTCAAATGATATAACATACATACAAAAAATCAATTTAAAAAAATAAACAGAAAAATATAATATACATATTTTGCTAAACTTTGATGCTTTATAAAAAAATATTCTTTATATTTTTGCGAGTTTAAATGATTAAATATTTTCCTTTGGAAAAAACAATGAAGGATCTGTTATAACAATGTTTAAATGTATAGGTAACTATTCACTAAGATAAATGGTGAGGTATTTACGTATATATATATATATATATATATATATATATATATATATAAATATTCCATAAATACACTAATACGTATCACATATTTATGATTTTCCCCTCCTCAGTAACAGAAATCTACTATTCAATGAATAAGTGACTATTAAAAGAAATACTGCAAAAATTGAGATTTTTATATAACGTGAAAACAATAATCCCTCTGAATAGGAATCAAATGATTTTGATAGAAAACCAGGCCGTTTACTTTCATGTCATATAAAAGTTACGCATATTTCAATTCGAAGGCAAAGATTAATTTTGTAACACATTATAATTATCGAAAAGAAGCTGTAGTTCAACATTGTCACAAAAAATGAAGACGAGAACAGATGTTTTTTATTAATGCCATGTATGCTTGAGAGATTCAGTAATAACGAAATAAATTTAAACATATCATCTATTAAAAAACGCTACAAAAGACGACTAAGCGCAAATGTTAACTAGCTGAGAAGTAGGTTGTAAGATAAGTTGTTTTTCTTCAGTTAAGTGCAGAAATCGATGAAGAAAACTTTTTTGTGATATTTGACAGTTATTAATGACTGTGTATGTAACTGTTGATGATTTTTTTTTTTTTGCAAACCACTGTAGCCACTTTGTGAGTAATGGTAAATAAAGAAAAATAACTTTGTATTTTGTAAGTAGTAGAAACGTTAATGCGTATATTTTACTAGATAAATGCCCCGAGCATTTCCATATCATCATTTATCACTTTTTTCTTCAATAATATAGCTACTGAGCTGAAAGTGAAAGAAAAGTAAGGGCTTGAAAAATGCTTACGACTTGGAAATTTGAAGACGTATTAGTACCGTAAGAAGTAAGGTATCAATTATAATAGAGGAGAACAAATTAAATTTTTGCACTGATAGAAGAGTATTTTCAGGAATCTACTACCTAAAAAGGTTTTTACGTATTTATTTTCATGCTTAAATTTATGACGTGTTAACTGGCTCGAAAATAGCGGAAAATATATTTCCATGGAAAAAATTGCCGATGGGGTACTTTTATCTGTTCAGTTATCTTAAAGAACTCTATAGTCAGGAAAAATTAAAATTCCTTTTGAATCGGGAGATTTTTTTCTTGTTGTTTGGACTCTAATTGATTTTTTTAAAGAAACGATTTAAATTTTGAAGTTATAAATTCCCAGTGAAACTTCAGATCAGCCATATAAATATAAAAAGACCGTTTTTTGTAACTGAAAAAATAACTGTCATTATTATTGAATATATTTTATGTGTCGTTAGTTCTTTCCAACATGTGTTCAATCGCATTTGAGTTTTAATTGTTTACATAAGCTTTATTTAATTAGATAGGTAAGGTTTCCAGTGATTTGGAAATGAAGTAAACATTTTTATTTTGTATGTATTTAAACAAAGAGAAATGAACAAACCTGGGGAATGAATGAAAATTGTCATTATTTACATCTTTAGAAATGTTGAAGCAGCCTTGCACATGGCCAAAACATAAAGCTGTATTCTCAAGCACTTGAATCGTCCAATTGTTTTCAAACAGGTTTTTGACTGTGCCAAAAAACATACTCAAATTCTCGTCTGCAGGACTAAGTCACATCATAAAAATTTCAAGCCAACAGAATTACGTCATACCATGCACTGACCGCGCGTATGGAAATATCTATATAATATTATTTCTAAAAGGTGTTTTTTTTTTGTTTTATTGCCCCCCCCCCCCTTCATACTTAACCAAAATCGATAAATGAGGTACGATTTTAAAGATTAAGATCTCCACTTTGTTCAAATTGTTAATTTAGAATTACACATCTTATTGTTCGTTTAAAAATCGAAGTATAAACATTATAAGAAATTTTTCTTCCCCTAGATGGCGCACGCTAGCTTTTTTTATTTTACCATTATCAATTGCCCTGAACTTTTAAATTTTAAAATTGTTTGCTTTTATTATCATTCTGTGAATTCATTAAGGAGTTTCTTTATTGGCAACATCGTGTAGGAGTACATTATTCTTTTTACATGAAAAAACCATTTATTTGGCCTAAAATCTTATTTTCTTTCCCCTTGCATTGAATTTTTAAATTTTAAAATCGTGTTCTTTTATTATCATTCTGTGAATTAATTAATAAGTTTCTTTACTGGCAATATCCGCATAGATTTACATTATTTTTTTTTTCTTGTAAAAACTATTTGGATTGAAATCTTGTTTCCTTTCTCCCTGAATAACATTTTGTTTGTGGTAGTTTTCTTTGGTATGTCTTTTTTAAATTTAAATTTTGTTTATTCGATTCTATGTATACAAGTGCATTGCATATGACAAAATTCTACTAAGCTGAGAAGGAAAGCATCTAATTATTCTCTTCTCTCTACTGCACATATCTGATTTAAATGCTTCCAAATCAATTTTCTCTCCAATTAAACACCTCTTATACTGTGTCCACACACATCTGCACTGCACAGAATTCTGGGGGGGGATAGTGATTTATGGGGCAGAGCGCTCTGCAACGATCACTCGATCAAGCGGTTTTTCCACAGATCATCAAAGAGACACGAGTAACCTTGGCGGGGGTAGGGGTTCTAAATGGGGGAATGTCTGGAAGACAGTCTAGTGTTCCTTCACACATCGCTTGGGAGGGAGGAGCGTGACTAATCGACCCCCAAATGTGTCAAGAGGAGTTAGGGGGAGTTTACTGTAGATATGTCTGCATGTGCATGAAAGCGCCATAACATTCATGCTTCTTTCACATTTCATTGTGTGCATTACAACTTTCAGCGAGCCCTACAAATCTTCTTAAAGTAAGCGCTTAGAGCTTTTCACGATGCCTAACAGAAGATGCATGAACCCTGTGACTAAGCGTAGGAGAACGCAAGCCGCTGCACTCAATAAATCCGTAGAATAAAGGGAACAGAGAGTTGCACGACAAATACAAAGTCGTCACAACCACTGGTAGGAACAACAGGCTGCTCAAAGGAAACAATTGGTAGACCAACGCAAGAATATTTTGCCACCAACATATTTACTCCGACTGCAGGAGGATGTTAGTGCAAGAAGACGGCAAGAAAAACTTCCTAAAACGTGTATGTAATCAGTTTTATATTATTATTACACACCACTGTTATTTAACAAATAACCAATGGCTACAAATGAACCGGCTCCTCTTTCATCCTTCTAAAAACGACCAACCTCACTATAAATGAAGTTCTTTGCTCAGAGTTAGGTTTGAATATTGTTTTGACGTCATTATAAACCGCAAGTATTGATAAACCGCAAATGTATTGAAATTTATAACTATAGTTGCTATTAAAAATAAATGTATAACTTTGTATCTCCCATTCTAAAAATTCATGAATGTTTACGAAAACTCCCAGTACGTTCATAATTAAAGATTTTTAAATAATGGAAATTTTTCATAAGTGTAAAGGTAATTACAAACAACAATAATTACATTAATTTCCAGAGTTATCGAAGTTTTATAAAGATATATATTTAAATATATTTACTCATTTATTAACTGATCTTTGTGGAGAAAATTTTTAGAATAGAGGATATTTTTTTTTTCAAATTTTGACTTTAAATGTCCATTATATCTATAATTTTGAATAAAAAAGTCTGGTTTTAGTAATTACCAATGCCATCCACTTTCATAATTTTTCTATAAATATCTAATACAATATTTGCCACAAATCCCAATATTAAGATGTATGTGTATTTTTCCATGTTTTTCAGATTGCTTTCTATCGGATATCATGCCTTAATATATATAAAGGTTAGCTAGATAGGAATACAATTTATGAAAATATATTGTGATATAAACCTCAATAAAACTTTGTAGTTATTTAGAAAAAGTGAACATACGCGTTTTTATGGTAGAAATGAAGGTAGAAATAGGCCGTAGATCGAGTTTATTAACTCATTATTTACGACTGAAAATACTCATAGTTTAACTATATCCGTTATTAGAAAATAGTTATAAATTTTATTGCCATATATATAGAGTTATACTTCGGATTCTTATTTCATATATATATATATATATATACATAAACAAACGGTATGAAAGAGAACTAACAGTTTTCCCCCCAGCTATAAAATAGTGGGCGAAACGGGTACAAAGTTGATAAAACCGAACAAACAATAAATTTCTCTGAAACGCTAAGATACTTTCCAAATAATACAATAGTGTATGATCGTTTAGACGCCCAATGATATTGTGGATATTTTAGTTCAGACCCATTTCAGAACCGTTCAACATATAAATGCAAATTAGGATGAGTTGAGGGGCAGAAGAAAAATTATTATATTAATTAGATGATTAATAATAAGCAATTACACATTTTGTGCGTGTGTATAACATCAAATAAATATAAATATATATGCATATATGTGATTCTGTCCAACGCGACAGGCACTTTGTCTACATCGACATTCGCCCATCCACATGGTGTATGTTTTGGCTTCTTTATTATAGGAGCACCTTATAGATAAGCCAACGTAGCTCCCTATTCTGAGCTTTGTCCCCGAACAAGCGGGAATCCAACACACAACCACAGAACGCTCGTGGGCTTCGCGGGCTATATATATATATATATATATATATATATATATATATATATATATACTTATTTATTTATACATATATATATATGTGTGTGTGCGTGCGTGTGTGTATGTAATAATATCGCTACACCAGTTTAAATGCGATCCCATTAAGTCTCTGGCTTTAATAATGTCTTTTCCGCTAAATAACTACTCCCAAGTTTCTGTATAGCACCTAGCTGTCACTGGGTAAACTATATCACGACAGATAATACTGTGGACAAACGGAACGAATTCCATTTTTCTGGTGTGAGCGTCGAAATACACACTTAGAGAATAGCGCCCTTTACACGTACGCTCTTTCGCAAGTGCTTGGAGCGTACGGGCTTGCACATGGGAAAACTTGCAGTATGCTCCAAAGGAGCTTTCCCTTCCTCTCCGAACCTTTACACATGCACTCAATCACGCGGGATTGTGGTTTCACGAGGGAAAGAGCGTACGTGTAAACGGCGCTATTGGATATGAATTGAATTAGCCGCTATCCGTTCTATTTGCTTTTTGTAAATATATGAATATCTTCCAACGTTTACTAATTCTTATAACTTGTTAACTACTTAAATAGTCATAATGTGTACAAGTAATAAAAGCAATATTCCCATGCATCTCATTGTTTGATTGTATTCGATACTGCTCCTACCCGACTACAATTAGTTATCACAAAAGTCCACCACAAGCCGTAAATTCCCGTTCTTCTGTTTCTGATTACCGTTGAATGAGTCAACATAGTAGTTATCATATATATATATATATATATATATATATATATATATGTGTGTGTGTGTGTGTGTGTGTGTATAATGAGTATAGTACCGAATTTTAGTTATTAAATGTGAAATTCCATTCATTTACTAATACACAGCGTTATGAAATAGTGTAAAACTCTTGATTACTTTTGAAATTTGTATAGATGTGTGCTTGACAATAAGGCTTGACAGAATATGATACTTTCTCTGACGTATTTTCAATAAAATAGCTCGAAGAGATATTTATGAGAATTTGTGTTTATCGATGAATGAAATATTATTTTTCAGAAGGATGCTATGAATCAGAAATGTTGTTTGTTCTGAATAGGATCATTTTTAAGAAAGTTTTAAATAGTACCACAATGTTTTTTTTATGATATGTGTATACATGTCTAATAACTTGCGAGTAAAATTTATTAGGATAGTAATATGGCAAAATTGGTGTCTTTGTAAGCTGGAAAACAAAATGAAATAATATATTGTACATGAAACGTAATAAGGTTAGCATTTAAAATAGAAATCTGTTCGCGCTACTATATTTAATAAAAATTATATAACATGAATGTAAGTATTTATCTCTATCCTATAGTGTACCAATTTTAAAATTTCTTTAAAAATATTTTAATTCATCGGGTCTAGTTCATTATTTGTATTATGGTAAAAGACGGAACTTTCCGTCATCGTTTTCCTTGTATATCTTTCTTTTTCGGAGTATACAACGGTAGGCATCTACAGGCATTTCTTAAAGTGCGGTCTGACTATCATTTGCATCAATATATATCTTGCTTTTAGATTTCTAAATCATACCCACATTTCCGTCGTATATTGAAATTGTGCAAATATTATGTCTAATCAAAATCGATTTTCAATTTCCCAGATTTTTAAACCCTCTAAGTTTAAATTAATTATATCGGAAAACATTTTGATCTGAAAATAAGTTAAATGCTTTTATTTAGTGAATTACTGTCCTTAAGGGAAATTAAATAGTCTTTTATTTATGGCTAATCAGATCAAGTTGGTCTGATAGTATTAAGCATATAACTGAAGAAAGAGACACATAAAAGTTACCAAAAGAGGGAAAAGTTGAAAATTTGCATGAAATTAATATTGACTAGAATATTGGAAAAATGAATAGCTAAAGATTTTTTTCACTGTCGTTTTACTTGCTTCTGTTTAGATTTAATTTCATTACATACATGCATGTATTAATATTTAATAATAAAAGGATTTGCAATTATTATAACCAGATGTATGTTATCATGAACTGAATCATATAATCTTTACGGAATGTACGAAAAAAATGGAATTATTCTCTCTCCCTAAACTTGTTCTTTAACTTTGAGGGATTACACACGTACCGCATGTTTAATTTAAGAGGTTATATAAGTACTATTTTTTTTAAATGAAAATACATTGTAATCATATTGTTAGGTAATAAATTTTTTAAGGTCTTAAATTCCCGTCATTTTTGTGCTATGATCGATATAGAATGTAAGGAATTTTGGTCAAGAGACCGTAAAATACATGTTTTATCAGCACTATATCACATGTGGTAGAAAGTCGTAAAATAGTCGATTCTCGGAGGAATAGTATTGCATCATACACCCTGGGTGGCGGCAGATTTGATTGAATAGTTCGAGATAGGTATTAAAAAGAGTAATTTATTTCATTCTCTACTAAATCTTACGATTATTATCTTCAAGCTTTTTCCTATAGATTTCCTTTCGTGTAATCATTTGTAACTTAACTGAGAAGGGATAGGTAATGCTCGATCATGCACATTACTCATAGAAATAAATGAAGGAATATATAATGCTGCTCATCAGTAATTTAATATTTTATTCGTTTATACTTATTTATGTTGCATATTGAATTACGGGAAAACGTTTACTGTTTTAGTGTAATCTAAATAAATCAAAATATATTAAATAAAATATTATTTAATGCAAAAGTAAGAATGATAGGTTTAGCCCCTGCTATTCAATTCTGAAAATTTTGAACAATGATTTTCAACTACGTTAAGTCAAACTCTATGTGTTGAAATGTACGGAAGTACGATACGCTTGTTAAAAAATACGATAAATTTGTTACTAAAATAGAGCGACGTTGGTGGTTTGTAGTACGAAGAAGAAGAACGTAGTACGTTGAAAGGAGAACCGGTTCATTGGTAGCCATTCTTTATTTGTCAAATAACAATAGTGCTTAAGGATAATACAAAACCGATTACAAAACACCTTTGGACACAAAATTGGAGGTGAGGCATAACATAAAACAGGGGAACATGAGATATGTACACAATGGCTACCATTGTAGTACAAATACACAATTGTAGACAATATTAAAAGTTAAGTATGGCACAAACTCGTGGAAATTGTGATATTTACATTACAAACCTCTTTGTAAACATTATTTGACCGTGCCGAATCGACGCATCCAGTGAAAGAACTCTAGGGCCAAAAGCCAATTTTTAATTTAGATTTTTAAACAAACAATACAATATGTAATTCTAAATTAACAATTCGCCAGAAGCAGGTAACTTCATTTTTAAAATGGTGCCTCATTTATCGATTTTGCTAATGTATGAAGGGAGAAAAAGGGATCGTCACCAAAAATCCCTTTCTAGAAATGATATATATGATGATGATGGTATCTTTTTTAAATTTAAATGTTATTGTTCGAGAGATAAAAGCAATAGTCTATATATATAAAACACTTCCGTAACTGACTGACTCACTCACTGACTGACTCACTGACATACAACGCGCAGATCAAACCGCTGGACCTAAAGGGCTGAAATTTTGCATGGCGATTCTTCTTATAGTGTAGGGGTGTACTAAGAAACATTTTTGAAAACTTCTTCATAGATTTTTTTAAATTAAATTTTTAAGCTGTTTTAGTAACTTTTTTAAGTTTTCAATTAAAATAATAATTTGGGGATTATAAAATTTATATCACGAGAAAGACCGTAAAAATTCCTTTAAAATGAGGTCGTTTTCGAATCTTTACCGCCATTTTCTGATTTTTGGTGAATTTTTTTAAATTAATTTTTAGAATTTAATTTATTAAATACTAATCACTTGATTTCTTTTTCTGGTACAATAAATTCATCGACACGTGCATAACAACTAAATAGACAAATTTTTTTTCTTGCTAATGCGGCAGACGATTGAACATTATCCAAAAAAATATCAAAATACAGTAAAAGATATTATGTTCCTCAAACTGTACTATATTAACTGTACTACATTCTTTAATATTTCCTATTACATTTAATTTGAATATTTTCTTCTACATTATTTTGTCTATAATAATGTCTCTTACGATTTTTTTATAAATATATTTTTTTGGTTTTTTTACATCAATTGTATACATTGATCATCGTATTTATCATATATATATATATATATATATATATATATATATATATATATATATATATATATATTTGGCATTAATTGCATACATTGACCGTTGTATTTAATTTGAATGTACTCCGTAGCGAAGTACGAGTTTTCAGCTAGTAAATAAATAAGCAATAGCGTGCTTGCTGCAAGAAATAAAGCAAATCTTTACATGTCTCGAACATATTTTCCCATAGAGTAAAATAAAAAAAAAAATGCCTATCCGCCACGTACAAATCGCTGCCCAATCTCTTTTTTTTCTTCGACTTGCACATCTACATGGTAAGACCTTTATTTTGATTATCGTTTAGTTATGAGACAAATTGCAAACTTTCCTCGATATCTTGGTAGAACTTTGTCATATGCAATTCAATTCTGTACGTAAAATTGAATAAATAAAATTAAACTCTAAAAAGGCATACCAAAGAAAAATATCACTCATAAAATGTTCTTCAGGGGGAAAGACAACATTTTTTAGTACAAATAAACTGTTTTTCAATGCCGAAAGAATAATGTTAACCTACTGGGATGTTGCCAAGAAAGAAACTTATAAATTTATTCACAGAATGAAAATAAAAACAGACGATTTTAAAATTTTAAAGTTCAGTGTGCATGCCATCTAGAGGAAGAAAAAGTGTTTATAATGTTTATACTTCGATTTTTAAACAAACAATACACTGTGTAATTATTCTAAACTAACAATTCGTCAGAAGTGGAGATCTTAATCTTTAAAATGGTACTTCATTTATCGATTCTGGTTAAGTATGAAAGGAGAAAAAGAGATCGTCAAAAATCACCTTCTATAAATAATATATACTAGGCGGCCCGAGCGGCAATTTCGCATGCGAATAAAATACGATAAATCTTATAGCGAGGTTGTTGGTTTGTAGTAGGATGAAACAAGAACCAGTTCATTGGTAGCCTTTGTTTATTCGTCATATAACAATAATGCGTAAGGATAATACAAAATCGATTACAAAACATTTTTGTACACAAAATTGGAGGTAAGCATAACACAAAACAGGGAAAAGTGAGATATGTACATGTCAAAACACCTTTGTAGGCATTATTAAAAGTATGACACAAGCTCATGGAAAAGGGGTTATTTTCATTACAAAACCTCTTTGTGCACGCTATTTGATCATACCGTTTCGAAACATCCAGGGAGAGAACTTATGGGCCAAGTGTCAGTTTTTCACTTCGATTTTTAATCAAACAATACAATGTGTCATTCTGAATTAACAATTCGTTAGAAGCGGATAACTTAATCTTTAAAATGGTACCTCATAGATCGATTTTGGTCAAGTATGAAGGGAGAAAAAGGCATAAAACAATAAAAAACATCTTTTAGGAATAATATATATAGATAGAAATATGATAATAGGATAAAAATGGAGAGAGTTTACTTATTCCTGTTTATACAATAATTGGAGAAGCGTTTTATTGAATTAGTATGTTAATTTAAGAAGAATATACTAGGGAGACTCAAATGAAATCCTTAAACGTTTTTTTCTCTTGTTATTTATTGAACAGATATAAATTACTCTAGGCTGATTTTCTACGTAGTCTCCATGACAGGCAAAAGAAGCATTCCAGCTCTTTGGTAGTGCATGGATACATCTTCAAAAAGATTATTTAGGCTCTAATTGTAGCCAATGGTGCATCGCCTAGTTCACCTCTTTGTCCGACTTAAATAGACTTGCATACGATAGTCTATTTCTTTGAGCGCTCAAAACACTTTACAGTCACGGAGAACGAGGTTCGGCGAATATGGATGATGTGAAAGACTCCATAATCTTACATCTTGGATGGTTCCAACGATTGAATGAGCAGTATGACGTAGAGCATTGCAATGTTACAACAAACCCACTATAACTCAGAGGTACCAGTCTTTTGGATCTGATATCAGGACGTAGGTGATTCAGGAGATCTGCATACATTTCACTAGTGTCTGTTTCTCTTCTGGGTATATAGTGCTCAAAATTTACCCTTCGCTCACCCGAAAAGTCTGTCATCATAACCTTTCCTGCTTATGTTGTGTGATACATTTTTTTCGGTTTTGGTGAGATGTGGCGCCATTTCTAGTACATATGTACTCTTGCTGCAGTGACAGACATACATCCCCATACTGAAATACCTATCTTCAATGAACCTTCGTGGATTTTATCACTAAGCCAATCAAATAAAGAATAACAGAACGCTGTTCCACTTTGATGCATGGCGCTGCCATTTTTACATTGCTGCGGAGTCATCGAGTAGTGTTCCGCATCATGCTGCCTCCAGTCTGCCACTCATCAGTTCGTGAGTAGGGGAAACCCTTGTACCTAAGGCCGTCTATTTTCAAATGGCAGTATCTTTACTTATAACTAACTTACAATAATAAAAATAGTTTGTATACATTACGCGCTTTATTCTCTTTAAATAAAAATCACATCAAGTGTAGAAAAAAATTGTAAATGATATTGAAAATTTTAAAAAAATTACAAATGGCCCTAGGTACAATAACACTATTGTACCTAGGGCCAGTTATTTCCAAACACTGAAATTGTTGTTTACAATAAAAAAAACAATTTGTATGCATTATTTCTTTCTTGCACAACTTCTAAAATCTTCGTAAGGAAGAAATGTTAATTGTAGGCAATGTCTTCAAAGAAGAAATGTTTATTATTTCATCACTTTCTAATGTATGTTTTTCTCCATTGTCTTCTTATTGATCCCACATAAATTTTCTGTTTCAAACACAGATTTCGTAACCTTTTTTTTACCAATTACTTTTTTCAATAATTGTGCTTAATTTTCATTTTTCTCGGGTGTATCAGTGAGAATTCAACACTTGCCAAGTTTTTGTCCACCTCTTTTCTACCAGAGGCCATGGCCCTACGTATAAGACAAGATTATGGCCCTAGGTACAATATGTTGCTGTTTTGGGCAAAATGGCTTCCATAGCCAAAGACCTGCAGAAACCAAACTTTGTTTTATATCATTTTTTCCTTTAATGATTTCAAAAAATATCTGCTATACATTAAAACATAAGTTTGCACTTAATTTCACAAAATAAGACTTCAAATTGAAGTGAAAAAATTTAGTTTTGACCATCAAATCAAGACTTTCTTTTCTATTTAACTATAGCTTCTTCTTGCTTTCATTAAAAATGGCTGTTATGATTTGAAAAAATGTTGTCACTCACTCCAATGAGTAAAAATGCTGTAAAATAATAATTATTTAAATAAAGCATGGTGACCCTAGGTACACGATGGCCCTAGGTACAAGGGTTTCCCATATCCCTGTTTCCAATTTGCAGAACAATCGCCTGATGTTTCAAATTTTCATTTTTAAGGTTTTTATTGGATTCTTCTTTGTATATTTTTCACACTAAGGAATCTAAGCTGTTTTTATAGTTCGCGTTCCCATTCCATCCATGTTTAATTGTTATCCACAAGGTTGTAAAAAATCACGTGTTTTGCATTTGCCGAATCTTTTGAAATGTTTAAAAAAATATCCTTTACTCATTAAAATACTAGATCTTATTGTACCTATTAAATATGTATTCTTCGGAAAATTCGGAAAATACAAAGTCATCTGTATATTTATCCTTCAAATATAGTGGATAAAAGAATTAACAGGCAAAATCTCTTCTTAAATATATTTATTTTTTATTAAAAAATAAAAACTTCCTGAAAAAACAAATATTACATTATGGAACACAAAAAAACTAAATTAACTTAAAATACTAATCCCATCTAATGGTGTTCAGTTATGACCTTTTTTTAAAATTACAATCACCTTTCAAAATTGAAAAACGAAAGTTCGAATCAAATTAAATAAATTTAAAGTTTTCCTCTTTGTATTATTGTGTAAAATACACTATGATGAAATAACTTTGTACTTTAAAATGATGAAGATCCGCGAAAATAAAAAAAAAAGAACTGGGTACTTCATATCCAATAATGATTTATACGCTTCAAAGTAACCAAATAACCTGGAACCGCCAGGAGTAAATAAAATTAAACGAATCTTGTGCTAGAATCAGGAAGCATTAGGCAATTTTACTTTATAAAAGTATTTTTCTTATAATTGAGGAGACGTATAATCCAATAAAATGTGCTTAGTGATAATTTGTCGAATAAATTGGTGACTCTGGGGTAGATTAAAATCTTAATGCAAAGAATCCTGATGTATAGAAAAGATTTTTTTTCTTTTTTTATATAATAAGGCTCTGTAATGTACTCATATGACTTTATTCTTTATTAATACGAAAAAAAGTAATTTTATTAATTGTGCGAGGATAATGAGAAGTTTCCAAATTTCGAGACCTTAAAAATATTCTGTTATTTTACTTGATTGCATATATTTACTGGCAAGCAAACTAACTTTGCACTGTTAGTACTTTAATTTAAGTGAATAAATCTTCAATTATTCCAAAAATGTTCAATCAGGCTATTTGAATTAGTTTCTAATTTAAAAGAGCTCGATTTATTTGAAAAATAAGTTAATTTGTCACTAGTAGTTTTAAAAATAAAATAATATTTTCTAATTTTGTAGTTTTTGTTTCGATACATTTGGGGAGGCCATTTATTGTATATTATTTACTTTACTTCCTCTTTTGTGCATCATCGATCACCAGAACGGAAGAAATAAGAATGCTTCCTCTTTCAAACATGTGTAGATGCAAATGCCACCTGCAGATTTAGGTACCATAATGATATCCAAGTACTGTGGACTAACTTAAACTCTGCTAGTATCGAAAAAAGTTAGCAAGGAAATCTGTCTATATTCTATGAGTTATGGGTATAAAATCTTCTTAAGCCTGCCATACGGGTGAAACATTATTGACGTGGCATAAAAATGAGATGATGTATAAGAGCTACGGGGAACAAATTCTAAGATATTTGGAGGAAAAAGGTTTTTAAAGTTTTCTTTTGTATGAAAGGAAAGAACTCTCCTTTGATGATGTTTCGTTTTTATATTCTTATCTTCTAAAATATTCAGCAAGGATTACAAAACCAATAGTAGCAAGCATTGGATTTTAACTAAATATGTAATGTGATAAAGGTCTTTCATTGAAAATTCACGTAAATCGCATCATATTCTTAGTTCCTTTTAGCGCTATAATGAGATTTTATTTTATTTATTTCTCATGACTGAAATAGCAAGTGTAAACAATTGAATCTCTAGTCTCTTAATAGAATTGAATTCGAGTAAATTTTAAGACAAAGGAGATAAGTTTGAGAGTAAGGATTGAAACACTTTTTAGGCTTAATTTAGTGAATATATTTCAGTACTATGCTTTGAAGTTAAAAAATTAAGAAGCATTGAATTATTAAATATTGTATATCATTTCCAGAATACAAGGGAAATAATCCCAAAAAGATATATACTACCTTAATATTCGAACACTTTAGAACAGCCTTTCTATACCTTTTCAAAAATCACCTGATGTTTAACAAAAAAATTATCACAGAATACTAAACTATGAGAATGGGGATTTCTTCGCCAGTAAAGTTCCCAAAAGGAATACATGTGTTATTTCGATATTTGAGAAATAATTTTACCTTAGATTTAAGTTCATAATTTTTTTTTCGGCATGCACTTTTATGTCTGCTGAAGGCATATTAAAGGGAAGTGTTAATGGAACAGATTAACTATATGCAAGCTTTTAAAAATACAATTGTGAATTTGAAAATTTCTATGCAAGCAGCATTAATATAGAAGATGAGAAAATATGCTAACACGATATGCAATTTTCAAAGCATTCATATTATATGTAAATAAATCTATAAGTGTGATTTATCGGAAGTTTTGTTTTGGTTTTCAGGCATCAATAATCAATTTTTCTGAATCTTATCTCTCGAATATTCTGTATAGCATCGGGTTAATAGCATAAAATCTGTCGAGGGGCTTGTGGTGGCCCTGTGGCACAGCGCGCTGTCTGTCTGTTCTGAGATCGAATTCCAGCGTCGCGCCTCTAAAATACCTCCGTTTGTGTCGTCCTTTCGTAGGGGGTAATGCTGGTCCGCCTATATGGTGGCCCCATAATAAAATGGCCAGCAAAACTGCGGTGAATTATAGGCCAATGTCTACATGACAAGTGCCTCCGCAAGAAAAGAAAAAAAATATGTCGAGGAATATAGACTCTTTCCGCATGCGCGAAAGCTGTGAATCAAAAATTGAAAATCAGAACAGAAAAGAAAGTGGCCGACATAGGCCACAGGAGAGCGAGCTGCATCCTAGTCGTGCGGAAACGAAACTGAATTAAATATAACTATTAAACAGATGTAGTGATATTTGTAATGTGTAGTGTAAGTGTATGTTTAAAGATGTTATCTACGTTTTTTCGGGGACTTTAATTTACCATCTACCATCTTCTACCATGTACTATTTACATGTTAAGTATTTTGCAAGTGTTATATATTATATTTTATTTATGTTGGTACATGTAGTAATAGTTTTTTTGTTTGGGAAAACCAGTGGGTCACCCTATTGTAATAAGGTGCATTGGTATTGCCACCAATTAATTGTTAGTTAATTTTAATTTGGACGAGTAGTTTACGGATTACCATCTATTAGCTGTTTTCACGTTTTGGAATGATCATCTGCACGTCTTTGAGTATGAAACTACGAAACAGAAGGAGTTTATAAGAGGAGGAATCAAGGTAAGGTCTTTATTTTATTAAAGAAAGGTTCGTGAGAATATAGATCGAATCTCTAGATCACATTGAGATATCTTCAGTGTGCCCCAAATATATCCTTACGTCACCGTAGTCAATCTGACCCAGTAGATATACACTCTGTGAAGTATATTTCCTTACCACGCTATTGGAAAATCGCGGATAATCAACCACATATTTGAGGTCAAGCTATAGCTGTTTGGCATTTAAACTGAGAATGCAAAAAAATGTAGCTCCCAAATATGAAAATAAAATTTCCCCCCATCATGGTTACAATAATTCTCGTCTAAAATGATTCTCGCCTAAAATTGAAATTTTCAGTATCCGTTTGGAACGTCAATATTTAGTAGTCTTGGAATTGAGAATCAAAAGTCTATATATAATAAATCAAATATTGTATAAAAATTAATTGGATTCATGAGTTTTTGCAATACTCTAAGAAAGGGGTTGATGTAAAACTCCTTAAAATGCACTTAAACAATCACAATCCTTAAAGGAAATCAATGCATGGTATCTCTTGTTAATGCCCTATAGATATAGAACATCAATTTAAAATTGATACTGAATATCTATTGAAAAATGATGAGAAAAGGATTTTACTAATACAGTAATGTATTTATGAAATCTAAGACCTTTTACTTTTTTCAAACTCTTGAATTGCTAAAATTGAAGGCATAACATGGATTTTTACTCATATCTGTTAACTGATAGACGTTAATATAAATCTTATCTAATATTTATAAAAAGTTAAATACAGAGAAAAAAATAATAAGTGAAACAGAAAAAAATTACCTCTGTAAAATGGTCAAAAATCTTTGCGGCGATAATTGCGACGTCCTATATTCCGTCAACTGGAATTTAATCGCACTGAATGTTATTAGACGAAAATTATATTTAACTCAAATCTGACCTCAGCCGTGACTTCCACCATTTTGAAAAAAAAGGAAGCAATTTATTAGGAACATTTAATATGGAGAAATTATACTTTCCTTTAGCTAAGAAAATATTCTGATTAGAGTCAAAGAATATGAGAAACAGAGAAATTGTTCCAATATACTTGCAAAGAAAAGTGATAAGATTTTAAGAGAAGGCCTGCTTCAAGGAATTGACATAAATATGAAAATGCTTCCAGGTTAAAATGCTATAAATTCACCTCTGTGTTGGATGTATTAACGGAACACTTATTAAAAAGACTTTTAGTGACGAAAATATGAAATTATAACTCTAAAATCAGAAAGAACGTCCTTGAACATCAGAATATTATTCTAACACGTTTCAGTTTCATAAAGGACAAAATTGAAAGGAAAAGAAAGGAAACGTTCATTCAGTTTGAACCCAAATTATTATATAAAGAATTTCAAATCCACCCAGTGGTTAAGTGTTTAATGCATGCCATGATTCCAGCATAAGGCTTGGTTATAAGCTGAGGTACTCGACAGTCTTCCGCCTGCAAGATTATCTGCAATCCACCTTCCCTCCCTGGAGTCATCGTTTGTAATATAAATGTTCTTCTACGTGTGTGTTTATGTTTCGATTTCCTACCTTGTCTTTTTATGGGGACTCAGAGTAAAGCCTGAAGTTCACTTTAGTAACAACAATAACTGCAAAAGAATATTAAGGAAGATGTGTCAAAATGCAATGCATACAAAAGCTTTTGTTGAAAGCCTCATCAATGAATCGATGCATTTCAAAGCGAATCAAAATTGTGTGCCTCATTCGGAGGCACTTTGCCGTGGGACAATGACATTTTGTTGTTTACCGCGATTTACTGCTACTTTATTATGGGAGCACCATGTAGGTGATTGCACTATTTGAAAGGGACGACCCGGAAACGTCCAAGCCTTATTCAGGATTTCAACCCAAGCCCACTGCATTACAGCTCAGAACCACACCACATGGGCGGCAAAAAACCTAAAAATGTAATATATATATATATATATCAGAGATTTTTTAGAGGTTAGAAATTAAAGGGTTGAAGAACGATCTTTTCGACGGAAAGTCTGAATTAAAACGTTAAATGCCAGAAAATTCAGATTTGTCAACGCAACGTGGGAACGAAAACGAAAAACAGTAGGGAGTATTACAAGCCTCATCTCGGTTGTTGGCGTCAGAAAGCTATTTTTAGAGTTTCGCGTAAAAATTAACTGAAAACTAGACAAAGAACATTGTGGAACTTTGGGGCAGCGTAAACAGATCATTCTAGGTGGACTTTAAACAAAAGAATAACTTCAGAAGCATGTAGAAAAGTCGAACGGGTAATTCCGTCGAGTCGCTTCGCGGGATTGGGATGGACGAGATTGAAATTGATTAAATTAATCTGAATGGCGTAATGACTTAAGCATTAAGGAAACGATTAATATTGGGAAATGGAGTAGGAGACATTTTTATTAGTAAATAAAAGAAGTTAAAGAACTGTTATTTGTCTTGTCTACCGTAGGCCAACTGCACCATCAACGATAATTCCAGGAGACAGGAGTTCGGCACCGACTGCATTATCCTGAACTAGCCTCTAAGAACTGGATTTTATAATGACGCGGACTAGAGGCTTTACACACACACACACACACACACACACACACATATATATATATATATATATATATATATATATATATATATATATATATATATATATATATATATATTAAGAGGCCAGTAAAATAGGACGATTATTTGACGAAAAAACGTTTGGAGATTTAAGAGATCAGGAATGAAAAGTTTTATAGGACGTATATGGAAAAAAACCGAGGCTATTATGGTTTGTTGGCTGGGTGAGAGTGCTACTGTCATAATTTACTACATGAGCGAGGCTATTATGGTGATATTTATACAAATATAAATATGAGTACATCCTTTATAACACTCGACTAGCAACGCCTAAGATAACATTTTAGAAGGATTTTGCTTTATATAGAATTGTGTCCACTCTAAGAGTGGGACTCAAAAAGAATAAAAAATTTCAAAAACATTAGTTTTCATTTAGTTTAGAACCTTAATATCAAATTTTCGTAGTTATAATTTTCCCTGCTCTTCCATGATCGTTCTACAATAAAATATATTTCGGAATTTGTTTCTCTATTGTCTAAGCGATGGGATGCCATTTTAGGAGAAAATACAGTTTGCGAAATTTTTATCCTAAACCATGATATTTATGTTTTTACATGTTAGCACTCAGTAATATAGCAATTTATCGAAAATATAACAACATATGAAGAATTGTACACGTAATAAATTCTTCCTTAAACAATATGAAATGCTTCACATAACGTACTGAATTATAAAATACGGAACATATTTCTCTAACTAAACAATTACTTATCTTTTAGATTCTGTTCATCTAAGACGAATCTAGTGCTCTATATCCAGTGAATCTATGTTTAACAGTAATTCTAATTTTTAGTCTCGATTATGGAGTCTAAATAATTTTAAAACTCTAATATTTTTTAATTAACTCTTATTTATAATTTAATTAAAAATATAAATAATCGAAAAAGTTATAAGTTGAATTTTTATTCAAAATGTTAATAAAATAAAAATAAAAACTTAGGAATAAATTTATTATATCACATACTAAAAACTTTTCAAAAAATCTCTGAATGTAGAAATTCAAGTATTTTTTTTCTATCATCTTCTTCTGGTATTTTGGATTTAACGTTAATTTTCAAAAGTTTTATTGCCATGTCAAAGAAAGCGCTGTTTTCTGAAGTGTGTGTGTAGCCCCAAAACCTCATTGAATCACGTATTACTGAATGATTATTTAAAAAGAAAATCTTTTTCTGAAAATAATGAAAAGTATTTATAAAAACGTCAATTTATATTTATCTAATTTTTTGTTAAAAAGTACATCCATAGACAAGCTGATTAGACAAGCTGACAAGCTGATAAAAACAGCACACAAGCTGATAAAAACAATCAAATGTTAAAATTATATCTAACTATACTTAACCATCCCTCTCTCACCCAATAAATCTCATTCTGAAAATTCAAATTATATTTCTAAATAACGTTCGGGAGTTATTTCTAGGTTGCAATATTTTTGCGCTTATCTTTCAATACTTTTGTTACCTCATATTTTTTAAAAAGGTGGTGTTGTTTTTACCCATGTTTTTAAATCCAGCTGTGGACGGATTTAAAATAAGAAAAAAAACCACAACAAAAAGGTTTTTAATATTGATTTAGGCTATTTCAGAAAGGAAACATGTAAAAATATAATGATAGTTTAAAGTCAAGCTAAAAATCTTAAAATATAGTACATAAATATCGTTTCTTGCAGACACAAGAACTCTCGATAAAATTTTAAAATGGTTTTCAGAAGAAAACAAAGACAGAGAAGAAAATAATTTTTCTGGTATCATATCTCTCACTCCTTTCAACGTCATATATCTCAAAAATTGGCGATTTTTAGTTATGCCTGTTTTCAGAATGCCCTGAACGAGTATTATATCCCTGTAATATCGTAATGTCTCACCGCTCAATATTTAGCTGCTAGACAGCAGAATTAATATTTATTTTTAATACATTTTATTCTGCTTTTAAAATTTAAAATCATTCTCCTGAAAAATCCCGTTTTTTTTAGATATGACGTTGTTGGAAGGAGTGAGCTATATAAAGTAAGGATTTTAATGGTTGATGATGACAACAGGCATAGGCGTGACATTCATCCAATACTGATATGTTGTCCAAAATCCTAAGGTGAAATCTAACTGGTCATTCCTGAATAAACTCGAAATAGACACCATGCAGCTGAGCCCATTGATTCTCTGAGTTTCGTCTGACAATTATCTGTTGATATCGCTTCTATGTTTGGTATGGCTTACAATTTTTGAGAATTGTATTGCTTCTGCTTTCTCAAAACACTGTACCCGAATACAAGAGATCATCGGAATTCATTTACTTACAACATGATAAATGCAATCTTCCAAAGTTTTAGCATAAAAAGAATTATTCAGAGAAAATTGTGCTTTATTTTCAATTTAAAGGAAATGTTTCCTACTTTGAATTGCTTACTTTGAATTATCTCAGTTTACTTCATTTGTAAATAAGATTTTCTAATACACTATTTAGTTTTTAAAAATAAATTACGGAATTTTAAAGAAATACACACGAATGACATTTTAAACTAATATACTTTTATTTTCAAATCCTTCCATAAAATAATTATGACTTCATATTATTGCATATAGCACTTTGGTATTAAGTATTTATATTTACTTATGATATTCATAGTGAAATTATTTAAGCTATCGGTAATAACTTAATAGTTTATTTCATAAGTAATATCCCACTCGATATCGTAAATTGTAAATATGTATCAGGGAAAATCTTATCTGAATACATGACGAAATCGAAGTATAATCTCTAGCAGATATACCTTTAAGTAATATGTCCTAGCCTTATTACATAGAGTACGTGATACATGAAAATGCATAATACACACTGTTAAACTCAAAGTGAGCCAAGAGTATTAAAAGAGAATTCTTATAATAATTTAACATAAGTTATACTGTTTTCGCCCGAAAATGCTTGAATGTAATTTAGAAGAATTACATAACTGAATAATGAGCGTACCTCTGAAGATAGGAAAGTTAATAATTTGTCGCTTCTTACCGAACACCAGTAAGAAACAAGTATCTGGATAGGTGAAATTGAACGTATGAGTGATAGCTACAGGACTTCGTTTTCTTTTAAATTATTTTTGCTACCAGAAAAAGTGGTAAAAACCCTCTAAAACGTTTAATATAATTATGCTCTCTGTGCAGCAAGATTTCTTTGTATAATACTGAGCAAGATACACTGCTGGCCACTGTAAATGCAACACCCTGAAGGAAACATGCAAATAACATGAAATTTACAACATGCATTAGCGGAGGTGAGATATGCAAATGATTAGAATTTCAGCGCAGACGCACATCACGCGCGCCTGTGGCGCCACTTCAAAGCGCTATTTAAGGCTTGGAGATTTCGACGATTTCAAGTTCGGCAATTGTGTTTTTCTTGTGGTTTTTTCAAAAAAACGATCAATTATGCCTCGTCGAAAACAGCAATCATCTTTTGATCAAGTGTCCGAGTTCGACAGAGGAAGGATAGTGGCCTACCGAGATTGTGGATTATCTTTCAGGGAAATCGGTAGTCGTGTAGGACAAAACCAAACAACTGTAATGCGGATATGTGATCGTTGGATGCAGGAGGGTACGACGGACCGGCGTGTTCGATCGCATCCACCTCAGCGCACCACTTCACGTGATGACAGGCAAATTGTGCGCATGGCAGTGACGGATCGCCCAGTCACATCACGAATCATAGCACAGCACATGCAGTCTGTAACGCATCATCCAGTGTCTGCGCGTACCATTCGACGCCGTTTACAGCAGAGTGGTCTGTCCGCAAGACGTCCATTGTTCTGTCTACCGTTGCCGCAGAACCACAGACGTCTCCGCCGCCAATGGTGCGATGACAGAAGGATGTGGACGGCAGAATGGAAGGAAATTGTCTTTACTGACCAGTCACGCTTCTGTCTGCAACACCACGATGGTCGCATTCGAGTCTGGAGACACCGTGAAGAGAGGATGCTGAACAGCTGCGTTATGCACCGCCACACTAGTCCTGCACCGGGTATTATGGTATGGGGCGGTATTTGATATCACTCCCGCACACCTCTAGTACGCATTGCCGGTACTTTAAACAGCCAGCGCTACATCTCCGAGGTGTTGGAGCCAGATGTCCTTCCTTACCTTCAGGGCTTGCCCACAGCCATATTTCAACAGGATAATACGCGACCACACGTGGCACGCATTGTCCAACGGTTCTTCGTCAATCGCCAGATCGAATTGCTTCCCTGGCCGCCTCGCTCTCCGTATCTTTCGCCGATAGAAAACATGTGGTCCATGGTTGCTCTACGATTGACCCAGATTCCATCCCCAGCTGCCACAGCAGATCAACTTTGGCAACGTGTCGAAGCTGCTTGGTCTGCTGTACCCCAAGAACTCATCCAAAGTCTCTTTGAATCAATGCCGAGGCGTGTGGCAGCGGTGATCTCCAACAATGGCGGCTACTCTGGCTACTGATTTTGGCAGGAACCACACTTCACAGAAGACTATAAATTTAATCATTTGATACTTGGTCAACATGTTATCTACAAAATAAATTTTGTTGTGATATCTCTTGTCTTTCTTGGTGTTGCAATTTGGGTAGCCAGCAGTGTATGTTAAGAATAATTTAAAAATATTTATTAATGTCTGCAATTTCCATTATTTTTATACTTTATAAAAAGCGAAAATGACAAGTATTCATTTCTTTAGCTAGATTATGAAAGTTTTGGAAATTATTCGTAATTACAGGGTGGCTAATAAATACTGTAACACTCCAAAAAATAAGAGTTAATTTTAATCGTTTGGAAAAACAATTTATCTATCTATTTGTGTGATTGGCAAATTTTTGTAAACGTAGGCGATTTTTGTTTAAAGTAAAACATGTAGAATATTTTTAAAGATGGAAGCCAAAAGGTTAATGGTTAAACAGCTTTTTGATCGCGGACTTTCTGCAGGTAAAATATTTAAGCAATTAAAATGCCTTGGTTTTAATAGGACGTTTATATATAGGACTATAAATCGATTATTGGATACCAATAGCTGTAAAGATCGACCAAGGTCCGGTCGTCCACGCACTGTTCGTACAAAAGAAGGTATCAAAAGAATTCGTGAAAAGATACGAAGAAATCCACAACGTTCTGCAAATAAAATGGCTGCAGAAGAGAACATCAGTCGCAGAACTATGCAACTTATCATAAATGAAGACCTGGGTTTTCGCCCTTATCGCAAAAGAAAAGTTCAAGGTTTGACTACTGCACAAATAGTAAAAAGGTTACAAAGATGTAAGAAATTACTGAATCGGCACGGTAGCAAAAGTGTTGAAAAAATAATTTTCTCTGGTGAGAAGCTGTTTTGTACAGAACAAAGTTATAATGCTAAAAATGATGTTGTATATTCAGCAACCTTCGAGGATATACCTGAAAATCTTCGAACTGTTAAACGCTTTCAGAACAAGAATTCTGTTATGGTTTGGGCTGCAGTGTCACACAATTGAAAACTGCCTCTGAAATTCATCGATAAAGGGGTAAAAAGCAATGCTGAATATTACAAACAGGAAGTATTGGCTACACGTTTATTACCACATGCTAACAGATTGTATCCCAAAAAGAATTGGATATTTCAACAAGATTCTGCACCATCCCACCGATCCAAAACAACACAGGAATGGCTCCATACCAATTGCCCGAAGTTTATCAAGCAAGAAGATTGGCCACCTTCTTCACCAGATCTAAATCCTTTAGACTATTGCATTTGGGGGATTTTAGAGTCTAAAGTAAATGCTAAGCAGCACAGAAGTTTGGACTCCCTCAAAGCTTCCATACGAAGTGAATGGGACAAATTACCTCATAAAATGATTCGTGCCGCAATAGGACAGTGGCGTAAGAGATTATCTTTAGTAATCGATAAAGATGGCGGTCGATTCGAGTAAAATTATTTCATGGTAAACTTTCATGTGTAATGTTCATAATATTGTTGTATTTTCCATTTTCTATTTCATCTGTGTGTAATTAAATGATTCGATATTTGTCACAGTATTTATTAGCCACCCTGTAGAAAAGAAGTATTTAGAAACCTATGTCTGTAGTGACTTTCATGTTAGCTTGAAAATATTTTTCAAGAAACTGTGTCAGTGTTTACGTAAACAGCGGGGTACCATTCTCAATGGCTAAAAATTTAAAACAAAAAGTAAAGTAGTAATAAAAATAGCATACTCTCACACGAAGCTCGCTCGCCGAAAGTTCGATTATTCGACTCAGCTTTTTGACATGATGAAGTGAAAATAGAACTATAAATATTAAGATCTTTATTTTGATTTTTCATGGAATACAATACAGCTACACCTGCGATATAAGTTGGGATGCCAACAGGAAACATTGGATCATCTAACCCAGTGCTCCTCAACCTTTCTATCGCGGCGGATTGGTCAACGGTTGATAATTTTACCACGGCCCGCTGAGGGAGGACGTTGATTGTTTATATTTTTGGATTGTTTTGATTTAATAATTGATGTTATTATAATTTTGATGTATAAATGACGTTACTTTATTTATTGTTTGATAAAAAACTCGTTTTATTTATATATTTGTTTCGGATTTTTTTCTTTCTTTCGGGAAAGCGCATTTATTTTCAATTTTATGACTGCAATTTTAATTCATAATCTTGAAATGTTTAATAAACAATAAACTAATTTAAAATAGTTACAAGATTTATTCTGTTACAAAGGTATACACTAACACAAACCCGACAAAGTCGAGTGAAATACACCACAGTAAATAAAATGGAAATAATTTAATGTCCCTTGAGCGGTTCGGTACCATTTGATCCTCGGACCGGTACAGGTCCGCGGCCCGGGGATTGATGACTACTGATCTAACATACTCCCTCGGATTAAGATGGGATGCCAAACAAAAATAAATACCATATAACAGTCATTAGTAGAATTTTTCTGGTGTGCATGCATGTTGGTATTGGGACACAGTCTGTGACACTTTAGAAAAAGTGTAAACATTCTCCTCAAGCTCCATCCGTAGATGGAATGTTCTTAATAAACATGTATCAATTCATGTAAAGTGATGGGTGACATAAGATGGACATAAAACTATCCATCTATTTGTTTTGTACATTAAGTATATAACAGAAAATTGGAAGTATTGAGAGATCGGCCGAAAGAATCCTTTGAAATCAGGAAGAATGCAGGTTATCTATTTGTAGACATTATAACCTATCCGTTTTCCTGAATCTTTAATTTTTAGATCCAAGTTCTACCGTAGTGGAAGATTCGGAGATTAACCCCGGATGTATCCCGAAAGACTTGTGAAATGTATGCAGATACGTAGGTTATTTTATAAAAAATATGTTCATTCATATGCATAGCTTACTATCAAAATGCCGTTAAACAATTGATAGCTAGTAATCGAATCCCTTCAGTAAATATTTACCACACTTATTTGCCTATGTTTTTGCATTATTTTCGAAGACCTTAAAATGTATAAAGGAATCCAAAATGACAGTAAACGAGCTATTCCAGATATAACGCTTTTTAGACTTTACAGGACTGAAAAATCAGAAGTTAAGATTGAAATTTATCGTTAAATGTATGATAAACATCAACTTTGCTTTGCGAGTCTTTTTTATTACTTTTTTACATGAAAACTAGTAATAAAACTTTTCATAATGGCAACAATGTCCACAATAGAGCTAAGTATATAAGTGCCGAGTCACTGCTGGGCGAATAAATGACAAAAATGATCAGTAATAAATCTGTTTTGAACCAACAACGTGTTGTAAATAGGCCGCCTCTTAACCTTCCTACCCTGAATGGGTCGAATCGACCCATTTTCATAATATAATTCATGATAGCTCCTATGGATTTTAATTATAACAGTTTATTTTTTTAGTATTCCTCAAATAGGTAAATATATTTAGTTTATAACTTTTTCAGACTTGGAGAACTGTTTTATTAACAAACAAAAAAAAAGTGACATTTTACCTGAATGGGACTAATCGACCCATTTTAGTAATATTCACAGAAATGCATAAAAATAAATGTATTACTTTTGGATGGTCTGTATTTCGAATGATCATTATTAGATAGCGCTACGATACTGATATACACATATAACGTTCTACTTGTTTGACGTGTTTTGCCATTTTATTTTACAATATTATGGCGCCTAGTAAGCGTGGTCTTACTGCAGAACAGATCAGAAAGCTTTTGCAAGAGCTCAGTGATCAATCTGACGGAGGAAGTGATAATTATTTGAATGAATCTCATCACTTATCCATCGAAGAGAATAATGAGAAAGCGGATATTTCCGATACAGAAGAAGAAACTGTGCGGTCACCATCTTCCTCCGTTACTCGTAACAAAACCGAATGGTGTAAATTCCCTCCATCTACATAAAAAAAACGGTAGGTACTTGCACATAATTCCAATTTATTATTATTTGATATTTATTTTATTTTATTTATTCTTATTTATTTTACTATATTTGAAAATTTCTGACTTCTGTTCTGACTTTACAGACAACATAACATTATAAAATTAACCCCTGGTCCTACACGTTTTGCAATTCAGCGGATAACTGAACACCCTATGTCAGCAATGAAACTTTTCTTGGCAAATGACATGATGAAATTAATTCTCGAAGAAACTAACCGAGAAATGAAGAGAGTGTGTTCAGAACAGAATAAAACCTACACATTGATTTCTGCCGAGGAACTTGAAGCTTATATAGGTAAAAAACTTTTTTCACAAAAAATTATTTATAAATTGTAATAAAATGTAAATAATTGCATAATTTGAAATTCATTTAATTTTTTTTTCATTTTGAGTTATTTTCATTCATTTTTTGACAGGTTTGCTAATTTTAGCTGGAGTCCATAAGTCAGCAGGAGAATCTCTGAAAGAGTTATGGATCGAACAATTAGGCGGGACATTTTTCGTGCAACTATGTCTCTGCAACGTTTTGAAACTATTAGACAGTTTCTTAGATTTGATGACAAAGAAAGTAGAGCAAATCGACGTCGTGTAGATAAGCTAGCTGCAATAAGATCAATATTGTCATGTTTATTGTACAATTGCCAAAGATGTTCGTTCCTTACGAAAATGTACCAATTGACGAACTGCTAGTGCCTTTCCGTGGTAAATGTACATTTCAACAATATTTACCATCAAAGGCAAGAGGGAAATACGGAATTAAATTGTGGTTGATGTCTGACGTTAAAACAGCGTATGTTTGCACTGCTGAAACCTATACTGAAAAGCCTTCTGACGATGAGAGAGACAAAAATCAAGGAAGAAATGTTGTATTGCGCCGAGCAAATTCGATTGAGTGTACCGCTCGAAATATTACAGTTCATAATTTCTTCACAGATTATATCCTTGCTAAAGAATTATTGAAAAAAAAATTAACTTTCGCTGGAACCCTCAGAAAAAACAAGCCATTTATTCTGCCTGAATTTCAATCATCACGTGATAGAGAAACATTTTCCTCATTATTTGGTTTCCAATCAGATATGACTCTTGTTTCACATGTGCCGAAAAGAAATAAATCGGTAATCTTCTTTTCAACTATGCACCACGAGGCTAAAGTTTCACACGAGAAAGGAAAGAAACCAGAAATAATTTTATGTTATAATGAAAATAAAGGTGGCGTAGATACTACTGATAAATTAGCTGCCACGTTTACCTGCAAAAGGGGAACTCGGAGATGGCCTGTGTGTTTATTCTACAATATAATTGACCTTGCTGCAATAAATGCATTTGTTGTTTTTATGCATGCAAATCCTTCTTACAATCAAAACAAGTTATACAAAAGGCGCCTTTTTCTTAAGAAACTTGGTAATCAGCTGACCGAAACTTACAGAAATGTTAGGATGAAAAAAATATTCCAGTTACAATAAAGAAGAAATTGGCAATTGCAGCAGGTGAAAAACCAGAAAATGGCAGTACACTGAAACTAGGAAGATGCAAAGAATGCGGTCGAAAGAGAGATCTAAAAACGCAAACGAGGTGTGCTTCATGCTTAAGTTTTCTTTGCCAAGAGCATGTAAATGTGTACTGTAAATCTTGTTTGTCTTAAAAAACGTATCAAGAAAAATACAAGTGAAACATAATATATTTGTACAATTTCTATTATTTCCCAAGTTTTTAAACAATTAACAACGCTCATACAAACAAGAGGTTGAAACGGACGGAAATGAAGTCGGCATTATAAAAGATATAAAATGTGTTGTTTCTATTAATAAACACAAAATATATAAAACAAAGCTGTATAAAAATATTTGTTATGACCTAGAATAAATATAAACCAAACTGGGTCGAATCGACCCATACAGGGAAAACGTAACTTTTTTCAACAGGGTAGGAAGGTTAATAGACGCTGTGCTGTAAAATAACGTGCATAAGAGGGAAATGAATGTACACAATTCAAGTTCTTGAAGGGTGTAGATTACTGCAATATTATTCAATGCATATAAATACATTAAATAACCAATTTATACCCTAGCACAAAAAAATCGATGTTTTAACATAAGGGCACAATATGGGGAATTAAAATAGGATCAAAAGATCAAAAACTTTATATAGTCAGTCAGTCTCAGACATTAAATACACTATCAAAGTATATATATTTTCAATTAAATTGCAAGAGATTTCCTAAATGCCACAGAATCATTTTTCACTTACCGTTTTTTCAATCTTTAAGATTATTATCATAACTGAACTTCTAATCTTATATATTTAAAAAATCAGTTTTAAGACTTTTAAGAGAAATGAAGGAGGAAACAAAATTTTCTTCTCTTAATACGCGAAATGGTTTAAAAAAATTCTAATAATTTCGTGTTCTTCCTTCTATTTTTCGAAGAGAGTTAAAATGCCAGTTATTGTTTCGGTAAAGAATTTTTCCTTTGAAGAAAAAGAACACTCAGACTTGATCCAGTAAATAAGTGAAAAAATTGAGCTGAATGTTTTAAAGCTCATTGAAAAAGAATATACGTGATTATTAAAGCTTACAGCTAATCTATAAAACTCTTCCCTTCAGAAACACCTGTGAATGTTTTCCCTATTTTGTAATCCTCTTATGACGCGTGAAGATGATGTATTTTCTGTCATATCTGCGAAAGAAATCCTCCTTTTTTGTTAGTAATATATATTTTTACTGAAACAGACCAAATCAATAAAATCTAAAGGAACATATGTTTCTGTCAACCTTTGCAGTTTTAAACAAATAGTTTTGTTACATCTATGCTGACGTAACTTTTTTCATCGAACTTTTAGCTTATTTAAGAAAAGTAAGTTTCTATTTAAAAAAAAAAAACTCTCTTTGTGAAGAAAAACTGTCTTTACAAAAGGATTAAAAGTCATATCATGAGAAAAATTTGTAATCTATTAAAAAATAGATTTATTATTTTTAACATAGTGTCATCTTCGGCCTTTTTTGAAGAAAAAGCCGTTAAAAAAGAATGTATACAGAAATCATGAAATAAAATATTTAACAACACAACTTTCTGCTCTTAAATTTGTATTTAAGTCTGCTCATATTTTGTTCTTATGAAGGAGAAGACTAGTAGCTATGGATGTTTATTTCTTAATGTCATAATATAACATAATTATCCGTGTTAGTTCAACAAATATAATTAAATGTATAAATTATCGTAAAACTTCAAACGCATATTGTTTGTTAAAGTTGTTAAAGAGGAACGGGTTCATAACAAAATGAATTGTCCGACCCGATAGGCTCAGAGGGAATTCGAATTACAATGCTAGCAAAACGTTTTTACTACATTCCATTTCTTTATAATGAAACACAAAACAACTTCTTGAAAAATTTTAATTGTGTTCAGACAGGGATTTTGGAACTGGAAATTGTTATGATCAATTAATAAAGTAACCTCTCATTAAAATTAACTGTTTAGCTAGGTTGAAACTCTCTATCTGTATGAAGATTGATTTGAATTGCTTTTTTCATATAAAGCTGTTGAAGATATTGCTTGGATATAATATGAAATTTCTACATGAATATAGTTAAACTAACACACACGTTTAGGGTTCTTTGGGGTTCTGTAATTATGAAAAGAACGTTTTAAGAAAGTATAAGTTTTTAAAATATAACAAAAACCTCATTCTTAAAGAAATTGTCCTTTCTTCTTTTGGCAGGAGCGGCAGATTCCTTAAGTTCCATTGAAAGGTGGAAGGCAAACTCATCTGCAACTTACGATGTAAATCGACAGACGATCAAGACTTGAAAGCTAACACCGGCTGACAACTTATTTTCAAATATTTAATCCATTGAAAGTAAGCCATAACATAATCCATATATTATATCCTGTCGAGCATTAAAAATCAAGTATGCTGTATACATAAATCACATAACGTGGGGCTTTTTAAAATATAGCTCGTGTAAATCTCTTAATCGGAGGATAAAATATTTAAATCTTTCCTGTCTAAAACGTTAACAATTTTGCAACTACTATCCGTTATTCGGGGATATTTCTGTGTGTCGGGAACAAATAATGTCGCAGTTTTTCCTTCAAAGAAATGGAAAATTTGATAAGTTAAGAAAAGGAAAATAATAATTACAAAATTTTTAAGTTAGTGTAACTGAATATATCTAATGAAATAGAAATAGCAGTACATATATAATGTAAGTCTTACTTCCGATTTAGATGAACTTTAATTCAGAAAAACTCCCATTAAAGCAAGCATAAATTTTTGAAATTCTAGACATTCTTCAAATCGCCATTAAATACGCTACTTATCTCTGACACAAGGAAATTTTTCCGTTTGTGATAAAGGAGTGAAATTGTCACATTTTGTATATCCTTCAAGATAATATATTCTGCAGGACTTATCCTTTAGGTAAGTTCTATTGTTACTTTTGAAACAATTATGCAGAGGGCAGCGTAAAATCCCATATCAAACTCTTTGATTCTCATGATTAGTTTGCAGAATATACTTACGTTACTGTCTGTCTTATAAACTGCAACGCATGCATTCAGTTGTTCTCAGTCTGTATTTAAGCTTCCTTTCAGAACAAAAAGTACATTTCATTGATAACCCCCGTAAAAGATACTTAATTTTAATGAATAGAAATCTAATTTTGCTGTTTCAACAGAAGAGATTTAATTAAACAAATTAGAAATATAGACTAACTATATGCTTTACTATAATAAGATTCACACTTTTAGTCATAGCAAATATGTTATATTGGGATATTTCTGAAATAGTTACTTTTTTTTAAAATTGTTAATGAAGATATTTTTACTTTTCTTCGAGTTTATTTGCATATATTCATTGAAATATTTCCACTATAATTCTCAAATGAATTGATATAGCTGCAAAACAATTTCTATTTTATTCAAATTCAGTTCGCCATGTTGTTTTCTCTCATACATGGCTACTCTTTCAGTAATAAGAATGTTTTTGCTCATTTTGTATGAAGAAAAAAATGTTTTGTCCTATTGTGCAAAATAATTAGGGCGCCCAAGTGCCTAAACGAAAGATACTGTTATCAAATAATCCCAGTATATTTTAATAAGATCTCCATAGATTTCTAATTATTTAAATAAATTCTGAAACCATTTCAAATATGCTAATTATCAAGTTTCCTTAGAAGGGATAACTTATTTTAAAGTTCATACGAAATAGAATGTCTGTATTATTTAAAAATGTTGTAGACTTCTATGACAATTGAAGATTTAAAGATATATATATATATATATATATATATATATATATATATATATATATATATGTACACTACCCTACAATAATGAACCCGACAGAAAGATGTGATGTATAGGGAAAGAATACATGATTTAATAGGGTTCCCCCACATGCTGCGATTACACTAGCAACCCTTCTAGGCATACTTTCAACAAGGTTTCAATACAAAGCTATGGGTATTTGCATCCATTCCTGCTGCAAAAATGTCGCTAGATAATCTGTAGATTTCGGACGGGGTTCCATGGTCCGTAAGCATTGCTCTAACTCGTTCCACAGATGTTTTGGTTTGTGATTTTTGGTTTGTGAGCGGCAACACATCCGTGGATACTGAGGGCGTGCATTTCCTTCCGCCAAGTATTGGGGTGCACCGTAACCGAAGCTACCTGTCGAAACTCAAAGTTGATGATTTAGAGTGGTTCTTACGAACCTCACGCCTTAAGACACCCCGATCCCATTCGGTCAGTTTACGGGGACGACCAACATGTGCAGTTCGTGTCCCAACTCCCGTAGTCTTCCACTTCTTCACGACATAATAAACAGTTGATCGTGGCTGTGATAATTCTACCGCAATTGCGGGAATAGACTTACCACTAATGTGACAGCGAACCATAACACCTCTTTCAAAGTCAATTAGTTCCTTTAGTTTCGACATATTCTCACAATTTCACACAGAACTAACAACGTTACCACTTCGCGAATCGCATTTAACCTTAACAGGTCACGTGCGACCACTGGATTTGCATAAAATCCGACATGCAGTCGGATTTTACGCAAATCTCTTGGCGTCCGGTCCATCATATTAGGTAGTATTTATATATATATATATATATATATATATATATATATATATATATACATACAGTTGGTTCTCTGTTTAACGACGCTTTACTTAACGATGATCTCTATTTAAAGACGATATTTCCCGGTCCCGGTACCTCCGACGTAAAAAAATTCTATTTAACGGCGATTTTGTTTTTATTTAACGACGATTTTTTGTTAAATGATAAACTTTTTCTTCAACATTTTATTTACGGGAGGGTTACTTTCTGTGGGGGAGTTTGGTTTCAATAACAGACCCAGAATTTCCTTTATGTTTGTTGCAATCATAGACTTGTTGCAGTGGAAAAAAACCGGGGAAGGGGGGGGGGGGAGGATTACTGTTTCTCGGAAGATCGAACATTCTTCCCTGGTGGATCGAATTTCTTAGTGCGGGTGTGGAATCACTCTATTGTACCTACGATGTTCTCATGTGATTTACGAACTGTCCAAATGCACCCCTCTCTCACTCCTTCTGGGAAGTACGTGTTCATGTTTAGAGAATTCATGGTTGTGTGTAGGAGCTCATTCCAGTACGAATACGAGGTGAGCAGAGCAAAATGGCATCAAAGCGAAAGCATCTTACGCTACACGAAAAAGTGAAAATTATTGAAAACTGGGAAGAAAGTGTTGGAATAACAAAAGTTCAATTCGCAAGACAATTTCAGCTACCCGAGTCTACTCTCAAACGCGTTTTAGCAAACAAAGAGAAAATTCTTGAAGCAGCACAAAAATTTGGTTTGGGATCCAAATCCAAACGGCAGAAAATTCAATGTGGCCGATCAGAAGAGTTTGAGAAGGCAGTCCTGCAATGGTTTCATCAAGCAAGAGCATCTAACATTCCAATTTCCGGAGTGATATTTAAAGAAAATGCTATTATTCTGGAAGAAAAGTTTGGAATGCAAAATTTTCAGGCTTCGGCTGGTTGGCTAACAAAGTTCAAGGAAAGATACGGCTTGTATTTAAAAGCATATCTGGCGAAAGTGGCTCCGTAGATGAAAAAATAGTGGATGAATGGAAAATAGTGCTGAAGGGGATATTAGATGGATATGATGAGAAGAACATATTCAATGCAGATGAGACGGGTCTATTCTACAATATGGTGCCTAATAAAAACTTAACGTATACGGGAGAAAAGTGTTTTGGTGGAAAACACAGTAAAGAACGATTGATTGTTTTACTGTGCACTAATTCGGATGGATCTGAGAAATTTCCACCACTAGTTATAGGCAAATCAAAGCAACCAAGGTGTTTTAAGAATATCACCAGGAAACCTTGTGAGTACCGCAATAACAATAAAGCTTGGATGACATCACAAATTTTTATTGACTGGATTAGAAAATTTGATGCAAAAATGCATCGAGAAAAGAGAAAAGTTTTACTTTTAATCGACCGATGCACTGCACATACTCCAAATATCCCTGGACTTACAAATTTGACTATCCATTTCTTACCAGCTAATTGTACTAGCAAGTTGCAGCCATTAGACCTGGGTATCATTCGCAGTGTGAAAGCATACTACAGAAAGTCTTTAATTTGGAAATTAATAAACAATTCGGCTGACAGTATAAAAATTAAACAATTTACAATCTTGGAAGCAATGCACATGATATCTTCAGCATGGAAAGAAGTTTCTTCATCCACAATAAAAAACTGCTTTCGCGTTGCTGGAATTCACAAAGAACTTATAGTGGAACTGCAAAGTACGGATGTAGAAATCAACGAAGATGACATTACCCCTGAAGAATGGAGAAGTCTTGTTGAAGATGAGGATGTTTCAATTCAAGATTTCTACAATTGTGATAAATATGTTTTAACAACAGATTTCAGAAATGTAGAAAAAATTTATGAAGATATTGTAAACGAAAACACAGTGTCAGACGATGAAGGTGAAGTTGAAGACACGGAAAACGAGACACTGCCACAGTCTTACACAGATGCAATTTCAGCTCTAGATGTTCTCCGACGCTATATTACATCGAAAATGGAAGGTGACTCATTTAACATTTTAGAAAATCTGGAAAAGAGAATAACGAAAACAAGGCGAATGAAGCAATCAACACTTTTTGAATTTTTTAAAACGTAATTTATTGTATTGTTTGTACTCTTTTTTTTCAATGTAATTTATAATAACTTTTTGTGAATAAAATAATGATGATAATAACATAACTTTTTTAAACACGCTAATATATTAAGAAATATATTGACAGTCCTAAGCCTGTAAAGTGTGAAGGGAAATGTTATTTTTTCACAAATTCTGTTTAAGGACGATCTCTACTTAAGGACGATTTTTCACGGTCCCTTGAAAGTCATTAAACAGAGAACCAACTGATATATATATATATATATATATATATATATATATATATATATATATATATATATATATGTGTGTGTGTGTGTGTGTGTGTGTGTGTGTGTGTATGTATGTCACGGCCCTTCGATGCGTACTGTCATAGGGATATGACAATAATGTCACGGCAAGGGGCAGCAAAATCGAAAAGTACGGGACAAAGTAACATAATTGCGAAATGTAAGAAAGAAGCAGGGCTAAGAAGCAAATGGCCAACAATAAATCTAAGCTACTAAAGATAAAACTAGAAGATAAATGTGCTGTAGAATGAATGGCAACGAAGAGAAGAAAAGAAGAAAGGAAGACTGAAAATTTATGAGGGCTATAAAACAGAACACGTGTTTCATGATGTCGGAGCATGAGAAAAAGTTCATGGGAAAAAAAGGAGAATTTTATAAATCCCGCCCTCATTGCGTATTGGTGAAAAGGGGATGCAGAAAAGGCAGCAACGGACGAATTGTGATGACATATAATAATATGGCCAATGGAATGGAGAAGAGGCACAGCCGGCATAAATTAGAGAAAAATAATATGAAATAATATGAGGAAGCAAAAAGACAGACAGGACACAGAGAGAGTTAGAAGTTAGAGTCAGAAGTAGTAGCAACCTAGCTAGTAAAATGTACGAAGTGCGCCCGATGATGATGATATAAGCCGTGACCGATGGCAGCAGAGCTGTAAGATGAATGCGTCCCATTGCCCAATGCCGTGCGCCTAGAATGACTAAAGGAGCCCTGTACTCTATCGTGTGTGTATCCAGTGCCTAGAATGACTAAAGGAGCCCTGTACTCTACCGTCTGTGTATCCAGTGCCTAGAATGACTAAAGGAGCCCTGTAATCTACCGTGTGTGTATCCAGTGCCTAGAATGACTAAAGGAGCCCTGTACTCTACCGTGTGTGTATCCAGTGCCTAGAATGACTAAAGGAGCCCTGTACTCTACCGTCTGTGTATCTAGTGCCTAGAATGACTAAAGGAGCCCTGTAATCTACCGTGTGTGTATCCAGTACCAGTGATGTGTGTATGAAACGAAGTCCATTATAGCTCCGTGCCCGATGTCCACAACGACGAGCCAATTATCATCTGTAAAGGTACGGTCCCTTTATTCCCTCTTCATATTATACTGTCATTGCTTCTCATAGCGTAGTCTTCATTAACTTAATAATATAGAGCGCGGTAGTGAAGTAATCAGATAATGGAAGTTAGCGAAAAATAAATGATAATTCGTATAATGAATTAATTCGAATAATGAATTTGTAGTGAATGAATTAAATGTATGTGTAGATGAAGTATGACCTGTTTTGTAGGAATGTATTATATCATATCATTTATGTTAATCAATAAATTAATTGGTCATATAAAACCAGAGTTGTTTCCTTCATTTGGGAATCACAATGCAATGAAATGTACAAATTAATTATATTCAGAAAATCATTGACTTATTAAAAGATAAATATTAAAATATAAATAAAATTACTAATTACCCACAACTTTCACCGTCACACGTACCCTTTAACAAACTAATTACTATAAATTTGAAGTCATAAAACAATAGGCCAGTGGAAGAACTAATACTTAAATATCATTTAAAGACTTCTTTATTAATTAAAATTAATTAATTATCCAATTAACCCAGCTAAATCGCCATTTTCAATCATCCCCCATCTCACGACAGACGCAAGTCCTATCTCTAGAAAAATATCCCTAAACTGTGTTTTTTCTTTCTTGCACTTTCACGTTATACCACAGCGTGGGTGATCATCCCGAGCCCCTCTCTCGAACACTCGGGGAATTGCGTCAGACAGCGCGTGCGAGCAATTCGGTGACCGTGAAGTCTTCGCTGCGAAAAACAATCTACTTCCTGAAATTGCCGTTTAATGCTTATTACTATAATTAAATATAGTTTATGATTCTAGCATCACAAACACAGGCGCACACACACACACACACACACACACACACACACACACACATATATATATATATATATATATATATATATATATATATATATATATATATATATATATATCTGTGTGTGTGTGTGTGTGTGTGTGTGTGTGTGTGCGTGTGTGTACGTACAAAGGTGGTTATCAAAATAATGGAAACACTAAGGAATAATATGAAATCCTTTACGAATAAGGCATAGGACCAAGTTTGACAAGTAATACGGCTGAATTCACTAAAAATAGAATTATACAAGTCTTGGATAAGGGAAAGTTATACGATTTTTATGGAGAAATCCTGAAAGTTCCTGTACAGATACTGGTGTTGGACATCTTCTATTCCTGACTCTATTCTGTAAAACAGACCACAGCAATTTTGAGATGATTTTGAGATTGGAGGACTCAGCGGATTTATAAAGATGTTTGACTTACTCTTTATGTTCCTCAAACTATGCCCTTAGAGGTCTAACTGTTGGTGTAGGATCATTATAATCTTGAAATACGCCCTCTCCTGCAGGAAACAATGTTTGCATCATGTAATGGGTTTAGTTTGCTAGAAGTTCGATATAGTCATTCCCGATCAATTTCCCTTTTAGGGTTACAATCGATGGCTTCTGAAAATTATAGGATGGTCACTGAAACCCTGATAAATTTACCTCCATGCTTGACAACTGGCATGAGACAATCAAGGTTATAGGCTTGCGAAGGTGTTAAAAACAAAAAAATCGCGCGGGAAAAATGTGAACAATGATTCATCTGACAAAATGTCCTTTTTCGACATATCACTCGACCAAGATTTCTGATCATGGTACCACTGTAGATGATGTTTTGCATTCACATCTGTTACAAGCGGTTCGGGAATTTCCCAAAGAAAACATTTTGGGTTCGACTGTGACCAAAATGTTTTGTTTGTGAAGTTCTCTATTCTCTGTAATGATTGATATTGGAGCCTGCATATGCAGATTGATCTCTACGATGACTTTGGCTGCAGTTGTCTTCTTTTACGAAGTCACAATCAACATCAATACCCATCAGTCTCTTTTCTCCCTCTTCACTGTTTTACATACGATGTCTTTCCGTAAACTCTGTACACCGTCATGAATTTCGATACCATAGCTCGGGAAACACCCAAATGCCCTGGGGTTGAAATAGCAAATGCTCCATTAAGGCACACTCCCAGAATTTGTCTCTTTTGCATGGTCAGCAAGGCTTGATATCTTATCTTACCTTCCAGGAAGTCCGGCGCTCTTAACTTCGTTGCTGCTACCGGACAGTAGAATATTTTATACACTAAGTTCTGTAAAAAAATACCGGTGGACAGACTTGTTTTTAAGGAATACGAAGCACTTTCATAAACACCACTAATATTAATGAGTGTTTCCATTATTTTGATAACCACCTGTATATATTAATTTTTTGAGCATTTTAAAGAAAAGATATAAAATTAGGGAAAAATTAAATGCAACATAAAAAGTAACACAAAACGTTAGGTATTTGTGTTAATTATTGTAGTGTTTGTATGTTTGTGTTTGTGTGTGTGCGCAGGTGCAGGTGCAGACAAATTTTTCAGTGGAGTTGTTCTAGTTCATTGTTTCTGTTCCCTAAATAATATTTTATTATGTATTCTTAAAACATCCAAACAAAGAGCATTAAAACAGATTTTACTCTTTTCGATTTCTTAATGGCGAGATCGTAATACGACAGATCCATTCGAAGTACTTCAATTCTGTTCTTTCAAGACAGATCCCACATAAAGCAGTCCCAATTCTCTCAGTAGAATGACCTCTTGGGAGGACTCTTGAAATTATAGACTAAACTGTGATTTTGGAAAGTACTTTGAGTGAAGGAATATGAAAAGCCGTTAAAGAGCTGCTTTTGAATCAAGGATGAATGCTCGTTTGATCCCTTGCTTATTAGTATACGTAAGCAGCTGGAATTTTGTTACATTTGCAGATTTCAATACACTCCAAGTTCTTTGTTTTTTGTTTCCTCACGCGGCTAGTACTTTGTCCTGAGGACACTGACCCACTGACGCCTCGAATTCATAGGTTATTTTATTATGGTAACACCCTACATGTGAGTTAACACTTCACCCTATGAGGGAACATCACTTTTCGATAAGAGGATAGTACCTCTTACCGATATTATATGGTAGGGAGTGGATGATTCTAGTAGAATTTAACCTTATTCCTCGCACGTCTTGGTGTAGAGGTTTATCTTTCCTTATCGATAGGCTTGCGTAAGATCTCATGTTCTTTCAATTTTTTTCAGCTCCGACGTTTTCAGTGCTTGACTTTTTGGTGGATGCTAAGGTTTCCGTATAATTATATCAATTTAATTAATGCATCCATTTTAATAACTATATTGTTTCATAAATTTGAAGTGTGGTTTAAAATTTATTTTAAAAAAATGATATCGTATTTTGCTTTATTGGACTATTGAACCCCATGAAAGTCATTTGAATGTAATTTCCTTACTTAGCCATCGGATTATCTCAAATAAAAGAATAAAGGAAAAAATAACAACGCAAATAATAGGAAATGGATAAATATTATTGTAACGATTCATAGCCTTCCATGGATGTACACATTCTTGAAGTCTGTTGTTTGTCACCATATGCATTTATTACATGATTGTAAGTTAGCCCAATTTGATTTTTGCACGAACTTATTACTGTGAATAGGATACCTTTCTCTTGCAAGGAAAGCGTCAAGATTTTATTATCTATTTCACCAAAATACGCTGTATCGGTACTCTTATATAATATCCCCGAATATTCACAAGACTCGAAGATAAAGGAAAGCGTAAATTGTAAGGAGTCATACTTCGATTGGTATTGGTTATTATATAGAGATATACAGGAAAGTATAATATAGTGCAATGAATTGTAAGTCTATCCAAATTTTTATAGACTTCCAAAGTGAAGTATCCATGATCAGCTATATTCACTTTAGTTAAAACATTCAAACACCCTTGAAATCCATCATTGAATAGTATAATGGCATCATATGCTCCAAATTTCATAGTTTTAGGACACACAAATACGTCTTTCGGTAGTCTTTGCCATATGATACCATTAAGACTTTCATTTGCATTTTGTGCCTTGCAGTGAAGTCACTGACTCAAGAGTTCTCATGTGCATAATTATAAATATGTTGGTTAGATGGAATTTAATACAGCATTCGATAAGCCTGAGTGTTTTGTTTTATGTGTAGTTCCTTGGGCTACTGCCCGCTGAAATGAACACCAGCTATCAATCCCAAAAGGAAAATGCCCATGCATAGGGTTATTTGTGCTTGAAACACAGTGAAAGAGTGCAGCTATGACATTTTGTTGCATTCTAGAAGTTCTTTTTGGAATTTTCGTTGAAAAAATCTGAAAATATCGAGAAAAGTAAATGGATAGAATGAGTTTCAAATGATTAGCTAAGAAGCAAACTCGCGTGTAAACAATGAATTGGATTGCACAGTTTAATGCCAATTTCTAAAACAAAATTAGGTCAATGACGTTGCCAGATGTAATTCTTAATATTATTAAGATGTTTAAAAAACAAATTTTGTGTTTTTATGTCCATATATAATCAATTTTCCTAACAAAATCATGAAAAAAGCGACGTAAGCAAACATTTTTGCTTACTTCCGGTTTGCAGAAAAGTACTTCCCGTTGTAAAATTTCACCGCCAAGCAATATTAAAATATCTATAACTTCCGTTCTAGACTAGCTGGAAACAAAATTCAAACAGATTTTGAAAGTTAAAAGATTGGGCCTTCATAAAATAGCAAAAATATAAAAAAAATTGTGTGGTCAGGAGACCCCCGTAAGGAACGAAGTTCCTTACATTATTTTTTCAACTCTAAACGTGATTTGATATGTAGATTTCTATTGATTATATTAGTGTATTTTTGTCACGCCAAGAAGCGCAGCCCTATTTTATTCAACTATCTCTCTGTCTAATTTGTATATTTTATTTTTTATAATTTTTTCAAAGCAAAAATGTAAAGTAAGGATTTAAATCAATAAATTTCATTTAATATTTTAAGAAAAATAGTCATTTATTAAAAATTAAATATAAAATAGTGAATTATAAATAATATATAAAAAATAATAAATAAAATTTTTTCTCATTCACTTGTGAATAATATATATATATCATACCGAGCAAGATTCAGTGTATCATTTTGCTGTACTTTTTCTTTTTGCTTCTGCCGGAATTGTTGACATTGAGAGTTTGTTTTTGGTATTTTTTTCGCACTCTGAAGTTGATTTTGGATTTGTTTTCTCTTTCGATACTCTTTTTGACGCTGAGCATATGATTTCACTATTATTTATCTGTAATTATGTAAATAGTAAATAGTAAACACTCGAATCACATATATATTAAATGAATGTAAACAGTAAATGCTTATATTAAGTTATATGATTTATGAACTTACTTTTCTAAGTTTGCATTATTTACACTGGCTGCAGTTTCTGTTTTTCAACTTTCCATTATTAATTTGCAATAATGGCACAATATAAATCCTGTGTGAATTAAAACAATAACAAACAAAAAATAAGTTTCAATAATATTTACACGTGTGTAGAATTTCCGTCCACAGATGGCGCTGGCCCCATAACGCTTTTTCCATACGTGACGATTTCTGCCAGTTCACTCTGGCGTAAAAGCCAGGCCGCGTAAAAGAACTACGTTCCAAAAAAAACGATATTTTGTCAGAAATTGACGTTTTAAATTTGTACTTATACCTTACAAATCAAATGCCAAAAATTCATCCGTTTAACCAGTCAGATCCAACGGAATCTCTAACGCTGACGGTGATTGACTCTATGTGAACAAACACTTATTCTCATTAATTCTTTCTATTATATATATATATATATATATATATATATATGTGTGTGTGTGTGTGTGTGTGTGTGTGTGTGCAATAATATTACTAACAACCTATAATCGCCCATTCTGAACTTTATCTCTGAACTTTATCTCAAAGTAGCAGATTACATATTCTTAGTTATATTCCCTTAAAGGTCAAACACTTTATTCTAGAATTGATTAAATAATATCATTAAATATGTATAATTTAAAAGGAAAGAAAAGCTCCATCCCTTTATATTTGGTTAAAATGCACAATATTTATTATATTTTACATCTCGGCACACGTTTTGAAATCATCCTTTCCTTTCGCACTGTTGCTCATCGCGAAGAAAATCAATTTCCCTTTCGAATATTAAGCGTATATATAATGGATTCTTTTATTGTCTGTATTCGGTCGAGCGGAAAAAAAAGATGAGGCCGTCGGCCAATTTGTTCGTATTTGTATGTTCTTTTTCATATGCTCTTCATAGTATATGTTACAAACAATATTTATAAGAATTTTTTATTACCGATATTATCGAAAGAATAATACTTAAGATCGTGAGTGGCAGAATGAAATTTTGTTGTTGCTACAAATCAGCAATTGATAATGCTTTTCTACATCTCTATTTTTCCGGTTTATATATATATATATATATATATATATATATATATATATATATATATATATATATATATATATATATATATATATATATATATATATAGTGAAACCTCGATTTAACGTTATTGAAGGTACCATAAAGAAATGACGTTATATGCGAAAAAACGTTCAAAAACGTAGACATCAGTTTTCTAAATTATGCTTTTAATAAATCGATTATTTCCCTTTCTGTCCTGTTTATAGCACAAATCGCATTCTCAACAGTAGTAGTTTAGTAATCTTTTTTCTTGACTTTCACTATTTGAAAGGAGCGCTTCCACTGTTTTCAAAGCTTGAAGGGCTTCTGTCGAAGGAGGATTTCCATGTTCATCATTTTCATCATTGTCCGAACTATCCAATTCTGAGTCTATTAAATCACTTAGAATCGGAATCTCTGATGTCACGATATTTGAATAGCAATGTAGATAATTCTCGAGATCTATAAATGAGCAAGAAGAGAAATCATCCATTCCATTAGAGTTTTCATTTTCTCTCTCCTCGAACTCATATTCATAACAACTGTCCTCCGGAAAACCAGCTTTTCCAAAAGGACGTAAGATACATTATTTTCCCGTGCTGAAGAAATCTTATGAAGAAATTCTAGAATGTGTCTCGATTTTTTCCTGCCTACAAATTCTGTACTAAGAAGGGAGTTTTTCAAATCTTGGTTTTTATACTTTACATTGAACGATCGTATGATCCCCAAATCACAAGGTTGATATTTGGTTGGGAGAGAAAAGTTCCATTAGCACATTTTGTAATTTTAAATGTACAACATGGGTTGTACATTGATCAACAAACAAAATAATCTTACGTTTCTGCAAGCGTATTTGTCTGTCCAATTTGTGCAGAACCGACTCCAGCAGACTCGCCGCAAATAGACTTGTATGATAAATCTTGCCTTTTTTTAGAGCCGTGTAAATCTTAAAATTCCCAGTTTAGAAGCAATTTCTATTTCAAAAAGGGGCCATTTATAGCAATACTTGTTATACGAACTTTGTTGAACTTTAATAAACCATTAAAAAAGGAATTCCTCAAACGGTAACTATTTCCTATTTGCTCTTTTCTATTAGCATGTTTTCCCATCTTTTCTCAATTTCGCTCCAATAAAACTGCTTGCTTTAAAAATTCATAACAATTTTTGACTATTTTAGGAAAATTTCATTGAGTTTGACAACCCCCCCCCCCTCTGAAAAAAGGTTAGATGCGGGAAATATTTTAAAATGAAAACGTTAAATCCGAGATATTTTAAAATTACAAGTATAGGAAATAAATTGGGACTGATGAAAAATGACGTTATATGCGGGAAATTGTTTATACGGGTTACGTTAACGCAGGGTTTCACTGTATATATATATGACAGGCGTAGGATTTATGCCTGATTGCTAAATTAGTATTTGCAGTCTTCCTAGTTTACAGTTCGTGGCACCGAAGTAAGGCAGTCGCAAGTAATGACGACATTTTAGTATCCCAAACAATTAAGGCTTATTCTCCAACTTCGTGAAAACAATCATTCCAACCTTCGCTCATATTAGCTCTCACCATTTTATAAAACTCGCAGATCCGGCTAGCACGCTTCCGATTTCAACGACTTATTCCCGCGCTCTGCGTAATTCTTTGCTCTCATCAACACGTCCCCCTTTATGGCGCATGCGCAAAGCACCATCTGGAAAATTCTAGAATATTTTGCTGTTTACCTAAGCATTAATTTTCGAGCCAAACCCTGTACGTCTAAAATAGATTCCGTCGATGGAACTTCAATTCACTTTCGCGAATCGAGGTTATCCATTTAAGACGGGTTAAACCCTTTTCTTCAATGTGTTTTGCCAATGATTTTAATGTTAAATTTGATTATTCTGAGGCCCCCTGTAAATTGCTTAGTTACTATTATTTTCTAATTAATTCTTAAAAAATTTCCCCCCGTCCCTCTAAAGGCGTGCACACAAGGAGTAGCTAATTCATATGTGGTAAGTCCATTTCAGTATTTATTTACAAATATACTTATTTTATTAAAAAGTTACTGTGAAATATGAAAATTCACATAAATGAATAACAAATTGGATTTTGAAAAGAGTATTGCCGGCAAAATTTTCTGGAGCCTCCTTGACATGGTTGACCCTGTAAAAACTCAGAGGCACAATATATTAATAATTGAAACAGCATATAAACCTTATCAGTTTCCCATGGAATTTCTCATTTGCCTCTAATTACTGAACATCATAAAATTATTTACATCAATTCAAATATAACTTATTTTTCCTTTTTTATACCTTTGAACCATTTTATACACGAAACTCAAAATATTTCTTCATATTATTTATAATTCACAATTCAAATTTATCAAAACATATTTATAATTTACACTTCATTCATCTAAATATTCACAATGATAGACTCATTATGTCATTACAAAACAATTTTGGTGCTTGTGTACCGCTCATTTACTGTGTACAAATTGCTAAGTATTCATGACGTTCGTACAGCTTTCTGCACAATTGTGCCAAGTTGGGTCAGAGGAGAGTACGTGCAAATGATTTCCCACAGTCTTAACCACAACAATTGCTTTGGAAAAACAAAATATTTGGAGAGTGTTCGTGTGTTGGAGTGTATGTACTCCACACAACCCTAGGCTCAAATTCTTAATAACTTTACAACTAAGGAGTGAGGGGGGTTGTAGTTGTTTGCGCAAAAGTGTAAGTGGCCATACTGTGGACCAACCGTTATTTTCCCGCAGGACATGACTGCCAAAACAACACCTTGTCCAGGACGAAGATGGGGAAACAGGAAAAGTGGGCGCTTGTCATGCCTGAGAAAGTATCAAATAGGAATTGGGAGAGCAAAGGAGCCGTCAGCCCATGGCCTGTCTTAGTAATTTAGTTTAAGTGTTATTTTTCAGCACTTTGTGTGACTGAACGTGTGAAGTGAATTCTTATTTTAAAAGGATACAATGCAGTTGGGTGGACTTCCAAAACGTAGATAGAGGTGGGTGATAGGACAGAGTATTTCAAGAAGGAGAAAATTTAATGAAAGATGAAAGAAGTAGGGTTGTCACATTCGGTTGTTGGCTCAGAAGATCCAGAATATCACATACAATAGTTTTCTAGTAGAAAGTTTAATCAAGATAGGTTTTTTTTAATTTTTAATTTTTTTTTATTTTAGACAACACACAAAATTTAACCACCTAAAAAGTGGAGTCAGAAAGGTGTTAGGCACCCAACAAATAAAATCAATTAGGAAATGAATCTCTGAGTTATGAAGTTTTGTCATATTTGGGAAATGCAAAAACAGTTCAGCACATTAAACAAACCCAAACATTGTAAAAATGGTAGCAAACATTTCAAAATAATCCAAAATTAGGATTAGGTAAAGTCCTTTCATCAGTTAATTAAATTTCAATTCAAAACACACAATTGTTAAAAACCAATAAAATCAATACAAATCACATTATAGTTTTAATTTCGTCTAGTTTTCTTGAATTTGGATATTTAAATTCTTCGTACATTACTAAGCCACCAATTTTAAAATTCGACTTTAGAAATTGTTTATCATATCTCTGTTTATTAATTTTATGGTGCTGAATGGTTCTTTGTACTGCAATCTTTCTTGCTTCTTCAACTGGCGGATAATTTAATGAATTTGTTTCAGGCAATGGTGAGTCATATGGTAAATTTCCAAATAAAAGATAATTTGGGGGAAATTCAGTTACACAGTGGGGTTGGTTGTTATATTCAGAAGTTACTTGCTTTAAAATTTTTGTCCATGGAATTTTTTTTGAAGTATTTACTTTACATCTTAATTTTGCTAGTATGGTTTGATTACATTTCTCATTTTTGCATAACTTTGGGCCTATGGGCAGTTGTCAACAATTGCTTTATATTGTGATGTTTTAAGAATTTTTTAAATCTTGAGGAAGTAAATGCAGCATTTCTGTCACTTAATATTTGTTTAGGAACTTTAATATTGAAAATTTGTTTTAAACAGTTTGTATATGTCTCACTTGTCACACTCTTAGAAGGAAAAGTCCAAATATATCTTATCGCATGATCAATCACCAGATGAAGATTTTTTTTGTCGAGTTGTAATAGTTAAAACCTCCAATTGTATCAACTGCATTTAGGTCAAACGGTTCATGGGCAACTGGTACCTGTTCCATCAGTCCAAATTTTCTCTTTGCAATTAAATCTTGCACTTCATCACACACGAAATTTATTAAGTTCTCCTTTTTCCAATTGTCATTTAATCCCAGAATTCTTCTCTTCTCGTCAAACATATTTAACCATGGGAGAATATTTTTACTTTTTGTGCTATCGAACTTGGGTATTTTTATTTCTTTTTCAGGGTTTCGTTTCTCCATACATTTGTCACTCCCTCTTTTTTCGGTAAAAACCATTTGTGTACTGCCAACAGCTAGTTTCATCACATTTTCATCAGTTTAATTTTCATGTTTATTAGTTTCTGTCCCTTCACAAGCAGTCCCCCACTTCAGTTCGGTCCGACATATTAATGTCTGTTTTAAATCCTGTTCTGTTGTATTCGTCACCATCACTGAAAATTTTCACGCCTGTGAGCTATCCAAAGTACGGTGAGCTAGACACGTCTCCCCGGAAAGTTCAGTACTTGCCGGCTCCTGACAGGCGTAGGATTTACGCCTGCTTACTAAATTAGTATTTGCAGTCTTCTTAGTTTACAGTTCGGGGCACCGAAGTAAGGCAGTCGCAAATAATGACGACATATTACTATCCAAAACAATTAAAGTTTATTTTCTCCAACTTCGTGAAAACCATCACTCCAACGTTCGCAAATCTTAGCGCGCGCCATTTTATAAAACTCGCAGACCCCGCTAGCACGTTTCCAATTTCAGCGACTTATTCCCGCGCTCTGCGTAATTCTCTGTTCTCATCAGCGCGTCCCCCTTTATGGCGCATGCACAAAGCACCATCTGGAAAATTCTAGAATATTTTTCTGTTTACCTAAGCATTCATTTTCGCACCAAACCCTATACGTCTAAAATATATTCCCTCGATGGAACTTCAATTTAGTTTCGCGAATCGAGGTCATCCATTTTAAACGGGGGAAAAACCTTTTTTTCCAACGCGTTTTGGCAATGATTTTAATGTTAAATTTGATTATTCTGAGGCCCTCTGTAAATTGCTTAGTTACTATTATTTTCTAATTAATTCTTAACACACACACACACATATATATATATATATATATATATGTTTCGTATATTTCGTATTAATTGAAGGCAATCGTTGACCGAATAATTAGATGAGATGACAGAGATCAATTCAACTCGTTTATTTTCATTATTAAATTACCAGAGCTCCAACATAATTATGCAAACCACTCCATCCAGGCTCTCTCTAAAGACATTAGGTCGTCTCTTCATCAGATCTCTGTGCCGACTAACTTAGTTCTTTCTTATTCTCCCGCCCAAACTTTTTGCTGACTCTTAAATCGAATCTTCTCGAAGATTCTTCCTTACGTAACGTTAACCCCTAATCCGAATAATCTCTCTTTAAAAACTGGACCGTCAGGTGGCCACCTCTATTGGTAACTTTTGCTATTAAAACCCTCGTTTCTCCGATATTTCATGAATTAATAATATTTAATGGCTAATTCTGTATTTTCTAAACGAAACTCCCGTTTTAGGTTCCCCATAGTTAAGGCACACACACACACATATATATATATACATACATATATATATATATATATATATATATATATATATATATATGGAAGAAGAACCATAGAGGGAATCTAAATATAGTATCAAACTTAACTCCTGCCCAGCCTCATCTTCGGAGTGACGTCATAAGGGCATGGGCAGTTGTATTGGGAGCCTTTGAGATAATCGGCAAGCAGCAGACCCATGGGATTAATTCGTTAATAGAAGACACGTGACAGCCGAGTCCGCGGGTTTTGTAAAATGGCGAGCACTAAGATATGCGCTTCTTTGGAACAGTGGTTGTTAATAGATGAAGAAATAAATATGATTAAGTCGAACTGATGTGACTTTCCTGAGTTGATCTGCCTTCCACTATGCCATCGGACCACCATTGACTGCAACATCATTTAATATAGCGGGTATAATACTACGCCCGACATATATACATATATATAAACACACACAAATATATATATATATATATATATATATATATATATATATATATATATATATATTCATATTATATATATATATATATATATATATATATATATATATATATATATATATATATATATATATATATATATATATATATATATATTCATATTATGGTTCAGAATATGTTTTAAAGTTAAGCATTTTGTATTTCAAAAGCTATTTCTCCCTCTCCTTTATTTACGGAAGAAATATACAAATGTAAATCACTGTCATTGATTTTTAGTGTAATTCTGAGTAGCACAGTAAAATAAGAATTCTACTAAAAATTCTTGTCTTATCTTTTTATTATTTAGATCTGTGATCTCCATAGGATACGAATACTACTAGTATTGCCGGGAGCTTTTCTTATGGATCAAGAGCAGGATTGGCAGAAGGGGTCCAAGTCACGAGGGTAGGCTTGGGTATTTGTTGCCGTGCCGAATACGAGAGTACCTTTAGCCCTTGTGTCGCTGCAAAGACCAACCGACCAGCCCAGTTAGTTTTATAATACTCAAAAAAATACGTCAGAGACATCGTGGTTTCAGTTTAGCTGTATCATTTCTGGAAATCCTATCGGAAAATGGAAACAAAACATTATGAAACATTCTTCCACGAAACTTTTAACAATGCGTTTATGTTTATCACTTGCTTGTTTAGGAGACAGCACTAAAGTTAAAAGTTTCAATTGTGAATTTTTTGTAAATATTTTCACTCATGTAGATATTGAAAAATAATTAATATTGAAAACGCTACTTTAAGGGCTGTAAGCTTTATTTCTTTCATTTTACATTCGGTGCACTAATATGGTATGGTTTGTCCTCACATTACATTTTTTAAGTTTTATTGGTACATTAGGAATAATCGATTTACATTTTTGGTATGTTTTTTACACTCCCTTTAGAGAAGTTTTAAAAGAAGAGTAAAAATTGCAAAAAAAGCTATTGGAAGTGTAACATGTCCTTTAGAGAAAACGTTTTCAGAATTGTTATGAACTTATTTAAATATATTGAAGTTTTAGCGTGTATATTTTAAATTATACTTATTTGAAATAATTGAATATAAAATTTATTTTAAAATAAATTTTAAAAATATTTGCTATAATCCTGTAAAAAAAAAATCCTCAGAAAATCCTCCTAAATATGTCATTCTTGTACTTGGGAGAAATTTTTCTTCAGTAATGTTTTAAACTTATTATTGTAATATCAAGGGTTTAGAAGAAGTATGTTTGAGATATGTACCACAAACAATATTAAATGAATTTTATATTTTTCTGCAACGAACAGAACCAGATCTTTTTTACTAACTTTGTATAACTTGAAGCATGCGATTCAAAGTTTTGATTCTGTTTTCCTCGTGTGACAAATCTCTTGCAGTTTATTATTCTAAACATAATGCGCTTTGCAGTCTAGTTCCTCCAAATGAAACAAACAAAAATAATCTTACTTTTTAGATTAATCTCGCAAACCTTCTTTCAAGTGAATAACCTTTAATTTTTTTACTTTGTTTTCCGTTTATTTAATTTTATGGAAAAGGCAAAAGAGGAGTTTGTACATGGAAGCATCTAACAATTATTATCTTATCTACTGAAACTACAAAACAGGTTTTTTCAGTACAAAAAACTTGTTTGTTTTATAGTTTTAGTATACAAGAATATAATTGTTGGAGATTTAATAATATACAAACTTCTCTTTTGTCTTTTCTTATATCACTATACTGTGAAATAAAAATGCACGTTAATTCTACAAAATCTAAGGATTTAGTTTAACGAACGTAAATACCGAATGAAATTAATGAAATATTTATATTGCAATTTAAACTCAATAAAAAGCTTATGTTTATAATTTCAGATGTTTAAAATGTATAATAAGGTTTCCAAAATGTTGGTAATTTACCGACAATTGGGTACAAGGGATTAGGGGTAATTTGCAACTGGTGTTTCGGTCCATTCCTGATAACGAAAGAGGCATATTTCATTGAATCCATAGACCCGTTTTCTCAAATGTGTTTCCTGATATACACTGCTGGCCACTGTAAATGCAACACCCTGAAGGAAACATGCAAATAACATGAAATTTACCACATGCATTAGCGGAGGTGAGATATGCAAATGATTAGAATTTCAGCGCAGACGCACATCACGCGCGCCTGTGGCGCCACTTCAAAGCTCTATTTAAGGCTTGGAGATTTCGACGATTTCAAGTTCGGCAATTGTGTTTTTCTTGTGTTTTTTTCAAAAAAACGATCAATTATGCCTCGTCGAAAACAGCGATCATCTTTTGATCAAGTATCCGAGTTCGACAGAGGAAGGATAGAGGCCTACCGAGATTGTGGATTATCTTTCAGGGAAATCGGTAGTCGTGTTGGACGAAACCAAACAACTTTAATGCGGATATGTGATCGTTGGATGCAGGAGGGTACGACGGACCGGCGTGTTCGATCGCATCCACCTCAGCGCACCACTTCACGTGATGACAGGCAAATTGTGCGCATGGCAGTGACGGATCGGTCAGTCACATCACGAACCATAGCACAGCACATGCAGTCTGTAACACATCATCCAGTGTCTGCGCGTACCATTCGACGCCGTTTACAGCAGAGTGGTCTGTCCGCAAGACGTCCATTGCTTTGTCTACCCTTGACGCAGAACCACAGACGTCTCCGCCGCCAATGGTGCGATGATAGAAGGATGTGGACGGCAGAATGGAATGAAATTGTCTTTACTGACGAGTCACGCTTCTGTCTGCAACACCACGATGGTCGCATTCGAGTCTGGAGACACCGTGAAGAGAGGATGCTGAACAGCTGCGTTATGCACCGCCACACTGGTCCTGCACCGGGTATTATGGTATGGGGTGGTATTGGATATCACTCTCGCACATCTCTAGTATGCATTGCCGGTACTTTAAACAGCCAGCGCTACATCTCCGAGGTGTTGGAGCCAGTTGTCCTTCCTTACCTTCAGGGCTTGCCCACAGCCATATTTCAACAGGATAATGCGCGACCACACGTGGCACACATTGTCCAACGGTTCTTCGTCAATCGCCAGATTGAATTGCTTCCCTGGCCGCCTCGCTCTCCGGATCTTTCGCCGATAGAAAACATGTGGTCCATGGTTGCTCTACGATTGACCCAGATTCCATCCCCAGCTGCCACAGCAGATCAACTTTGGCAATGTGAGGAAGCTGCTTGGTCTGCTGTACCCCAAGAACTCATCCAAAGTCTCTTTGAATCAATGCCGAGGCGTGTGGCAGCGGTGATCTCCAACAATGGCGGCAACTCTGGCTACTGATTTTGGCAGGAACCACACTTCACAGAAGTCTATAAATTTAATCATTTGATACTTGGTCAACATGTTATCTACAAAATAAATTTTGTTGTGATATCTCTTGTCTTTCTTGGTGTTGCAATTTGGGTGGCCAGCAGTGTATATTCAGAATTCTTTAATTTATGAATTTCAAACGTGGTTTTTAAGTCAATATTCAAACAGTGAATATTATGAAAAATATCATTTGCTCTGGTTTTTGGTATCAAACAAAACATATAGTATTAGGCTACATTGCTGTCCATTAAAGTGTTTTGAAAAATTATTTTATCGCATTCTAAAGTTGATGAACTGCTTCTTTATCAGAGCCTTTGTGCACGCTGCTGAAAAAAGAATTTCTTTCCCTTATTTCCAATGCATGATGTAATACAGTTTTATCACTGGAGCTCTATCTAAATGTCTCCCAATTTACTGAATTCTCGAAGGTGATAGCCCATAAAAACGACGTAATAAATTCGTTTTCTTCATATCCTATTCAATAAATAATACTGATTAATACATTTAACAAAAATTATTTCAAAGATAAAGATTGTTCTAAGTGTCTACGGCAGATAGTGTGTAGCTTAACAGCAGCAAAATCATGATGCTTATCTCGCGGAGAGAAACTTTAAAACAATGACTTGAGATTGATACGAAAAGTAGCTCAAGAAATTGCGTGTATGCTTAGACATGAATGAGATGCTTCGAGATGAAAACGATCTACTACTAGTGTTGGATTGGGGAAACACCCACTGCTCTATTACAGGGTTAAGTGTCATATGTTATACTTAGAATTCCCTTGAATCCTCAGACAAGTCATTTAGCTATGAGCTAGTTTTTTTCTTCGTTTTAGTGATTCAGAAATAACTCTATTTAGAGATATTTAGGATACTTAAGGTGACTGCCTACGTTCGGAGCCAATTTTTAAAAAAAATCGTTTTTAAAGAATTTTTTGGTAAAATAGCATTTAAAAATTAAATAAATAAACAAGAACTTGCCTGCAAATACCATAATCTTTTATAAATTGGTCAATTTGAAGTCATTTTTAATGAAATTTAGCTAAAACGCCTTTCACTCTGCACAATTCAAATGCTACTATTTTAATTTCCTTCTCAGACATGATACATATAAAAGTTACCTTTAATGTGACCCACAATCTAAGAGAAATTTTAAAATGCAAAAATAATGCAGACAATTTTATGTTCCAATATGAAAATTTTCCTCGATTCGTCACTCCTTTCCTTATAAAAACAGCCCGAAACAAAAAGCTATTTATTATACATTAATTATTGTGCGTCATTTCATTAACAATAGCATCTAAAACATTTTCTGCAAAACTGTATCAAATTATATGCATTATTATGTGAAATATCATGACAACGGTAGAGATTTGTGTTAAAAAACATAATTCTGAGAAAAACGCATTTAAAGTTGTTTGTCAATTCACTTTTGTTGCAGACGATTTTTTTTAAATAGCTATAACTCTGTTTCTAATTAATGTACAATGAAAATCAAAACGGTTTCGAAATAGAAAAGATTGAATTACACGATTCTTGCAAAAAATAAAATTTGCCAAAATAGTCAAAAAATGACATTTTCAACGTGGGCAGTCACCTTAAGTAAAATGCACGGTAATACTTTTTATCAAGAAAATAGTTTTGAATCTAAAAATGTCATAAATACAGAACGTTGTTAATTTCTGTGTGGAATTTTAAACTGTTTTCTATAATGCATGGTAGTTGATTTGTTACTTGCATGTGGATATATATATATATATATATATATATATATATATATATATATATTAGATACGTCTTGATTGTATATGAAAGCTCGCTTCGTAAATATTCATCAGTACGAGTATCATTCAGGCAATGAATTTGAAGTACGAGACTGATCGCGTTCAGTTGTTCCCGTTTAACAAATCATCATTAAGGATGTTTCTCCAAGCAAATTATTTCTCTAAAATTTTAAACTTGGTAATGTGCGTAAACACTTCAAAAAGGTTTTGAAAGTGAGTAAAATATACTCTAACTAACTGTCACGTTATGGAAATTAATTCAAGAAATTCCTCAATTTGGCTATTTGATGTATATTCTAAAACCAATTTGATTTCTCTTATGCATAGCTTTTTATTCATATGTACATAGTAACTGCATTATTTTCGCAATGAATAACTGTAAAACTACTTGAACATTTTCAATGGAATATCACATAATAGTATGTTACTTTGAAAAACGACATTGTTGATGAATCCACTTGTTAAAAAATTCTAATCTACCAAATACTGGGAACACTCAAAACAGTTTTTTTGCTATTGTTTTTGTCCATGAAAATACATAATATGAATAAAAAGTAAGAAAAAGGAAGAAATTAACTAGATTAAGAAATAAATTAATAAAGTGGGAATTTTAAGTTATTTTAACTGAATTTTTTTTTGTTTTTATGCGGTTCATATCCACCGCACAAAAACAGGTTTGAGTGCATTTATATAAACAATTATATATGTAACTATACGTTTTTTGGTTGTTATTACATCGATGATACCTTCACTTCATCAATTACTTTTATAACTTCAAGGTTATAAATAAAAAAGAAATTAGTGGAGGTATGTAAGAAAAATTGTGATGTTACAATGTGGTCAAGTTTTATAGGGGTAAGCAGGGTTTAATGTTTTTTCCTGATTTTTTTACATTACTACTGCTTAAGGAGACAAGGAACCTTCAACCTCGTTTTATTTATTTATTTTTTCAATTTTGAATTTTTAACTCTTATATACAAAATGAGAATAATAAATATCCTTTTTTACTTCATTAAAGACACTTAGAATTCGTAAATAAGTATTTTGTGTCAGAATAAGGCCAGTTTATAACTTTTTTTTTCAAAAATGCTATCATTTTTTCAAAATGCTCCATGTGCATTCCATATCCTTTAAAAACCTTAAATTCTTTAATATAAATTTATCATTTATATAAAAAAATAAATGTGTATTAAATTTCTTTTGTAATAATTAAGAGCCATACATATATATTTTTTATGAACCTACCTGTTACTATTTAGGATTTTCAGTCTTTTTAGTTTTTATTATAGTCTATAAATTTGAAAAATTATTGTAGTTTCAAAGAATGATGCACAGTTTTGTGAAAAACACTTCGCTTAACAATCCTGAGAAATTTGGAAGAAATCAGAAGAAATTGAATGCGCATGGAATCTTTTGAAAATTTCTAGGATTTTTGAAGATTTTTTTAAAAATAGGTCCTATTATTCCGCAAAATACTTATTTATGGATTTCAAGTGACTTCAGTGTAGCAAAAAATAATATAATTTATTATCATTTTGTATATAGAGTTAAAAATTCAAAATTCAAACATAAATAAATAAAATGAGGTTAAATGTCCGTTGTCCCCTTAATATTTAACAGTGTACATGTTTTATTGTTTCCTTGCCAAACCGTGGTGACCTGCACATAATTGTTTTTATTGCAAACAGCTGTTATGATAAAGTGCTATTGGGGCAAAAGGGCAAAAAGTAGTCTGTATTAAACTATTTATATTCGGAAAATTATTAGACCATTTCTGGTTATAATAAAGTTAGGTTTGTCAATGGCAGACATAATGAAATAGAAAAATCGCTTCATGGGCAAAGTTAGTTATGAAACCACAATTAAGACATCCACTATGAGTTGTAGGTTATTATGTCAAAATGTCTGTTTGATAAGAAAGAATGAATAAAATAACCCTTACGTTAATGTGTATGCCATCGCGTTAATGGGTATCATTTAGGTTATCATAAACAAAATCAGAATTGTTTTCAGTGTTTAAATGTTCTTTGATCTATTCTTTATTTGATTAGTTTAGGTTACGTTGCAAATTGAGGTGAGTATATGCTCAGATTAACTAGCTATGCAGTACCATATATTAAGGAGCCCAAGGAAATACATTGGACTCTTTGAATCAATATTCAAATCCAAACTATGGTTAGGTCGCACGCAATAGGTGCCCGAGTCTGTGGGTTCGAGTCCCGTTATTGACAGGGGTGTTTGTAACCGTTCGAAGTCGGATTTAAGAAGTAGGTTCCGTTCAAATATGCCATTCTGAAAATTTCTTTGCTTGAGGTTAGCAGATGTGATCATGTTTTGAAGCTGATAACTTTACATATATATATATATAAATACTATATATATATATATATATATATATATATATATATATATATATATATATATATATATATATATATATATGTATATACATATGTATATATATATATATATATATATATATATATATATATATATATATATATATATATATATATATATATATATATATATATATATATATAAATACTATATATATATATATATATACATATATATATACATATGTATATACATATATATGTATATACATATATATATACATATGTATATACATATATATATATATATATATATATATATATATATATATATATATATATATATATATATATATATATATATATATATATATGGTCGTTAGATTGTGATTGTATAAGTACGCGAATGTACTTATACAATCACAATCTAAAGACCCCTCCGGGGCCATTATAAAAACATTCTAACCAATTTTATTTATATGTGTAATATGAATTAATAAACAAGGTTGAATTTTCTTCCAAACTAATACATTGAATAAAAAATGGGAAATACTCTTTAACGACTCTTCTGTAATAAGATAATCAAGCAAACATTTATTAGATGATGTACATTTCCGTATCTAATTGGTTTTACAAGAAGAAAAAATTGCAGTAGGAAGTTACTTAATGCAAGTAGATAAACTGACAAGAGATTGAAAGAAAGCATCTGATTAAGGCATTTATTTTTTAAATCCACTCTCTTAATTCTAATTTTCTAACTGAATCTAATGAATTAGACTTTATTTGGAAAGCAAATTTTTGCCTTACAGAGATTATAAGCAATATCAATACCTATTTCAATATCTTGTTTGTTCCTCTTGTTAACTTTTTTGAGTGGTGTAAAAGATAGTGTTCTTTAAACTATAAACAGGTTCAACCTAGTAAGTTTTTATCCTAAGAGTTATAACAGGTTCTCAAGGAATGAACTGAATAGAAATATTGGTTTGATTCCCAAATTAAAGTCAAGGATGAAAATCATTTACCTTCATTTTAAAGTTATAGATTTCTTTTTTTCCAGCATCTGTGAAGTTGGAACAAAAAAAAATATGTGAGGTTACCCAGCGGATAACCGTTCAAAGATGTCTTAAACATGCCAGGCACAAGAGCAGAGGACGCCTGAGGCATATGAGAAGTTGTGAAGAAACACAGCTTCCTAACAATATTTTTGTTGAAATATGCTCTGTCCTTGTAAATAAACTTATATATATATATATATATATATATATATATATATATATATATATATATATGAAATGTTGTTTATTTCAAAATCGTTTCCTTTTTTTATTTTATGCATATAATAGGCAACCGCAAATAAAGTACAGTATATTCCCGATGAGTACAGTGCTAGGAATGATGTCGTAGTATAATATTTATTATAAGCAGTTTCGAATAAAGTTTAATACCATGTGATTATAATTATGGTATTTTAAAAATATACCGTAAATATATAGTCATTGTAAATTTAAAGTATGTGGGAACTTTAACTTATTTAAGATTCTATTTTACTACGTTGAAGGAATACTATAAATCTTTGATTACTAAAGAAAAAAGATTAGACAAGCTTAAAGTCATATTATTTTTATTTCAGTAAATATAAATATATGAGTTAAAATTAAATGTTTATTTTTACATCATGTTACGAAATTTTGTCTTTAATTTTTGAGCAGTTATTATTCATGAACACGAAACCAATAAATTTTATCACAATTTGGGTGACTGAATAATATGAAATGAAAAATGCCTTAATTTAAGTTTTCAATCATGCATACAAAATATATCGATATATTTATTATTTTTAGAAAGAAAAGTAAAATTACTTCTCTGGAAAGAAATACATTACATGTGTTCATAAAACTATACTCACTGGTGCTTTTTATAAACATATAATAGATCATTTTTTAGAGGAAATGAGAAAAAAGAATTGTGGAAGATATTAAGTTTGACATATTAATGAACATGCCAGATTTTTTGTGTTCTAAAATCATTGAGATGAACAAGGTAAGTAATTAATTTTCTAATTACTCTCTGGAAAAAAGATAATGTCAAAATCATATGTTAGAAGCACTTGTTGAACATTTACGAAGGGTTCTCAAATTGAAACTCTTAATTAAAATTTTGTTCATCACTCTATTCTTTTTCTTAAAAAACTAATTAATTTTCTAAGACAATAACTTTCCTTTTCTGAACGTATATGATGTGACGATCTTCAAAGAACAAGAAACCAATGGAAGTAACTGGAACCCCAGACTTCATGAAACTAAAACAAAGATTTTATTTATAATGGTTAACATACACCGAGTAACAAATTAACTGTTATGTTCCTGTATAAAACATACTTTGCGACTTCTGTTCTTTTCTTTTGTCATTTTTGTTTTGTCTAATGCATTAAGAAAACCGTATTTTAAGATAATTAAAGTAATCTTTCGATTAATATAACCAAAAGAATACACACACACACACACACACACACACATATATATATATATATATATATATATATATATATATATATATATATATATATATATATATATATATATATATATATATATATATATATATAATATGTCTGTGTATGTGCATTATATTTATATAATAAAACTTAAAAAGTATATTTTAAGGGAATTATATATGTAGGAATTTATTTCCTTAGCTAAGAAACTTTGAATAGACCAATAATTATTTTGATCATGAATAGTAACATACACGTAAATGCAATATAATCGAAGCAATATGTTTCTCCTATCGAATTGGGTGCATAAGATCACGTTATTTAACTTGAAGGAAGTGGTAAATGATTTCCCAGTGAAAGTGCTACTCTTGTCTACGATAAACAATTGCCACTTTAATTATAGTCACTGTAGTCTGACTCAAAGAAGTTATCTAAACATTTATCAGGCGTTAACTTTCAGAATTAAACATCTAACTCCTGGAGAATTTGCATGAAGACGGGAAAAGAAAATCTTAGAGTTGAAATGAACGAGTTTACAATATCTTTACAATTGAAGATATTCATTCTCGTCTAGAATTTCAATCCTTTGAAATACGTAGTTAATGATGATTTCTCTCTTAAGAATCTTAGTATATTAATCAATCTTTGAATAATCTACGAACAGAGTACCATTTATATTCTTAGAACTGTTCGATTCCTTAATGCAATGCTTAAGTTTCCGGTTCCAAACATACTTTAAGTTTATTCATCATTTTGTTAAGGTATAAAGATCATGGTAAACATCAGAAGCTGATGCAAATTTCAAACAGCTTATTGCTGTAAGGCAGTTTGAATTATTTAGAGATCAAATATAAATTAAAAAAATATTATTCCTTCTAATCAATTAACATTAAATTTACAGTTCCTTTCATTATATGCTTTTTAAACATGTATTGCTCAATTAGCTTGATTTAGTATTTTCGACAAAATACAGAAACTAAAGTAATAAAAAAACAAAATTTTGAAACCTATTTAAGCCACTCTAGACTTATATAATAAGTTTATTCAGTGAAATATTTACTAAATTTAGAGCTGGTAATTAAAAAAAAAAAGACAGTTTCTTACCATATGATTCTTTATCATTCAGCCTTGAAAGAATGCTATGGTTAAGGAAAAATTAGTTAACAATAATTCTGATTATTTCAAAATTATTTTTTTAGAGGATGTTTATTTATTTATTCTTAAATTATAACTGTCTTTTAGTTTTCTTCTTATTTACTAACTTCATCTTTTCACCAGATTTATGAAATTATAATCCGAAACTCTGTAAAGAATTCATATCAAAATTATGTTAATTCGAGTTTGCAAAAGAAATTATGATTTTAGTTTTCGAACAGATTGTAAATGTTGCTATTACCTTGTACCTGAACATTGTAATATAACACGAGCATTCGATAGTCAGTGCATGAAAGCGAGAGACGCTCAAGTCGAGCCATCATGCTCCACTAGATTCGGTTTTTCGAAAAAAACCTTTGGATCGTTAAGTTACAAGCCAGAGCAGTTCTCTATGAACTAGCTGAAGTGGAGAACGTTTTGAACCGAACATTCAAAATGAACATTCGCGAAGAAATATGGGGGTACTTCGAATGAAATGCTCGCCATGGGAGTTTCATTACAAAGTTACGTTACAAGCTAGTCGCCGCCTTGACAAATTACAAGCAGCGGTAACTTTTTTTTTTTTTTGCGGTTGTTGCTGATGCCCCCAGGTTGGAGGTTCCAAACCATGTCCATATAGACTATTGGGCTGAAGGGGGTGGCTCCAGTTTTAATTAGCACCACAAGGGTAAGAGTCCGACTTGGCTACTAACCGGTCCCGTAATTTTGAACCGTGTCAAGTGACGTGACTGGAACACTTGACCCCGCACCTCCAGAGGTATTTTGGAAACTTGGAGGACATTACAGCTACGACAGATTTTTTCCCAGAACCAGCCTCCATTATTGTACACGTTGATAGTTATATCAGCCACGGGCATCGAACCAGCAACTTGTAGGTCACTGGCCTTTGCCAACTGGGCCAACTCAGTTTGGACCACTGAGCATGAAAACTTTTATAAATCCTTTGAATAAAATTCTGCCAGGTTTTTTCTCCAAATCAATTTATGTGATTAAGTGTTTTATATTCTGCCGTTTCAGTCTATTACAAAGTACAGGAATATTACGAAGTAACAACTTGATAAATTTTAAAGAAAAATTATGTTATTATTTCAGGACTTCAAAATAGTAAATCCCAGTGATTTTAATATTGAAATTAATTTTTCAGTAAAACCCTTTGTGAAAAATGTCAGAAGTTTTAGGAATTTCGACGTTATATTTAAATACGAAAGAGAGTCACTTTATGTTTAAATGTCTGAGCACATCAAGTGTCTTACATTACTTATTATTTCGTAACACTACTATTAGGTGGATAAGTTTGAATAATTTATCTCTTTGATATTGTAAGGCAGTTCTCGATGGCGCCCTGAATATAAACTCCAGGCAAATTACCGTGGGCCTAAAACGAAATCTTTTTACATGGGCATAATATTAATTAGAACTCTACGTGCTAAAATAAGGACATATGCTGCACTTTAAATGAAGTTTGAAATTTAGGGTGCCTAACATAGCAAGGAAAAAGTTAGCAAATATATATTTTTGAATCTCGATTAGTAAAATATTTCAAACTTTTTTTTTTCATTTTGTGTTACAAAAAACTCTTTGTGCAGATATCTAGGGGACAAAAATATGAGCTTCATTCTAACAATTTCTATGCAGGTGTGAAACATGAAGAATTTTGTAAGCACTCAATTCATGTACATTTTGCTATGAGCGCTAGTGCCTAATTTTATCAGATGGTATATGGGCCAATATCTTGGGTATGTACTGAAAAAATGCTTGTGGAGAAAGATATGGGCAAAGAGTTTCAAAAATATAGTTGATTTAATCCTGCACTGGTCGCGTATTTAAAAATTGCAAGCATAGTTACCAGAAGTCTGAGAGACTTCACACTATCTTATTTAGGTTTTGGTTATTCTGCTTATAAAAATAAATATTTATAAAAACAGTAACTTAAAGACATGATGGATGTCAATTAATCCAATCAATTTTTTCAAATGTACTTTTATATGCACTTTTTATTATGAAATAACCTTCTCTCCTTTCATATAACTCCTTTCATTATTATGAAATAATTGTGAAACTACGCTGCCCCCCACGCTTGCGCGTATCGGCAAAAAACTATTGACCAGCCACTCTACCGCAATCCTGCCGGTCCGTCAAGACCCGCAGAGCAGCACAGGCACAAACAAAACACCTACAAGTCGAAATAACCACAAAAAAGAATAAACCTACCTATTGGTGGCAAAAGAGCAATTAACCGATAAAAGTTAAAATGGAAATCAACACAAATAGTTGAAAAATACAAAGTAAAAACACATTAAATACAATAAAGGGCTCGTTAGTCCTGTGTTCAACCCCCTTCCGTCCTTTTTTTTTCACTCTTTGATAGAACTATTTATTTATTCCAGTACACAGGCCATTCCTTCCCTTACATTATTCGGTGAGGCTTTCACCCGAAGTAGCCAAGTCAAAATAAATATTTGAGCATAAAATAATACCGTACCACAAACTTGATGACAGCTACTTGAATAAATTACATGCTGAGACACAATTACATGTCTCCCACAATACAAATTAAATTAATACAATATACAATTTTTGCAAGTTATTTGACTTTGTAACAAATAATTTAATACACAAAGTAGGTCAATAAACATTATTGAATAGGTGTGATTTACGCACAAATTGAATAAAACTCACTAATTTACTTCTAAAACCATTTAGAACAGTATATACGTTAGACAGATACCAAAACAATACTACATCAATAAAACATAAAAATTGAACATAAATCTATTGGCCCACTATTGATTAATTAAATAAGTAATATATATACCCCAATAAGTTGCAGTTCAGAAGAAAGCAGAACCGCGCTGAGCAAGCCCACCATTGGGTGTTTACCGTGAATTCTTAATGTTTATCACGTATAATAAGCAAAACAGCATAACATAGAAGATATTGGATAAACCAACTAGTTCAGAAGAGCACAGCCAAGGGTAAGTGTATGGTTTAATATTAGCTGACTTAGCTGAAATGAATAAGTAATAAATATAAGTAAACAAATCACCGCAACTAGGCAAGGTAGGCCTAAGCCCTGACCAGTGACAATATTAAAGTAAGTACTATGTGAACACCCAAGAGGCCGCCGAGATCACAACCAAACAATGTATAAATTAACTTAGAGTAAGGTTGATTAGCTTTGAGATAGAATTTTTTTTTTGTTAACACACAAAATTAAGTACCAACTATAGTATTAAATAAGGAGTAATTCCAAATCAAAGCAAAAGTTGTCATACCTACGGCGGAAAGTGTTGCAACTGTTAGCAACCCCAGCTTAATTGTTTTCATTAACCCGCAAGCAAAGTTAGATTTAAAATAAGGTGTATTAATGTTTCAGTAGCGCTAGCTGGTGTAAAGTAGAAAAAATAACAAATTTTAATATAATGTATTCAACTAGGTGTACCCCCAGTGGGCTTGCCCCTTAATTACTTAGGTAATTATAAATACAAAAACAATTATATAATAGTTAGGACACAAGAAATATACATAACTGAATTCGGTAAATCTAACGCTAGGGAGTACACTAAAACAGGTAATGGAATTGAGCTTAAGCAGTTGAAAACAACAGGTTTTTTTCTTAATGAACAACCAGAACATAATTGCAACAAGTTATTTACACTAGCTAAGTGTAGTGTATAATTATGTAATTGAATTAATTATAATTAAGTCCAGTTTGTACACAAAAGCAATTAAGCAAAATAATCCCATACAAGTGAATACAATATGATGATATCACAAAGTAAACAAAGCAGTATAAACATTGGATAAAGTCCAATAGATACAAATAGTATAACTTAATATAATTAGAATATAAATATAGCCAGTGCCTTAAAATAAACAGCGCAGCAGATACAAGATAATGAGCAACGCAGAAGTAACACAGAGGTATCTAGTATTATGAAATAAATTAAAGCAAGTGAAAAAATATAATTCTATAAACAATTTTTACAAATGAAAGCCAATCAAATGAAAAACAAAATTATTTTTATAAGTAAATTTTAAATAGGATAAATAAAAATAAAGAAAAGATAAAATGAATTTCTATTAGCAAATTTTACAAATTTGGTGGAACGCCAATTAGGAGTTTTGGTATATATTCGTCTACTATAAACGGGTGATAGCAACTGCAGGAGTTTTGTGTATGACTCGTACAAAAACACTTCGAAGGTATTGACATATCCTGGGCATACAGAGCAATCCATCAGTACGCAAAATGTAAACAAAGTGCTATTGGCGTCTGGGAGACGCCGCGCGACCAGTGCAGGGTTAAGAAGCTTTTTATAGAAATTTAGAGTCATATGAGTTATCAAAATACTTTCGACCAGAAGTAATACTTGTGATCGATTTTAAAACTTTTTAAGCAAAAGAAGAGGGTGTTTCCGCATGATATCAAAGAAAGAGATTTTTTGGACCTTGATACGACATGGAATATTCTGACCTTGTTGAACGAAGATCGTGCTACTGCTATTATTCGTTGTAAAAGCAGTCATTTCGCGTGTCAAAAAGTATATCATTGACAGCATGTCTCTTCAATAACGTATAAAGCTTTCAAACTGTATTTTTCCCAATTAATCAATACACTATCTTTTTGTTATAACTTTTTATTTTATATTACTTTTTATATCGAGCTGTAAGTTTAGCTTATGTAAGTTCCAAGATTTTTTAATGTGCATCAGTAGAAATTAGGCATTTTTCCCCTGTACTCATTATGAAGTTCGTGTGTTGGAATACGACAAACAATTCTTTGTTTGAACCTCTTTAATGTCGATTAAATTAATCTCTTTGGCAGATTTAAGCGCCTTAAATCGGTGGTGTGTGTGAAATTCCACAACATCTCTTATTAATTTTAACTATTATTTCAGTATACTTCATCAGTTTTTATTAATATTAATGAGAGATAAGAATAATCAAAATTTTAAAGTCTGTTCTGCCCTTCAACTCGTTTTAAAGTTCAAGAATAATATATCTATGAACCCCGGTATAAAGGGCTTAAGTCAAAAATAGTGATTTTTCAGTAGAAGGAATTTAATTTTTGAAAATTATGATAACGTAAAGAGCGATATTTTAGTTTGTTATACAAATCTATAATTTCTTTTTATGATTAATGAACAAATAATGGTTTACTGTTATATTTCAGCAATGTTTTGTACTTTTGTTTATTTTTGAGTGCTGACTTAAGCTCATTATACTAAATGTTATTTGACTAATGCTCTTTTGACTACAAATACTTTTTCATTTCATTTTCCTTTTTCCTTTTTAAATAAAACTATTGTAAAGGAATTCTATTGTAAAGGAAACTATTGTAAAGGAATGTCACAGAAAGTATTTAAAATTCATATGATAAAACTTGAGTTTTATTTAAAGCAATAATGGTACCAACATTATGTAAAATAATTTTAATTTTGATTACACGAAATTAATATCATTTAAAATAACTTTAATTTGATTTATTGATATCTAATATTTTCAAGGAGTGTTAACAGAGTCAATATCTTCAATATCTGGCTCGGAATTTTCAAAATTGCTGTTTTTTGTTCCAAGTAGAAAGGATGGAGTGTTAGTGGCATATGTGGAAGCAGGTCGAACAGATCTTTTTTTTTCGTTTGAAATCGGAATGGTGTCCTTGGACCTTTTTACAAGAGAAGTTTGTGTTAGATTATTATTTTTTCCACGACGCAGAAAGCTTACTTATAAAAACTTGGCGTCTTGAAGATTTACGTTATACTGTATGACTCCTTTGATTCTCGTGTAATATCGCCATTGAATAAAATGCCACTTAAAAGGCTCACGTTCAGAGTTCTTTTTCTTATTTACTAAACAGTCTTTCAGCAGTTCAGAAATTTTTTTAAAATCTTCCTGTCATAGACGTCAAATTTGTTATGCCTGTTCCTTTCACTATCTGATACCAATCGTACGGGTGATTTATTGGTAATTCTTGTTTTTCTTTTGCTTTTCTATAAGAGCATGGTCAACATTACACTCTATGTGGGTGTGAACGGGTACCAAAACTGTGTGATCAATCGCCGACAAATGGGGGAAATCCATCATCGCTTTCAAAAACATGGCTGAAACATAACTGTTTCAGTTTTGTCCACCACATGTATCTGAATAATAAGTAAGATTTAAGAAATTATTGGGTAAAGACTTTATGTAATGGTACAGACAAGAGGCTACTTCGTTAGCTCCGAGGCCGGCAATGGCCTCATGGCACATGTAGTTCGTAGATTTGCCACTTCTAGTATCATGAATTGTTAAATTGCGCGTCCAAATTTGTCGTTTGTAAAATGAAACTCGCGGAAAACCATACGGTGTTAGTAAACGCTGCTGGAGATCGAACATGTAACATTTTTTGTTGGGTCATTTTTTGCACTATCTTTGTCTATTCTTCTGCAACTCAGCTGCTTCGTGATGGATTTTAAAGTGAATTTTCAGCTTCACATTCATTCTCAGCTATTGTTATTTTCATTTTTAGAGTGTCACATTTATGACACGTGTCGACCTTCAGCTTTTTAAAATACAGTTTTATTTTATGAAACTCTGCCTTATAAATAGTTTAAAAGACAGGTTTTTATTTTTTTTCAGTATACTTCTTGTATAAAATTGTCAAATTTAAATGAGCTGGCAGATATTTTTTATCATCAACTCTTCTAGTGTAAGGACTTTCAAATGACGGAAAGGACTTCATATGTGATCTCACCGCATCAAGTTCTTCTGTTTTTTTTCTTTTCTTTTTCTTTTTTTTTTGTTTGTTGACTGGAGGAAAATTTACCTCGTTTATCAGGAAATGAGAGGCTCGAAGTACTGAATGATTTATTCTTCAAAACATTTCTTACAATTTTTTTCTTTTTCACCTAGAGTTTATAACAGAAACATTCCTTACAAACAATATGCCTTGTAGAGGAGAAGGTGGGATTATGGACCCCCTTTTTGTTTTGGGCTCTCTATGGTCATACCAAAGACTGATTTTCATATTTTCGGGCTCTAACCTCTTCCATAACTCACCATCGAAACATACTTAAGTGGATTTGCCGTTAAATAAGATTTTGAGATGTATACAATCACATAAGTGAAAAAAGTCAAAAAATTGCAGGTGACCCAAAGTGGAGGGTAAAATGGACCCCCACCTTTTTTACCAAAAAATCATTTATCTATTTATTAAACAGCTGGAAACAAAAAGAGAAAAGTTTTCAAATGAAAAAGTGAAAGAAATAGTAAAAAAGAGTTTAAAGTATATTATTAAACAGATGGATCATTAAATATCATCTATATAAAAAAAACTTTAATTTTGGCGACAAAAGTCGCAAATATAAAACTAAGTGTCGGCTCCGGATGAGTCCAGTGTAGGCTCATCACACGACGAACCCAAAGTTCTCCTCATGTGTCATCTTTGAATGCACCTTCACAGAAGATTCACGATGCTTCTTGCTGGTCTGGGCCATCTCTGTAAACATATGGGCTTGTATCCACCCACAGGGATGAGCATTTCCTATTGCTCCGGATGGGGCTTCATTGATAAGCTGATCGGTTAAGATTTTACGAGGAAATATCATCATTATTGGAAAATAGGTTCCCCCAGCACTCATGCAGCAAACCTCAGTTACCAGAGAACCAAGTTCAGCTGTAGTCAGAGCTCCCACCTGACGTTTTCTCTTCAATCCGATGAGTTGGGAAACTTTTGACTGAACCACACTTAAAACAGTCTCATCTACATTGAAGATTCTAGACATGATTCCCAGAACACAAGCCTTCCAGCAAATAAAAATAACCCAGCCACCTGCTCACGTCTGAATCCTTCTGCACGTGCATATGACTTCCCTGTAGGTTTTCTGATCGAAATTTGTCTGACGAGTGAGGAATCGATTTAGCTGCTCTCTCCCTACTGCTTCATTTATGAAAGTGTGGAAGATATTATTGCGTTCAGACAATGGGAACGCCGATTTCCTCACATCTTGTCGAGTGAAACCGTGAAATACTGACTCCATCTCTAGCAAATAGGCCACTAACTCTTTTTCAGAGTAATCTGGTAAAACAGGCTTCCTCCCTATTTTTTGTGCCAATTGATGGCCGAATGGCTAGGGCACTGGCATTTGGTTCAGATCCTATGGGTTCGAGTCCCACTGATGGCATGGATGCTTGTAGCCGTTCGGAATCGGCTTTAAACTGTAGGTCCCAGTCTAATTACCCCTTGTATAACAAAAGTTGACAGTAGCGCTCCAAACCAAAACTAAACCCTAGTTTTTGTATAACCAAATCTGCTGCTGGCTTATCCACTTGTGAAGCCAGTAATCTCAAAGTTATTCTTGATACACCAAACACTCTAGCAGCCTCCTTTAGTCCCATTTCGTCGCATCTTAGCTTCTGGATAGCCTCAACCATCTTCACCCTATCCCAATTTCTTCTGCGAACTACACCGTACTTGCTAGCGGGAGATTTCTTCTCAACTTGCATTCTTAGCCTCCAGAATAACCGAAAAAGATTACAAAACAAGAAAATAAAATGCGTCACAATAGAATCCTCTGTGGAATCGCATTATCTCATGGAAACATTATTATTACATCATCGAAATCGGTTGTTGGTAATATGGACCCAGGTCCATAATACCAGCACCCATGGAGTCCATATTTCAAACAACGCCATCTTGGAAGCAAACTCGTTTTTCACATTATGAGTTACATCGAATTTAATTTTGAACTAGCTCAAAAGAAATTTCATTTCGTGTAGAATAAGGCACAGGAATCAGTTTTCACAAAATATAGTAGCAGATATGTAAAATATTCACTTTTACTTTCCCCAGAAAAACTTTGAAAACTCGAAAAACAAACAATTGGCCACAGGACGTAATTCGCTAGTGAACTGGGGTCAATGACCTTGACTATCCATTGCAGCCACCTAGGGGCTCTAGATCACACCTATAATTAGCACCTGCACCTGCGCATAGGGCAGAAATTAAGGGGATCCATAATAATTGCAGGGTCCATAATCCCACCTTCTCCTCTACCATTTATCTGTAGAAAATACTCATCAGTAATGTTCCTTATTTGGGAGATTCAGAGATTCTCTTTCTACTAACTAAACATTCTTTAGAAGTAATATTATTTTTTAATTCCCAAAGGCAAGAATTAGGGGTCAACAGTTATCAAAAAGACAATAATACAAGAAAAATGACATCAGTTAATCCATCAACTTATGTCTGGAAATCCAATAGCGCTCCCAGAAAGAAACGGGAGGTTGAGCAGGACAGGAAGCAAGGTGAAGCATGTCCATTTCTTCCTGGTTATCATACAGGAGACAAAGAGGGTCGGGAGCCAAATTAATTCTGTGGAGGTGCTTGCGGAGGCAATCATAGCCAGAAAAAAAGCCGTAGCATTTCCATAGATGCCACAGTTACAAATGCCGATATTTTATTTCTAGAACCCATATTCCAATATTCCTTGAAGATTGCACATCGTATTTCTTCATGTAACAACGTATTGCATTTTTTTTGCAATCTCTTAAAGGCTCCAATTATCTTTGTCCGATTAATTTATCGCTGCTGTTCATATACGCTTTTCCTAAATTCTTTTTTCTTTTCTATCTTTTCGGACTTTTCTAGACCATTTCTTCTCTTTATTTTCATTTGAAACCTGATTTTCACTAATACTTTCCTGAAAATGAATATCTTTTTCACAATTTATACAACTTGTTGTAATTCTGTTCTGTTCACCAGTAGTTTGTGGAACAACGTTGTAAAAGACACAAGGTGACTTAAGCTTTTTAAACCAGTCATGAATGTTTTTCACAAAGCAATCAAAAAGGCATAACTTGTGACTTTTATACCAATCGCAGAACTATAGTTTCGACTTAAATCTTTTGCACAAAGAAATGTAATTTTGTTTACAAAAGTGATAAACTCAAGCCTCTTATACAAGTCAAAAGAATTTTTCTTATCAATACTAACAAATATCTAAAAATCACTTTTTTTGACTTAAGCCCTTTATACCTGGCATCGTAGAACACCTGTTCATCCTGAAAAATTGAAAGGAAGCTGGCGTAATTAAAAATATGCCATTAGTTATTTCTTGTGAGCCCGTATTCCGAATTTTAACATTATCTTTATTGCTATTTTCTTAAAACGCAAAAAGTTTTCCTTTATGTCAACTTTGAGATCCTGTACCGAGTTCATTGAATTTATTGATTTATAAATCGGTGACAAATTCTGTCTTTTTAAGAATTTTGTCCTTTGTTTATGATTATTTATCATTAACTTTAGGCCAATTTCCTATCATTGAGAAATATATTTCACATGTAAACAGATAATTCCCAAATTTACCACTATTTATAGTTGAATTTTAATCACAAAAATGTATTTAATTTCATATATATTCCGTCGCACATCAAAGAAATTAACCCCAAAAGAGATAATCAAAAAATATCGATATATTTCTTGACTAGGAATGCCTTACTATTATTCATAAAAGCAAAAATCTTATTTATTTAAACAAGATTGCATCTGCTTTCGAAAATGAGTATGCACAACATGGGTTCAAAACTAGTAATGGTCTCGAGGTAGCCTAGTGGTAGCTCTTTGGACCTCGTACTGGTTCGAATCCTGACGAGCGCCATTCAGTAGCTTCGTGTCTAGGTCGGATATGAACACATTAAATCTGCAAACCGCAAAGTCATTCTATGAGGACAGATGAGGTGGGAGAAGGTACGAGTAACCCCAGATGTCAGTGAAAGTTGTTCTGACATCTAGCCAAGTTGGAATCCGACCCTTGTGTCATTGTAAACTAGATTCGCATTCCTCTGCCCTCTGCCATATATGGACTTCGTTCGCAGTTGTCCTGACCAGGGAGCAAAGTAATAATAATTTTAAATAGTAATATATGGCAGTAAGTGATAATTATATTGCTTCTCATTGACAATTAAGATCGTTGGGCATTTGTTGCTTACTTAAATCTATGTTCCTTATTGAGCTAAAAAGGGTCGAGGTGGCCTTGTGGTACAGCGCGCTGGCTTTCGGTGCTGAGGGTGCTCGGATTGAATCCCGGAGATGCGCCACTAAAATACTTCCATTTGTACCGTCCTTTCATAGGGGTAATGCTGGTCCGCTGATATGGGGCTCCCATAATAAAATGGCCAGCAAAAACTGTGGGGAATAGCAGGCGAATGTCTTCAAACAAAGTGCCGCCGCATTGTGAAAAAAAAATGCTAAAATGTAAGTTTGCAGGAATTTAGAGGTACCTGTCATTCGTGACTTACTTTGCATTAAAGTAAATAGTGGTAAAGAGGATTTAAAGGAAGAGGTAGGTGTAATAATTTATATAAGATATGTATAGATATTCTTGCACTTAATCGGAAATTTACACTCTTAGTTCTCTTAAAAACGGTTCATGCCAAACATTATGTAAATGTAAAACATCATATAAATATTCTGTTACTGCTTTCAAAAGCATGACTGAAGCATAACTGTTTCGGTTTTGTCCACCACATGTATCTGAATAATAAGTAAGATTTAAGGAATTATTCGGTAAAGACTTGATGTAAAGACATGTAAGTGGGTAAAGATGATGTAAAGACAAATACCAATATATTTCTGTATTTACATTCTTTTCAAAGCTTAATATAAATACCTAAAAAAATAAAGAATTTATTTATTTAAATTATCTAACATGAACTAATTTTCTTTCGAATAAACTTGAAAACTATAAGAACGGAATTCAACTGTATCCATTCTTATTTTATTCAACTTATTAATATGAAGTAATTTCCATTTTGCAAAAAAAAAGAAGAGTTTTAAGGGTTTAACAGATAAATAATCTTATGTTATTTAATAAAGAAAACAATTTTGAAGAAGAAAGAGATATTTCATACTCTAATGCTGAAAATTAATAAATTTCAGCGTTGGTGTGAAGTATGATATTTTTGGTAGAGTTTGTATGAACTTTTTGGGAAATAAATTAATAAAACAGCTTAAGAAAAAAATAAAGCTCAAGTTTTGATTCCAATAAAAACAAACTTACAGATCAAATTTTGTACTTTAGGAATTGTTATTTCAATGATATCCTTAAAGGAAAATTCATTTAAAAACATTAAAATGTAAAAATTTATATTAATAAAGGATTTATATCAGATGTACTCAGGTCGTTATTATTATTAATTTATATCTTTTACGAATATGCCTGTTGGGAGTTAAATAAACATTTATGAGTCTTGAAAAGTTAAATTTTGAAAACCACTTGTGTCGCTTTTTGTAATGCCCTTTTAAAGAGATGTTATATAAACCGCATCATTTATACTTTCATTGAGCGTGATAATAAACTAAAAGAACAAAAATGCAAAGTAAAATGTTATGTATTCAAAAAAAATTATGATACTTTAAAAATGAAAATGTTCGAGAAAATTGGATGCGTCAAATTCTTAAAGAAGATGCTATTGCCATTTTTATGAAACGAAAACGTGGTAGTCATGATACATGATTTTTTTTCACGACTTTGCATGATCTTTTTAAATATTCAGCAAAGTTATCTTCAAAAATCTAATCAAACATTTTTACGTATTCTTTTTTATGCGAATTTAGATGAGATGCATTGCTTGTGATACATTGAGAAAAAAAAATATTAATTAATTTTGGTCGAAAAATTATAGATTTTGTTTGCTACATCAAAAATAAATTATTTGCCATTTTGTAATTCTTCGAGCAATAAGAAAACATAATATTAAAATGGCAACGAAAATCCACTGCAGAGAATGACTGAGAAAAATGTCACATTTTATATTTTCATTTTGCCCAAGTGGAAGAAGAATACACAATGTCATTTAATATTATACGAGTGATACAGGAAAACATAGATTAAAGTAAAAGTTTATGAATTATTAACACAAAAGGAAGCAGTCATTATTAATTAGGAGCTTTCCAGTATTTTGCGCGAGGGAAAAATATTTATAAAACTGATAAAATCTTTAATGAGAATAAGTTTTATACATAAACATGAGATATATCCTATAAATTCTTGTAATTGGTTCAAAATATTTAATCGTATTTCATTCATGTACTCTTTTTTTATGTTCAATAACTTTTGTCTTGCATATTTTTCCCACGTAACATCCTTAATCCATAAGTCGATTGATATAAGCACTTTATCTTTAAATGAAATTAAAATTGAAATATAAGTAACATTTCCTTCACATGAAAATGCAAAATATTTTTTTAAATCTATAAATTTTGAAATCCTGAGGTAGCCTAGTGGCAGCTCTTCGGTTTTCGGTACCGAGGGTGCTCGAATCCTGACAAGCGCCATTAAATACCTTCGTGTCCAGGCCGGACATGGGCACATTAAATCCGTTGACCGGAAAGTCCTTCTATGAGATCAGAGAGGATGGGACAAGGTACGATCCCGCAGATGCTTTCCCCGGGGGATGCTTGGTGAAAATTGAGTTGGTACCTGTCTAAATCGGATTTCGGCCCTTGTGGTGCCATTATAAACCGGAGTCGCACCCCTCAGCCAGTCATCCTCTATGGCCCTAGTCTGGAATATCTACAGCTAGGGGGCGTAAACAACAACAACAATAACATAAATGTTGACATACTTAGAAATTTTAAGGGTGCATTATTTACATATATGAAACTAACTGATCTGAAAGTCATATATTAGTCATACCTTAACTATTCCCATAAAATGAGAAACGTATGAGAACATCTTTATACGTAATTTTTGGACTATATATTAGGCACATTAAAGGTATCAATAAAGGCGTTCAGAATAGTCTGGTCTATATAAAAGTGTGTAATGTTCGAAACATGTGTCCATAAATTAAAAAAAAATATATATTTAGATAACCGCATGGAATCTTTTAAAAAGGTAGAAGTATTCATATCAAAAGACATTTTCGGATGAAGAAGTTATGAGTTTAAAAGAACCTGGCCAAAGCCTGAACTTCAATTCGTAGATGTACATTTATTCTTTACCGAATCAGTAATTGATAATGAAATATAAAGAAGTGGGAACTACATTGGAAATATACCGCATTGTTAGTAATAAAGCTGTCTTTTTAAAATTGAAAATTCTTCTACGTGCAAAATCTATCAATGAGAATACAACAAAAGCAATTGTTTTCTATGTCGCAAAAATTAAATTCGTGGTTGAAAAGAGAAGTTTTTCAATGTGAATGAACAAAATCAATTAAATTTAAATTTAAATTACTTTATAAATTACATACATAAAGCTTTAATGTTTTAAAAAATCATGTATGTAATTTATAAGAATAGTAAGATCAGTAAAAATAATCAGTAAGATCAGAAAGAAAAATCAGTAAGAATCCCAGATATTATTTTGTATAGCCTGACTTTCCTGTGTCTGTTAGCCCAAAAGAAATATTTGAAAACACTTTTTTTTTCGATGGTGAATAAATTTTGATCATCAGTATTCGAAATATTTGTTGAATTAACCGATATTTGTTTGAAGTTGTTGAGTTCATCTCTAATAATTTTAAAATCAGAATCAGGATTTTAATCCTCATCGTCGCCTCCACAGTGATACTTCCCGGCATTCTGTAGAGCAGTAACATTTCCTTTTAACTTTTCTCAAAAAGAAATTTGAAAGAAAAATGTTTTCGCTAACTGTAATCTCACAGAATAGAAACAGATCGTGAACAAATTAAATTCTTCAATTTTTCAGACACGTGCGAACATTGTGAGGACATTTCCTAACTCAGAAGCCAAAAATTTAATAATTTAAGAATAACTTTTAATCTATTAAAGGTCTATCTAAATGGAATATTTATGTATTTTCTTTCATTTTATTTATCACGTTAGGCATATCATTTTTGAAACCGAAATTGGGAAATTTCGGTATCTGTAATTTCGGTATTTCCAGTCTCTGTAAATTGAAACAACATACAAATGTAAAACAGTTTTTAAAATAGCAAACATGGAACGAAATAGGGTTCATCTCATTTCTCATCTCTAAAATTCATGAAGTTCATTACATCTTTCCTAAGAGAAAAGCACTTTTTTAGGAAACCATTAGATAACTTGATCCGCATTTTCGTTTTAAAGAACGCAATGCCAAATGCGATTCCTTCCTAATTCAAAAATATTCGCAAAATTATATTCATTAATAGGAAATATACTTAGCTTTCCCGTGTTAAATAAGTATTCCTTTGTTTAAACCATTTATAACTGGAGAGAGATTTAAATTAACTTTCTTAAAAATTCTTATATTTCGTAATAACCTTAACGAAAAATTCCATGTTACAACATAGCAGGTGTCAGGCAGATTTATTATATTGTTACTTTTTAGAGTACATTGTTTAGCAATCCTGAAAAGAAAAGAAAAACCTGCTGATAAATTCCCATTTCTTGTTCAAGTTTCATCGTATTTGAAGAGAAGGATTTCTTATTTCACAAAATTCTTTAAAAACTGAAAATAACTGTTCATACACACTGTACATTGGAAATGAATTTTTATTTTATTTTTAAACAAGTATACATATCTATGAATACAAAGAAATGTAATCAAACTAATGGTTTTTTATCTTAATTATAGATTATATATCTTTGACCTGGATTTCAAAATAAAAATTAAAAACGTTGTAGTTTCTTAATTTTACATAATTTTTTCTAAACAATTCAGATTTTATAGAATCACTAAGATGCTGTAAATACTATCAAAATCTAGAGTTTCATGTACATGATTTAAATAACATGTCTTGCCGTTGTAACACATATACAGAACACACTACATAAATACTTTCCAGCTACCATTTGGATGGTATAGAAAATATGTGTTATGACAGATAATATATGTATCCGTCAGAGAATGTCAGAAACAAGTATTATGTCTATCAATAAATTAAAAAATTACCACCAAAGCTATCAAATGAACCTACTACTCTACTGTATAAAATATGTAATTTTCAACGTTGTTAATTTTCGGTGCCATAAATAATGGAAAAAATTAAAGTGAGAACGTAAAATAAGATTAATAGAGTATTAGGCTTAACTACTTGGTCCTCTGTAATTTGAAAAAAAAATGGAAAGGTGTCATTATAATGTATCGTCATTTCATCGGAAGCTAAAATGTTTTTTCTTTATTTTTTTCCACATAAAATCAAAGATGGCTTACTCACGATACAAAGAACCGTGGCTTCTTGAAAGGAGGCTCATTTGCATCGACGTAGAATCGTATCAAATAAATCATCATCTTGTACATAGATCAGCGACTTTTAACATTTTGACAATGACAATGATGTATTTTTCTAATGCGGAGGATGTATTTTTCTAATATACATGAATGTTAAACAAAGTACATGATATAAATTAAAAATTTAAATGAAAGTTGCATATAGTATAGACAACTGAGATATAAATTAAAGGAAACAGACTACTTATATTGAAGAAACTCGCTGATTGATGTTTAGTTCAAGTCGAATCCTTGTATAGGGACACATGTACTTATATTCCGTGCTGGATTGAAAATTGAGACTTATGACTTTCAGTAAGCAGTCAATGACAGCAAGATAGTGCGGTACTGATATAGAAGGTAAATTAATGTTGATGGACTAATGTTGATGGACTGGTTCAATGATGAAAAGATAAATACATAAAATTTAAAAGTAATAATATAAGAATATTGTAAAATATGAAAATGTAAATGAAATTAGATGTTTATTTCCCTTCTTAACAAATGTTTTTAAGAAATGTAAATGAAATGATTTGTATTTGAAGTGCATTAAATTTCTTGTAGTTGACTAGTAGTAATGTATCTGTGTAAAAGTGTTTAGCAATTTATCAATGTAACCAGTGTAAGCATATCTTGTAAGGCATCAATGTGAAATTATATTGTTGACTACTAACTATTGTTGACTATTAATTATTGTCTAAAAATAACTCTGTACATTTGCAAAATGATTTAATTTGGGGCAAAACAGCCTTGTATGTTGATTTAAATGGATGATAAATAGTATAAATGTATATGTATTAGCGCTGGCTCAGGGGGGGGGGGGGGGGTACTTGCCTGCCATGCGGTTGAACCAGGTTCGGGCCAAGGCAATATACAGGGTTGTTTTTCAGTTCACATTAAATTAAATAAGGATATTCTTAATATTGTTGACTTAAATTGCTCCATGATAATGTTAAAGTTAATGTTTAAACGATACTTGTGAAGTAAATTGCTGTAATATAAATGATTTGTAATATATGAAGAGTTTATTATGGTTTTAAGTCTTCACCAGACGTGGATATATTGTCGAAATTAATATGTTTAAATTATTGTATTAATATTAAGTTGATACATGTGTAGTGTTTCAGTATGGTTTTATGTCTGTAGAGACATTGTTTAATTATTCATGGCGAATGGCCATGCCTATTGTTTTTGTACGTTATGTTTAAGTAGTACAATTGGCTGAATACTCAATAAAGAAAAAGAAAGGGGGAAAATGAGAGGTGCAGCCGGGAACAGTTTGGAAAAATTTGCATTTTTGGAATTCTTATTCCTTTTTAAAAATTATTTTGACGTTAACGTTTTTTTTTTATTCCATGCATGATTGTTCCTGTACAGGATTACTGAGAACTTGCAATCGTTAGGAACACAGAGAGTAACTTCAGAGATGGCTGTAAACTCTTGCAACCACAAATAGCGTAAAGTACTGCGCCCTCTCTCATGTTCAGGGCAGAATCATGATGGACGAGTTAAGGCCTAGAGTAAGCGTGTCAAACGCAAAGGCTGACATGGAACAAATAAACAAGGTTTAAGTTTATGTGGTCCGCAAAAAGAAAAAAAGAAAAACTTCAAAATAAATTTTCATAGAAACTTAGGTTTATTTCTAAAAGTATAGTACAAAACAATTCAAGAACAACGATAATATTAATGTTTTCTTTCTGACACTTTTTTTTCTTGAACATTAACTTACCAGACACTGAATAATTGCACAAATTGATAAGCGTTTTCCGAAAGTAAAATATAAATCGTTTTACACCCACAAAACAAATCACTTTCTACAAGACTACTAATCAGACTACTGGTCTGGCATGTGGTAGTCAGCTGTTAAAACATTCACTGATAGTAGGGGGAAATGGTGCGTCTGTGCGTAACATGCGTAAGGTGACACGATATTCACATACTGTTATACTGGCTGGACCTGGGCCACTTAAATAATTGTTGAAGGCCGGAATGTTAACATGCCTGGCCTTAGATATCTGAGACTGCGGTTTCGACCTCCAATATTGATATATATGTGAAGCATTCAAGATAGGAATTCAACTGTAGGTGTCATTGTGTTTATACCTCATGAAGTGGTAGATGATCTCAGCTCTGCATACGCCGCTCAACTATCATGGATGGAAAAATCTAACATAGGTTTAAGAAGATTTCACAAGCCTATATTATTTTTATAGCTTCCATTTGTGTGTTTTATTATTTTCCAAAAATATGTACAATTTTATGGTTAAAATGGTCCACTAAGGGAAATACAAAACTTTGCAATATACGCAAAATGAAGAAATTATTTATAGTAAAATTGGCAAAAAGAAAAAAAAAACCAAAGTAAGCTTATCTCTCTCTCTCTCTCTCTCTCTCTCTCTCTATATATATATATATATATATATATATATATATATATATATATATATATATATATATATATATATATATATATATATATATATATATATATATATATACAGTCGAACCTCCATATATCGAAGTAGCAAAGTGCCGGAAAAAAATTCGATATATAGAAATTTCGATATATAGAATTGATCTTAGTTTTATCATAATTCTCCTAAAACATTAAAATTAAAGTTAATTTTCGTATACGAAACTCTATTTCCAATTTATATGCGAATCACATTAAATGAAAGTTAATAACTAAAAAATGATCTTAGTTTTATCATAATTCTCCTAAAACTCATAATGGAGTTTCGTATACGAACCTCCATTTCCAATTTATATGCGAATCACATTAAATGAAAGTTAATAACAAAAAAATGAATTAATATAAAAGATTTATTGAGTACTACATACCCTTTAAAAAACAACAATCCAGACAGTGGTTACAATGAACACAGTTACATTCTTTTAAAAAAACTACGAATATCTTGCTGAACAGCCAGTTTTGCAGAAAATTCATCAAAGAAATGTTCGCATTTATTCAGTCCACTAAAAACTTCATCAGGGACATTTTCCGCGTATTGAAGTTCACGACGTATGGTTTCAAACGCCAAAAATTGGGAGATTTTATTCTAAACTAGAATGAAATCTCCCAATATGTCTTGAAAAAAAATTCGATATATAGAGATTTTTTCGATATATGGAAACAGTTTTTCTATGTAATGAACATGTAGATTTCCTAAGAGTTCGATATATAGAAAATTTCGATATAGGGAAGTTCGATATATGGAGGTTCGACTGTATATATATATATATATATATATATATATATATATATATATATATATATATATATATATATATATATATTGGCTCCCAAAAGTGTTCGTACACTTACGATTTTCAATGAAATAGGGGTCTATCCATTGATTAAAATGAATAGGGGTATTTAATAATTATATCTATAATCTATTCTTAACAAAACTAAAAGAAATATTTTGAAAACATAGTAAAACCAAGTATAGTATAGTATTTTTAAGAAACCAATAATCCAAAAGTAACAAAATATTTATCTCACAAAAGTGATCATACTCTTGTAAAAAATCTCTACATATTAGTAAATATTCTAATTTTTCGTTAAATTAATATTTAGTAGGATATCCTTTAGCATCCACAACAGCTTTTAAACGTCTGGGAATAGATTGCTTTAGTTCTTTTGTAATTTTTGCATCAATGTTCATCCATTCTTCCATCATAATTGTTTTTAGTTCGCTTTTCGTGTGAATGTCGTGTTTTCGTACTTGAACCTCCAGTTCTCTCCAAATATGTTCTATTGGGTATAAATCTGCCGATTGAGGTGGTGTTTTCAAAACTTGTAGACAATTATAGAGACACCAGATGCGAACGTTGAGAGCCGTGTGCTTAGGATCGTTATCTTGATAAAAAACAAAGTTGTTTCCAATACCCAAATTTTGAGCTGATAATTTTAAATTGTCTCTTAAAATATTTATAAAAACAGCATGATTCATTATGCCATCAATAAATACCAAATTTCCTAGTCCTGATGCTGACATGCACCCCCACACAAGGATACCTCCACCGGCATGCTTCGAAGTTCATGCGTTCCTACTAAGTTCTTGGGATTAAGTTCCTCATTTTTTTCTAATCCATAGAATTATACGCCCATCGGTACCAAAAATGTTCATCGGCAAATAAGACATTATTCCAATAGGTTTGGGGCTTATTTATCATTGATAGTGCGAAGGGAAGCCTAAACTTTCTGTTTTTCTCACTCACAATAACTTTTCTATGGGCAGAACGCCCATGTAATCCAGCTGGTCTGAGAACTCGTCAAAAAATTTCAGGTGAAATTGAAGTAGAAAATGTTTCATTGAATTCTGCAGAAACTTTTACAGCACTCAAACGTGAATTTTTCACAAATTTTCTAATTATATATCTCTGATCACGTTTTGTTAATTTTTCCGGACGGCCTTTTCTTACCTTGTTTTCGATCCAATTTTCTTCTTTAAAGCGTTTTTTCACATACTGCACATTAGAATGGGAAAAAATAAGTATTTTAGCAATATTTCGAACTGATTTACCACTAGTATGATGAAAAATAATCAATTTTCGAATGCTGTTTGTTGTTTCTTTACGACTACGAGCCATTTTTAAATAATAAATAGAATATTACGGAGTACGCAAGCAAAAATTAAAGCCAAACGATATTTTAAATTCCGCCACAATTCAAAAATAAAAATAAAGCACCAGACGATAATTTTAATTATGAATTTATCCGAAAATATTTCAGTGTACGATGACTTTTGTGAGATAAAGTTTTTGTTACTTTTTGATTACTGGTTTCTTAAAAATAAAGTTTTACTATGTTTTCAAAATATTTCCTGTAATTTTGTTAAGAATAGATTATAGATCTTATTATTAAATACCCATTCTGAAATATTTATTTTAATTAATGGATAGATCCCTATTTCATTGAAATTCGTAAGTGTACGAACACTTTTGGGAGCCACTGTATATATAGCTACTGTGGGATACAAGTTCTTATCTTTTGTATTTTCTTCACAAATGTATTTTAAGAGCGTTGAAGAATACCCATGAGACCGTTGAAGAATACCCATGAGAACAAAATATCCCTTTCATTATTGAGAAATAAATCATATTTGTTAAAAAAATATTCACAATGCTGATATTTACTGTTATCGGAATGTGAAATTTATCAAATATAAATTATTTTGTCTAGGAGAAATAAGAAAACATATAATTTTTAAAGAGTATTTCTTTATTTTTGTTTTTCCATCAGAAAAATTTAAAGAATGTTTGTTTCAGGTATGAATAAATTAAATTCTGAATAATTAGATCTTTAAAATAATAGGAAAGATTTTAGAGACATTGTAAAAGTTCATTTTTCTTTCGAATATAACATTTTTAGTTTGAAATATATTACTTGCATTCAACTTTCATGCGCGAGTTCTTAAAAAACATCTGACAAACAGCTTCTAGCTCACTTTGTAATCTTTTTTTACTTTTCTTGCATAATATTTTGTTTTCTATATTAAGTAATAAAGAAGGATTATATTTTTTAACCGAAATTCTGAATAATAAAAGGACACTAGATTACTTTTTGCATATTGAAGCATACGTAGGCCAAAGTTCTTGTGTAGTAGCCTTTTATATTCTTCGAAGCGCTTCTATACATATTTTCCTGAAATAAATATTGAAAATATATGCTTGCTTTTTAGGAAATTACTGTTTATTTTCATCTAAGTTGACAAGCATAAATATCGGGGCTATAAAAGTATTCAAACGTTATTTTTAAATCATATTTTACACATGGGGAAGTAAAACAAAGAGGACAGTGCACTAAATGTTGATTGTGTATAATCAAATTGGTCATTTATTACATAACATGTTAGTTTAGCTTAGACTTTTCTACCTAATATCAGGGTTATTTCTAGGCTTTTCTTATCTAAGACCGGCACAGATTCACTAATACTAAGAAACTTTATTTCTAAGACAACACATATTAAAATATAAATTAAAATCCTTTGAATATTACAACGTTCCTTTGCCAATTACTTAAGATAAGCATATAAAAGAAGCATTTTTTTTCTAATCTGTCTTCGAAAATATTAGGTAATCAAAGAAAAATAATTATCATGAGAAACTGGAGAAAACTATATTTAAAATTTAAGGATAGTTAATAGTAAAAGGTTTGAAATTATAACGTTGTGTACATCTAAATCGCAGTAATGGAAATTGAGTATAGACCTAAATTATTCTCCCGGAAATGTTAATTATGGATGATGTACATTTCAAGTACACTTCTCTAAGCAGTCCGGGTGTAATAAATACCCCTGATCAATCTAGGTTTATCCCCTCTTAATATATACCTAAATAACTTACATGATTCACTTTTATTATGCCTTGCCATGCATTTAAACTTGGTATAATCGGGTAAAAATTCATTTTGCGCAAAATTATAACAGAGGCCTCGAATGCAAAATTGAGTATCTCGAGATCACCCAAATGTTCATAAGAGCCCATTAGCAGAAACCTGAGGTTAAAGCGGGTCGGCACTTTGGAGATACTTTCCTTGATCTGTCGGTTAATTTTCTCTCTGTCCTTCAATTTTTTTGACGAAATATTTTCATCTTCACTAAATGTTTTAGTGTTCTTTTGACTATACAGTAAAAGTGGCCCTGATTTTTAAATGCATCTCTCATTCGGAACATAATTAAAAACTTTAGAAAACATACATATGGACACACTTTTTATAAAAGGGTGCAACGAAAAGATTTATTTAATTGTCAGAATAGTTAGAGATGAGGAAAATAATTTAAATATTTAAATGGCTTGAATAAAATACTGCATAAACCTCAACTGTGTGGGCCGATTCCTAATTTACCATCAAAGCAGTGACGTCATATGGGAACGGTTCAGTACTATGGGAACGGTTCAGAATAATGCTCAACCACATGTGCCATCAGCCCCCGAAAAATCACGGTCGGTGCCGATTCCGAAATTACCGTCGAAGCAGTGTCGTCATATTATAAATCCCTAGGTGAACGGGCCGATACTTTACCCTCTTTTAGGTTTTTATTCCTAGAGAATTGTACTCAGCTACACGTGCTTTCAGACACTCTATAATTCCCAGTTGACACCCGTCGAAGCAGTGACGTCATATTATGAATCCTTAGGTTAACGTGCCGATACTTTGAGCACAACTTCCGGAAAGTTAGCGATCTCACCATATGATATCATACAGTTGAAAACTTCAGGAAACTTCTTTCTTTAGAATTTTTTATTCCCAGACAGTTATGCTCAGCCATGTGTGCTTTCAGAAATCAGAAAATTCCCCGTTGGCACCGATTCCGAATTAACCGAATATCCGAATTAACCAAAAAATTAAATATACCTAATTTTATGTTCCCTGAAACTATGATATTGAACACGGAACTTTTAAACAGTATTAATGAATACTTCAGAAAAATTTATAAGTATTTAAAAACACAAAGTCATATTTGCAAATGTTACAGTGTGTGGTTTCTCGAGGATTTCTAAAATCTGTATCAACCTGCAGGATATTCATTACTTTTTCTTTTATCATTTTTTTCTGTATAACTTTCAAAATTTTTTGTTACAAAGCATACTTATTTTGCTTTTTCTACAATCTTTAGTTCTTCTTTAGGCTAATATTTTTAAATTAAATAAAAAGAAAGTGATTACCTTTGGCACTTTATGAAGCTTGAAAATCTGTTTCCAGCATCTATTAGAAATATATTTTCTATTTTGATTATAATATCCTGAAATCTGAAAAAAAATGCAATAATTTTTTTAAAAAATCTATGTAAAATCTATACACTTTACACTATAAGGAAGGTTAAACAACGCGGAAAAATTTGGATGAAGCATAGTTTAGAAAACTTCATATTAGCCTTAATAGCATTCAGAAAGATAATGATTGGCCGTACCTACTGGAATCTGGTGACACTTATTTAGTGTGATGTTAGATAACAGCTTTTCTTTACGTAACATTTGAGATGTCAAAACCGTTCAAATGTATATTACTTTTAGAGTTTCTATAATGATATTAATGATATGAATTCTGTTAAAATTTTTGTTAATCCAAACACAGGACAGCAGGAAATTTACCGACGGGTCACTTTAACGTAAATTAAATAAAAATTTCTGATCTCATTATAGAACACATATCTCTCCCAAAGAGGTGCGATTAATATAAACTTTATTTTACAGTTGTATATCATTTCTCTAAAAATTGTTAAAGAAGTGGGCCTTTTCTCTAACAATGATAAAGCTGGGAATTAAGAATACGAGTTTTAAATTGCTTATCGATATGAAATGTTACCCTGTCAATGTTTCTGCGAAAAGTTTTGCTCTATAATTTTAAGCACCTCAAAGTCATGTACATCAGACACAGTTAAAAGAAACAGTCTGAAGTAATTTAATAAATTTCTGTTATGTGTTAATCTGTTCGGGTAGGAACTGGATGCATTAATTCTGTTTATAATAATAACTTTTATATTGCATTCTAACGATGTGACCATATTTTTGAAAATGCTAAGCTAGGAATGTCACAAATTGACATGCTTAACGGTTTATAGAATTACATTGATCTTTTTTATACTAAAGTGATACGCCCTAATTCCAGAGCCGCATTGTCTCAAATTAGGATAATCAACCTTCCCCGAATAACTAAAAAATGGTACTGCTTCCTATAAATGATTAAGATTACATAGAATTTTAGAAGTGTTAATTAGACTTGATGATGACTCTAAAGCTACTTTCTTGCACGATGAACCGGTTTATAGCTTCATCACATTGAGTTATGTGTCAAAGAGCATAAAACCGAGCCATATTAGAGATTACAACCTCCATTAGCTTCACAGTTCGTATGTTTGTTTGTGTAAAGATAAACAAAAATCTCGTATAAAGAACGATCAAAGGAATAATTGAATTTGTTTTATTTTTATGATCTCTCTAAGCAACTAGGGTAGACGTCTAAGACAATAAATGGTAATTTATTCCTACTAACATTGGTATGTCGCTCGAAGCTTTGCTATAATCTAAAATTTTGAATAGCAGTATTTAACAAATAATAAAAAAAAAACACATTTTGAGAAGTTTGACCTCACAGTACTCATTGAAAATCCTAAATTCAGATTACATATAAATACTGTGCCATGAGAAGCAATTTTTATGAGAATATGACGTAGAATTTTGGCCCACAATCAATGAGGTATATATTCAATAATCCAAATGATTTTTGACATTTTTAGAGTATCTGGTATTCTTTCCGATAATTTTTTTTTCTAATTTAAATGATTTTATTACGTTCTGCATGAGAAACATTAATTTTCATTACAAAGCTTGAGATAAGTTATTACAAGGAACAATTTCAATGGTATGGGTAGAAAATATACTATGCGATTCCAAATTGCTATTCTACGTCAATATAAAGAGTCGAATAATCACAATGGCCCCAAACACTATAGACTGACGTAAGTAGACTGAGGTTAACACAAGTTTTGAAACTTGTGTTAAATAAAGTTGAAGACGTTCGTATCATGTAATAAAACTGCATAGATGATGATTCAAAATAAAAGGTTATTTTTTTAACATTAGGTACACTAATTGGTCGTTGGTGATGAACGCCAGCCATAAATGTCGGTGGAGTGTTCTGCTGGAAAATGAGTTCCAACCTCACTCATGACCACCGTGAGGTATGGTATGTCTATGGACTACACATCATCAGTAAGAGGTCTCAAATAATGTCGGTCTCAAATAACACTAGGTTAACTAGTTCGCAAGTCCGTAAATAAAAACATATTTCACCCTGTGATTTTCTTAACATATATGTAATATTAAAAAAAAAGTTTTACTTTGTTTTAAAATAAAAATAGGAGTAATTGTTCTAATAAATAATAATACGAGGGTCCCACTGAAATTTTTGAGATACGGTTAAGTGGTACAAGTTAAACTTACCAACTCTTAGGAGTGTTCAAAGTAGTTCCCTGCGAGATCAATGCACATTTGTAGGCGAATTTTCTAAAGATTAAATTCCTTAAACCATCCATTTCTTGGATTAAAAATAGCCAAAAGTCACTCATAACAAGATAAGCAGAATAGGGTGGAGGTTTTATCACTGATGTTTTTTGTTGAAGAATTTCGACTACAATCTTTGCTGTATAAGGAGACGCATAACGAAATAGCTAGTAACGACTAGTATAACGAAAAGCAAGACAGTATCCCGAGATGTTAATAATGTGTTAAGAAACCAAGTCGTAATATCGTGGGTGCTAATAAGGAAATGGAGTAATGAGTTAACAGAAACTTTGATGCAAAAGGCCAGATAGAGAAAGGTAACAAACCCATTCAAGTTGAGATTACAAATGTTGGCACCGAATCTCCACCTCGAATCAAATAGGTGGCATAATAGAATGGGAGTGAGTGAGGATTTAGATATGTAAAAGTAATTATAAAAATTTTAACTCAGGGGCAGTGGCACTGATTTAGACATTGTCCAATGGTTGGAAATCAGGCAGATGAATAGACCAAAAACTTTTGGATTTCGATGAGAGAGAAAAAATATAGTATTTTTATGTATAACAAAAGATGGCTTGACAATATCCCAGATTAAGGCTTTCATGACAAATTGGTTTTTGGCTTTGATCTCCAAAATGGATTATTTATCATGAAAAGTCAAGGATATATGACCGGAGGATGAAGCTCTAATTAAAATAATATTCCAAGAAACTTCCAGTTTCTACGAAATTCAAAGAGAAAAGAGTAAGATTATAAGTAGTCCTGATTTTTGCGTTGTAGCTCCGACCTTAATTTCGTCAGTTTACACAGAGGAAAATCTATTTGACCAGTTCTTGAAAAAAGTGTTATGTAGTGTGAAATATTATAATTTCCACAAGTATTTTTACATTAAACAATGAGGGCCTGTGGCATTGAAAAATATGATGTTGCATTGGAAAGATGAAGGTGGAGTGGTCACATAAAAATATTATACTTGACTTAGTTGCCACATAAGGATGAAATAATCAGGTTACACTGAAAAAAAGAAAACAAAAAAAGGTGACAGAAGCAATTGGATTTTTAAAGTGAAGTACTTCATGATTTATTTAAAATAATCTTGATGGGGCTTATTGCCGTTTACAAGAATTTACATTGTTGATCTTAGCTCAGCAAAGGAGGATCAGGCGGCCAACATGGTTTCCAGTTGTTTCGTCGGAGTACTTTCTTCCAGGGCGTCGGAAGCATGAATCCTCCATACATCCATTGTTGGCAGGGACTAGAGGACATCTGTTTTAGCGATTCAAACGCCACTCCGGTGGTAGTACGGTCACGTGACTTGATGAGGAAACATCTGGAAATTGGCTACTGCCAGCAATTCCGCCAATGCTGTAGTACAAAAGATTATTTTGTGTGTTCTACGAGGGGAAAGGGATAAATGGTAAATCTTATAGCCTATCGTTTGGTAACTGAATGTCGTAACGCTTTTTGCTAATTCATATTGTTTCATACTGCCACACAACGCAATTAGGGACAGTTCCCTCATGATACCTACGTTTGTGTATTTTCCCCAGACAGTCGGGAAAAACACACGAAAATGCAGCGATTTTCACCCACGTCCACTACCTAAATTCTTTTCAGTAAATTCTTTCTTAATCCCAAAAAGGGGGTTGCCTAAGTCAAGTATAATATTTTTATGTGACCACTCCACCTTCATCTTTCCAATGCAACATCAAATTTTTCAATGCCACAGGGCCATATAAATATGAATGTCCATTAAATCCTTCAAGCTGAAAATTAATTGCTTATATATGTTTTGAGAGCACTGATATGTTATTTTGAAATCACAATGATAAATCTAAATTCCTTAAGTTGTTGTGTATTGACAAGCTTTATAATAAAAGCTATTATTTAATTTTTAGATAGAAATTGCTATAAATATTTGTAGTCGCTAACCGTCTAAATCTTTTTTCCCAGTCATTTTTAATAGTAAATTGGTAAACTAATTCCTATTACAATGGATAAATTTGTTGTTACGGCATTAAATATTTACATAGAGATGTTGTTCAGTTTGGACAATTTAAAACGTTCTGAAATATTTGAAATTGGAGTAATATAGTAAAGGTTACGAGTTATGGTAAAACCAATTCTGTTAAATTCATATTTAACGAATAGTTTAAATGTAAAAATATTATGTAACGTAATTCCAAGTTTAATTCATATCTCTAAACAAGTCATAAAAATAATAGAACAAGCTATACATAAAGAAATAATAACTTTTAGATAATTTTAGGGGTTTTGTATCCTTTTTTTTGGTTGTTCAGTTTTTAATTTAATAGACTTTACTCTCTGAAATTACGAAATAATATAAAAGTTTTCTTTAAAAAATATGAATTTCATTACAGAAACAGTTAAAATAGCATCAGTTGGAAAGACCCTTGACAACGCCAATCTCTGAAAAGTAACAGTCGAAAAGAAAAATCTTATACATGATAGACAGTCTTTTTCTATAATTCACCTTATTTAGTTACAGGAAGTAAAATTATGGAAAATTTAGCAACTTAATTTTAGAAAAAGTAATGTGTATTGTTTAGAATTTTGTAAACAACTTTAAACTTTAATTTTTTAATAATGAGGTATTGTATATCTAAACAATGATATAAGAAGCATGTTTAAGAAATACAAAAAATTTCAGTTCCTGAATTTTTAAGAGAAATACTGATTATACTATCTGTAGTTCAGAAAAGGTATTTGTAGCAAATTTTCACAGCCTATCAGATAAATTATTTTACTGTTAACATCATCATTTTCAATATTTCTAGTAAACTTCACTGATGACTCATCGATGCATATATAGATACAGATACATATTTAGTGTATAAGAATATATATATAAACGCTGAAATCCATCCCATATCTTTTCAGCCTGTGGAAAACGTTTGAAAGATACTCTATTCATCTTCTGCTTATTGTTGGGAAGAATATATATTACGATAATACAATAAAAGAGGGAACTCATAAATTTCATCAAGCTGTACTGCCTGAACTTTTACTAAGGACTTCTTCAATAAATCTGTCAATAGTAGAAAAATATTACTCTAGGGGTGAAAATTAACGTTTTCTCTCGACTGACACTTATTAATGATGCTGTTGTGATTGAAACGAAGGGGTTTGGGGAATAAAATTGCAGAAACCTCGATTCAGTAGACTGGTAAAATGTATCTCTTGAAAACTGACAATAGTTTTTCGAAGACATACATCTGAGCTGTTAAGAAAGGAGAAGGAACAACAAACACAGTGTTGAATTTTTTCTTTTCTTTTAAACAATGATACGCGTAACTATATTTTTTTATCTGTAAATGTTTTGACAATTGTTGTAAACATTCTAACTTATAGGTTCAAACTAATAATGTCTGCTAGAATTTGTTGAAATGATGAAATTACGTTAACTTATTAGTAAATCAATATAATTGACCAATATAATTAAAGTAAATAATGTATCATAATGCACCTGTTCTTTAATGGAAAATACTTAAGAGAATTACCCGAATAAGTTCTATAAATATGTTTCAAGAGTACCGAGAGTTTAATCCCAGATGAAACTTATCGTATTATCTTCTGCATAAATATTAGAATTAATCCTTTTTCTATATCATATGGGAAATCAAAGTACATATTAAGCCTTTTGGATAATGCAATGACGTAGCCAAGTATCTAGTCATTAAACATTCTTTAAATAAATTCTTCGGTGAGAAAATGCATTTGATGTATATTTCAAGATAACATGTAATATAATGGAAATAAACTGTATTAATTTAGTTACGGAGGACTCACTAGAACTTCTGTCACCGATAGTTAAGAAGAAATTTCAAAAAGTACTAAATTTATTTAAGAAGTATAACTTAATAACCCACAGATTTATGGAAATATATCACTTTAAATTGATAACGGCATTTTTGATGACATTTAATGAACGAGGCCTAGTCATGAATAAAACCAGTACACTCTGCTCTCTGAACATACCATTACATCATTAAATCCCGCCATAATCATTGTTAATGAACTTCACATTTTTCCAACACTTTTTCCTAAAATAATTTGGAGGGGACTTACACTTTTGTAAAAGTTTGCCACTAAAAATGCAACTGATAAGCCCCAGAATAAAACACAGTATTTTTTACTTCCCAGACAGGTTTTTGATCCTTTCATTGACAGCGATACGTCACGTTCCTTTTGAATGAAGTTGTGCCCCGCTTTCTAGAGAGGATGTTGCTCCAAACCTCCACTTGAAATGAACTCGGCTTTATTTGGCCGCCATTGCACATGCAAGTATCAATCAGACTGCTGAACAATCAGTACTCTTCTCACACGTCGTAATTTTGTGGTAGCTTCTCCTATCATCGTGCGGATGCGAATCGACACTTGAAATACTGCTAGTCGACAAGAAGTGAAATGAACCTGGACATTAGAGCATTGGATACATCAAATATGCTTATGCATTAAGATGCATTATGAAACAGTCTAATGAGGGGTCCCCAACCTTTTGTACCTAAGAGCATATTCTAGAATACCGGTCGGACGGCGGGCACCATTTATTTTTTCAAGGTGAATTTATAGCTTGACCTAGTCAATAATACATACACATAATGTACAAAAAACATGTAATTCCAAAAATACAATCTAACATATAAAAATTATTGTTTATATTCTTATGTAAAATAAATGATTGCTAAATAATGCATACAAAATCTACAAAGTGTAAAAACTCTTTATAAAAAATATAAATCTCAAAGTCAATGTGATTTTTGGCATTGCATTTCATTGGCCGTTGCTTCGTAATTAGGCGAGTATGATGATATTCCTGCTCGACGCGTGTGCGAAATCAATAGTCAAGGTGTTCATCTGTAAGTCGTGATATGTACTTTGATTTTATGATATTCATTTTCGAAAACAATGATTCACACAAGTACGTGGAACCAAAGAACGATTTATTTTATATGCTGCTCTTTTCAAGAATGGAAATTTGTTTCTGTCAACTATATTCCAGAAATTCTCATCTGTTACAATGGTTTTTGGGACAATGTCGTTCTGAAGATCCAAAATTTCTATCTCCAGTTTCTCTTCCTTTACTGGAACAAGCTCTGAAATGTATGTAGCTAGTTCGGTTACAATTGTTTGGTAAGTAAAAGGATTAACGAAAAAGGTGACCATAGGCTCGATGATATTAAACTGTTGAAAGCGCTTTTCAAGCTGGTCTTGAATAAATTGAAGTTTTGGCTTGGAGCGCTACGGTCATTTTTTGATGCACGAGGGTTAGTTAGACCGAGACCTACAGCTTTAAGCCGATTCCGAACGGCTACGACCATCCATGCCGAGAGTGGAATTCGAATCCACAGACTCCGGATGCCATTCGGCCATCGTCCGGCTTTGAAATAATTGAAGGTTGATAACAAATGATGATAAGTCAACGTCCCCGTCGCTTATCATTTTTTCATATTTGGAAAATGCACATGGGACTTTATCTTCAAATCTGATATCCGCAAAGCCAGTTTAGCTGTAAAACAGTTTATAGACCCTATCATTGTAGCTATATGTTTGTCCTTTCCCTTCAGACCCAAGTTTAAATAATTCAATTTTTCCATTACATCTGTTAAAAAAGCCAAATCCTCTAGCCGACAAGGATCTGTTAGTTCAAATAAATTTTGATTTCTGGCACTGAGATAGTTTTTTTATTTCTTCAATTAAATCTACAAATCTAGCAAGAACTTTACCTTTACTGAGCCAATGTACTTCAGTATGCAGAGGGAGATCTGGATCTTCAGGCTTTTTCGAATAGGAACTTAAAAATGAGGTGTTGCAAAGGAGCTGTGTGAATTAAGTTGACTAATTTTGTGATTATTTTCATGACGTGTTCGAAGGGTAGTATTCTACCACATAAAACTACCTGGTGGATAATACAGTGATACTACATAAAGTTTGGAAATTATTCCTCTCTTATGCAGAGGCCAATGCATCCATTGACATCACCAAGCATTGTTGGTGCCCCATCAGTGGTTATCGCAGACCACTTCTGGAGAGGCATATCTTTGCATGTGTTAAAAATAATTTATAGATATCCTCACCTGTTGTTCGTCTTTTCATGGATAATATTTTTAGTAGATCTTCTTATGCAGTAAAGTCACTAAATACCATTATCACCATAACTGCTAACTGTGCTGTTTTCTGATATGTCTGTACACCCGTCAAATTGTAGTGAGAACCACTCTCATATTTCCAAGTCACTCTTTAACCGAGTTTGTATGTCCTTTGAAATGGCTTGTATTCTTCTTGTAACGGTGCTATCTGACAACTGCGAGTCTTCTATTGCTGACATGATCTTACGTTTGTTGGAATATCCCTCAAATAAGCAATCGACGCCAGTAAAAAACACTTCTTTTAACAACTCACCATCCTGGAAAGGACTTTTTTCTTCTTTGCGAGTATGTGAGAAATTTTTAAAGAAGCAGTAGTGGCATTTTTAGATCTTAACAGAGGCCTAGTGAAAACTGACTGTTGAGCGGACAGATTCGGTTTTAGCTGATTTATGTTCTTTTTTTTTCTTATTTCAGATTTAAGTGGATAGTTCATATTAAATGTAACATGAATTTTCAGGAAATGACGTTCAACATTATGCTTTTCGGCAAACAGAGTCTTCAATACAATATACGCCTAACGCACTTGAACCCCGGACAACTATACATTCAGTACTAAGCAGAAAAGAATACTGACTTCCAATGCCAATCTTAGGTATATTTATAGACTTCCAAAGCGCCCTCTACTGGTCACCAGCTAGCAATAACTGGAACATTCCTGAAAGGCCTAGAAGGTTGGCGACCATTTGGCATCATATCGCCAAATTTGGCAACCAAAAGAAGTCAACAAATCCATTGCTAATTTGGCGATAACTCTCATATTTCGCGAGATTACCATAGACTCGTAAAAATCGTCACAATATATATATATATCTGTCAAATCTAGAAAAGGCCCAATTATCGTAATTAAAACCATTCGGGACTTTCAAGCAATTGTCAGACATTCGGGGTTTTAATAAAAATGAATGATTCCCTAACATGAATATACTGAACTCTACGTTTGCGAAGTGTTGTTGTTTTCGCAGCGGGGAGTTCATGGTCATCAATAATAAATTGCTCACACCCAATCGTTTAACGCAATCGTCGAATGTTCGAAAACACGAGAGAGGGGCTCACGATGCTTGGCCCGTTTTGCATAACGCGCGAAAAAGAACAAAGAATTTAGTTTAGGGATATCTTTAATAGATATAGGACGCGCGTTTTCCCGCTGGAGGGATTCAGTCGAATTGGTGGACCGGACTGGTTAATTAATATTTTAATAAACCCCAAGACATCGATATGGAGTTCCTGTAATCTCTGAGTCTTCCTTTTTATGTATTTTGCCCACACAATGGACTTATCTATGATTATTCTGCAGCTGCGTCGGAGTCGTGTCATATATATATATATATATATATATATATATATTTGTTTGTGTGTGTGTGATAATAAACCCGGGGTAACTCGGGAAAGTTCCGATTTAATCCGTAGTTTTGTAGTCATGTAACCGGGGTAGGCCAAAGTAAAAACCAACTCAATCAAAACCAGAGAGGAAAAGTTCATCGCATTTCTGTTCTTTATTAAAAGGTACTTTCTTGTTGGACAGTTTCCATTAACATCAATTGGGTTTGGACGGACACCGCGGGCAGCGGGGAGAAAAAAACCCGGCAGCGCACCACTGCGGCGATACAGACAGCAAAATCACTACATGTTAATGGCTTGGGAGAGAATACACAAGAGCGTAGAGACGCCGAGGAACGCTGATTCTTGCGAAAATGCACAGGCGAGCTGAACTTTTAATTGGTTAAAACGTGACACCTGATCTCCACACGCCGCATCGGACGAGGTCACGTCGTAGCTTCTAGAACAATCTTCTTATATAAGCTTTCTGTCCGCACGTGGACTTCGGGGAAAATCTATAGATTAATTTGGTATTTGGATTAAATTGTGGGATAATGTTCTGTTGCGGTAAGGCGAAGTTAATAAAGGGAAACGTTATTGCTTCACATATATATATATATATATATGTATATATATATATATATATATATATATATATATATATATATATATATATATATATATATATATATATATATATATATATATATATATATATAAATATTTTTACATTTTACTCGGTGTTAATAATATCTTCAATGAGCGTTACTATAACTGAATAAAACATTTTGCCTCCAAAAATATGAAAAAATATAGTTGCGCTTATCCTTTTGTTCATTCAATTTCATGCAAAGAAATTTTCTGTGATTTCTATGTATAGCAGTGAAAATGGGAAAGAGAGAGAGCAAAGATGAATTTCATTGATAAGATCTCATCACTGAAAGGACGCTCTTAATAACGGGGGATTAAAGGATTACTAGGAATCTCTGTAAGGAATACTCATATATTTTTCTGTATTTTAACATAATAAGAAAGCTGAACTGAACGAAGTTTTTGTATTAGAAATAGATTAAAGACATGTTTAGCATTTAGAATGAACAATAAAATATATTCTTACACTCATTTTACCAAATCTTATCAGCTTTGAGGCAATTTATGGACTCGACATTGAGTTGTGCAAATAGTAATCATATTAAAAGTCTTATAATCCATTTTGAGACTCTTATTAATTTTTTCCTTCATTTGCGATACTGACTAGTTATTTATTTACATTTATCATCTATTATGTGCGAAAATTCTGTATATTTTCTGTATGTGTATCATTTATTTCAGAACATTTTATTAACTGACATATAAGTATCAGGAAAATTATTAAAAATGCTGTGAAGTATTATTCTGTATTTTAATATATTGAGAAAGCTAAACTGAACAAAGTTTTTGTATTAGAAATACATTGCAGGCACGTTTAGAATTTACAATGAAGAATAAAATATACTCTTGCACTCATTTTACCAAATCTTATCAGCAGTGATGAAAGTTATGGACTGTACATTGAGTCATGCAAATAGTAATCAGATTAAAAGTCTTATAATCCATTTTAAGACTTGTATTCATTTTTTCTTCATTTGCGATTATGACTAATTATTTATTTACTTTTAGCATCTATTATGTACGAAAATTTTCCATATTTTCTGAATGTTTATCACTTATTTCAGAACATTCTATTAACTGACATATAAATGATTTTAAGGAAAATTATTAAAAATCCTGTGAAGCATTGAAACACTTATAAAAGAAAGATATTTAAATTCATTTGCGATGTAAAGCTTATAAATGCCAATAAGATAGTTTTTTATACATATATAAAATTGAAAATCGACATTATATTAAATTGGTGGACTTGTCAGCATTCAAAATCAGGGGTAATTTATTAATGAATACAGACATTACTCTGGGAAAACTTATCGTCACAATAATTTGACATTGCTTGGAACTTGATTATTATTGAAGAATCCGATTTCTCAGGGACGAAAATTCGTACTGAAATAAAATCACGATGTCGTATGCTTTCCTGTTTTATTACCACACCGACTGTAAAAAATACAGTAACTTTCAGGTTCCAATTATAACATTTAGCATCATTAATACTGTTTCGAATGATTCTGTAATCCCGACATCCTTACTGGCTTCTTTATTTGAGAATATAATTATATCGTGGTGGATATTTGGATTAGGAAGAGAAGATTTTCAAGTGAAAAACGTTAATATTAATGTCAATTTTAAGTGTTTTTGCCAATAAAAAACTCATTTTCATCCTTTATATTTTGAAACAAATTGGGTTTTGCTTGGTTTACTGTACTTTCAACCTTGTTCCTAAATCTCAACTAATTAATCTCACAATGAAATAACCTGTTAAAATTAGATCGGAAATACTGATCTTAAAATAAATTTTATTTAAGATTCATATCCACGTTGATAAACTCCTAGTTTTATCAAATCAGAAAAAATCTCCCCCATTCATTTGAACAGTTGAATTTTTTTTGAAATCTTGTCAGGTACAGAGAAATCATGATTGAACAACTTCTTTCAATAAGCGAAATAAAAAAAAATGTCTTTAATGTAACTGTATATTGTCTATTAAATCCCGTGCTACACCGAAATCACATGGTGAGTATTATAATCTCTTTAAAATAACGGTCAATATGATGTAAACTATTTATAATTAAATCGGATATTTAATTTTTTTTAAACTGAAGAAGAAAACTTTACGTCATAATGCAGGGGTTCCCAACCTTGGGTGCGCGTACCAGTACCGGTACCGGTAAGCGGACAAACAGCTACCGGTACGTGAATGATTTTACAATTTAAAACAAAAATCTATTCAAAATATGTATTACGAAAAAAGAAAAGAAATGACTATAATAACTAATAATCCATACGTTCTAATATTTTAGTTTGGAATTTCTTATCCATTGTTTGTGTTGTAATACTTTATTGAGATTTACCTAATCTCAAAAGATGTCGTCTGCACATGAATGTGTTATCTATAACCACCCCATAAAAATTTGGCACTCGCCGACGAATTATAACTGTGTCTATAACTGTGTTTGTGAATTATAACTGTGTCTGAGTTTTAAAAAATCATTTTTTGTATTTCAAACATCTTTAAATTAATTGCATATTATTAATCAATAGTAATTGTATTATGCATAAATATTAAGAAGCCGTTAAGGTAAGTGTATTAAGCTCAGGAGATTTATTTAAAATGATTTTTTATATATATCCTAATTTATTTTAATAAATGCTTGGCTACATGTTTCGAATACATCTTGTATTCGTCTTCAGACCATATACAAGGAAACCTATTCGTTGTTAAGAACACTAAAAAATTTACAAAGTGTATGATTAGTCATAGCTATAGTTTAGTTACAAAATCTTAAAATTACTTACATTTTTGCAACATTTTACTTACTTAATTATTTTTACAGCACCTCGATACAATGAAGAGATATTTATTGCAGCCTGGAAGTTCTAATTTCAACCCAAAGGAAGATCAATCACGAGAATTGAGCAAAGACGAAGAACCAGAATTAAAGAAGCAGAAGCGAACTTGGATCAGGAAGTTTGATCCTGAAGTATGGGTTCGCCATGAAACAGAAGTAACAGAAGCTGAACCTATTCCACAATGCGTGATTTGTTTTGAGTGCTTATCAAACGGGACTATGAAGCCAGGGGACTATGAAAACATTCGAGTGTAAAAAACAAAGCTCTTGATTTTTTTTAAAAAGAAAGCATTCGGAGTTTTGCTCTCAAAAATCATCTGTCAAAACTTTTAGTAGTATAAACACTAATTATGTGAGAGCCTCATATTTAGCTAGTTTGCATACAGGTAAGTGCGGGAAACCACATACAATTGGTGAAACATTGTTGATGCCTGCAACAAAGGATATAGTTGCATCTGTCCTTGGAGAGAAAGCGGCTAAAGAAATTGACAAACAATCATTATCTAATAATACTGTCAAGCGGCGAATAGATGAGATGGCATCACAGGTTGAAGATATTTTAATCCAAAGATATAAAGCAAGCCAATTTCATTCCCTCTAACTGGATGAATGTACCGATATTTTCAATTTGGCACAATTACTTGTATATACTCGGTTTGATTTCAACAATGAAATACAAGAAGAACTACTATTTTGCAAACCGTTAACTGCAAGAACAACTTAACAAGAAATATTTAATGGTTATTTCATTAAAAATCCCCTAAGTTGGCTCAAATGTGTTGGAGTTTGTACCGATGGTGCTCATTCGATGACTGGAAAATTATCAGGCGTGGTAACCAAAATTAAAAGTGGTACCAAAATGCAAGTCTACGCGCTGCATCATTCACCGTGAAGCTTTGGCCACAAAAAATATGCCAGTGAATTTAAAAGAGGCTTTAGATGATTCGGTAAAGATGGTTAATTTTATCAAATCTCGAGCACTCAGTTCGAGTTTATTTTCGATTTTATGTAGTGAAATGTGAAGTGCCTATGCCACACTTTAACTTCAAACCGAAGTACGGTGGTTGTCACGTGGTAAGGTCCTCAGTAGATTGCTTGAGTTACGCGATGAAATTTATATGTTTTTGACCAATTCAAAATATTTGAACGGAGATAATTTGATTGATGAGCAATGGTTGTGTAGACTAGCATACCTTTCAGACTTTTTTTAAGATTAAATGATCTAAATTTGAGTTTGCAAGGAGTTAAAAATTCATTCTGTGTTCAACTTGTATGACAAAATAAGGGCGTTCAAGAGAAAATTGAATTCATGCAACAGCAAATTGAAAAAAAAATGTTAACATGTTTCCTGCCCTCTGTAACTTTATCGAAGAAAATAATTTGTCACTAAAAGACGATGTGATGAGCGACATTAGAAAACATCTAACATCAACTTTTGAATGTTTCCAAAATTATTTTCCTGAAGATCTCACAGCTCAAAATTGGATTTGAAATCCTTTCGCATTCACAACGGGGTTGATTGCAAAAGAGTCTTTTATAGACCTTAGCAGTGACAGTGAATTGAAATTAAGCTTTCAGAGCTCCAACATATTCAATTTTTGGCTATCTATTCGTAAAGAATACCTAGAATTTTCTTGCCAAGCAGTAAATTTTTTAATGCCATTTGTGACCACATACTTATGTGAAAAAGGATTTTCTGCAATGACTGCGATGAAAACCAAATATAGAGCTTTGCTGGACATTGAATCGGATCTTCGCCTTAAACTGACAAACATTCAGCCCGATATTACTTCTTTAGTTAATAATAAGCAGGCCAAACCTTCTCAATAATTATATATATTTTTAAAGTGATTATTATATTTTATGTATATGTTTAGCAATAAAAATATATCCCAAGTTACTTATCTTTATTCAAATGTTCTCCATTGCATTTTATTCCCCATTTCAAAATTTTTGGCCTACCGGTACGTCATCAAATTGTTTACAACGTACAGGTACGGTACAATAAAAAGGTTGGGAACCCCTGTCATAATGTGTTTGAACAGTACATTAAGGTTTACTTTCATCCTAGGGCCAGATAAGGAATTAATATTCTGTATCATGTTACCAAGTATCCTGATAGCTTAATTTGAAACAATAGAGATTTTTTTCTCTTCAGTGTTTAAATTTTTATGTTTTGTAAAAAAGGAAAACTTAAATAAGTTGCAATTACTAACATTTTTATATATTTTTTTCTCTTTAGGATCAAACATATAATCTTCTCCAAGTCATACTTATTAGCCAATGAGTTCATAATCTAACGAGGATATGCTTGGAGTCATTTGAAAAAACTCCCCAAATAAAAACTATGCCTGAAGATGGAATTAATAGTATTCTCTCTACCACTATTAACATCTCCTGTAGAATTTTCATTAAATATTTTTGATTGTTTGGTTCTTGTAAAAAAATGAGTAATCTATTTCATGGTTACAGAATTATTTTTAATATGAACTATTAAATACGTTGAAAATTTCTGAAATTCTGTAAACAATTTTCATATAAAGTGTTAACGTATAAAATAAATGGAAATTTAGCTTTATATACATACTTTATGACCGGATTTGTTGTGGACAGTATCTTAGTATGATTCATCTTTAGAAATTACATGAACAAATAACTCTATTATATGTGTAGTAAGCGGAAAATAACTTACGCGGATGCACTCTATTGAAAATTCTTAATTGTTTCACTACATAAAATAGAATTCTTTCAAGCTAAATATCTACCAGCTAGTATGGCTATTGAGATATTCCTAAGGAAATAAAGGGGATTTTTATGTTTTACGAAAGAGAGCTGTTAAATGCCCTTGATCTGTATAATATATCGTATTAATACATCTCATTCTCGTCCTAAGAAGGAATTTTTAGATCTCTTCTTAACTATTTAATGCTATTGAGTCGTGTCATGTTTCAGAATGATGAACAGATTATTTTCAATGTGATCTAATATTTACTACTGTTTAGTTATTTACTTTATTTATATTATCATTTTGATGTTTGTCAGTGGAAATTATAAAGGCGAATGCTAATTTCTGTAATAATGCAATCTTAGGCTAAAAATAACACTTTTAATGAATTTTCGGTACTTACGTATTAAAGCTGAAACTTGGCAGCTTTTTACCCTTGGCGCAGTATCCGCCCGCCAACAACTAATTTCACAGTGACAACCTATTTTCTAACCGGAAGTTATAAACAACATTTCCAGCAATAGCATGTTTAAAAATTACAAATGTGTAGAAAACGTGTCAGATGAAGAACAAGATTTCGATTATAAATAATTTTAGCTTTAATTAAAAATTGCGTACTAATGACAAAACAGAAATGCATGAAAATATTCAAAATGAATATGTTAAAACAAACGCAAAACTTTCGAAGCTGAAGTCTTAGGATGCTAAAATTTTGCATGGTGTTACTCCTATTCTTGCGTGCCCACTAAAAAATATGTTTTTAAAATTACAAATTTTCAGGGTGTTAAAATGGGCTTAACCCCCCACCCCCATTAAAATACATCCAATGTATCTCTTGAACAAAAGGGTCCGGGAACTTGAAATTTTGTATGGTGGTTCCCCTTAAACCCTAGGTGCACACCAATAAATCTTCTTTTAAAGTTAAAATTTTAAAGGGTTTAGTCCCCTCCCCCCCCCCTCCAAAAAAAAAATAAATAAATAAACCCATTGTATCTCTGGAACTATCAGGCCTGGGAAGCTGAAATTTTTGTTGGTTGGTTTCCCTTGAGCCCTAGGTGCACGCCAATAAATCTTGTTTTACATTGAAATTTTAAGGGGTTTAGCCCCCCCCCCAAAAAAAAAAATATATATATATATATATATATATATATCCCACTGTATCTCTGGAACAATAAGGCCGAAGAAGCTGAAATTTTGCATGGTGGTTCCTCTTAGGCTCTATGTGCTGGCCAAGAAAGATGTTTAAAAAGCAACTTTTTAGGAGGTTGTAAAAAAAAAAAGCGACGCGCCAAGAAGGGGTAATGCAAATTGGGCACAAATTAATATGCATACAGGTTTCGACGGAAAATACAAATATTTAAAGTTTGGCAATCGGTATTTTAAAGTAATGGCAATCGGGAACCGTAGAACCAGTTTTCCTTGTGAACTCTGACTGTTTTGCCGCAATCTTTAATATTACATCTCCAGCTACTGGTCGATTAAAATAAGCACGCATGTTGTGAAAGTTCGGGCATACACGCTGATTGGGCAAAATTCTACGGATATGGAAAAAAGACACTGCATCTTCTTCCTTTTGGCCTATATTAAACTATCAAAGTTCTTTGACAAAGATATATTTTTAAAGTTATTTGTATCTTTTATAACAGTTATACATAAAAGAAATGCTATAACCTCAAAATACCCCTATTACACTATCAAAGGTCTTTGACAAAGATCTTTTATAAAAGTTATTTCTATCTAAGGGGGCTAAATCCCTTAAAATTCGAGCTCTTAAAAATATTTATTGGTGTGTACCTAGGGCTTAAGGGGAAGTACCATACAAAATTTCAGCTTCCTAGAACCTATGGTTCCAGAGATACAGTGGGATTTTTTTAGGGGGGAGGGGGCTAAAACCCTTAAAATTCGAGCTCTTAAAAAAGATTTATTGGTGTGTACCTAGGGCTTAAGGGGAACCACCATGCAAAATTTCAGCTTTCTAGGCCTTATGGTTCTAGAGATACAATGGGGTTTTTTTAGAGGGGGGTTAAGCCCCTTTTAACCCCCTTAAAATTGGCATTTTTCAAAAAGATTTTTTAGTGGGCACCTAGGGCTTAAGAGGAACCACCATACGAAATTTCAGCTTCCTGGGTCCTATAGTTTCAGAGATACAATGGGTTTTTTTTCAGTGGGGGAGGGGGTTAAGCCCCTTTTAAACCCCTTAAAATTCGTACTTTTTCAAAATATTTCTTAGTGGGCATGTAGAGCTTCGGAGTAACCACCATGCAAAATTTCAGCATCCTAAGACTTTTCCTTCGAAAGATTTGCGTTTTTAACATACTCAGTTTGAATATTTTTCGTGTATTTCTGTTTTGTCATTAGTGCGCAATTTTTAATTAGAGCTAAAAGTATTTCGAATCGAAATCTTGTTCTTTATCTCCCGCGTTTTCCACACATTTGTATTTTTTAACATGCTATTGCTCGAAATGTTGATTATAACATCCGGGCACCGAAATGTTTTATAAAACTTTGACGAAGAGCCCAACTTTTATAAAAGTTATCTTTAATCAAAGTTAAGGTATTACAATGTCATATTTCTCGTCAAACTTCTTTTATAAAAGACCTTTGTCAAATAACTTTCATAACCTAAACAAATAAAGAAAATCTTCAAAACGAAACTTAAAACGGGAGCGAAAAGCAATGAATGGCTAAAACAATACAATTACAAGGATGGGGCGCATAATTGGCGCTTTATTGCCGTTTTTACGCCAAACCGCAAAGTTTCAGCTATAATACGTAAGTACCGAATTGGTATAGGGAGACTGCCGAAGGGTTAGTTACGTAAATCTAGAACAATTAATAAATTTGGCATTTTATTTCATATACTATTTATCATTTCATTTCGGTTAGTATTCGGTTTATAAATAATTTCCCACCCATTCCCAAAACAAACACATGCTTTTACGAAAGCAATGGGATCGAAAACGTTGATAAATTCAAAAGTAAGTTAAAATTACAAGCTTTAGTTGAAAGCATATGCGACATAATTTAGTATGAATGAGTTGCGGAAATAAAAACCGAAAATAGTTTTGGCAGCACAAGGATTAGATTTACACTTCACTGGTTTTTAATGAGATACTTTCCTTTCATACGTACAAGGAAGAAAAAAGAAGATATTACATGAAATTTGATTTTCTCAAAAGGAAACCATTCAAGGACTTTTTGTAACAGAAACACGAGAAAAAAGTGGTAATTTTTTTAATGACTTTCTGAATATATTCAGCGAAATACCAAGTTGATTTTAATCGCTTCTTTTCCAATAAAACTCTAAAGACTTTAAAATAAATTTCAGTAATTATGGGAAATGAGGTTCAGTCTTATTGCACGAAAAGATTTATTTTGGTTTCGAGAGGACATAATAACAAGATAAAAGTCGACGATAAATACTATAAATAATTAAGCAAAGATTTTTTTTTGTTCCTTGGTTAGGACAAACATTGATTTCATTAGTATATTAAACCACCTGTGTAGAGAAAACTATTCAAAAGAAATTAATTGAAAATAATAAAGAAATCTGTTTTAACTCCTTGAGAAAGTGAAAGTTCCATTTCATTTTTTGGTCACTAGTTGAGCATGAAATGTTTGATATTTTTAGAGATTTTCAAAAAATGTGTTACTCATCAACCAGGAAACCACAGGCGAGAATGGCTGTTATATAACTACTTCTGTTTGTCTTCGTTGTCGCCTGGCTGTCTCTGGGTGTATTGCACCCCAGATAATCACGTTGACCAGCGAAACTAAATTTCCTTGGTCTACTGCTAGCGTCTTACTGCGTAGTTATGTAGTATTTGTTCTCTCTTCGTCGGAAAACGCGATATTTAAAAACGTGTCATGAACGGATGGTTTAAAATAAAAATAAAATAATATGCAGATTTTTCAACTTTGAAGGCAGGACTCGAATTACGAAGCTCTCGCGTCACAGCCAATGGGGTTTGTACAAGTAAATACAACAAGTACTTAAGATGTACGTTTTTTTCAGCGAGTGGGGTTTTAAGCAGTAACTATTCTGCGAGGGAGTTGGGACTTTCAGCCATAGTGTCAGTAGCTGTTTTCGCAGCAAGCTTGATATTTAGATGTGTTTGCGACGAATTGTCGAGCCATTAAACTTGTATCCCTTCTTTCTTCCTATAACTATCCCACGCTTTACCAGTTTAAGTAGTTTTTTTCAAAATTTAAGTAGGTTAATTTTCGCCCGTTCATGACACGCTTTTCTGTATTCTTTTTTTGTTTAATGGTTAAGTTTTTGTAAATATTTTTCTTCCAAGCTATTGGATCAAATCAATCCCCTTTTTTACTATGTTTTTATGTAAAATAAGAAAAATAAAGGCATTTTAGTTAGCCTCATCAAGTCTACTTTCTTGTGAAAGGGTTTTTATTTCAGAAAATTAGGTATGGGGCAAATTATGCGGTTTAATCCACCCAACAAGTTAGAGAATAGCGCCCTTTACACATACGATCTTTTGCGAGTGCCTGGAGCATGCGTGCAATCCCGTACGCTCCAAGCACTCGCGAAAGAACGTACGTGTAAAAGGCACTAATGGATTATACGTTGAACAGTCGCCATTATCCATTGTCCCTGTTCTTTGTAAATATGTAAATCGCTTCCACTTTTATATACGTTAATATATGTTAACCTAGTAAATAACCATAATGTGCATAATGAATAAATGTATTATTACCACCAATTGGATTATTTAATTGAATTTTAAATGATCATTAGGAATTCATTTTATTTGAAATAAAAATAAAAATAACAGTATCCCTACACAATTGCATTTATTCTATCCATCAGTATTTTCAATCTAAATGTAAAGGCATGCGTTTATTACCTACTGATTGGAAAATAGTTTTGATAACATACAAAAAACTGGGAAAATATAGCATTTTTATATTTTTCCAGAAATCGTTCTGTAAATAATAATAGAATAAGCCATTATAGGGTGTCAAATTAGATGCTACTTAACACCTTCCAAAGCAGCGCCATTCGCGCCGTGCTATACACTAGTGGTTAGAAAACATAAAATTATATTGGAGCTGAAAAGTACAGTTAGTGGAGAGTTTTCACTCTATCGGGTGTACAAAGTAATAAATGGTAACAATGATTCGTAATGTAATTAATCAAAATCAGTCACTTGTATTTATATCGACCGTACACAAATATTTTTGTAGATACATTTATTTCTATGTCCCATGTTTGAATGCTTCCCTTGACCAATCCTATTAACAGCGGCGTATATTTTTCTAACGAGATCGGGAGGAAAATATTTATTTCATCTTATCATATCAGAAGAGTCTCCCTCGATTATTTACAAATGTATTTGTTGTTATTATATTTATTTTTGAATATTTTTATATGCAAATATTTAATATATGTAGGAAATATTTTGCATGGATAATATCCAATAAGGATTTTTTTTTTCATTCCCTAAATGTAATAAGATACGTATTCAACAAAAATGCCACTGTAAGCTTGACATAAATGGTCTATTAAGAAATATTCTATTATCCTATCTCCCCCCGTCTTACTTCCAACAACGAGTTTCTCATTTACCCTAAATCTATATTTTTAACCTATTTCTAAAATCGTCACTCCAAACTTGGTAGTTTAACTTAGCGATGTACGTACCCTTTACATACTTAGTACTTGATTTCATTTATAGAATAAGATATAATCTTCACTGGAATTCGTAAAATTAACTTTTATTGTATGTAATATGAATAAAACTAATAGAAACGTAATCCTGCCATGATGAATGAGGAGTCACGTGACCTGCGTAAGTCGGGAAATTAAGCCCTATCTCTAGGGGTTCTGGCCCGTCGACTGCAGCCTAGCCGCTGCAGTCGACACATGCTAACCACAGGGGTCCACTACTCAATTTTCATTTACAGTTTATTTATTGATTTTTTTCATTTAATAGCATTCCTCCTTAATCTTTTTCTCGAGATTTCTTTTCTCGAAGTTTTTCTCGAAGGACGATGGTCTGACGGATACTTTTTGAGCAAGCCATTTCACAGGGGTTCCGCAGGGTGGGCCCAGACTCGTGATGTTAATTCTCGTATTGCGCTTTACGGGCCCAAGGTTACGTCAGTGGCCGCTCAAAATTGATCAGAAACCGGTTTAGGCTTGGGTGGTCCCTAGGTAGTCGTTTCAACGATACCCAAATTTCACCCTTTTGTTATTTTTTATCAGGCTTCACGTTTTCGCGCCGCGCTTATTAATTATGTATCATTGGGTCGTTTTTCATACCACTGGAGCATCCTTCTTTCGACCAAATTAAATTATTCAAAATTTTCTTTCCCTAGCCAACATAATTGATCTGCTGTTCTGAGTGTCACCCGCTCCCCTGTGACTGGGGTTGGACCGCCCGGGTGGTTGGGGAGTGATCGTCTACAGCCACCGGAGGATACACAACCTGGAGGACCCTGGCAACCACATCTGGTGCAACGAAATAGAAAAGTAATCACAAGTTTATGGTTTAATGGCATTAGCATGTTAAACGCGAATTTCTTAAAATTATAAATGTCTTTAAAGGTGAGTGTGGATTCCATAAGCTAGGAAAAAGTGGAGACAGGTGTAGCAAGTTAATATTTTATAGTTAAAAGGAAGGTGCAGAAAATGTTATTCTGTTTCTTCAAATGATTTAAACGCTCCTGCGATTTTCAATAACAGTTTTGTTTTCCTAATTATTAATTTGTGCCAGATGGTCCGTATGCGCGAACTCTATAACCTAAACATTGCAACCGCCAGCTTGAAGCGACAGATCGTATGGGTGTGAAAATTGTATATACAAAGATATTCCGTTGTTGGTTCCAGCAAAAAACATGTGCTGGAGTGATCATCGTGATATGTATTCTCCGTTCGTTCTGTAATTAAATGTGTTAATATTTTAAGAGTCGCTTTTGGATTATTGGGTCTCAGAGGGCTATATATATATATATATATATAAATAAATTAAATACTTTCATTTCATGCCGTATAGTTTCAATTTAGCTTGAAAATAAAAGACGGGAGTCTTTCTTTTATTTTGCGCTTGATATTACATATGAATCTGTAGTAAGTTTTACTGGAAAAGTAAAACAAAACGTTCACTTGAATACAAATACAGTATTTATCAAAAAGAAAATTTTATTTCTAGACAGAAATTAAGTTATTGCGATATGAAATCATTATAAAAACATATGAAAAACGACCAGATATTTGATGTATAAGAAATTCGTGTGCGAACTGTCTAATATTTGAGATAACTTAAATTATACTCTATTAAGTTCTGAAATGAAAAAATTGCCTGAATGGAAAAAAAATTGAGCTTTTCATACATTAACTATACATGTAAAAGGATTTATGGCACTGCTCATCAATATGTATCGGGGCACCCCCAAAGTGTCGATGAAAGAATCAAGTCTAGGTGTAGCCTCTCGGATAAGGCACTGATATGAATACAGATTGTTGGAAACGTTTAAATTACCCCTGAAGTTTACGTGACTTAACGCTACATCAAAGAAAAATAGTAGGTCTTGTAGAAAAATCGTAAAAAAAAAGTTATATCTGTGCCTGAACTTTTTAAACGCTTACGAAATAGAGCTTAGTAGACTGTCAAACGAGATTAGTCATCGATAAATTTTTTATTCATAAATTTAGAATCAGATGGGCACTAGAAGTCAATGTTCTAAGGACAGCTTAGGTAGATCAGATAAAATGTTCTTTCATGCTACACAACCAGTATGAAGACTGGAAAAGTACAGAAATTGGTATCGAATTTATTGTGAGCCTTACATGTCTTCTGGAAGGAAAATACACAGATAATACATATAGCACAATTTATGCTGGAACTTATTTTTAGAATGTCATAATGATATTAGAAAGAAATATTACTCGTATAGTTGAGATTTAAATGTAAGTATTATTTAAACCAATGGTTGGTTGATACGTTCAGCGTTTACTTAAAAATGGCTAATTAAACTGGGACCTACAGTTAAAGTAAATTCCGAATGAAACAATTTCTTGAAACTTTCCACGTCTTGTTTGGAAAGAGGAAGTCTTGCATTAGATTAGAAACTCAGCATAATTTGCCCTGACCAGCTAATCTGTTAAAAGAGATGGGATTAGTCTCTTCAACACTGCCTAGAAAACTTTGCCATTTATTTTATCAACCAGATTATCACTATTGGATATAGCTACTCTTGAGGATAACTAATGCGGATTTTGCCAAAGATGATCCATAGCACATAGTACATCAACTTGCTTTGCCAAGTACTCGAAAAGGGTAGGGAACATGGGATTGATATCTACCGCATTTTCACGGATTTAAAACCGCCCATAGTTGCATAGGTCTTATACAATTATTGACTACGATTGATGAGTTTAGAATACCGGTTGTAAGATGCGCCAGGTCTGGTAAAACCCGTGTCAAGTTTGGAGTGTGGCAACCCTACTTCCCGTGGGAGCGCTTTGTTGTTGGAGAATGGCAGTTGGAGTTGAACTGCAGACCAGTACATATAGGTCATCTCGGAACGCCAATAGGGTTTAGCTGTCGAATATGGCTCTGTATGGCAGATCAATGTTCTTTAAATTATTGTATGTGTATCTGCGTGTGATGTGTCCCTTAAAAAGGATATAATAAAATCTTGGGACAAAATATGGAAGTTTTATTTGTGTCGTCTCAGTTTCTCGCATGAAAGAACTCCCACGCCAGGCGGTTAAGCCGTTATACCGGTTAAAGTAATTAAACAGTAAAACATGTTATAGATAATTTGGATTCATATTTCATACTTCAGTCTATAACGAATGACATTATCATTCAGTAAATAAGAACATTAATAATATACCTATAATAACAAATACTTTTATATTGAATTATTGAAAATTTTGATAACGACCCCTGATTTTATCAATTCCAAAAGCTTCTGCACCTCAATTAAATGTATAAAACTGATATTTTAATAACTAATATTTATGTCTTTATGGCATATTCAATAATTTAAATTACTAGTCCCACTGTAGAACGATCGTTACATTTAAAACTTTATGATCAGAAATAATATTAAATAAATACTTCAATTATACATTTTATTTTATCTGAAATACATGGAATTATGGGACCCTCTTATTACCCTGCAATGTTCCAAGCAACGTAAGTGAGCTTTGTATCATAATTGTAGGTTTCTTACATTTCAAAATTAAGGACGTTCTGTCAAAGGAATCGGGAATACTGCTGTTATTATGCTCATAATCCTTTGAAAACATTTGACGCGTGATAATTTTCTAACACCAATTAAACTTTTCAGTATCGAACTTCTCCCTGTTATGCAATTACTTTACTTCAACCTGAAATTCAAAACAAAATTTCTGCTAGAACAGAATATTCAACAATTTCTTTTATTCTCCCTCATATAAAGGAATTACAGAGTTGTCATAGCCTATTTTAGCTAGTATTGTAATGTTAAACATTATGTTTTTTGGAAAAAAAGTCTGTTCAAGTGACTGGAAATTAAATACTGGTTTCAACGTTGGGTGATATAATAATATGTTACGCAACAATATTAGAGTCAGATGTTCGTAAATGAGAATTCAGTTTATTAAAGGAAGGAAAACATTTATAATTTATTTGAGAAACTCCACAATAAACATTATTTTTAGGTAAAACATTTTTAGGCAATAAAACGGAAGCATTCTGAAAGCAAAAGATTTGCTAAAACAAACGCCCGAGTTAGCCGAGTTGTAGCGCATTGGGTTTGGAACTGAGGGTGGTGATCGGTTCGAATCCCGAAGAACGCCATTAAATACATTCGGGTCTAGTCGAGATGTACTCACGTTAAACTGTAGAACGGAAAGTCCTCCTAGAAGATCAGATAGGATGATAGAAGGTACGAGCCCCTGTATGTCGCACCAGGGGAATGCAGCGGATTCCAACATTAAAATTATGGCTGTTGCTCAAAACATGACTATTCGGCAAATCACTAACTCAACATGGTATTTTTTTAATGTTGACATTTATAGGGAGATAAATCTCCCCACTATTCAAAATTATCTTCAAAGAATTGCTATTAACTTTCATACAAATTTACCAAATGATCTTATTGGAAATCTTGCCGCTTACGACCCTGTTAACCCAGCTAACAAGAAACGGCCCTGAGCCATTCTTGCTTGTAACTTTTAATTGTTTGTCCTATTCAATGTTCGTCATCTCGCTTTCTGATTCATTTCTGATACCGCTCCAGGATCTGATCAGATTCACTTCCACAACTTCCCTCTTTATTGCTAGTCATTTCCCTTTGGTCCACGTGACCAAGTTCTTTCTTGGAGCATCACGTCTTAATTTTTTTATTTTCCCCCGTGTTTTACTTTTACATGAACTCTCGAAGATTTTTTTGTTTTCCCCACTTTCTATTTTCTTTCCTACTTTCGTTTTGAATTATCACTGAAGTTTTATGCATTGCTTTATCATCCTTCCATGGAGGGCCCGGCCCATGTACTATAGTTTCCACTAGTATGTCCTGAAGGCACCTGGGGATGCTCGTTCAAAACTAAGTTGTCACCAGGCGGTGATGTTGGTCTGCCTATACGTGCCACCCAATGAAAGCAACCAAATATCCTCTGGAATTAAGGGTGAATGCCGTAATGGACAAATGCATCGCGTTGTCAAACAAAAACAAACAACGTTTGCTAAAACTATATTAAGATTACTTGCTTTTTTAGATTAACATTTGTTTGTCACCCGACATAATCATAAAACAGGGAATTGCATTTGCAAGATATGAACTTTAAGACAAATATACTTTGGCACTGAACAATCTTTGATAAAATGGAGGTTCAAAAAAATCTAGAACCACAGTTTCAGTATTCAACTTCGTAGCCCGCGAAAACACTTCGCGCAAGAGGTGATGTTACACGTAAGAAATTTTATTTCAAATCGATGAAGCATAAAGACAAATTATACAGGAGCAATACTTTAACAAACATCATATTGAAACTCGTTTATAGAGATTAAACTACCAATAAATAATTAATAGAGGGAAACTTTTAAATATGAATGTTTTTACGTTTCAAGAATTTAATTTTTCATTTTATATTTGCAATTAACTTATTGAAAATTATCATATTTAAAGTATGGTGTATGATTTTATATGATAGTCTTAAAAAATATATTGAAGTTCTTTTAAAACTGTAAAATATGTTAGCAAAACCAAACAGTTAGTAAATCCAGAACCATCACTTATGTTGTCTGTAAAGCAACCAGGCTACTATACAAATTTTCTTTGTGCAGTGCACTTACTTCTTTAAGCCTCTTTTCTACAGAGTTATAGTTGATTTCTCCACCTCACTTAATTTACATTCTTTTTTTAAATATTGTTTTGTGATAATAGGTGCCGAATTCAAGAAAAATTTTAATTTTAATCAGAGCTTTTACAGACAAGTTTTAACTCCTGATTGTCATTTAATTTGATGTTTAACTTATAAGAATTCGAATTGAGCGGATGATGAGTAGCGGATGATGAGTATAATAGACATAGTAGTAGTTCACTATTATGTCTCAAATATAAGATTTAATGGAAAGGGAAATTTCCTGTTGTTGTTGTTGGTATTGTTGTTTTCATGCCCCCTGGCCGGAAGTGTTCCAGACCAGGTCCATGTAAGCTAGCGGGCTGAGGGGTACGGTTCCGGTTTATAATAGCATCCCCATAGGCGACATCCGGGGGGGGGGGGAGTTCAAACCCTTTCTCACCCTCTCTGTGCTTACAGAAGAACTTTCCAGTCCACGGATTTAACGTGCCCACGCCCGACCTAGACACGGAGGTAGTTCATGGCGCTTGTCAGGATTCAATCTGAGCACCCTTAGCATCGAAAGCCGACGTGCTACCACCAGGCTACACCAGGCCCGAAATTTCCTTGTTTTAATAATTACTAACAACATTTTATTGATTAATATAGCATATTCGTTATTCTAGATCAGTATCAAGCAATTTGAAATTTCTTCCTTGGGAGATTTTTTTTGATATTTTAACAGTTGCAAAACATGGAATATACTTTTAAGGATAAAAGCGAAAGGGAAACTTTAAATAAAATAAAAGCAAAATATATTTTCCCTAAAATATGAGTTTGTTTTTAACGTAAATTTTCCCCAACATGAAGGTCTAATATTAAAACACAAATTATTTTTGCAACATATTAGGCCTGATGTACATCATTTTTTAAATGAAATACTTTACCGCGACAAAAATGTATTTAAAGTAAGAATAAGAAACACGGTATAAAATGCATCCTTTCAAAAAATAATGATAACGGCTAATTATTTATTTTTAAAACATCCTTTTAGCTTGGAAATATGGAAAAAACTGCAATCTCCTTCTACTAAAATACACGAATATCTTTCGTACACCATGAAAATAGTTTATTTTTATCACAAATTTCAATAAAGTTGTAAACGCATTTTAATAGCAACTTATCAGTAATGTGGGAAGATTTTTTTTCCTTTTATCTCTAATAACATTCTTCAAATATTTTGAAAGAATTGCGAAAAAAAAATAAACAGAAAGTGCTTAGCTAATCTTTAAATACAACTTACCGTAAAGGAATTCTGCATCTCGTTATTCTTAGTTAGTTTAAATCTACGTTTACTGATTGGGTGAAATTTAGGAAAGAAAAAAAAATAGCAAACACAATATCAAAGATATTGTTTTTTTATGAAAATATTGTAAATCAAAAGATGCTGATGTAGTGTCGTGGCCTACAACAGCCAAATCCTCATATGAGATATTTAAAGTGAGACTCGCCATCGGTTAAATCAGAGACTCAGATTTAATTCATTTAAGTTATTTTTATTAGAACTCCAATATGTACAATTATTTGCAGGAACAATCGAGTTGTATGCGATTCGTAACGACAACTAGGCATATCTGTGACTAGCCTCCTGGTCTCATGTAAAAACAGCCTATCTCCTAGAACCAACCGCTCCGTCAGCAACTGCCAGTCGATCTCCTTCCTCACCATCTGAGGAAGCGCCCTTTTATCCATCTCAATTTCCAGAAGCACCGAGAACATTCCTCTCTCTCGATTCGCACGATGAGCGATGCTGCCTGGCACATCTGGTCAACTCCGTTCCAAAATTCTCATCTGCGCAGTGCCTCATAATTAGAACCCGCTGGAAGTACGTATTTCCGTCGGTCATCAACAGCCTTCCGCTCTTCGCCATGGTTGTCCCGATTAGTGGAGATGAACTTCCTATCAGAAAATTGGTCTTTCCGGAACTCTAATATGGAATATTAATTAGCAGACCACACACATGATACAGTTGGAAATACATTAGACTTTCCACTATGCCATAATGCCTTTTAATCTTCATTTTAAAAGATTTAGTCTTCAGAAAAAAAAAAAAAAAAAACTGTTGAATATTTTTAGAGTGACTATAAATGGGAAATATTCTTTACTTTAGGCTCATTTCAAACCAGGAAGAACACCCACTATGTGATTGTGTTCTTTGGACAAGAAACTATAAAGCCAGATGATGTTTTCTGAAAGTTAAAAAGTTACTTTCACTTTAGGGACTCAGACTCATGAAAGAAATTAGCTGAATATATTAATGCGCTTCCATTTGATCCAACACACGTGAGTAGTTATAAAACTAGAAAGAATTCTTTTTAACTAAGTCAGGAAGAAAGCGATGCCTTTGAACAAATCAATGAAAGCAAAGTGACACGCAAATGCGGGATTCGAAAATTTTGCCTACATACTTCAAAATTACACTTATTGTGTTTTGTAAGGCATGTTCCAATATGAAAACCAAATTTTAAATAACTCTGTTCTTTGGTGTGGTCAATAGTGGGACACTTAACATAAAAAAAATTCTTATCAATCTGCTTGGACAAGACGAATATGAAAAAAAGATAAATGATTTCAACAGCCAAAGCTTTTTTAAATGGGACATAATGGTATGAATTTTGTTTAATTAACATATAAACAGCAACGAGGAAAGAAATATGGGACGCATTTCTCGGAAATTTCACATGTCGGGGATTTTTATGGCATCATATATCTAAATACTTTAGGCTCATGCAGACAACTTATTTTGTAAACTGAGTAGAAAAGAATCATATGAGCATTTTCTTTTTAAATTAGGCATACTGAAAAGAAGAAATTTTAAACTTTTCCTCACGTCTATGTACTTGATTTGTCCTGTCTTCTTAGTTGTTAAATTTCAAAACAATAAAACTACATTCCTGCCAGATATTTTTCAAGCTTTGTATAACTTTAAGAATAAAATGTAGGGAAAAATGAAATTTTTTTTACTTGTCCCGCGAAAATTAAGTTTGTTTAGAAAATGTTTACCCCGCTATGTGCTCGAAAAACGAAAGATAACCACTTAAAAGTATAAGTGAAATTTTCTAATTTTTCACTGCTGAGAACAAAAAATGTTAAGAAAGTATTTCCGTCATTTCGTATAATTCTTTTACTGTTGGTAAATAAGACATTTGGTTTAAATATCAGTGAACATTCGAAACTGGTTATTTCGGATGGAAAGACTCTCGAAAATTAGATATATCTTATAATAGAAACACTATAAAACTTTTCAAAGGAGACTGCGTAATTTGTGTCAAACCTTCCCACCCAGTACTCCGTTATCACTGTGAAGGCCTAATCCCTCTTCTTCTACGTATTTGTGTAAGGCAAGCTTCTCGGTTATAGACAAAACAAAGGACAAGTCAAACATGAATAATTAACCGCTTTTCGCTAACATTATGCATTAAGTAAACACTCATATACAAATTTCATAATCAAATAAAATCCTTGACACCCTTCATCTGTAATAACTTCCGTTATTAATCTTTTAGCCGCATATTTATATGTCAATATTTATGCATCTGATATTCGCTTTTGTATCATAAAATCTCTACAAACGAAGGAGAACGCAGCTGCACCGTGAAAAGGATGTACATGCAGGCGAGGTGGAGCTAATAAATAAACTACGGCATTGAACATTAAAAAATAACATAAATCAAACAAAGCTCAATAAATTAAGAACTGATAAAAAACATATGAATGCTAGGCAAAAAAAAAGCTGAAGCTTTAAAGCATTGTATTTTTCTTTCAATACATTTTTGAAATACAATAAAAAACGAATAGAGTGCCAGGGTAAACTTCATAACAATTGACAGTAATGTAATGTTGCTTCTTGTTTGTAAGATTAAGTGAACCATAAATTCCATTTGTTGACTGAATCAGCTTTGAAGGAAATGCGAAAAAAATAAAACAGGAAAAGAGGAAAAAGTGTCAAACACACAGGAAACACTTTTTTTCTCTCATAAATTAAACGTAGAGAGCGAATTCAATAGATTTTATTTTTACTTTAAAAACTTAAAATAAATGAGACGAGAAATTTATGGAACTTGTACATAGTTATTTTCTAAATTGTTATCCTTTACGGAATGCTCTGTTTTAATGTTCTTCACACTCATTTTTGGAAATTATACAAAGTTTCTCTATGCAAAAATCCAAAACAATAATATACCTCCTTAATGCAGTCTTTATTGTAAATTGTTCCCTTTCATTTTTGCTATTTATTATTTCTATTACATGGGTTTCATTCAAATTATATTCAAATACGTATATTCCTAAATTACTGCGTATTACCTAAATATTTAATACTTAAAAGTTCGGATTAAAAGTTTTCTCAACAAAAGTAATTAAACGGGAATTTCAAGCACGTACGAATTCCAATTTTGTGCTAGCACAATTTTAATAAAAAAGTACAAACGAAACTTTAGTACGATGTCAACGACAAAACATTAGTAAGTGCGTGCGTCGTCATACTCGCTGAACACTGTATGGAAGTCCTCCTAGATGTTATTTTCTAGATAATATGCATGTATTCGTCTCCTAAAATGTCATTTATGAGTAACATCTTCGCACATGTGTTGCATTGTGGTTTACTATCCTAAATATGTCTTTTGGAAGCTGTGTTTTGAAACCTGTTACGGAATTAAAAATTTCATGAGTATTTATCTCCGTTTTATTGATGTAAAGGGAAATGTCAAATCAAAGACTACAGAAGGTGGAAATTCCTTTCTTTCATACATTTCAATATATTTACTTATGAAAAGTGAATGATCTTTTTTATTACTGTCAAAACTGTTTTGAATTTCATTTGTTTTTTTCTCATATAAAAACTTCCGCATATATCAGGGGTGTCCAACTCGCGGCCCAAAGCAAGTATTTGTGCGGCCCAGAAAGAGAGCTCAATGCGAAAATAAAAATATCAATAACCCGCCTCGGCGATGATCACAGGCGGCCATTACAAATCGACAATTCATCATCTGAAATATCTTTAATTTTGTACAAAATTCCATATACATATTCGGTATATTAATTTCATTACAAAAATGAAATGTGAAGTTTTTACTCATTCAACATTTTATATTTGTAATGATATTAAAATTAGTATAAAAAAATTAAACACGATGAACACACAATCTCCATGATCTTATGAATACCTTCCCAAACAAGGTCATTATAAATTGAAGGCGAAGCCATTGCTATTGAAAATTCTCGTTTGATGAAGAACCATTGCATAATACACCAGGTAAATGTATGCGAAAAAGCTTAAAAATGGACTATGCTAAAGCAAATCGTTGTCCAAACGGTGAATTACAGAGGCTGTTCACACATTTTTTAGACGATGTATATTGTATTCACAAAACTAAATTACATAAAATTCTTCTGTTTTAAATGTTTTATTTGACATCTCTTATTCTGAACTATCTTTCGACACCGCAATTTCCAGGATAATAATGCCTTTTGAAGTGTCAGAAGAGGTATTCTATCCCATTCCTACTGAACAGCTTTCCAGAGTCCTGTAAGGGTTTTGGGACGACGTTTGGATAATGCAGATTTTAAAAGTCCGAAAGCACAATGATCCATAGGTGATACATCGGGAGATTTAGTAGGGATATCAGTGAAGGGTATGGCCCTGATACCAGTTTTTTGTTCCATTTCTTTTAGGAAATTTACAGTGGATTTTGATGTGTGACTGCTAGCTTTGTCCTGATGGAGTCTTACAGATTGATGGCACTGTGGGTAAAGCGATGGTATTTCATTCAGACAAATTGGCGATAAAATATGTTCCTGATAGTATTTGGAGTTAATCTTGACATTTTTTTCCACTCTTTTTATTTTTAACTCGCCATTATAAGAAAAACCAGCAAAAATCATGAATCCCTTAGAAAAACTTTCTTTCGATTCTTTGAACCATGTACTTAAATTTTTTTTCTCCCCTTTTATGATAATAAATGGCTCTTTTTTTGTTGCAATCATTTAAATACACCCATGATTCATCCATTGTGACAATTGTTTTCCATTTTTCTTTGGATAAGTGTTTCTCATATAGAATTCTGCAGCGTGTCCTGCGTTCAGCGATACGATTTTGAAGAAGACGATGCACATTGTGTTTTTTCGCTTTCTTAAGATTTAAATCAACGTTTATCATTTTGTTTACAGTGGACACCGAGCATTTTAATGATTTTGCAACTGTCCTTTGAATAGGGGATTTTCTTTTAACATTAAACAACGTACCTTTGCAATAGTCGAAGATGTCCGTTTTTTCCTTGGATACTTGTTTGGAATTTTTGTCCCACTTGAGTCTCCAATTTGACGTTTTTTTCCTTTCTTGTTGACGATATTACCTATCGACACTTTAGATATCACAATACCATGACTCTCACATCGTTTTTGGATAACGGAGTATGCATATTTCTCTTCGGAAAGAGCATAAATGTAGCCTTCGAACCACTGCTTTGTCAAAAACGCCATTTTGAATAAAAACAAAACTTTCAAGCAGGAGACTATAATTTTGACTTTAAAAAACATAGTACAATTGCAATTATTTCTTTTGCAGCAAACGATTTTTTATTACCGCTTACCAAAATCGTCTAAAAAATGTGCGAACAGCCTCTGTATTTAAGGGCTTGGGGATTGAATCATCGGTGGTTTCAGGAATTTCTTAAAAGCTTGGATGCTGAGTATGACGATATCGTATACTTCACAGAAATAAGATGGCTCAGTTGAAGGCAAATGTTAAGAAGATTATATAGCCTACTTGATAAAATCAAGTTGTTTATGGCATTGGAAAAAAAACATGTGCTATATCTTGGTGATGACAACTGGGTTGCTGATTTAGCATTTTTGATAGATTTGACTGTCCATTTAAATAACTTAAACACCCGTCTTCAGGGTAAAAACCAACTTATCAGTACAATGTTTCAAACCGTAAACGGGTTCCAAATGAAATTGGAATTATGACACAAGCCCAAGTAAATGTAAACAGTTTTTTGCATTTCGAGTCGTTGACTAGGCATAATTCTAAAAATGGTAAAAAATACGCAGCCTTAGTTTCCGATTTATTACAATAATTTAAAAATCGATTTCAGGACTTTTGGAAAAATAAACAATTGTTTTTCATCTTTTATACTCAATTTGCAGACGAAATAGATATGCTGCTAGCAAATTTTACAATGGAATGCATAGAGTTACAATTTGACATCCAACTTAAAGAAAAATTCAATCAAATCTCTTTGTTGAACTTTTTTAAATCATACATGCCCAGAGATAAATATCCCTCACTGCATAGTCATGTGTTATTCATTATATATATAATAGCCGTTGTCTCTGTATAACACTTCCGGGCTGTACTCATCTTTCAATTGAAGCCCTCGGTAAACAAACAGCCGGTTAGGCTTAATTTCAATTTCAGATGTGGATCAGAATTTTTTCTTACCTAAAAAGTAATACCTTCTCCATCAAATCACGTTTGTTCAGCCTATTTTCTATAAAATATTCAGAACTAAAAACAATTGGATGCTTTTAGCTGTATATTTAACAGTTTTTAAAAATCTGTTTACTTTTGCGATGAATTGTGAAAGTAAACAAACTTGAATGTGAATGAATCAAGTAGCTCAAGTATTCATATCGTGTAGTGAGCTGTAAAAAACTGGATGGAAGTCTACTACTCCAATCGCATGAAAAACTAAATAAATGAAAAATAATGAAAGGGTTTGCTTTTACAAGGTGTGGATTAAATGCAATATTGTTAGATAATTCGGGATATTTTTTAAATTTCATATACTTTTTCCATTATGAAGTCAAAATGACGGGTTACCTTCTAGTGCCATCATAGTCTGGAAGTACGTACATCTGTGAACAACTATTTTCAAGAGTGAAGCACACTAAGAGTCAAATTAGAAAATAAAAATATCGGATGAACATATTGAGAACTCCCTGAGATTGCAACCATTTCAAGTGACCCAGATATTGATGCATTAGTTCCTAAACTTCAATGCCAAATGCCAGATTATTTTTATGACTCCTATAGTTATCTTTATATTTATAAATAATATTTATAATGAAATATATATGTTAACTTTACAAGGTTCCCACATATATCCGTTACACCCCCTTTAACTTCTTAACGGTGACAGCTTAGGCCAGTGGTCTCCACCCTTTTTGAACCTAAGAGCACATTCTAGAATACCGGTCGGACGGCGGGCACCATTTATTTTTTCAAGGTGAATTTATAGCTGGACCTAGTTAATAATACATACACATAATGTACAAAAAACATGTCATTCCAAAAATACAATTTAACCTATACAAATTATTGTTTATATTCTTGTGTAAAATAAATTATTACAAAATATTGCATAGAAAATCTACAAAGTATAAAAATTCTTTATAAAAAATTTAAATCTCAAAGTCAATGTGATTTTTTGGCGTTGCATTATTTCATTGGCCATTGCTTCGTAATTAGTCGAGTATGGTGATATTCCTGCTCGGCTCGCGCGTAAGTAATCGTCAAGGTGTTCATCTGTAAGTCATGATGTGTACTTTGATTTTATGATATTCACTGTCGAAAACAATGAATAACACAAATATGTGGAACCAAAGAACGATTTTATTTTATATGCTGTTCTTTTCAAGAATGGAAATTTGTTTCTGTCAACTATATTCCAGAAATTCTCAGGTTGATACAATGGATTTTAGTACAATGTCGTTCTGAAGATTAAAAATTTCTATCTCCAGTTTTTCTGTGTTTAGTTGAACAAGCTCTGAAATGTATGTAGCTTTTTCGGTTACATTTACTTTGTAAGTAAAGGGATTAACGAAAAAGGTGACCATTGGGTAGATGATATTAAACTGTTGAAAGCGCTTTTCAAACTGGTGTTGAAGTAATTGAAGTTAGATTTGGTTTGGAACGCTACGGTCATGTTTTGCTGAACGAGAGTTAATAAGACCGAGAACTACAGCGTTAAGCCGATTCCGAACGGCTACAAACAACGACCCCATGAGTGGAATTCGAATCCTCAGACTCCGGATGCCAGGGCTCTAGCCATTCGGCCATCGTCCGGCTTTTAAATAATTGAAGGTTGATAACAAATGATGATAAGTCAACGTCCCCGTCGCTTATCATTTTTTCATATTTGGAAAATGCACAAGGAACTTTATCTTCAAATCTGATGTCCACAAAGCCAGTTTAGCTGTAAACGAGTTTATAGACCCTATCATTGTAGCTATATGTTTGTCCTTTCCCTGCAGACCCAAGTTTAAATAATTCAATTTTTCCATTATATCTGTTAAAAAAGCCAAATCCTCTAGACAACGAGGATCTGTTAGTTCAAATAAATTTGGATTTTTGGCACTGCGATAGTTTCTTATTTCTTCAATTAAATCAAAAATCCAGCAAGAACTTTACCTTTACTGAACCAATGTACTTCAGTATGCAGAGGGAGATCTGGATCTTCAGGTTTTTTCTAATAGGGACTTAAAAATGCGGTATTGCAAAGGAGCTGTGCGAATTAAGTTGACTAATTTTGTGATTATTTTCATGACGTGTCCGAAGGGTAGTATTCTACCACATAAAACTACCTGGTGGATAATACAGTGATACTACATAAAGTTTGGAAATTATTCCTCTTTTATGCAGAGGCCAATACATCCATTGACATTACCAACCATTGTTGGTGCCCCATCAGTGGATATCGTAGACAAATTCTGGAGAGGCATATCTATCGACTTTCCATGTGTTTAAAATATTTTATAGATATCCTCACCTGTTGTTCGCCCTTTCATGGATAATATTTTTAGTAGATCTTCTTTTACATTAAAGTCGCTAAATACCATTCTGACCATAACTGCTAACTGTGCTGTGTCTGATATGTCTGTAGACTCGTCAAATTGTAGTGAGAACCACTCACATATTTCCAAGTCACTCTTTAACTCAGTTTGCATGTCCTTTGAAATGGCTTGTATTCTTCTTGTAACGGTGTTATCTGACAACTGTAAGTCTTCTATTGCTGACATGATCTTACGTTTGTTGGAATATCCCTCAAATAAGCAATCGACGCCAGTAAAAAACACTTCTATTAACAACTCACTATCCTGGAAAGGCCTTTTCTTCTTTGCGAGTATCTGAGAAATTTTTAAAGAAGCAATAGCGACATTTTTAGATATTAACATAGGCCTAGTGAAAACTGACTGTTGAGCGGACATATTCAATTTTAGCTGATCTATGTTCTTTTTTTTCTTATTTCAGATTTAAGTAGATATTTCATATTAAAAGTAGCATGAATTGTCAGGAAATGACGTTAAACATTATGTGTTTCGGCACCGCGACGCTATTTCAAAACACCAGATAACTACATTTGTCTTTTAAATTGAAGAAGCAATATGAGTCCTCTCATTTAGTATTAAAATTATCAGACCGCTGTCATTTACTTGATCTTCCCATTTTGGGGTAAAATTAAGGAAGTATTTAAAAAAACGAAGGAGGAAACACAGTATAGAAAAAATATGAGTATATATTTTTGAATAGCTAATGAAGCAGATACTTCGAATGACCGTTTATCGCACAGCACAAATCACACTACTGGCTCTCAAGAGATGATCTCCAGACAAATGTCTGTATTGTGACGGCAACCATAGAAACGGACCGATTCATTTTATTTTAGGTATGGGAAATTAGGTTGGCGAAGATTTGGTGCGAGGGGGAAAAGAGATCTTTCGCATTACGCTTTGTGCTTTTATCTGTGTTGGACGCTATTTCTACTTTTGTTTGGTTAATCATCAAAAATGAGAAAACTTTTATATAGCATTTTATTGAAAACATAGCATTTTTATTGAAATCTGAAATATTTTTATCGTTGTCGCACGGCGGCGGGCACACGTAGAACGATCGGCGGGTGCCATGGTACCAGAGGGCATAGGGTTGGGGACCCCTGGCTTAGGTCATAAAGCTGGTGTCTAGGTTTAGTAAAATGGCTATGCGCTACTCGATGAGACAACTTACAACTTTATCTATCGTCAAATTTTAGAATTAGCGTTTTTATCTCAAAAACGGTACGAAATACGGGGAAAAAGTCAGATATAAAGTTGTTCAGCATCATCGATTTAGTAAGAAAAGACACCTTTCGCACATTAATACTGAAAACAGAATCTAAAAAATAAGTATTTGTTTGGGCGTGATTTCCAAGACTATGGCGTCGTGAAGTCGAATAGTGTCTCAGTTTCTTTCTTCCTCTCTTTATGACATGACAATTTTCGAAATCGTGACCAAACAAATGTTTACTTTCTACATTCTATTTTAAGTATTAATGTACGCAAGGTGTCTTATCTTACTAAATCGATGATGCTGAACAACTTTGTAATTGACTTTTTTCCCGTATCTTGTACCTGTTTGAGTTAAAAACGCTAATTCCAAAATTTGCTTATAGATAACGTTGCAAGTTGTGTCATCGAGTAGCTCATAGCCTTTTTACTATACCTACATACCAGCTTTATGTCCTAAGCTGTCACCGTTTAAAAGTTAAGGAGGGTGTAACGGATATAGGTTGGATCCCTGTATATTATACTTTTTATACTCATCAACTATTTTTAATGTTAGGTACATTTTTGTGTGGTCCAAAACAATTCATCTTCTTTCAATGTGGCCTAAAGAAGATCAAAGGTTGGACACCCCTGAAAATTGATCTGAACTTTATTTCTGAAGAATAAATTAGTATGAATGCGTTTATAAGTATAAGAACAGTATTTTTTTAAACATTTGTATATTACTTTTTGAGCAATCACAAGTTTTCAATACAAATAAACAATTTTCTTGAACCTTAATTTTGCTACTTTTGAAATTGAAGAAAATTAAATATTCACAAAAGGAAATGAAAATTTTGCTCATTTATAACGAGATAATTTGTGCCTGTTGAAACGTATGCGAACCTTTTCAATAGTTGACAAGTAATTCTAAATTGTAGTAAATACACATTACAAGAAAGAAATCAATTTCTACATGACATGAATTACCTTCTAATCTTTGTTTTACTTTTCGCCAAAAACATAATGTAATGAATCACGTGTGCTTCAGTTTTTCTCGCTTCCTAACAGTTAGTCACTGAATAATTCTGCACTACTCTTCCATCCCATACCTCTGAAACTGTTGAACTGAATTTTTTAATAGGCAGGCAACGAGTCTTATCAGAATATAAGCAATGAAAGTAATAAATGCGTTGAACGTGATAAGCGTTAAACAATTTGTACGAGAATGTTAAGGTAAATTAATGGAATTAGTTCTGATAAATGGCTTACACGTAAATTGAGCCAAAGGAAATGTGATAGAATACAAAATTCCAGTTCCCCGATACCTATCATGGTATTAGCTTCAATTTTAAGTTTCGAAGGGATAGATATGGTGAGTAAATAATTATGTTAATGATGCTCTTATTATATATAAATAAACATATTGTATTTAGTACATTTATGTTAAGTATACTAAAATTCACTCTCTCTTTCTCTATTTCTATGTATCTACCCATCTATCTCTCGACATAAGTATGTAAGTTATACATAAGATTCGATTCACAAGAATCGAACTTTTGAGTGAATGAATTAAAGAAGCTGCTTGAGATATGATAATTTCGGCATACGTACTTGGTATAAATACCAAGCAGCTTGATTAAGTTAAGAGGTTGTTAAGGTTGATAGATAAGCGAGTTAAGGGAGCCACGAGGTAAGCAGCTCCAGGTGTTAACCGGCGCTTGTGCTTAGGGGGCCCAAAGTTTACGTAGCAAAACTGCTGGTTTGACTCTCTAGGTTGTGAGTATTGCAAAGTGTATTTTTATTGAATGCTAATATATATTCCGTACAAGTAGTACGTATGCTTATTGCTGTAAAAGCAAATTCTATATGTGCAAAGAATTCAATAAACATTGTTTCATGTATAAACTGTGTTTCTATCAAATTCATTTACAGTGCCACTTCAAATTATATACACCCAAGTCTGGGTAGTAGTGAGCTATACTCTACAAGTACATATGTTATATCTCTCTCTCTCTCTCTCTCTCTCTCTCTCTATATATATATATATATATATATATATATATATATATATATATATATATATATATATATATATATATATATATATACATATATATATATATGTGTGTGTGTGTGTGTGTGTGTGCTTCTGTGTCTGTGTTGGTATGTGTGTAAGTAATAATAACGCCCCACCATTATACTTGTCACGTATTCAAAATTCTCCTCGATAAAGCCTAGTCCCTATTCCAAATTGTGACCTAGGAATAAACAAATCAACCAACTATTCTATTCACTGCACGTGCGAAACATTAAAGTTATTTTTAGCCATGATTCAGAGTCACGCGTCTATCTCGCCACGCCGCGCCTGTTCGAAAAGTGTTGAGATGTTGAATCATACCTTCACGTGGTCAAGTCAGATGTTCGCCGGAAGCCAATTAAAAGAATTCTAAACACCTAGCGATCCCGTAGTATAAAAAAGGAGTTTTGCATGCTCTCGTGCTCTCTCGTTCCCCTATACCTTGTCCCCATTGTCTTCACGCTGCTTCCGCTGCAGTTCGATAACTTGTAATATAGGTTTTCTGTCTTCTCAGACTCTCCGGCGGCTGGTATTGTTTGTGTGTGCCCTGCTGTAAAGTTACCGGTGCATTGCTGAAATGTTTGCTGAATAATATCTTCGTTATCTGGAATAAATAAATAAAAAATGTGCATTTCATCTATATTGTGCTTGGTCTTCAATGTGCTCCGTATGTGCGTAAATTCATCTCCTGTACCGGTCTTTTAAAACTATTACACTTACTTACTTACGCACACACGCACACACACACACACACACATACACACACACACACACACACACACACACACACATATATATATATATATATATATATATATATATATATATATATATATATATATATATATATATATATACACAGGGTGTCCATAATTAAAGTCCCACTTTCAAAGGGCTGCAGAAAAAGAACCACTGGTCAGAATGACTTCAAATTTGAACTGAATATACTGGAAGAAGGAGGAAACGATTTTGCATAATAAAAAAAAAGTTCCAACCGCTTACAGCGCCATCTATTGATATATTTTGGAACTTTTTTTGTTATGTCAAATCGTTTCCCCCTTCTTCCAGTATATTCAGTTCAAATTTGACGTCATTCTGGCCAGTGGTTCTCTTTTGCAGCCTTTTGAAAGTGGAACTTTAATTATGGACACCCTGTATATATATTTAACCCTAGCGTCAATGACCAGGAACCCCGGGTACCTTTTTGCTATTGTTATAGTAATTTTTATCATTTCTAATTAAGATTTGGTAAAATCGCTTTTATTCCTCGTTATTTACACGAATCTGAACTAGACATATAAATGTTAACTTTTAGAAAAAATATTAATGTTGTTTTTTTTTGCATTAAACTTTCTTATACCATTACTCAATATCCTGGTACCCGGGTACCCATTATTGTCTCTCGTCTACAAGCAAAAGTACATGATTATTATTACAACAAATATAATCAAACATAAAAATAAATATTTATTATTATTAGTAGTAGTATTTATTATTAGTATTATTTAGTACTATTATTAATATTATCACGACAAATATAGATCTTGAAAAAAATTACGTTTAACCACATATTATTATTTATTATTATTATTATCATCTTGAAAAATATAATTATAGAAAAAAATTACGTTTCAGCACATGCTTTACATTGGCATATTGATATTGAATGCTCATCGCAAACTGATTTTCCACAAGTTTTGCATGGTTTTCTTATTTTTCTCCGAAGTATCTTAGGAGCAGAAACAAATATTTGTCAAACTCCAATAACTGGCTTTCTTCCATTTGAATCGCGTGTCTGAAAATCTGTGGTAGTACTGGAGCTGGACGGCATCACAGGCAGAGATACACTGAGGAATTCAGAATGCTTTCTACATCTGACCTGGTTGAAAAATGTCGCATGGCTTGAATGTTTCTTGAGTGATGCTGAATTGATGGAAGACACAAGTTTTCGCCTAACTGACGCAAAAATAAACGATGGTCATTCTTTTTATGGCTGCGCTTATCGACATTCGCCTTATAAATAATAGCAGATAGAGCAGGTATGTCCAAAATGTTGAAAAAAACCGCAAGTGGCCATATCTTTGTTTGTCTCTGAGAGGTATATTTTCGAAGCATCTGATCCATCATGTCAACACCATATTTTGCTTTGTTGTAAAACGTAATGATTTGTGGCTTTTTCTTGGCCCCAGAGATACTTTTATGATGATGTAATGTAGAAAGCAATATAACAGCTATTTTCATCTTAGGAACGTATGAACATATTGTTACATCGCCATTGAATCCAAATAAAGAGCTTCGCGATTCTCATATTTGGCATGGTAACATTTCAGTTGGAATATATTTCTTGTTTCTTTTTAAAGTTTATATGATTGTCAGACGCCATGACAACAAAAGTTGAGCCAAAGAGAGTGACGTAAAAAATTATCCATAGTACTGTTTCTGAGGGAGCGTTTGTATGGAGTAGCCAGCTCTTTTACGTCCCGTTCGTCTTGATTGACTTCACGTTGTCCTCCGGATTTTCCCTGTATAAATTAACCAGAGACCGGATTAAAATTAATGGCATCGCATATCCATCATACTTTTATACCGTATTTTCCGTACTTATTTGGCATAAACTAGGTGAATCGAGTTTTCCCACGATATGGAAATAGCTTCTCATCTGTTGTCAGATTTTGCGATGGTTTATTCTTTTTTTTTGCTAAGTTATTGTTTAGTAAGGTCCAACGATCGCGAATTGCAGCAGCTTTATCAATTTCGAGTCGTGCAGTTCGTGTGTTTTGATTATCAAATCTAAAAAATCGAAGGATATTCCAAAACCTATTTATACTCATACTTGCTCTGTAAAGCGGATATGAAGTTGGTTTCTACATTTCTACGGTATCATCAGTGTTGGTATTATTAGCACCTGCTGTTAGTAGAATTCCAATAAAAGCATCGAGTTCTTTAGCTGTCAATTTCGCTCATATTAATTGTTTCTTTTCTGAATTGTCTCGATTATATTTGTCGTAAACGAATTCAATAGTGTGACCAATACATTAGTAGTGTCTTCGGAAGATTCACTGTCGTTAGTGCTGTCACTGTCGATTTCACTATCACCACGGTTTGCAACGGAAAATAAGAAATATAAATTTGCATTACCTCGCGTACTGCCTTGTTCATAACTCCTCCATTTTCCTAGTAAAGTTGCGATTTATATAGATATAAATAAATAAAATAATTAGTAATTCATTATTAATTCACAAAAGCATACACTAAATTTCAATACAATATACGTAAATCGAAGAAAACGTCCGTTTCTTACATACAATTCAACGTTAAATGTACGCATAAAACGAGAGCAAAAAAATGAGCCACTTCGTTTTTCAGTATAAACAGGATACATACATTTGGCGAGGACGAGGGTGAAAAGAACAGTTCCATTCGTGATAAGACGTCGGCAATCCCGTGTTTCTTCGGAGTTCTCCTCGCCCCCGAGTCTTGGCGCAATTGACAGTTTCTTCGGGTATGGCCTTCGCCGCCGCAACTCCAGCATTTTACGACTTGTCGTCTGTCCGCTTTAACTGGTCTTAAACCACTGATCTGTTTGTCAACTCGTCTATTCTTTCCATCAAATATTCAATTGAACGTTCGCGAGATTCGGTAACGTTCGAAAGCGTAACACAATGGCGAGCTTTTTTGGGAAAAATGATATCAAAATATCCACCGCTTCGGCTCGCAGAGATGTAGCCAATTGACACGCTTTTGTTACAGAATCCCATCCGCTGGCTTCCGCCAAAATGCAGAATTGAGTTTCGTAAACTTTCCAAGAAGATTTTCTATCATAGGTTGACAGCTTAATGGGAGGCCGGGAGGTGACAGATATACGGTTAGAATCTTCAGTAACATAAGTATTTGACAATTTCTGTTCTAAAATCTGTATTTTTCTTGAAACGTCGATACATTTTTCCTCCATAGTTTCAAATTTGTCGCCAAATTTCTCCCGCAAATTTTTAATTTGTTGTCAACTTCCTCAAATTTTTCCTCTATATTTTCTAATTTGTTGTCAATTTTATCAAATTTTTCTTCTAATTTGTCTGCCATTCACTCTTTTATTCAGAGTAGTTATAATTTCACTGTTTAATTCTTCCCGACCAGCCGACATTTCTTTCTTTATCTCTTCTTGGATGGCTTCCATCTCTTCTTGACCTGCAGATATAACTTTCTTCATCACTTCTTGACCTGCAGGCATTTCCTTTTTATCTCTTCTTGACCTGTCACAATGTTGTTTAGCATAGCCGTCATCGCAGCAATAATCTGTTGGAATTTATTTTCCAAATATTGAGCTGTAACAGTCTGATCAGCCATTGATCATGTAATATGCAATCAATCCCTACACAACTGACACCAAAATATTCCGTTTTCTGGGTTCGATGAGATTGACTATATTCTCTTCAGAAAGTGCACACAAAATAAAATTTATTATTCTGTAAATTCTTCTGGCGAATACACAATTACTAACAGAAAGCACTTAACAACTGTCTTCTTTACAACAGAAAACTCTAAAAAAACAAGTCAGGATAACAGAATCTTCAATACAATATACGCCTGACGCACTTTCATAAATTCAATACGTAACAGAAGAGAACACTCACTGACTTACAATGCCAATCTCTGGTGCATTTATAGACTTCCAAAGCGCCCCCTATCGGCCACAAGTTAGACATCACTGGAACAGTCCAGACAGGCCTGGAAGGTTGACTACCATTTGGCGCCACATCATCAAATTCGGTGACCAAAATAAGTCCCTAAATCCATTACCAATTTGGCGATAACTCTCATAGTTGGCGAGATTATATAGACTCGTAAAATTTGTAACAATCAATCAATATATATATATATATATATATATATATATATATATATATAAACAAACACACACACACACACACACACATATATATATATATATATATATATATATATATATATATATATATATATATATATATATATATATGACGGGCATTGTTTCACGCTCGTTGAATTTGCAGAGATTGCAGTCGAACATAATCCTTAAGCCATTTGCAGTGTCGTCGAAACTAAAGCACAGCAAAATAAACACATCATTATTTTACTTAATTTCCTTTATTCGTTCAACTTCAAGAAACCACTCCCCCACTTTAACACAAAGCCTAACACTCGCAATTTCCTTAATGCGGAGCGTCTCGCCGCACGTTGGTTATCATCGAATCTAAATCCTGGTCTGCTTAACTTACTCTTTATTTTTCGCTGTTCAACTCCCTAGAAAACTTCTAGAATACTTTATGACATTTCACCGAAGATGAGGCTAAAGTGGGGCTTTCCTGTCAATCAAGTCTGATTCTATTTTTAGCTACTCTTTGTTTTTTCCCCTTTTGATTCTATTGCGCGTTTCGCAATGTGAAAAATAGTCCGTTCGATGCCTTAAATTTATCTGTCTGAAGCCTTCTTTAAATTATTTTAGTTATTCTCATTTCTCTAAAAGATTCTTTACTTACTTACACACACACGCACACACACACACACACACATACACACACACACACACACACACACATACACACACACACACAAACACACACACACACACATATATATATACATATATATATATATATATATACAATGATAATAAAAAGTTTCACTATAGAAATTCTTAACCATAAGTAAATTTCATTTATCGCACGACAGCTGTATCAGTGCTTTGCCTATTGAGGTCTTAATTTTATGACTAGAGACGTACTTGTCTGTATATAGAATCAGCCGCTTTCTGTATATAATTCCTCGTCATTAACATTTCAGTATAATAATGCAGTCCCTTCATTTATTTGAAACTTAGATTGTGGTATATTTTATATTTCAAGTGTTTTAGAAATTCACTTCGAACCTAGCATATTATGCATGGCATTATTAGCCAGTTTGAAATATAGCTGGTCAACGCGTTGAAGAAATATAAATCACTTTATGCATACTCAGGCTATTAAACACGTAATTCGCATTTAAAACATAACTGGAGATGGATTATTTAAAACTGTTTGACCACTTTAATCATTTCCAAAAAAGCTAAATACTAAATGATTAGAGAGCCAGTAGATTTATATTGTCGAAATCGGGTTTTAGAACTGTTCTTATTAACTTAACAGTTGACATTAAAATCTGTGAATAGCATATATTCCCGAACGAGTTACTGCTTAGTTGTAAATTTTTAATCATAGTTTCAATATAAACCGTTTATCATTAACGCCCAGGAAATTAAACTATCTAATAAAATATGCACCCAGGCAAATGCCGTAGTAAAATATGTCTCGTTATATCTAGAAAGGAAGATTTAGGGTGGTATGAAAGCTCCGTCAGATGATTGACCACTATTCAACAGTACCGTTACATGAGGGCATGAACGAAACATACATTGAAAAAAAACTTATTAAATAAATAGTATAAGAGGTGTATAATGTAAAGCTTGAAGATCCTGAATTGTACCGTAATGCTTTTTCAGAAGATCAGTACCCATATGCAATTATGAGAATAAATATTTACATTTACCGTTACAGGCGATATAAAATGTTGATAGCTGTAATGGGATTTTCATTTAAATTAAGATTATTTTAAAAGAGAGTATGTCATTAATGACACACCTTGTCATGGCATTAATTAAATAAACAGCTAGCTAAGAAAATCACCATCACGAGCCGATGATCGTATCTTGAATTAACTTTTCTAAAACTCAATTAATATACAACATGCTAAAGTAGTACACAGGACATAAAGCTTACATACTTATAATACGTTGATTTCTTAACACACAATATATATACAACATTCCTTTACATTCATTAATATTAACATTGGATATCATATCAACACCTAGCCAGTTTCTGCTTATCATAACTTTAATTTACACATATTCCAATTATCCTGCTTTCCCGATCACTAATTATCTATTTTTCTCTACTTCCCAACTTATGCTTATTATAAAATCATTTAATATTCATTAAAGTTAACATTAACTATTGCATCACTATATTTCTACATAATATGCAAAATTTCATAGAGCCAGTGTGGTGATAGACACAAAATGTTAGGACAAATGGCCACATACCGCTATGCTGTTGAACCGCTGCTCGTTGAGGCTATCGGTCGGGCATTGTTCCATGGGAGACTTCCTTCGTCATTGCGCAAACTCATTAGTAGGGCATCGGGGACTCTATTCGTCTCTTCGCAGACTCATCAGTAGGGCATCAGTGCCGTGGCTCTTTGCTATCTGCTGCCAGTCAACATCAATCTATCATCTCATCTTCTGCTGCCAGTCAAGATCATTCTATGGTGGGACTGGCTCCATCCATGCCGGGGCTCTTTGCTATCTGCTGCCGGTCAATATCATTCAATCATCTCATCTATCTGCTGCCAGTCAACCTCATTCTATCTTCTCATCTACTTTCTCATATATCTGCTGCCAGTCAACATCATTCTATCATCTCATAGTTTATCCTTATTTTTTATCTTCTCTTAATTTTCATTCTCTATGCTTTTCGTGCTTCTTATTGGGTGCAGGCCTTCAACCAATGATTTTATTTAACCTTCTGTCGTTGGCTCAACTCGTTCACGGGGGCGTCAACATATTTTTCTGCACGTGTACTTTCTCACCCTTTTCCCCCCACGAATTCCTATACTTGGGGGGTTTCATTAAAAAACTGGGTTAAAATTGGGTTAAATCTACGGGAGTTCTATCACTCGCCCCTTCTATCTTTCCCTTCGCCCCTTCCTACTCGCCCCTTCTATCGACCATCTTTCTCCCTCTGCAGATGGCCTTTCACCTCTTAAATCGCCTTTCTTCTCTCGTCAACAAACTCCATCGACTTTTCATTTTATTGCCTATCTGCAACCAACACTCCTTTTCTTTCCTTCACTGGCACGGAATGTCACGATCCACTGTGACAATAGCGAAACAAGCTACGAGGGTAAATTAACATTTTGAAAGTTGTTTATTAATTGTAAATTAGTTATTAATATCCAAATGTTGATAAGGTTTGTTTGCTGCGTCACATTTGACTCGCTTTATGAGTAAGTGTCACTTATAAGGGTATTATGTCTTGATTTATTTACAATCCTCCTTCTGAATAAGATTGAGTAAACACGTTAAAGCAGGAGGCGTTTGAAGCTAGCAAAAATCAGCTCTATTCCTTCATTGAAATGCATAGGGATCTTGTAGAGTATGCTGTAGATTGTCATGTTAGGGATGAATTATTGTTCAAGAACGCCTTGGAATAAGTTAAGAGCGGGTCTTCACAACGCAACCACAACTACAAAATCATTAGACAGTCTCATTATTGGTTTTCCAGATTCTTTCACTGAATGTGCTGATCAATGGCTCGATTGGAATGGCTCTACAACTCTCTAATTAGAAGTTCCGTGATGATCAAAGTGACTTAAGTGTGCTTATTCTCTTCTTTAGTGCATAGCTGATATCGTTCCTCCTCATTTCTTCATACCCACATTGTTTCAGAGTGAATTTGAATATGCGAGAACCTATTCCAGTCAGATGGTCATATGTCATCCATTTGAAAATGCAGAAAATTAGAATAACATTCATAGAGGTACAGTTCAATTCGGACTTTGGGAATATTTCTTTTTCTTTATGGACATATCAAATTACGCATAGTGTATGGAGGATATTTAGCATCATTTAAAACTTTTTTAAAGTCGTCTTGATTTTGTATATTAACACTAGACCTAATAATGTGAAGACAGAAAATAGAATATTCTGAAAGGTACTGTTAAAAAGTGTTTCTTTCAATGTAGCCCGTAAGAATGTTTTATTTTCAAATTGTATAAAAAGGTGTTAAGAAATTCCTTCTGCACTGAGAGGTGTTTTTTGTGATGTTTTCGGCAGCGAAATTTGCAAATAAACGACATTTTTTCCCAGAGAGGAGCAAAAAACGTGTACAACCCTTGATGTAGAAGTCAATACTGCATAGCAAAGAAACTGAGTTAGCCTCTCTATACGGAAGTATTTTATGGAATGTAGAGAAATTCCTGATGTGATTTCTTTTTTTTATCACTCGTCGGTTATGTTATACTATGAAAATCGTCATAATAATTAAATCTGAGCCCGTATCTCCGGGGGTTTGTTGCAGATCATATTTTGTCTAATACATGCACTCAACTACAAAGATGAGATAAAGTTATTTTGTTAAACATATGTCAAAAATTATCAGTATTTAGAATCTTTAAATTACTTTTTAGTACAAAAATAGAGCGATGAGAAGTATTCAACTAAAAAGTGCAATTGATGAAATTACGTGTTACTTCATGGATTGAAAAATATTCTTATGCTAGACTACTAGCATCCTCTATTTGCATGCTAGACTTTTATAAATTAAAAGAATAGTTAAAACACATATTTGCCCCATGAATACCATGATTTATCATATATACATTGGATTCACTGGGAAAGTTATATTTTAAAATTCTGGATTAGAGAATTATTTAATTCATTTTTATATGGATGTATCAAATGATATTACAAATAGGAGAAAGCGGCATAGAATGTTAATTTTTTTAGTAAGGATCTGAAAGTAATTTTTTAGATATTAAAGAATTGTGTGTCATGAGATAATGCAAAATAACCTTGCTAGAATTTTTGATCCTCCTACAATTTTTGAGCTGTTTAATAAATAATTGAAAACCTAATTAATGTTCAAAAACGAAGGCGTATATTGCATCATTAAATATTACTGATGTCTTTATAAAAACGTTTTCCTCTTGTAAAAATGAGTAATGAGTTATTATTCAGATGAATTTCTTTGTAGTACTTATTCTTAGAATTTCGTTTCTTTGAAATTTATTTTTCTCTAAAAGAGAATATTCGAATTCCTATTTATATATGAATAAATATGGGTAAGTATTAAATAAATGTTAACCAATTTTTAACTAAAGTTATTGAAAATAATATTGTAAAAGAAACAACAATCAATACCTTTTAGAAAAAAATAGAGGCATTATTTTTCTTCTTAAAATCGGGATCCGGATTTAATGAAATAAAATATTCTTTATTTTCTAACCGAAGCCTGTGTATACATTAAGTTATATAATAGGTTTCTCCTTTTTCATCCGAAACCGAATAAAAACACGGAAACATCCTTCCTTGAAAATAAAACATTCTTAATCAAGAAACTGGACCTATAAGGGTAAGTGCTTAGTTCTTAGATACAGAAAGCGAGCAGCTGCAGTTTTTATTCCCAAGAGAGTGACCACGTCTGCCATAAGAATTAACTGAAACCATCAGGGAGACTCAAGAGCAGTTTCCCTTCGCTCGACGAACTTCTAATCTCTTCGGTCACCTTTGATCATTGAAAATTGAATTACGACATTGAGGAGCCTTGTGTCTAGACTTGATGGACCGTAGTGACAGACACTGCCACTTCTTGCGCTCGGCTAATCTATGTTGCATTTTCACAAGAATTAATAACGTCCGAAAGAAAAATAAAAACGCAGCTCGAGGAAAATAATTTTATTTAGGCCTGGGAAAGTTAATTTTAAGTTCCTTTCATGATATTTTAAAGTATGAATGAAAAATTCTTCACGTTCAATGAAAAATAAATTTTTGGGCTTGTTTTTTAGAGAATTAACAGAAATATTAACAGATAATATAAAACCGCTAAATACAATAATTTAAAAATGAATATTTTTCAGTAAAATATGCTTCAATCAACAAACTACCAGTTTTGTAAAAGGATAAAATCTAACTTTTTAGAGATGTATTTAAAAAAAAAGTAATTATCAGTTTTTTCTTACGATGTATCATTTTGCCTTTATGCGTATGTATAGTGATAGGTTAAATATACAAATGTAACTAATAATTATGATCTTATTAATGTTTATTACAAGATATTCTGCCTAGTAGGAATTAGGACAAAATAAAGTTTGAACAACGAATAATTAATTGTTAGATAAAGAGAGGAAGAGTACTTAGGAAATCGATATACTAAAGTGTGATGTTACGCGGGTCATGTTTCGATATTCTAAAATTAGAAAAACTTGGGCAAACGTTTAAGTCAGAAAGATTAAGAATGGTAACGGGGTATTGACATCTGGAAGTAACATCGTCTATTCAACTGTCTCCTAATCGAAAGTCCGGGAGAACCCAAGAAGTGTTACGAAGTCATAAAAAAAAATTGGTTTAATCTTTTCAAAATGACCACAAATTTAATAATTTTATAAAATTGGAAACAACATTTTTTTTTACCTCAAACTTAGTTCGTATAGCTTTGAGTAATATTAAGCCAAGTATTTTACAACTAGAGAAGAAAATGAAAGTTAAAAAATGTCATGCATTTTTAAGTTTTCGTAGGCTTTTATGTTTGCTAATGCCGCTCTCATGGTGTATTAGTTAGCGTAGTAAACTTCCAAGCAGGGGGGCTTGGGTTCGAATCCCGAATAGGGCTTGGTCGTTATCGTGTTGTCCTCCATAGGGATAAGTGGTGCTAAATGGTGCTCCTAAATGGTGCTCCCGTAATAAAGTAATCATCAAGACCTCGCGGTGAATAGCAAAAGGCGGATGTCTCAAGGCAAACTTCTTCGCCAGATATATCAACGCTTATATAGTAAGATGAACGCCTGCGTGCAGTTTGACATGCTGTCGAATCTGGATTGAATTAGCTGTTTTGACTTAAGTTCGATTTCCTTTGTTATTTTGCAATACCGTAAAATCTCGACTATAATACGTACCCGAGTATAATACGCATGCTGGATTTTGCGCGAAATTTTCGGAAAAAATTAAAATTCGACTATAATAAGCACCCCTAACTTTTCAGTATTTTATTTAAAAATTGCACAAATATTTATTAACACAAATAAAATTTGTAATAAAAATAAACGAAAAGTCAAATTAGGTAGAAAAAAAGCTTAAATTGTTGATTCAAAACAAACAATACTGTCAAATTATCAGTCTTAATCACTAGAATACAGATAATCTATTGTTGTTGCTTCCATGTCAGAATTATTGTTGCCGTCGTAATATATATCGCCATCATCATCCTCATTTGACGATACGAACTGTGAGTTACGTTTGTTTAAAAGGAATACCTGCTTAGTAAAAGGGTGCATGAATCACGGAGTGCAGATGCGCACGCACCCGTGTTGCGACAATGTCTTGCAGCTACTGTATGTTCGTTTATCCAATGTTTAAAACTACGTTTTTTTTTTCTACGCGAGTATAATACGCACGCTCATTTTTGCGGACCAAAATGTGGAAAAAAGTGCGTATTTTACTCGAGAATTTACGGTAAGTGTTTTAGCTTTTATAAAGTGTTAGTCCTTTTGCGAATCGTTTCCGATAGTTGAAACCATCGATAACTTTTTTTTTTATCAATGACACCACAATTACTTTATTTGTTCGATTACGGAGAATGATTACCTATGTCCCAGTTTTCAGCAGAAAAACTGTATAATTGTTTTTAAAACAGAGTTTTACGTCCATTATTGACAGGTAATAAATTGCTTTTGTTTGTTAAATGCTTAGTAGATTATAAACTTAGTGAAGTATTGAAAGTACCGCTCATAAGTTTTTAATATTTTTTTTTAACTTTACTGACACATAGAAATAAATCTGTTTTCTTATCACTCTAATCATAGCTTAATAGTATCTCAGGTATATGGAAAAAATATTAATGTTATCCAGAACTATTCTCTAATGAGAGCATTAACTAAGATGCAATTAACTTTCTATCACCTACAAATGAAATCCTACTAACATGTTTAAAATGTCCTTAACATTCAGTAAGAGGTTTAGATTTCAATAACTTTTATATTCAGTCATTTTAATGGTGTTGTTCATTTCATTAAATTAAATTTTGTTGAAGTCTGTAATTTGATGCAAGATAGATTATGCGTTTCTTTTTAATTTGAAAAATTTTGATTATTTTTGCCAAATAACTGCGATGACATTAACCTTAACTGTTATTTTAAGATAAACAAAATGGCGTTCGAAATCCCTCGGATAACACATATTAAAAAAGTGACATTTATTTAAAAATATTATATCTTCAAGCTTTCTACGTTCCCATTTCAAGAGAAACACGATTACAAATTTCCCTTTCATCGAGACTATTATTATAATGTCATTTGTTCTCTGCTCCAAATAAAGAATGACATGTATAGTTAATGCATTTCATGCATTCTTTCACATAAAAGATTCATTGAGGCAACACTGAGGATGTAAGAAAATTTAATATTCGGATACTTGGCTTTTAAAATGGGAAAAAATATTTTAACCTTAAATTTGCTTCCTCGGGGGAAGATCAGATAATATCATTCAACTGATTAAAAAATTGATAAACGATCAACATGTTTTCAGATATTTTATAAAACGTATAAAAGATTGTTCGTGTGCTAAATAAAAAATAATGAATTATTTCCATTTTCTTGATGTCAGGATATTAAAATATTTCAGTTTCCTACAGGATATTGAAATGTACTTAAAGTTATTTTATTGCAAATCTTACTATAAAAATGCTTTTCACATGTATCTAAAATTTTGTTTAAGAAAATGAACGTAATGAAAATAGCTTTCAGCATAAAAGCATAGAAACTATGCATTCTTTCTAAACATTCATTTTTGTATAACAAATTACAAAGATTGAATAAGATTATGAGAAGAAATAAATTAAGTTTTTAAATTGGAAATTTCAAAAGCGGCGTATTACAATTAATATTTTAGCAGTTAGGTATATGTTTACAACATTTATACATTTCTGCAGAAAATTAATGTATGTACGGAATCAAAGATGGATTTAAAATGAATTTCTATCTTTTATTATCTAGAATTAAATATTTTGTAGCCCACATCTAGACAGTAAGGATGTTTTGGCATAAATTATGAATAATAATAAAATTAGATATTTTAGTGGTGGTATATTTAAAATGATATAGGGACGGCTACTAGAATTTTCTCAATTTCAATGAAGAAATCGTAGCTCCCTATTAAAGGCAAACTATTTTTATTATTATGACACAAATTCAAATACAACCATTTTAAATGTCTAGTTCCAGTTTCTAAAAATGTAACTCTTATGTTATGAGATATAATTCTTGTAATGAGACTTATAGTATTAAAAAACTATCACTTTGAGAAAAACATCTAAATTTAATACATAAATTACAATGTCAAAGGCTTAAAAATAATCTTTCAATGTCAAAACCAGTGACACAGGATTTTCTGGGATGAAGGTTACAACACTTTATCCTATATGAAGGAATAAATAAAATAATAAATAATTTAGAGAACACTAGTTTAAAGTTATTAAAGAGAAATAATTTATAATCATAAAGAGATAAATAAATAATTAGTCTTTTTCAGCTATATAAAGATATATTTTTAACACTGTAATTTATTAACTAAATTCGCACATGAATGGCTTTTTATATTCTAAAGCTATTAGTGAAATTTTTTCTCATAATTTTTACTTTAGAGCATCATTAATAATGCACTGGCACTTTTCGTAATGATAAAAAGTTTATAATTTGTTATCCGAAGTATTTTGGGATAAATTGCATAAATAAAATATAAACGTTAATGCATAAATAAATATGTGTACGTTAATATAACTTTTATGGTAAAAACAAAATGCGATATAGAGTTTAGTTGTATCCAAGTTTAGTATCCCGTTCTACTACTATACTTGGCCTTTCGGCAAAATTCACTTGTTGGAAAATTTACCTGGAGATGAATAGTGTAAAGTGCACTAGGCTCTTTATGCAATGATGCCTGTTGATAAGATTCACTGCATAATTTTGCAGTTAAGGTAGATTATAGCAAGAGGAGACATGTTCTGTGTCTATTCGCTCGTTAATTGGTAGCTTTCTTAGGTTAGTACATGTTTCCCCTCGGAAGTACTTTACGAGGGATTTATATATCTACAAACACATAATCGATAAATCTAAAACAAATATTAGTATGCTTCACCTAATTCTACGTGGCTATCAATAAAAGAATTCCGAAGAAAAAGTGGATCGCTGAAATGAAAAAAAACAATATTCAGAAATCTAATTTTAAAAGACAAGAGTCTAGAGAAGCTCATTTTAGTGGTTCCAGAATAATAAGCCACAATTTGCTTCTTATGGGTATGTATCGAAAGATAGCAGGAAATATTTTCAATTCATTATTTATTTATTTATGCATTTTGTTATGCCCTCTGGCAGGATTATTTTAAGACCAGGTCCATAGACGGAAGCGGGCAGAGGAATGGGGACTGATTCACAATAGAATCCCAAGGATTGGAATCCGATTCGGCCAGGTGCCACCACTATTTTGGCCGACATCTGGGGGAGGGTCTCGTACTTTCTCCCACCCTCATCGACGTTATAGAAATACTTTCTGGTGTACAGATTTAACTGCCTATGTCTGGCCTAAACGAGAAGGTATTTAATGGATACGAACCGAATATACTCATCCAAACGTGTTACTACTGGGCTATCTCAGACCCATAACACTTTTTTATGCTGCACAACTGCAGCTAAAGGACTTGTAACTTGTTGAGTTCGTACTTAGTCACATTTCCCTAGTGCGAAGTCTTAGGAAAGTAATAAAAACACCCCATTTACTTTGCAAGTGTTTTATCTCTGTTTCGCCTTGTAGTACCACACTGATACAATCTGATAGATTCATTGAAATATTACTGACACGTATTAAAAAAGGTTGTTATTTCTTCAATCATAAATCTTTTTTCATAAATATTTTTTAATAACACAGATCTGCAACTAAAAAGCTGTTTGATTATTTTAAACTAATTTCCATATATTTTAGTGTGCTGAATACGAACAAAAATTTGAAAAAAAAAATCCTAGACGTCAAGATTTAACACAAAATTCAAAATTCTCCTCAAATTTAGCAAAGCTTTCTTAATTTTTTGTACTTTTTAATCTTAGGGTTTTTAACTTAATTTAAAGACAAAATTACTATTAATGAATTCACATCAGTGCACTTAAGATATAGAATGCCAAAAAAACATAACTTTCAAAGAAAAGAACTTCCAGAGTTAGTTAATGGAAACCAAAATCAACATGTCGCGAGCTGACCGCACAGGTTCTGACACGCACGAACTTGAACGGACTCAATTTTTTTACTTGCTCTCGCTTGTTCACACTTTTTCATCTCACTTCGGTCTAGCTCGTCATTGTTAAATCCTGTTTCCCGAAGTTAGCGTTATGGCTCCGCGGAAGTGTATTAATTCGCCTGATAGTTTCTGTTTCATTTGTGATGAATATACAGTGTTGAAGCAGAACATACAGTGTTGAAGCAGTGTTGAAGCAACTGACGAATATCACGGACTTATGAAAAAAAGTATATTTCGCATACATCAGACTAAAACTTAGAGATCAAGATAAAGTTTGGGCACCTCATACAGTGTGTAAACTGTGTGTTGAGGATCTTCGAAATTGGTTCAAGGGTAAGAAAAAAGCTTTCCGTTATGGAATTCATATGGTATGGTGAGAGCAAAAGAACCATAGTTAAGACTTATGTGCGATGCTGTTAATGCGATGTGAAAGGGTATAATTCCAAATGGAAGCATTCCATTTCATACCCCAATCTCCACTCAGCAATTCGTCCAATCCCCGTGGCACAGATATAGCAGTACCCAAGCCCCCTTTTACCGTTGAAGAGATACCTAGCTCCGATGAAGGTGACGTCATACCTGAACCAGATGACAAATCACGTTCTGACTTTGAAGATGATACAAAAGCAAAATATTTTCCCAGGAGGCGATGAATAATTTGGTAAGAGACTTGAATCTTCCCAATGATGCCGCTGAGTTTCTCGGTTCAAGGCACAAAAGCGGGAATTTATTGTTGCCAGGAGTGTCTTTTTCATGGTTCAGACATCGTGAAAAGGAGTTCGTTCCTTACTTTTACAAGGAAGACAAGTTGGTTTAGTGCATCGATGTCGAAGGTTTGATGGATCAGTTCAAAATCCAATATGATTCAAAGCAATGGCATCTTTTCATAGATTCTTCAAAAAGAAGTCTCAAAGCAGTTTTGCTCTCCAACGGCGGTTTTTATGCTTCCATCGCTGTAGGTCATTACGTACACTTGAAGGAAACCTACGGGAACTTGGAATTGGTTCTTCGTAAACATAAATATGGAGACCATGATTGGCAAGTGTGTGGGGATTTAAAGGTCTTGTGCATGCTGCTCGGACAACAAACTGGATATACCAAGTACCCTTGTTTTCTATGTCTATGAACAGTCAAGACCGACAAAATCATTGGACCAATAAGAGTTGGCAACCGAGGGTGCTCAAAGTCGGTCAAAACAATGTCCTCCGAGAAATTTTGGTAACTCCACATAAAGTTCTTCTACCACTTCTCCATATAAAATTTGGGTCCGTGAAGCAATTCGTGAAATCACTTCCAAGAGATGGAGAATGCTTCAAATATGTGGTCACCAAGTTTCCAGGCCTCTCGGAGGCAAAATTGTAGGAAGATGTGTTCGTTGGACGAAACATTAGAATGCTTATAGCTGATCAAGTGTTTGTCAATACCGTGACGGATTCTCAAAAAGGAGGGTGGATTGCATTTTAAGAGGTCGTAGAGAAATTTTTAGGCAATAAGAAAGATCCTGACTACAAAAAGATCGTTGGACGAATGCTGAAAGCATTTCAAGCTTTAGGAAGCCTGGTGAGTTTGAAAGTGCATTTCCTCCAATCCCACATTCACTACTTTCCTGAAAATTTGGGAGCTGTAATCGAAGAACAAGGTGTACGATTCCACCAGGTCATTAAATGGCGGGAAAAATGATATCAGGGAAAATGGAGCATTACAATGGTGGCAGACTACTGTTGGATGCTTCAGAAAGACATTCTATACTCGGGGCAAACCTAACCTGAATACCGGCCCCAACGGGGCACCCTATGCGTGGAACAGTGCATTTGAATTTAGAGATGGGATAGGTTAGGTGAAAGGGTGGCGCCATCTACTGACACCTTGAATTACTAATTTTTTTATCTATTTATATTTTTTAAATAGGTATGCTGTTGAAGCTATTAATGTTTGAACGTTTTTTTTATTTATTATACTGCTCATTAAGAGTAGAAATTAATTTAATGGTTTTTTTATTTTGTTGTTTAAAGATTAAGAGCATTTTTAAACATAACGTTAAAGTTCTGTATTCAACATTTTTATTTCTTGTGTTATGATCACACAAGGTTACGCATTCCACATAGTTGATTACCAGTCGTGGCCATTTCTTCATCATGAAATTTTCGGTTGTGACGGTATAAACTCTTCAATTGACTGAATTTTATATCACATTTGTTACAAACAATTTCAGAAGAGTTGTTGCGCCGCTTTTTTAAAGCAATTTCAGAAGAATTGTTTGGCCCTGATAAGGGCCGTTTTGTTGAAAGAATTTCAGATATTTTGTCACAGGACTAACTTGAAACAAACAAGAAAAGCGAACCTAACTTGATACACACAAGAGATGCGAACAACTTGTAACAGGCAAGTGAATCGTAGAATAGCGAATAGATGGCGCTCCCCTTCAACCTAACCTATCCCAGCTCTAAATCCAAATAGACTGTTCAACGCATAGGGTGCCCCGTTGGGAAAGAACTGCTAGTCTCTCAGGTTAGCCTTTCCCCGAGTATAGATGTTACTCACAAGCATGTTACTCACAAGCATAAATGTACCAAGAGAAGTCTCACAGGGAAGAAGAAACGATTTTAGTATGTTTTAGTGGGCTCATTTTAAAAATTATTTTCATGTAAAATTTGTCATTTAAAATTAATTTTCTCAGTCTATTTTCATTTATTTTCAAGTATTGCGTTATTTAACGTAGTTACTTGAATTGTCAGGAAATGTGATGTCCTATGACAAAACGGAGGTCATTTTCAGATTCAGCGTACAGAAAAATATAAAGAATAAGTCGAATAACCAAACCAGCCCTTAAAATTTTTTTAATGCAGACCTGTGTGATCAGTGTGACAGAAAAATTATTCTTATTTATTGACCTTACATTCCATTTTACATACTAAAGCTTTTATCAAGGACTATTTGAAATGTCCTTTAAATTATATCTTTGGTATCTAATTTCGCTCAAAAAATAATACGATGAATAGCAATGAAAATATTAGCGCTAGAGAATAGGTAAAAGTCATTTAAATCAAAGCCATAAATGTATGCAAGTTTGACTAAGCAAATTGCTACTGGAAAATTATGAACCTTTTCACAAGAATAATTATAGTTTCACTTTTTTGTAATATATCTCAGTTATACAAGAACCCAAAACTTCTTAATTTCTAGAACATCTTAACTTTTAATTAATTTAATTTCATCATTGTTAGGAACTTGGGTGTGTTTTTATTTTGCGTATTCCACGAGTTCCCTGTAAGTAAGTACTAGTTTAGGTCTGAAAATGCAAGTGTAAGATAAAACAATTAGTTTTAAAACAAATTTCAATCCCTTATAAAATATTATAGAATAATAATATCATCAATCTGAGTATATTCTTTTGGCATTAGTAAATTTTAGTCAATGTATGGCTTACGGCTTTCTTTTTTCATAATTCCAAAAGATAGTCTTAAAAAAGGTTTTCTTTTCTTACGAGAAAACAAGATTTTATTTTCTTACTAGAAGATAGACGGCGTTCATAAATAAAGGGTAGCATATAATATGTACTTTGATTATCGTAACTGCGTTTATAATAATTTAATTTTTGAGCTGTTGATCTAATCTGGAGTATAATCAGATTTATGAGAGGTGATGCAAAGCTAAGTTCCGAAGACTTTAAACTAAGGCATTTATTATTCAGTTTCGAAGAGAATCTTTCCAAATTGGCGCCTCTCTTTAAATTACAGAATTTTGAATGAAACCTTGACGAGATATGATATAAAATTGCGGGTTCTAACTTCTGTGGAATCATGCAAATATTCTTACAGTGTTCAAGCAAAAATGTTTCATTTGAGGCTTCACTTTGAAATCCATTTTGACGTTGGGAAAGAGAGAACTTGGTATTTAATACTTGATAAAATAGGATAAAGTTACAACATCTAATTTTACTAGAGCCATAGAAGTACACTTATAGTTTGAAAGAGATTTCTCTCAGTTAAGGATTCCCTTTGACTAGTGTTTAAACTGAACCTTCTGCCTGTATTTATTAAAACTGCATTACTGGGAAAAATCCTCTCGTTCCTTATCGTCTTTCCAAAGCAAATAGCATTTTCCGTGTTACTTCTTTTCAATTTAGATGTATACTACGTAATACGAACTATAATAATTTTTATCATACACGGAGAGTTATAAAATAAAATAGTTCTTTGTGCATGAGAAAAAATTCCAGTGTCTGAACATTTCTTCATTAAGGATTTATTTGTGTGTAGTAATTATTAATTGCGTCTAATAGATAAAACAAATATTGATTTTTCTGTGTTTAACTTATAAAGATTACATTAATGTATTCAAGATATAAATGTTATACATTTTTAATAGTTCATTTGAAGCTTGTATCATTTGAACATTTATACAATTTTATTGGAGCCATAGTAATGCAAAAGCTTTCAAATAAATTATATTCATAAAATATACCACATTTATTTCCATATGGAATTTATTTATCAAGTGTTTCAGTAATATCTACTATTCAATAAAACTTATATATAAATAAGGTTTTTTCACAGAGATTTCGTTTACTCGTAGAAAATATATTTGTTTAAAGCAACGAAATATACTTAATTACGCATCTTGTCTTTAGGTCATCAAGTTAATATTTGGTTCAAAGTTTTAGATAGTGTAGCATTTAAGCATTTCCATAAAGCTGAATATGAAAAACACTTTATGCACAAATTTATGCATATTAAGGGCTGAATAGGCTCTAAATATGCATAATGCACATCGTAATAGATGTTTATGTGTATAAATTTTCATAACTTTCCTGGTGCTGTGAATTGAAATAACTAGGAATCCCAAGTTCAAATACATAATAATATAATTGTTCTATATGAACATACTATCTGGAGTTTAATTTTAAAAATAAATTTTTGCAGTAGTATAAAGTTATTGGGAGACAAATTATTTGCAAATAAGACATTTGCTAACTAATAAGAACGTTCTCAAATAACAATTTTCCATTAGAAAAGCAACAAAGTTACACTGGTCAGCAAACAAATAGGAAATAATGGCGAAATTAATATAATAGCGGAAATATCGGGCAGAAACTAACAATCAGAACATTAATTGCCTATAGCATACGTTCTTAAACTGTGGTCTGCGGACCCTTTGGGGTCCGCGAAACGATTTTGAAAGTAAATTTACTTACCCTAATTTTTCACTTCTATTCAAATAACTCATTTAATAAAAATCCTACATGTTCAAGACTTTTTGTATTTTTTGTTACTTAACTAGTTATTAACATAACTAAACAATAATTAGTAAAAATTTAATTATTTTTATTCAACTTCAAATACGGAAAAATAAATAAAATAATGCAATTTTTTGCATTGTTGTGACTATTGCGTGGCGCGGGAGCACGTAGCGATAAATAGACTCGGCGGACCGTGCTTTCCTATGCGTTCTGCATACGTCTTTCTGTCGTGTATTCAGTTGATCTACGTGTTTCAGTTGTCTACGTCAATTATTTGACCCAATGGATTGTCGGCTAAAAACTCGATATACACGGAAACAAAATATAGATAAAAGTGACTTAGATGATGGAGCATCAACCTGGAAATCCATCATGAAACCTAAAATTAGAAAATATTGAGATGAGTATTCATCATTAGGATTCACTTATATATGCAATAAATGTGTGGAATGACCTGTTTGTGTTCTCTGTCACGAAAGTCTATCAAACGAGGGTATGAAACCCTCCAAACTCTGACGTCATTTGCAAACAAACACTCAGTGAACACATTAGTAAGTCTATTGATTTTTTAAAAATCGAAAACGAGAACTTGCTTCAAGTCAAAATCTGATGCGAATGACCGGAACTTGTTGTATCAATAGAAAAGCAGTAAAAGCATCATATGAAGTATCCCTACTAATAGCAAAAGCTGGAAAACCCCATAATATAGCAGAGAAATTAACTCTTCCTGCTATAAAAGTAATAACGAATGCAATGTCGGGGGCTAAAGCAACAAAAGATATAAATTTTATTTCATTATCAAACGATACGGTCAAGAATAGGATTTATGACATGTCATGTAATATAAAAGACAAATTAATTTCAAGAGTGCTCAAAAGTCAATATTACTTGTACAACTGGATGAGAGCACCGTCGTCTTTAATAATGCTATTTTCTTAGCTTTTTTTAGATATGAATTTCATTATAAAATAAAAGAAGATTTGTTATTTTGTGATTCACTACCTTTGAGTACAACAGCTAAGGCCATATTTAATAGTTTGAATAATTATATAACCAAAAATGAAATCAAGTGGTCAGAATGTGTTGGAATTTGCACTGATGGGGATCATGCAATGTCAGGAACAAAAACTGGATAGGTTGCTCTTATTAAAGATGTAGCCTTTCAGGTCTTGAACCATTGCTGCATACACAGAGAATCATTAGCATCCAAAAATATGCAATAGATTTGAAAAAAAAAACATTAGATGAAGTTGTCAAAGTTGTCAATTTCATTAAGGCTCGTCCACTTAATTCGCGAGTTTTTAAAGGTTTGTGTGAGGAGATGAGAAATCAACATACACATCTATTATTACACACAGAAGTACGTTGTTTGTCATGTGGGAAAGTACTAAATCGCCTTTTTGAGCTTCGAGGTGAAATACGATTATTTTTCATGGGTACGCAATTTGAACTGAGCGAATGTTCTAACGAGTTTTCCTGGTTAACTAAGGTTGCTTACTTGACAGATATTTTTACTTATTTGAATGAACTGAATTTGAGCCTACAACGTGCAGCTGTAAATGTTTTTAAAGTAGAAGATAGGTTACAAGCGATAATAAAAAGAATTGACTTGAACCGTCGAAAGGTAGACTGTATTGAATCAATAATCACACCGATGCAATTGTACATTGGTTTTCTTGAAACACTATTAAAGTGTGAACACACGTTGGTCTGCTTCAAGTATTTGCCTCGCGCAGCTGGCACACTGTAGCTTTGTCGAGTCACTCGCCAGTCTCTCTGCCTGGCCTTTAAAGCCGTCTGGTGGGAGCAGCTTAGCCAAGCAATCTGCATAACGGCAGGAGATTCAACAGGGATCTGGGTCGGAACGAACCCAGGTGGATCAGTACTGGCACCTGACGTCATACAGACTGCCTGAGCCGCGGCCGCCCCACACCATCTGACCCTTCAAGACCAAACATGACTTGTGGTCGAAACGCATTCAGAACTGTGTGTTGAGTCTTTTCCAACACTCAACGATTTTATAGAATCTTCGAATAAAGAGCTCCCTAATGAAACACGGCAGATTTTGATGAACATTTAGTGGCTTTAAAAAGCAGCTTTAGGAATTATTTTCCCAGTCCTGATTATGGCAAAAAAATATTAGAGATCCATTCAACATGGAAGTTACTAATGCTAAACATTTATCTATACTTGAACAAGATATTCTCGCGGAATTATCATGTAATATGTCTTTGAAACTACAATTCAACAAAACTGAACTCACAAACTTTTGGTTACTTCTCAGATCTGAGTACTCTGCACTTGCAAAGAAAGCACTCCAACATTTGATTCCGTTTTGCGCAACATATTTGTGTGAAAATACTTTCTCGGTACTGTTATATATGAAATAAAAGTATAGAAACAGACTGAATGTGAAGTGGACCTCAGAATAAAGCTTTCCAACATAGAGCTCGACATTGCGGTTCTGGTTTGAAGAACACAATTGCACCCATCGCATTAACTAAAAATTATTTGCAGCACACATATTATAATAAAATCTATTTTGACCAATATTTGACTAAGAAATGTTTGTATGAGCTAAATGTATTACGATTTATAACATTTACAATTTTTTTTACTATTTTTATTTTTTGTGTTTTTTATTCCATATCCTAATAAAATGTTCATCTCTATAAATGCACAAGACCATTTATTAAAATAACCAGCGATACATTTTTACCAATATTTATTATGAGATTAATGAGATTATTGAGCCAGAAATTATATCTCAAGAATGACGTAAAATGCCTAGGATTGGGATGGGGTTCGAAAAAAATGTTGTCCAATAGGGAATCCTTGGAATACATAAGAACCCTTGGCTTACAGGCAGGTGTTGCGTATGGGCAATCACACATATAGTATGGTATGTAAAACTTATATACATATATGGATACTTCCAGCATGGATACTTCCAGCGGGACAATGCTCCTTATCATAAAGCTTGCTTTGTCCTCAGGTGGTTCGAAGAGCATGACGGAGAATTTACCTTGCTTCGTTGGCCTGCACAATGACCAGATCTCAATCCAATTGAGAATTTGTGGGATGACATCGAATGGGGCATCAGGCAGCTGCATCGAGTATCATCAAATCTTAAGGGATTGGAAAATGCAATTCATAGGATATGGTCTCAAATTCCACATACCACCTACCAACATCTCATAGAATCCATGGCACGAAGAATTCATGCAATATTAAGGGCTAAAGGTGATCCAACATTGTACTGAGGTGGTGATCATAATAATTTCGACTCTCTGCGTATATATATATGTTTTCCAATGCGAAGGCACTTGTCGTCAAACATTCGCCTATACTACGCCGCAATTTTTCTGCCCATTTTGTTATGGGGGCACTATATAGGCGGACAGCATTACCCCCTATAAAGGGACGGCACGAACGGAGGCATTTTTCGTGGCGTGACGCTAGGATTCGATCAGAGCACCCTTAGCACCGAAAACCAGCACGCTGTACCACTGGGCCGCCACAAGCCCGTGTGTGTGTGTATATATATATATATATATATATATATATATATATATATATATATATATATATATATATATATATATATATATATATATATAACAATACATATATTTAAGACTGAAAACAAAACAAGCTAACACATATGATAAAACTAGCTGAAAACCCGCACTTCGCTACGGAGTACATTCAAATTAAATACAACGGTCAATGTATGCAATTAATGCCAAAAACAAAAAATATATATATATTTATAATAAATACGACGATCAATAT